>CM068317.1:15529254-15614254 GCA_034766995.1 Acanthacorydalis orientalis | reverse complement strand
TTTTAATACGGTCACAGATTGAAAAAAAAAATTAAAACATTTTCGCGCGCATTTTTAAAAGCTGTCCATCTACACTACTGTGCAAAATAATTAGCACACACAACACTGTAAAGAGCTTCTTGCTTTCTTGCATCCTAACGATAACAGAAACTCAACTTCGCATTTTTTCTTCTGAACTGAAGTAACGGTATCATTAGTTTGAGATAACAATAGCGCAAATAGTGCTGACTATAGAAAAAATAATAATTTAAATAAATGTGGTTTATAAATATCAGTATGGATTTCTATTTGAAAGAATCAGCTTTGAATAATATTACATAACGTGTTGTGTAATTATAAATCGCGTGCTTTCATTGCCTTCGTTCCATCCCCGTGGAACAGCCGTAAAATATATAAAATATTTATAGTAGGGGGCAACATCAACAAGATATGTTTATTGAATTTTCAAATTGAAGTTTTTTTATATGCATTTCGTGAATTATTTGCTAGCCTTTATAATGACTATGAATCCTACAAAATAAGATTTTGCAGATTTGTAAAACCTATTCCTTATTTTATTATAAGATATGATATTTAATGAGATGTGGGCTCGAATTGCATGATTTCGATTTATATGGTACTTTTGGAGAACCAATATACTGTGTAAATCGAGGGTTAGCTATAAATATACACTATATTCCCTCCATTTATGCTGTCTCCATTTACGCGAATTTACTTTAACGTGTTTTTTTTTAATTTTAAACAATCAATTAGCCACCAGATGTTTCCACAATGCATAAATTTATCATATTGTATCACATATTGTATACAGATTGTAATTATACAAATTCGGGAATTCCTCAATTTAATTTATTGTGTAATCTTATTTACAATTGTATAGTAAACATATGTAGCGTAGAAAAATTAATAGTAAAAAGAAATAAATAATATAAATTTGTAGAGGTTGTGCATTATAAATCATAGATACGTGCTAGATCAATAAATAATGGCATCATCAGCGAGTACATTAAATAAAATGATTAAGAAAAAGACAACAACCCAGATAAGTTTATAAGTTAAATTAAAAATTATCCAGACGTTAGATAAAGGTGAAAAAATTAATAATGTTGGTCTGTTGTACAATCTTAATGAGTCTATAATTGCATGATTAAGAAAATGCTGACGTTATTAAAATGGTAGTTAAAGAATTCATATCAAGGTTCCAAGATAGTAAAATGTGCAAAAAATACTATTGTGCTGAAAATGACAGGTTATTAATTCAGTGGATAGAAGACAATAATAATAAAATAATCACAAAAAGCACATTGTTATGGATACAAAATAAGGATTTGTCAATTGTTAATCAGTTGAAAAAAGAAAATGATGAAAAGCAAAATGAAAAAGAGAATGACGAAGGAGATGAAGAAAAATCATTATCTTCGTTGTTCGTAAAGATTGGTTTCAGAACTTGAAGAAAAGATAAATCTACACAACATCAAGTTTGTTGGCGAAGCTGCTAGTTCTGATAGGGAAGCAGTAGTTACTGAATTTAATTAGGAATTGAAAGATTTAGTGATTTTAATGCTTCTGATATTGAAGAACTTTTAAAACCACACGATTCTGAATTGACAAATAATAATCTTATTGAATTAAACCAAGAAGGAGAGTAAGAATATGATGAAAAAGAAGCACCTTACCTGATTACAACCCAGAAAATTAAAGACTTGAAAGCGAGTGATTTTGAATAGGTAACTGTAAAGTTGTAAGCTTTGCGATAATTTATGGAAATAAATAAGAGTTACATCAAAGTGTGTATTTTTGTGATCAGTAACCTCTTATACAGACGTATATTTTTTTAAAAACTTCAGTTTAATTTTTTCTACTCAAGTAAAATTAAAATATTTGAGAATATGGAACAGATCACTATTTTAAATAGTTTTCTAGGACTCCATTCACGGGGTTTTTATTTCAGCGCTGCTTTCGTGGAACCAATTATTCGTGTAAATTAAAGGATTATAGTGTATATATATATACATAATATTAGGTTGGTAGAAAATATTTGTGGTTTCTGACTTTTAAATTTGTATATATCTTTCTATCCTACCTGTTTTGTGTCCAGAAGTGATGAATGAATAGCGCCTAACTTTTGTGTAAGTTCTCAAATTATTGTTCGTGGTTCTGATTCAACTAACGTCTTCAGTTGGTCGTTATCAACTGAAGAAAGACGTCAGTGACTTTCTTCATCTTCAAGGCTCTCATCTACAGTACAAAATTTTTAGAACCACCATTGTGCCGTACGTTCCTTATCAACATCCACACAAAAAGCATCGTTTAGTTTACGAACAGTTTCTGGTGTTTTACCACCCGTTATAAGCTTATACAAAAATTACTCTTATTTTCTTATTTTTTATCTTTACTTCAATAGCCTAATTTTAAGCAAAATTAATACTAAAGCAAAAGTTGATGCTAGAAAAATACAGAACGAAAAATGCACTTTAAAATAATATTAATAAGAACACGATGAAATGACATTTTCAATGAAAAAAAAATTAGGTTAAAATTCAAAAGACAAACTGCAATTATTTTTCTACTAACGTAATACATTGTATTAAGAACAAAATGCATACATAATGCGTGGATCACACGATGAAATGACACTTTCATTGAAAAAAATTAAGGTAAAAATTCAGAAGATATAAACAGAAATCATTTTCCTACCAACCTAATATATATATAAATAGTTTTGATTTTACTACTTTCAAAATAAAAATTATCTACATTTTTTTTTAATTTTTACAATTCAATCATTCTCTTTTCTATACACTTCTTATACTCATTTCTCCAATTGTTTGATATTTTGAGCTTTTTTTACTTTTTAACTGCTCTTCAACACTTTTGATTGTACAACGAAGTTTGTTTCTTCTTACAATAATCTATATGTATACTATTACAATCTCCATTTCAAAACATTTACTTTTACTATACCTACATTTCTTGTAACCATTATATATATATATATATATATATATATATATATACGTACATATGAGCTTATTAATATGTATATATGAACATATGTTTTTTTTATGTAAATATTGCAGTCGAAATATATGTAATTTATGACATTAATGATTAGTGAAAAGTTATCGTTCAAAGATACAATTTCACACGCATTATATTTTTATTTCACATGTGTATGTATATAGACGTTTATATATACACACATTATATACATATATATATATATATATATATATATATATATATATATATATATATATATGTAAAACAGGTTATTGCTAATTCTAAGAGATCATTCACAAAAGATCACTATCTTGTAATGTTCAATTATCTTATGCAACGCAGAAATCGCTGTTTATTATAAGTACATGTATATATATATATATATATATATATATATATATATATATATATATATATTAATAAATGTATATATGTGTGGTTGTTAATCGTCTTCGCTACATTGAAATAAGCTAGTGTTTCACTCCACATTCCAAATTGAGCAACAGAAGTAGTTCTGCAAATAAAACAATCTCTGATGGTGCTTTCGTTCCGTATTCTTTTGCGTTTACATATCGTATCTTAGATATTTATAAGGAATATACATAAAAAAAATCAGGACAGGTCATATAAAATGAATGTTGCTGCACTTACGAAAACAGCTCGACGTGTGTTTATCTAACATTTATGATTAGATTATTCGGACCGTTTAATTGCGTTTGATGAATATTATTATTGTTTTTAATTTGAGCATTGTTTGACGAATATTGAATAATTTTATACAATATAAAAATACTTGTAACTATGATAATTAAGTTATTAATTTATTTTGTAAAAATGTACTTGAACAAATTTTAATTATATGTGTTTAGTTATAAATAACTTATTTGCAGTTTATTTTGGGAATAGAATAGTCAAGCAGTTAATTTTATCGCTGCCATTCGAGAAATATCATTCAAAGATATAGCGCAAGGGTGGCCAAACTGCGGATTACAAAGCTACTCTGTGCGGCTGCCAAGACAATATTTGGTTTTATTGCCATTTTTCTTAAACTTTTATTTTAACAATCTATAGAGTAGTGATCTATAGCCGGATTTTAAACTATTAACTACAAAAATGAAGACTCAATCAAAATCTTCAATGAGTAGAGATTAAATATATTCTAATTTGGTGAGTAGGACTAGTATCTAGTTGCATGTTTTATTATTTATAAATACAATTTTTAAATAATATTTTCTGTAGCTCTAGAACATTCAAAAATATATGAAATCTATTATGTATGGCTCTTATTATCAAAGAAGTTGCCAACCCCTAATAAAGAGTTTCATTTAAAAGAATTACATTTTTTTAATACCAATAAATTGAATATTGTGACTACTTTGTGTATATTTTTATCATTGACATCTTGCATTTCATATCACATCCCTAATGAAAAAGTGATACAAGTGCAAAAATATTAAATATTAATATTTTGTTATTATAAATTTTACACTTGTACCACTTTGAGAGGTGAACAAGTTTCAGTTAAATATTATTTTACAATAAATGTCACAGATTATTCTTATTTTCAAATTATTTATGTTATGCGTTTTAAAATTTTGCTTTTAAAAACGAATCAATTAAACACTTGAAGATAAGATATCAATAAAATATTAAGATGTTGTAATATAAAAAATTAAAACTTACAAGATGAAATATTGTAATTTAAAACTCGTAAAAAATAAACCCGCACTTGAAATCAAAGTATATGAATAAATCGTTACTCACCGGTATTTGAAAAAAAGTGCCGTTGTTCAATACTGGATATGAGTAGAGCGGGACGACTGGTATGGTACCATTTTTGAGGAATATCGGACCTTGGATAGGTGCGACATGCAGCGGCGTAATGTGTGTCGTTAACAACGGTTTTCCGTGCACCGGATTGCCTTCGTCGTCGTCGTAGTATTCGTAATCGTTATCGTAGTCGATGATCGGATGTATTGATGTTTTCTGGCTATCCGGATCGATTCTTTTATATTCGATGGGTCTTACCGGATACTGATTATTGTTATTGTTATTGCTACCCGGACTGTCTCGATCGCCGTTATCTGGGCTGATGACGCCGGTCCGTGCGTTACTGATACCACCAGGAGGAGGACCATTGTACGTCAACTGCTCGTTTATATCTGTCGTTCGACTGTTATCAACGTTGTATCCACTCCTATCTTCATAGTTTTGTTTAACAAAACCTTGTGGACTGTTCTTTGGAAAATTTGAAGGGAATCCTCTAGGATTCTTATCGTTCGTTCTTCTATCGTAGTTTCCGAAAAATTGTTGTTGCACTTTACTATTTCTAGTTGTCGTTTGAGTTTGTTGTTGCTTCTGTGGATACTGATTCGGCCTCGAAGGCTGTGAGTTTCTATATGGAGAATTTGGATGAGATTGATCTGTAGCTGGCGGCGGAACACCATATAATAAATGTGGCTGGTGGACTGGTTGTTGGGTAAAGTATGGTGCTTGTGTCGGTATGTTCAAAAACGGCGCCGTGTAATTAAGAAGCGCCATTTCGATAGAGTCTATTAGTTTTTCTAAATCATTAAAATAAAACGATATTTCACGTCTATACAGTCAGAGAACTATAGTTGTTTTTCACTTAACTACACATCGAATTTTCATAAAAAAACTGTAATTTTCACTTGGTAGATTGAACTCACGATTAATTTCAGTTGCTTACTAACAAACTTCAGATGAAAAGCTCGGTTTTTTATATTGTATATTTAATGTTTCCAGTCAACTGTATTTAAATCCTTCATAATGGTATTTAAAAATTCCTATTTTTTTGCAATTACTCACTAAAACTAGAAAATTTATTGTGACGAAACGAATTCACATCCACGTCTGAAATATTAAACGACAATTTGTCAATTTGAACAAATAATGAATTACATAAAGATAGAGCAATGACATACAATTTATTTAGTACAAATCGAAATGCATATTTCTATCACCGTGATAATGATTAAAACAAACTATCGACTGAAAAAATGAATATATGAATAAGAAATCTAACAGTTTACGAAAGTAGTAGGTTCGCTTAAAAAACTCTGTTTAATAAATATTCTGATTTTAATCGTTAGTAGAGAATGTCAAAATATTATTTGCTTATTGAGTAAAAGTAAAATATTTCTAGAATTTTGTACACATTTATTAATAATTTTCAATAATTATTGTTAATAATATTCAAAATTTAATAAAAAAAATCATAAATATCTAATATCGATTTAAAACAAATTTTGTTATTCAAAATACTCTACGTTAGTTTATTTTTAACTTCTTAACCCATTAAGCGCTGCTGTTGCGTATACGCAACATTAATTTTTGAAATTTTTTTCTCCAATAAAAATATATTTCTTTCAAAACTTTTTTATTTAACAGAAAACAATAATTCAATAGCAATAGATCTACATTATTATTTTTTTCGATTTTTGTGAAAGTGAGGAAAAAACGGAATAGATTTAGACTTTGCAAGAGCCTGACCATATATATATATATATATTTATATGTATATATATATATATATATATGTACATATATATATATATATATATATTTATATGTATATATATATATATATATATGTAAAAAGTACAACATTTTTCTCTATTTGAAGTGTTCCAACAACTATCACGGCGTTGGATTCGGATTTTAAAGAAATAAATGAATTTAAAATTTAAAACAAACAAGTTTTTATTCACGTTTGAAATTTTTTACTTTGATAATGCTAAAATTAGTCACCGCTGTTGCGTATACAAAACATCTCACAGTGTAAAACCAAAATTTTCATTTTTTTTCTTTTTAACACCAAATTAATTAGAAGCGACCTAGAACCAAACCATGTTAAGCGTTCTAGAAAACTCCTACGATTTTGTGTAATGGCGTTTAATGAGTTAAGTATTTCTTAAGAATATAATTTGTTATCTTCCAGAAAATGAAAGTTTCTGATACACTAAACAAGTTGATCATGAATACAATATGCTTCTAATTTATGATTAGAAAATATGGGAGATTATTAAATAGAAAATTATATTTTTAAGGATGAGAAAATGGAGTGTTACTTTAATTTGTCAAACATAAAAATTATTCTATTTAATCCTTTAAAATATGAATTAATTGAAATTCGATATAACCAAAAAATACTATTTATTTTTCAGTTTAACATTTGTGTAAGCTTAACAAAGAAAATAATATTTATACATTATTATATATATATATATATATATATATATATATATATATAATATAATTTAATGCTAATAACCAAAGTTAATAAAATTAATAAAAAATAATTAGATAACAAATGAAACAATAATTCAATACTCCTGTAGAGTATGAAATATTTGGAAACATTGTGGTAAATGTAGATGTATTTGACATTTCTTTCAATGACAAGTCGTTTCGCATCTTCTATTGAGTTATATTTTATTTAAGCACACGTGACATCTCTTTGCAGGATGTTGCTTTTTACTAGTGGAAGGTATATGTTCAGAAAAATGTGCCCTTACTCGAATAGCCTATTTGGGTTTCACTATCACTTTTGTACAAATTTAAAAAAAAAAACATGTTGCAGGGTTTGTTTCTATGGTTCACACTTTAACACTGAATATATATAATACTTTCATTCTAATATTGTCTTTGTAGCTGTAATAAAGTGAATTAAATTTGTACGTCTAAGAGACATCAATGATTACAATGGAATACGAAACATATGACTTATCAGAGACGTCTTTGTATACCAAGGGGTTAATAAAGAGTTCAAGAAAAAAAGTTTATATATTGTAATGAAAAAATATTATTTTATCATATAAATACATTATTATTTATATTTCAAATTATTTAAAATATACTAAAATATAATTTTTGTCAATATTAAAATTTTTTACATGACTACTTTTTAGACGAGGTTAAATAAAAACATATAAGTGAAATAGGAAATTAACTAGGATTTCGAATTAAAAACAGACAAAAATTATTATTACCCAATAAGAATATATTTTCATTTTTTTTTGAAATGAATTTAGCGATAAAAAAAATAAGTTAAGAGTAAAAGATATCAATAATAAAAGAAAGGGAATGACGTAGAAAAGTTTAACTGGCAATTAAAATTAATTCGTTATTTAGCGTCTAAATGATATGTAAATTGTATTATACATGTACTTATATACAATAAATATATGTATATATATATATACATATATATATATATATATATATATATATATATATATATATATATGTATATACACACATCATTAAGTTAAGAAACTGTAATGATATTTTCAAATTTATTGACGTTCGTAAACGTTTCATTACTAGCGAAGACTTTCTTCTTTTTAAAATAATAATTAATAACGATATACCATTAGAATTAACATATAATTATAGTCGTTTCTTTTTTAGTTCCCGAGAACAAAATATTTATTTAATTATGCGAATTGTAAATATAGTTTTTAAATTAATCAGAACTGATCGTTCATGAAATTCTCTACTATTTATTTTGTATTTAAAAACAAATATTTTTTCACTGGGTTTAGTTAAATATTATTTTATTTTCTATCATTGAAAAGAAAACAATTATATATTTGCTTAGTAATATTTAATTTCAGTAAAGCTTTGAGTGCCAATATTATTTAATGAAATAAAATGAAAAGAGATAATTTGAAAATAGTTAAGTATAACTAATAAATAGAAAACCTATGGAGTATTTTAAATATTTATTTTTAATTTGGAATCATTAGTTGTATTAATGCACACTATTATTTTATTAATGAGTGTATATATATATACATATATATGTATATATATATATATATATATGTATGTATATATATATATATATACTCAAAAGTATTTAAATTAAAACCATTCTATTAACACTAAACGAATTTAATTTTTTGTTCAGTTTCTGTACAAGATTTAAAAATAAACAAACAGTATATAGATCATTTAATTTAAAATACAACATCGAACTTTATATAATAATAATGACATTCCTTATGTAAATATAATGTTTTAATTCACTGATCAATTAGTAAATTTCAAAATATCATGTAATTTTAAAATATTATAGAAGAAAAAATGAAAAACGGTTTTTCAATCACCAATCTATATAAAAATATTCTAACTAATGCAAAAAGTGTTAATATAACAAAAAAGAACTGCATCAGTAGAAGGAACTAGAATAGTCGAAATAATATTTATATACGGTTTTTATTAGTTAAATACACTTCTTACAATGTATATTTTTTAATTAACCTAACCTTTACTAAATTACATACATGCATGTATATATATATACATATATATATATATATATATATATATATATATATATATGTATATATATATATATATGTATATATATATATATATATACATATATACATATATATATATATACACTGAAAAGTATTTAAATGTAAATCATTTTATTATCACTGAACATATTTTTGTTCCGTTTCTGCATTAGATTTAAATATGAACAAATAACAGTATATAGGTTATTTAATTTGAAATACAATATCGAACTTTAAATAATAATGACACTGCTTATGTGTAATTAAAGTTCCAATTCACTGATCAATGAGCAAATTTCACGATATCATGTAATTTTAAATTGTTAGAAAAGAATTAATGGAAAACGGAATTTCAATCATCAATGTATATAAAAATATTCTAACTGATGCAAAAAATATTAATATAACAAAAAAAGAACCGCATCAGTAGAAGACAAGAAATTTGAATAGTCGAAATAATATTCATATACGGTTTTTATTAGTTAAATACACTTCTTACAATGTATCTTTTTTTTAATTAGCTAACCTTCGCTAAATTACATACAAAATACATACATATATATATATATATATATATATATATATATACTGAAAAGTATTTACATGTAAATCATTTTATTATCACTAAACATATTTTGGTTCTATTTCTTTATTAGATTTAAATATGAACAAATAACAGTATATAGTCTATACTGCTTATGTATAATTAACGTTTTAATTCACTGATCAATGAGCAAATTTCACAAAACCATCTAATTTTAAATTGTTATAAAAGAAAATGGAAAATGGAATTTTATAAACCAATCTACATAAAAATAATTTAATTGATGCAAACGATATGAATATTAGAAAAAAAGAACCGAATCAGCAGAAGTCAAGAAATTTGAATAGTCGAAATAATATCCGGATATTGTTTTTATTAGTTAAATACACTTCTTACAATGTATATTTTATTTTTTTTAATTAGCTAGTATTCGTTTAATTATATATATATATATATATATATATATATATATAAAACATGGTATAAAAAATATAATTTTATTGACAGTTAAAGTCTTTGCACAACACATTTGCACTGTTTTCTAAAATTACGACCGAAATTCGATTTTGTGACCCCATTAATATACTTGTACTGGTTATTTAACTAGAATAAACGTCAAAAACAACACTACGTGCAAAATACACCTTCGAATGTGTGTCATTAGATTAACATATATATATATATATATATATATATATATATATATATATATATAATGCCACCTTCACCTTGTCAAAAAAGAGAGAAGAAAATGAAAAACACACACATGCATATACATAATTAATGTGGTTATTAATGCGAGGATGGCTTCGATGATAATGATTATTGTTGTGTGCCAAAAAAGTGACCAACAAAGAATGTAAATGTTCGAAAGCAAAAGTGAAACCGATGAACCGCGAGAAAGTAAACTGTTTAGTTATTATAATGAGTATATACCACGCGTTTTGAAGAAAACGTATTTGTTCAAATTGGCGAAGAAAGAGACGAAACTGTTAAACTGTAGCAGTCACAATCGTTTATCGATTAGATTTTATTTATTTATTGAATTTTTTTTGGGATTTGAACTGACGATCCTTCCTTCGACGATTCTTATTTTTACTGTCACGAGAGTTTTTTTTAAAAAAAGAGACGAATTCACAACTGACCGATTTGTTTATTGAATCCGGCGTTCGATGCACGGGGTGACTCAGTACGCGACAGTCGCGTGCGGCACGTGAATCCTAGTCGCGAGCCGATATGCGTGCTACTCGACCGGTAAACGGTTAAACGATAACTGACTCGAACGGTCCGCTGTGTCGTTGTGTCACAGATTTCGGTCGCCGTCGTTGTCGGCCCAACGGCCCGCCAGAGCCGGCCCCGTACGCGAACGGAACAGGCCGTGGATATCGCCGCGGTCGCTGGTGCCCCACCATTGTCGCTGAAAGTGAAAGAAAACGCACACTGACGCGATTAGCGGGGAGCAGCCTCGCTGACGAATATAACACCGTTCCTCGGACTTTACTATTACTACAGCTATGTTTTCCATGGCGTGTGCTCGTGTGATTCATCGAGTACTCTGGCAGTGGCGTACGTCTGTACTATATGTGTAATATCGTACGCTATGCGTCGATTTTCTATTTAGCCCCTTTGATCAAAGTTCGTATTTGAAGGAATTCAACTCATCTTTAGAATATTTTAGATCAGAAAGAATATAATAGATATAAAAACGTAAATAATACTAAAATATTTATTACAAAAGAGTAAATTATAAAGGCTGCACAGTGGAACGGCAAAGACTATGCGACGTTTTCAATGTTTATAAAATAATTGAAAATATTTTTTACTATTTAGATAAAAATCAACATTATATGGTGAATAATAGTATCATATTGGTAGAAAAATAATATAAAATGGCTTTCAAATTCATATACATTTTTCTCAGCTAATAATTAACTTTATTAATCGAAATAGGCATCATTAGGAATCGAAACATTTTTGCTAATTAATTACCAGTATTTTTACTCCAGTGGTGTAAAATTCCAGAGTTGATAAAGTCTCGAAATGCATTTTCAGCAGCTGCTTGGCTGTTGAAAACCTAACCCTTAAAGAATTGTTGAAATACTTAAACAAGTGATAATCTGTTGGTGACATTTCTGGTGAGTATGGTGGATGAGGTAATGTTTCACAGTCTAATTTATTCAATTTTTGGAGGGTCAATCGTACGACGTGTGGTCGTGCAGCAAGATTCGTCTTTTTTGATTGATCAGTACGGGGACCAGACGTTGGAGTTTTTGGTGCTTTTTGTCGATTTCTTGACAATAACTCTCAGCTGTAATAGTTTCGCTTGGATTCAAAAAATTGTTGTGAATTATATCGAGCCCAGACCAACAAAGAGTCTCTAGTATTTTCTTTTGGTGTAATTTCGGTTTCGAGAAATGCTTTGGGGCTTCATTTTTGTCCAATTATTGTGTTGACTGCTTTCAGTTGTTGTAAATGATGCACTTTTCGTCAACTCAAGTTACAATACGATCGAAAAATAGATCGTTTCTGTTGCATAAAAGAAACGTAGAACAAACTTCGTAATGGAAATTCGCGCGGCACCCATTTGTAAAGTTTTTTTGATTTTACTTATTGTTTTAAGTGGTCAAGAAAGTTGAATGACTAACGCCTAAATTTTGTGCAAGTTCTTGAATTGTTGTGCGTTTTTTTGATTTAACTAACGCCTTCAGTTAGTCGTTATGAACTGAAGGGCACCCGCGAGCTTCTTCATCTTCAAGGCTCTCGTTCCCATTAGAAAATTTTGAAACCACCGTTGCACCATACGTTCCTTAAAAGTACCACTCCAAAAGCATCGTTTAGATTACGTGCAGTGTTTACTGCCTTACCACCCATTTTGAACTCATACAAAGTTTTTTTTCCCTCTTCAATTTAATAGTGCAATTTGAAGCAAAATCAATAAGAAAATTAAAGTTGATGCTACCAAAATACAAACTAAAAATGTACTTTAAAATAATATTAACATGAACACGATGAAATGACACTTTCATTGAAAAAAATAAAAGTTAGAATTCAGAAAACAAAAACCGCAATTATTTTCATACCAACCTAATACTTTTTTCTACATGAATTTGCTTTTGTTCTGCAAATGGCGTAGCGCACTTTTGTGTTATACGTGGATATACTCGTATGTTTATTTTTATCAATTGGGCATTTAAGTGCAACCTGCACTAGCACTAACATTTATATATATTTATATTTGATGACAATATTTCTTTTCCTTGTTTTTTTACTGGAAATTGTGGATGTCACTAATTCAAATCGATTTTAGAGTTTTTTGTAGGATTATCATAAATAATAGATGCCTTATTTATTCTGACTTAACCACTTAGTTATTAAGTATTCACAATATGATGGTATTTCTGATAAAATTTCATTTCAAAAAATAAATACTCTGTTTGAAAGATTATATTCTAAGATTTATTTCGTTTTTTTTCTAGTCACAATATCTTAAACCATAATTTTTAATATCAATATGACTTAATGTACTAAAAACTTTATATATGCTAAAGTACTCATACATTTAAAAAAAATACTTTTTAAAGTGATAAAAGTAGAGTTGTTTAATAACTCTCACAGATGGTTTCATGTGTATTTTTTTATATACTTTTAACATGTTAGCTGTGAAGCTCTATTTTAAAAGTGTGTACCTACATTGTGTCGCCAAAAATGAAGGGATGACGAGTTTACTCGTCAAACAAAGTAAATGCAGCTGCTGTAATATTGAATTAAATTGTAATAGAATGGTATCTGATTTTTTTGAAAAATCAATAACATTATTGCTCAAATTCATTGATATTATTTAAAAAACTTAAACCTTCATAATTTTCATATTAAAAAAAACAAGAAAAAGCACATTATTGTAAAAAATGATATCATTTTGTTCTAGTTTCAAAATATTCTAAAATTTCTAAAATTTCTGAAATTTACTAATATGTTTGTTTTCACTAAAATTTTAATTTACATAGCGAATGGTAATTATTTTTTTCGTCTAACGAGTATACTCCTGATAATATAAAAAAATGCCATTTATGACGATTATGTTCGTCATACACAGCTAATAGGTTAAAAGTTCATATTAAAAACATTTTCAGTTATATAAGAAAATAAAAATTCTAAACAATTATCGAATTATACAATTAATTTTTTTGGACGATATAATGGAATCATGTCATTTTTGATCTAAATATTCAATCATAATTATTATTATTTTTTTTAATTTTTGCTTACTTTCGTTTTTATGGCGATGCTACAATTCTCAGGGAGTGAAAGTTATTTTTTACTTTAGTGTTTGGGTATGAACAATTAATTTTTAATTATTGAACATTTTTTGTCACACAAAATTGTTGTTAATAGAGTGCTGATTGGCCATTGATTGGTGAACTATGATGGCCATTTTCTTAAATTTATAAAATATGTCCTGGTTTTGATTTATCTTATCTAATGTATTTTTGCATTTTCCTCAATTCTTCATTTAACTAAATTGTAATAGGTTGATATCTTTTTTAAGTGAAATTTAAAATTATGTTCGATGAGAATTATATGAATGTTTATATAAGTGATTCAAATTAGGCTTTCATATGAAATTATTAAAAAATAACGCAAAAATTAAATTACACATGCTATCCCCCATTTAGTATTTTAGTTCAATTGTATTTTAGTATTGGATTGAACTTGAAAATACTGCATAAAAAATAACATGAGTTTTCTTAACCGCTGCAGTCCCTTTTAATACTTCCATATAGAAGCCTGAATTAAATCATCCTTATATATACAAAACATTTTTCAGGTATTAATACTTGTGATACGTTTTCAAATACATCGGACTCTTCAAATTAATTGAAACAGTATTAATTTGAACAATATAATTTTAATAGCCATAAATTTTTAGATTTGATGTAAAAGTTTACGATTTCAACATATTAAATTTTTCATTTTGTTAACTTTATGAAAAAATAAGGAAAGCTATAAAATTATTTTAAAATTCAACCATAATATTCTAGTACTCCATAAATTAATGACAAAACTAAAAGTTTGTAAGAGAATTGCCTGTGGAAGAATTCTATTTATAGAATTTTCCAGTAACAAATCTGATCACATTTTATCAGACCTGATTTGATGTGGTTTCAAGTAAGGATTCAATTAGGAAGCTGTTCTTTAAAAAAAGAAGGAGTAATGGGTTTAAGAAATAAACACGCATGACTTTGTTAGTATTTGATCTTTGTGAGTACACATTATACGTTTAAAATTTATGAAAATTATTAATCTTTATATAAGAGAAAATTGAGGGGAACAATAATCACTCAGAAAGAAACGAAGCAAGCATGTCAGGAGTATAAAGGATGATAGAGAATATTAAAAACTGAAAATAGATAAATATTGAAAGTCTGGAAGAATTACAAAGAAAAAAAATCAAGTAAGTGAAGAGAAGCAAGAAGAGGAAGGCAGAGCAAATGTGAGGGACTAAGAAGAAGGAGAAGAGGATAAAGAAGTTGAAGATAATTCATACATCATAAGCAGAGACGAAGTGGAGGATACAATTACATCTATAAAATAAGGAAAAGCTGCCGGAGAAGATCAAACAGCTTCTGAATTATGCGGGTATGGAGAAGAAATGCTGGTCTAGACATTAATGAATCTATTTCAACAGGTTTGGAATACTGAAAAAATCTCAAAAGAATGGGAAAATAATATTATTGTCGTTATCCACAAGAAGGGAAACTAGTGATAATGTGACAGTTATAGGCCCATTTACTTATCTCAGGAAATTTACAAAGTATACACCAGGATCCTAGAGAGAAGAGTTTAAAACCTGATACAAAGGAATTTAGAGGAGGAACAGGCAGCGTATCGTTCAGGTAGGCAGATTCAAGACCACATTTTCACCCTGAGAATTATTATTGAGAAGGTTTGGGACTATGAAAGAAGTATGTATCTAGTTTTCATAGATATGAAGGCGGAGTTTGATTCAGTACACAGAAGGGGGATATGAAAAAGCGCTAGAAGCCAATGGAATACCGATCAAACTCCTTAAAGCCATTAAATCCGTTTATAGAAATCTAAAAAAAGCGTACGTCTAAATTGAAAGATACCTGATTATTGAAACATCGAATAGGGCGTCAAACAAGGAGGCAGTCTAACTCCACTTCTCTTTATAATATTTATGGATCAAATTCATAAAATTTGTAAAAGAAGAACCAACCAGAGTAATTGTCGGTTACTGGAATATGCAGCCTGTGTTGAACATAACCTTATCGACCTTTATCTCGTATGTTGATGATGTCGTTTTTATAGCGGAATAAGTAGAGGATTTGCTACGAATGGTATAGAGTGAAGCTTAAAATACGAGCATCTTAAACGAAAAGAAATGAAAATGAATACAAATAAGAGAAAGGCAATGAGAATAGGAAGAGATGAGGATCGAGATTTGCATATAACATGCACTAATCAGACGCTAGAGGAAGTTGTAGAATATGACTACCTCAAGTTAAAATTAGCAAGGATGGGAGGATCGATCAGGAAGTACTGAGCAGGGTTAAGAATGGCAACATAATTTACTACCAGCTTAGTTAAAGAGTGATAGGAAAATAATAGATAAAGAAGAAGACCAAGTTGCAGATGTATGTCAGTGTTCCTATCAACAATCTTATATGGAGCAGAGAGCTGGACGACACTTTATAAGCACACACAACGCATTGCGGTAGCGGAAGTGAAGTTCTTATGATGAGTAGCAGGGAAAACAAGAAGAGACTGCATAAAAACTGAGAGGATTAAGGAAAGATTGGAGGTACGGGCTATGAAAGATATTATGGACGAGAGGCACTTGAAGTTGTATGGATATGTAGATCAAAAGAGGAAAGTAAAGTGAGCAAATGTTTAGAATCGAGACCCCAAGGAAGAAGACGAAGAGTGAGACTAAGAACTATTTATGTAAGATATAAGGAGCAACATGGTAGACGGTGAGGAAGCACCATGCAGGAGATGAATGGAAGAGATGGACCGAGATCGTTCCCATGCTGGGAGACAGATAGGGAGAACCAAGTAAGAAAAAAAATAATATTTATGAAAAGTGTTAAAATGATTAAAAAAATACTCTTACATTTAGAGATTAGTCATTATAAAAATTTTATGAGAAATAATTACACTCCATTTTTCCAGATATTTTTTCAAATATTTATTGCATCATTAACGTTAGTTTACTAAACCTGATGAGACTTGATTGAATCTAATCAGCCAATCAGACAAGAATAGGTTGGTACAATAATAATTGTGATTTATGTACCTATTTGACAAGTTTTTTTGATTTTTCTAGTTGTTTTAAGTGGTCCTTGATGGAACTATTGGATTACTAACGCCTATCTTTTATGCACGCTCTCAAATTGTTGTGCGTGGTTCTAATTCAACTAATACCTTCAGCTGGTCGTTATTAACTGAAGAAAAATGTTCGCGACTTTCTTCGTCTTCAAGTCCCTCGTACTCAGCACGAACTTTTTGGAACCAACATTGCATCGTACATCTCTTAAGAGTACCTACATCAAATAGTATCGTTTAGTTTACGAGTAGTTTTTGATATTTTACCACCCGTTTTGAACTCATACAAAAGAATTCTCTTATTTGCTTCTTTTCCAATTTTAGTTCAATAGCTCAATTTGAAGCAAAATTAATAATAAAAACAAAGTCAATGTTACCAAAATACAGACCGAAAAATGCACTTTAAAATGATATGAACATGAAAACGTTGAAATGACACTTCATTGAAAAAAAATAAGGTTAGAATTCGGAAAACAAAAACCGAAATTATTTTTCTATCAACCTAATACAACGAAGATTTTTTCTTACAATATTAGAATCCAGAAAACAAAACCCGCAAATATTTTCCTAACAATCTAATAGTTTAAGAAATGGAGTGTTTCTTTATAACACGTGATATTCTAACTTGTCCAGTGGTCCTAAGTATATTTTCAAAACCACCGAAAGTATGAAAATAAACAATTGTTCCTATTTAATAAAATGGCCGCCACTGTCTTCAGACCTCAATTTTTAAAAAAATACGTTTGACTTTCCTTCAAAAAACATTTGGTCAATGATACTGTCGAATATGAAAATCAAAACGCATTTTGATATAAAGTTCAAATGAACTGAATTGAATAGGTGCTCGTTTTTATATAAATTTGGCAGGAAGCATGCCAAAATGAATTAAAGCAATAATCAAGGCTAAGGGGGCCATAGAATATATTTAAGGTTAAACTCAAATATTTGATCACATGCTTTTACGATTTTTATTATTTAGCTAACTCTACACAAGTACCGATTTTTTTTTGTTTACCTTAAATATAAATATTATTTTATATGATAAATTTAGATTTTAAAAACGGATCTATTTTTATATTTATTTGTTTAAGAAAAATTATGTGAACAATTTCTTGAGTTACTGTATGCAAATGCATATATAAATATATATATATATATATATATATATATATATATATATATATATATATATATATAGTTCTCTTTAAGAAAATAAGTAAAGTACTCTGAATTTGAATCGCTTTTAGTTTCAATGTAATGTTTTCATTTTAAAAAAGTGAAATTCTGTATTAAAAATCATATAAAAATATAGACAACATATACAATTATACCAATAATTTCAATTTTTGTACACCACTGTCACTAATACACACATATACACACACACATATATATTTATATATATATATATATATATATATATATACATATATATATATTATATTTGTGTATGTATGTAAATATGTGTTTGCATGTATAATGAATATATATTAATGTGAACAGAAAGAGAAATTTCAATAATTATGTTAATGACGACATGTATCGATATTTGTCATAAATCTACATTTTTTAACAATTTTTTTCATTTCGCAGCGACTAGTCTGACTGAACAGATGTTCACCGGTGTCGACGTAGGTCAGTGATCAGGCCAACGACGTCCGACTGTATAAGTCTGTAGGTCGCAAGGTCGATCGCGATCACATTTTTATTTAACGTGTTCTAAAAACCGTTTTTACATCCGGTGCACTCTAAATGCATTTATCGACGATTTTTGTTATTTGTAGAAATAATGATTGAGTTGTTTTAATCGAAGAGAGCTTCATGCCATATGATTTAAAATTGTGATTTCTGATTTTTAGAATTCAATGTGTTTTCGTTTAAGGATTTTTTTTTGTTTCACTTTAATATTTATTAAATTTCTATTGATATAAAACTAGATATTCATTTAAAATATTTCCTTTATTGTATAGATTAGAAAAATAAAATTTTTTTTTAATTGTTTTTGACAATACAGCTAAATTTGTATGCAAAATAGGGGATTACAAAATAATACACAAAAAGGGGATTACAAAACTTGTAACAGTGCTAGGAGGAAATGATATTGTGGATAAGTGATAATTAAATAATCAATAATTATTAGGTTGGTAGAAAAATAATTTTTAAGTAGTCCAGAACTGTTGAATCACTAACATCTAACTTTTGTGCAAGCTCTTGAAATGGTGTAAGTGGTTCTGATCAAACTAACACCTTCTGTTGGTTGTTATGAACTAAAGAAGGATGCCTACGACCTTTTTCATTTTCAATGGTCTCGTATTCATAGCAAGATAAAGCGATAAAAATAATATTATTAAGTTCAGTAATGAGTGTGAATTTAGATCTTTAGTTCTTTGGTGATTAATACAAGAATCTACGAATTTATTCAGCACCAAAAACCAATTTTCGACAATTGTTTAAAAAAAGTGTTAAATTCAAATATATTAGGTTTATAGAAAAATAATTGCGGTTTATTACCTGTAAATTTATATACATTTTTTTCATTTTAGTGGTCCAGTAAGTGGTTCCTGAACTATTGCATGTCTAATGCCTAACTTTTGTGCAAGCTCTTGAATTTTTGCATGCGGTTCTGATTCAACTAACGCCTTCATTTGAACGTTATGAACTGAAGAAGGACGGCCGCGACTAACGTCATCTTTAAGACTCTCGTCTCCAGCACGAAATTTTTAGAATCACCATTGCAACGTACGTTCCTTGTCAGTACCCACACCAAAAGCATCGTTTAGTTTACGAGCAGTTTCTGAAGCTTCACCACCCGTTTTGAACGCATACAAAAAATTTGCTCTTATTTGCTTCTTTTACATTTTTAACTTGATACCTTAATTCGACGCAAAATTAATAATAAAACCAAAGTTCGTGTTCGAAGAGGGAAATTCGATACAAATCTCCAATCTGTAGTTTCAGTTTAACGCTGTTTCACTGGGTACAACTTTTCAATTGAAGAAGTGTGAAATTCGTGAAAATCTTATAAAAATGAAAAGAAGTATCATTTCTGAAAGGTAAGAAAATGTGAAATCGTATGAAAAAGGTGATTCTCAACAAAAAATTGGAGTTATTTCAGAATAACTTAGATTGATTCTTAAGTACATTTTAAAATAATAAAAGAAATCAAAAATGTGTTTGTAAAATTGCTGTGTAATGAAGGTTCTCTAATTGGCTTTTTTCCATCTTGAATTTAATAGCCCAATTTGAAACAAAATTGATAATAAAACCAAAGTCGATTTTGCCAAAATACAGACCTATGTACTTTATAATAATATTAACATGAACACGATGAAATGACAATTTCATCGAAAAAAATTAAGGGACTGTTCAGAAAACAAAAACTGCAATTATTTTCCTGTAAACATAATAATTATTGAACATTTTGATGATGAAAAAGTATATGGTTTATAAATAGTCAAGTTTTGAGTGTGTTAGGTTTAACTGATGAATTTTTAATAAAACCCAATTGAATATTTTTTTTATTAAATTACAGTTTAGATGATTATATTTGATATTTTTCAATATTGATTAACTAATTAACATTTTTTATACTGACTAACTTTTAACTACATTTTTTACATACCTTTCCATGGAGCATATATTTCATCAACAAGCTATTTTTGTATTTATTGAAGAATTTAATACTTTTGGATGAAATTTTATAATTAATTTTTATCTTTCGGAAAAATAGTTAATAGAAATAATGTTATAAATTCACAAAAGGTCTATTTCCTTTCCCTACAAATTAGAAAAAAGCGAATTACATCCAAGTAAGAATTAAAAATAACCAGTATTCGTTATTGAGCAGTTTTATCAGATTTTTTTCTAGTTTGTGGGATGAGAAAATAATTTATTTATGTGTGAGTTGTCACCGAATTTGTGATAATATATCAATATTACTTTGTATGATAAGTATATCATTTAAAATATAAATATTAGGTTGGTAGGAAAATAAGTGCGATTTTTTTTATCTAACATTAATTTTTTTCAATGAATGTGTCGTTTTATCGTGTTCATATTAATATATTTTAAAATGCATTTTCGGTTTATATTTTTGTAAAATCTCCTTTGATTTTATGATTAATTTTGTTTCAAATTAGGCTATTGAATTAAAGATGAAAAAGCGGCAAACAAGAGCAAAGTTTTTGTGAGTTTAAAACGGGTAGCAAAGCACCATAAACTGCTCGTAAACATAACGACGCTTTTGGTGTGGGTGTCGTTAAAAAACGTACAGTGAAATGGTGGTTCGAAAATTTCGTGCTGGAGACGAAAGCTTGAAGATGAAGAAGGTCGCGGGTGTACACTTATTAACTTCATAACGACCAATGAAGACGTTAGTTGAATCAGAACCACGCACAACAATTCGAGAGCTTACACAAAAATTAGGCGTTAGTTATCCAACAGTCCTGACTTCTTGAAACAGCTAGGAAAATTAAAAGAGGGAAAAATGTACATGAATTTGAAACTCATAAACCGCAATTTTTTTCTATCAACCTAATATATATATATATATATATATATATATATATATATATATATATATATATATATATATATATATATATATATATATATATATATATATATATATATATAAAGAGAGAGTCTGTGCGTGTACAACATTTTAAATTAGGGAAATTAAAAAACTAATATCTTTTACTAGAAAATTGGCATCTTTTGGCAGAAACTATTTTATTGATATCACTTGTAATTTCTTGTGATTTTAATATTTTTACTATAGATGGTCAATGTTTATTTGTCAATCTTGACCTATGTGAAAAGATATTAGTCTTTAAAAGGGAAAAGAATTGTTCACATATTTATGCACTACCAAATATTGTCAAGATTCGTGCTGAAAACATTTCAAGAAAATGTTCTGGCAAGTAAAAATAAAAACCTGGAAGACCAACTTCAGTTTACTTTTCTTTAAGCACCATGCTGCACTGAATTTCAATCAATTCCATTTAGATGTTACTTTTTAGTATTATTTTAATATTTTAATTATTTTATTATTTTAATAAAATCAACTTCAAGCTTTGGACAGATGGTCGCATGCTAGAACCTTGCGAGGCGCGTATTTGGCACCACTGATTTAAATCATTAAAAAGTACTAAAAGTAATTCGAAGTTAGTGGGACTAAGTTTAAGGATTTATCAAATTACATTACATGCATTTCAATTTTATAAGATGTCTATAGACGATTAAGAAGAAAATATTTCATGTTATGAAAATGTAATGTGTGAATATTTTCCAATAATTAATAAAACCTAATGAGGATGTGTAAAAATAGTGGCGATAAATTTTGGTAGATTTTGTATAAGTTTGTGGAAATTAGTTTCAAATTTTAATATGTATCAAATATCATTATGAATTTTTAAAATAATATAATTGAAAACAATTTTCAAGGTTAATATATATATATATATATATATATACATATATATATATATATATATATATATATATATATATATATATATATATATATATAATTGAAAGCTATATATAAATAAATTGTTTTAGATAGTAGTGTTGTATGATTTTAATCAGTAAAACAATTTATATTTCCATTCTGTTATATATATATATATATTTTCTATTAAATAACATTAAGAGAATAGTCATTGAAATTCCATAAAACCCATTTGTCGCGTTTCAACGAACGGTTGCGGTTACAAGTTTATTAAAAATCATACTAGTGAAAGACAAACAATGTGTCGCGTGTCCTTTCCACTGTCGACTGTCTTATAACACATGTGTCGGTAGCCAAGAGTCAGTCGGTAGACAAAAAATGTTCATTGAAGGAATTCGATACGGAATTGTTATTTCCTAAATTCGTACCTTTGTTCTGTCGATAGTGCGGTTTCGTTTCACCACTGCGGGCGAGACAGTTTGAGCGCCGCAATTTCAACGAAACAGAACGGAATATTGAAATGTTCATTGTCCGGAAATATGACCACCGTTTAGCCTTGATAGAATGATATCAATCTTGCTGATTAATTAACAGATGAATATCTGTACATTATGCTATATATATATATATATATATATATATATATATATATATATATATATATATATATATATATATATATATATATATATATATATGTACATACATACATATAGTCACATAAAAAGGCTGGATTTTATGGTCTGCTTACTTTTTAAAAGTGTAATTGTCGTATATAAGTCATTATAAAGCAACTTTTAGAAAAGACAATATTTTTTTAGTCAGAGTAAAATTATTTTTTTAAAAGAATATAAAAAAGTGTTATGTAAAATCAGGCATTATTTGGAATAAAAACATCTTTATTTTATAAAATAGTAACAGAATTATCTAAATTTTTGAAAATGTAAAGAATAGAGAAATAGTAAAAATATAAAAGTTAGGGTACAATAATTATAATGAATTATAGTCGAAAATAATACAAGTACGTGGAAAATAATTCGTTTTTTGACAACATAAGTTAAGAAATAGTTTAAGCATTTACTTAGTTCTTGTCTTGTCCAAGACAGTCGACAACGAAAAGGACCCGTGGCACAATGTTTGTCTTTCACTTGTACGATTTTAAATAAGTAACCATTAAAAACATAATAATTTGTGCATTCAATCCATTTTTCTTTTTAATAGATAATAAAATAAATATTATTGTTTAGTTTTTCAGTAATTTTTATGTTAAATCCAGCTCATAATTAATTATTCTGTTCTATAATTTAACATTTTTTACACTTTTGAATGAAGATTTTAAATCTAGAGCAAATAATTTGTAATTAATATGGAATAAATAACTGATATTTTAGTAAAAAATAAAGTAATAAATAAACTCTTTTGTTATCAATGAGCACATGAAAAAATTGTTGAGCATTAAATAGTTATGATTTTAACTATTTAATGCTATAGGGGCTTTTTAACGTTTTGAATAGTTCTGATTTGATTTGGGTTCCATATATACAACACAATGAGTATAATCTAAATTCTAGGCTAATATAAACAAAGAGTTAAAATGTGTTTTTTTCATATTGCATCAGTGCAAAAGTTCGTATACGATTTAAAATTGGAACTCAAGCAATTATTTTTTTCAGAAAATGCTTTTATTAATTGCATAAAATGCTTTTATGCAATTATGTATTAACAATCGTTTTCTGCAGTCATTATCCAACGTTCAGGCATCTCCTGGATTCATCGTTCGTAAAAGCTGCGCGATTTTTTGGCAAAAAAGCGGTGAGATGATTTTTGACAGACTCCAAGGTGTTATTTTTTTATCGATTAAATTACTCTGCAGGGGCTGAAACAAATGATAATCATAAAGTGCAATGTCCGGAGAATACGGTGGATGTGATTTGATTTCAACTGCTTCAGTTTTTGCAGTCAGTTTTGAACACAATATCGCCTTTTCACATGAAAAAGCAAGAATAATCAAATTTATAAAAATATATTAGACCATCACAAGATACTAACTCTTATCGGGGAACCAGGCCTCTAGGCACGGCCAACAAATATCCATGGTAACAGGATCATATTAGGAACATCTTAAAATTCGTGCAAACAATGTCGTTCAGTTTTTATGATACCAATATCATAATTTTTCGTGTAACTTCGGTGTTATCGTTAATAATAATTTAATACAAAATCCCTACATGTTTTTTATTTAATTTTTGTTTAATTTTTTGTACAATATTTTGTTAATTTTTGAAATTTAAGAAACATTTATATATATATATATATATAAATATACAATACATATATATATATATATATATATATATATATATATATATATATATATATATATATATATATTGATAATTGGAAGCGGTGATAGTTCAAGATATTGTTAGGAAAAAATATTAATTTATTTAAATCATTAATCTACAATGAAAAGTTAGATTCATATTTGTAAAAGAAACTAGAAATTGTTTCCACTTATTAATTACCTTAATCTTGTATGTAACGTATTATATATCTGTGAAGTTGGCATACAAAGAGTTAAAAAAATAAAATAAAAATTATTCCAAGTAGCATTTATATAGTTCTAGAGTACTTGAAAAGGAGAAAAAAAGTTCCAATCATTAAAGGCCTAAAAATTGAAAATAAAATGTTGGGGTGCCAACTTCATACAGCATATAAACAATTAAAAATGCGCATTTCAACGACTGCTCTGAGATAATCTAGAATATTTCTAGAGTTTCTGCAAGAAGAAAAAAATTTTACAAACTTGACTCCAAAAATGTAAATTAATTTTTTTTAGATAATAATGGGTGACGATGCTTTACTGGCATCAGAGTAACATAAATGCGTTGTATTTAGTTCTCACGTGGATATTCCAATGCCAAATAGGGTCTATTTTTCTTGGAAACAGAATACAAAATACTTAGTCAGGCGAATTTGTAGGAAAAAGCTTAAGCATTCAGGTGAGTACAACTCGAAATCAGTGCTCAGCTGGAGAATATTACAAGTCTTTTTAATTTTTTATTTATTCTCACACAATTATCACACAATTTGTTATTGTTACTCTGACACCCAGAGAAATTTTTTGTCGATTTAACAAAATTCTTCTGTGAGTGTATGTACAAAATCATGTAGAAGAGACAAATGAAAAAAAAATTTATACATTAAAAATATTTATGTAAAAATTAAACAATTTTCTTCCAATCAGAAATTGTTCATGCAAGTTATGAAATTATTCTTTGAATGCATGTTTGGCGGCTCTGAAAAGGACATTTTTTTCAATTAGAAACTACTCTTTGTAATTAAATTATTCTTTGAATAAATGTTTGGTGTCTCCAAAATGGGCCATTTTTTTCAATTCGAGTTGATTCGTTGTAAGTAAAGTTTTCTCTGAATAAATATTCGGTAACCCTGAAGAGGATTAGTTTATCCAATCTGAAATGAGACTTTGTAATTAAAAATTATGAGTCCATCTATTCGCAGTCGTTTCTTACTGTGCGGCGTATAGCCAATGAGGCGCGAGCTCTGTAAGTCGTGCGCTAGTTGGTCAACCAAGGGTATATCACAGCGATCGTTTTACAGCGATCGGGAGAGTTCATTTTAGGGCCAGCACTTCATTGTTTTAGGGCCTAGGCCAAAAAAGCGTACACCGAACTCGTCTCTGGCTCGTACCGTAAGCTTCACGCTCGTCCGAAATAGACAATCGTTTGTCTTTGGCGCACAATGTACTATCCCTACGTGGACACTATTTTTTAAATAAACACATTGTTTCTGTGCCGAAACGATAACAGATCCGCCAAGGAAATTTGTAGTGAACTCTAGGATGTTTTTCTGACACAGAACTGTCCGAAACTTTTTAATTGGGGCGCAGAATGTTTTTCTCGCTTGGGTATGGAACAAAAATATTGTTAGAATAACAATAAAAAAATTTGTGACCACTTAATATTTCATAAAAAATAAGAAGGCTTGTAGCATTCTCTAGCTGGGCGCTGATTTCGAATCGTACGCACTTAAATGCTTAAGCTTTTCTCCCTACAAACTCGTTTGACTAACCATTTTTTAATTCTGTTTCAAAGAAAAGTAGACTCTATTTGGCATTGGAATTACCCACGTGAGAACTAAATACAACATATTGATATTGTCCTAATGCCAGCAAAGCATCGTCACCCATTAATGTGTAAAAAAAATTAATTTGGCTTCTTGGCGTCAAATTTGTAAACATTTTTTTCTTCTTGCAGGAATTAGAAATATTCTAGATTATCTCAGATTAGTCGTTGACATGCGCATTTTTAATTGTTTGTATGCTGCGTGAAGTTGACACCCCAAAATTTTATTTTAAATTTATTGGCATTTAATGATTAGAACTTTTTTGTGCTTTTTTGAAATTTTAAATGCTACTTGGAACAATTTTTATTTTATTTTTTTAACACTTTGTATACCCACTGCATAGACAAACGTATTGTATTTAAATATACTCATAACTTGATATATAGTGCACAGGACAATTCATATTAAATCTCTTGTCTTAATTTATGGAACCGGATCTATATGACTTGATTGAGGAATACAAGACTGTCTACATATGAGTGCAGAGTGAACTGAAAAATTGCCGTAAATGACTAGAAATGGATTTTGTATATGAACACAAAAATAACACTTATTTCAAAGTCAAGTTCTTATCTATATATTAATATCAAAACTAGAATTTAATTCAAATATTGTTATGCATCTGTGATATTAAAGAATCTGTTTTTTATAAGTTTCTTAAATTCGGTGTAACAATAACTGCTAAATTATATTGCTAACAACTGGATTGATTAGAAGAGACGTTAAAAGAAAAAAAATACAAATTTCAATAACGGGAAATGTTGTGTTTTATAATAAGTTAGCATGAGACAGCGTATCACCAAGACATGCAGTCGGCACGTTGAATTAATGTCTTTCATTCTCTCTGTTTCCAATATTTATCCTCATCTGAATATTATCTATTTGGAATTCTTCACAATGTTTTAAAAGATAAAAATATAAGAATAATAGAAAAATGAAATATTTTTAATGTCTAAATCTTTGAGATTTTATAAAAAGATAGTAGAAAAAGTATGAAGGGAAAAGAAAAAGTAATATCTAACGGTGAAAATTATTAACTAATTTAAGTAATAGTTCAGTTTAAGGGGTTTTGTTAAAATTCATTTAAATAATCTATTTTTTTTTGTTAAATTGATTGATTTCAATGTAAAAAGTGAGTTTAAGTCGAAAGAGCAAGGATTTTCCAATAAACAATGAAAAAACTAATAAAAAAGTGGCCGACTGACGTATGTTGAGTAGTAAAAAAAATTAATAGGTAGTGTTGGAGTCACTACCGCTGAGGTTTTTGGCGGAAAACGTCTTACCAAAGCAGTGTTGTCGGGGCGTAGTGTTTGCAGGGTTGGTAAGAAAGAAATAAGCACAACAAACTTGCATGTCTTTTTATTTATTTCTAATTTGTAAAATTTTGTTAAAGACAGGACAATGTTACGAGTAGTACGATATGTAAGACTTACATGTTACACTTACATCTCTAGAGGACATTACGTCTATAGTGATATTCTTTAAAGTTATGAAGTCAGTTGGATCCGTGGCCAAGATCAATCTATACTTGTCGTTCAGACACTGTTTCAAACGATCGTTCAACGCATCAATGTTAAAGTTCCCGGCGAGAAGAAGCGGTATTTTTGGGGTTGCATTGCCAGTCGCTAAATATTGTTCTGCCATGCTCTGTGTAGTAAAGGATTAGTTGAAAAAGAAACATCTCGATATAGTTGAGTGGTGTGTGTTGGATGAATACAGACTGACACTAGAACGAATTTAAATTGGTTAGGCATTTCAACTCCCACTAGTACACCCTGAAATCCTGGATGGACATCCTGTAAATAATTGAATCCAGAATACTTGGGTATCGGCCGTCGTGGACACTAAATATCTATTCTCAAATGTTACATCTGCTTATGTTTCATCCCATTCCATCGGTTTCATTTCGCTGTCGACATCTATTCCCTGTGAACTTATATCAGGTGTTGTAGCGTTCGTTGCAACGTCTTGTTGACGAACGCGTTGACTATTGTTCACCTCAACACCATCGACGCTGCCTCATCCTCCGCATTCGTTCTGCTGCTGTCATAGAGACCTTTTTGGATACCTCATTTAGTCTTCGTTCACTTTGTAAACGTTTACGATACTTATTTACCTTCTTATTTTGAAGATATTTGGACATTTTTAAAATTTTAGAGAAAATTAGTCCAGTTTCAACATTTTATCAGTATATATCTTTTCAATTACTTTCATTATTGTATTGTGAGTATTTTGTTTTATATCACTTGTCCAGCTCTGTCAAACTATACCCCCCACAACATCCTACACGCACGCACTCTTGAGCTAGATTAATTTTTCCGCGAATCGATAATATTACACTACGATTTGACAACAATGTTGTGGCGGCCTGTGATGTCACGTGCTTAAGGTTAACATTGCATAACATTCTTACATCTTTGCACTATTAAACAATGTATTGATCATTTGGATATGCGTTACAGTTTCGAAGTTAAGATTTGTTGAATATACACAAAATCGTAACATCGACTTTCACATAGTCTCCACTCATATTAAATCCGCGATGTAAGACGTTTTCCATCAAAATACCTTTTTTTTATCTCAAAAACCACCTTTAAATTGAAAAATTGTCAGTAAGAACACTAAATAATTACTTTTACGACAAGTTTCGCTCGATTTATTAACGAAAACTGCGCAAAACTTACTAAAGAATGGCACCTAACTTAGAAATCGGTTGATTTTTCAATAATCTTTTAATAAATCATTGATCGCTTCACTCGATTCCTGGGCTTCTGCTGTTCTTTAGTGACGCGATCAATGTTTTATTGAATAATTCGTAAAAAATAATCGATTCCTGGGTTAGGTATTGTTTCCCGTATGTTTTTCGCCGTTTTCGATATTAAATCAGGCAAAAAGTGTTGTGCAAATAATCATTTAGTGTTCTTACTAGTAATTGTTCAATTTAAAGATGGTTTTTGAGATAAAAAATATATTTCTTCACTATTCAACGTACGTCACTCGGACATATTTTTTAAATTATTTTTTCATATTGTTTATTGCAAAATCCTTGCTTTCTATGATATTTATGTGTCAGAAAAATTCGATTTGAATTGTTTAACTTTATTTAATATCTGTAGACATAACATATATATAGAAACAGCGTTTTACCGTTCATTGTACTAAACAGCATCAGGAGCCGCAGCATAGCATTCAATGGTAGTGAGTGTCATCGGATAATAATAAAATTTAAAAATAGAAACTACATACCACAGTAACTGTAATCACAATCGAATGCCATCAATTAATATCGTATTAGAGGTCAGCAGGCGAATAAAAAAAAGAAGCGGCGTTCATACATTAAATAATACGATTCCTGCTAATGATTCACAATCGACTGTTATTATGTTTATTTATTTATTCTTTTTTCGTTTACAGGTCATTTAGCTGTACACATTATAATTATATGTATGAATGTTTATTTAAAAAGAACTTTACATACGAACTTTTTCTCGTAGATGACATAATTTAAAAATGGTATGTGATTTGTACTTTTAGTCGTGTTTAACAAAGTAGTCGTATTAATAGCGAAACAATAGCTGTGGGCTGTAATATACTTTATTTATTTGTACTATAGATTGGAAGTATTTGATATTAAATTGCATAATAATTTTCATGTTTTAAAGAAAAAATTGGTAGGTAGTATCGATTGAAGATGAAGAAGATCGTGGTCGTCCTTCTTCTGTTCATAACGATGAAATGAAGGCATTAATGAATCAGAACCGCGCGCAAAAATTCGAGAGGTTGTACAAGAAATAAGGGTTAGACATGCAATAGTTTTGGACCACTTAAAACAGCTAGGAAAATCAAAAATGTTTGACAAATGGGTGCCGCACACAATGTACGAAATTTCACCAAAAGAAAATACTGAAGATTCTTTGGTGGTCTGCTCTCGGTATAATTCACTAAAATTTTTTTAATCCTAGCAAAACTATTACAGATGAGAGTTATTGTCAAGAAATCGATAAAATGCACCAAAAACTCCAACGTCGGGCCCCCTTACTGATCAATCGAAAAGGACTTATCTTGCTGCATGAACACACGTCGCACGATTGACCCTCCAAAAGTTGAATAAATTGTGCTATGAAAGATTACCTTATTCACCATACTCACCAGACACCTCGCCAAAATATTATCACTTGTTTAAGCATTTCGACAACTTCACAGGGAAAGATCTTCAACGACCATGCTGCTACCGAAAGTGCGTTTGAAAATTTTATCAACTCCAGAACTCCGGAATTTTACATCACCAGAATAATTAAACTTGGAAGTAATTGGCAAAAATATGTCGATTCTACTAGTGATTGTTTCGATTAATGATATTAATTATTAACTGAGAAAAATGTATATGAATTTGAGGTCATAAACCGCAATTATTTTTCTACCAACCTAATAATATATATTTTTTATACGCTTTTGTTAAGATATATTATTATTTGTTACATTGAATCGTTACCTGGAAAAAAATCGAAACCTTTTTTGTAGGATGTTTTAAACATTTTACGTTCTCTACCGATTCATCCATTGTTCAGAAATGAATAATCTTTTCACGCCACAAACAAAAAACATCCTCTAATCAGAAGTTCTCAATTAATGATTATTGGACATGTTGCTCTCAGTATTACATGGCTATCGAAACGCGTATAAGCAGCAATAAAAAATAACTAATTTTCATTTATTCAACATTTTTGTTCAAAAAAAATATTTGTGTCTGCGAAGAGAAAATATATAATAATACATTTAACAATTTGAATTGGGTCTTAGTGTGAGAATTGTATTTCAGCCATATTTATCAATATAACTAATCAAATAGTAGATTTGTCACAGACATGGATTCATGGTGATAGTGAAGTTTAGTTGTGAATAAAAATTAGTTAAATTATCCTAAACAGAATAAATCGAGATAAAAAATGTATACGTTTTGGAGGGAGGAATTCATTAATAATCATTAATAGAACGAAAAATGTTATTGCTTTTTGATCATTTTGGTATCTCTGAATCTCCGCTCCTGCTGTATAAATGTAAGGGTGTGTTCTTAGCGGCATACTGAATATTGTTTAGTGGATCTTCAAACTAAAGGTGATTCAATTTAGGTTTCCACATAAAGGTATTAAAACAACGCATGAATGAAAAAAGTAATGTCATTTTTTTTTATTAGTATTTTAGTTTAATTCAATACAATTATGTATGAAAGATTATATTTTTCAAATAGCCGCCGCGGCTCCTGTGGCATGATTTAATGAGCTTATCATAATTTTCGAGTACAAAACCGGCACAACGCAGAACCTATGTTGGCTATTTTGCGTCATATTTCGTATTTCAGATCTGCAATCGTGTTCGATTTATTCTCGTAGACTCTACTCTTCAAATAACTTCAAAGAAATAAATATAGAGGAATTAAATCGCATGATCTCGGCGGCCAATTGATGTCTCCTTTCGTGAGATCTTGCGGCCTGGAAATTTTGTGCGCAGTAGCGAGACTGTTTCTGCTGCTGTGTGACTAGTGTACCATATTGTTGAAACCAGAGATCCTCCATGTCTATATCTTCCAACTGGTCCCACAAAAAGTTTTTATCATGCTCATATAACAAATGGCATTGACTATTACAACTTTTTCTTCATCATTTTCAAAAAAATATGGGCCAATTATACCTTCAGACCACAAGCCACACCAAAAGATTACTTTCCGAGGATGTATTTGTTTCTTATAAATCTCTGTTGCATTTTCCAATCCCCAAATGCGCCAATTTTGCTTGTTTACGAATCCATTGATGTAAAAATGCGCTTCATCGCCAAAGACAATTTTCTTTGAAAAATCACCTTGTTCACGCATCTATTCGGTAAATTCACGATGCTATTGATGATCTCTAGGCTTTAAATTTTGTGTTATTTTTTTCTTGTATGCATTTAAATGCAAATCCTTTTTCAAAATTTGCTACGTAAAGAAACACGAAAGACTCAATTGCTGTGATCGATGACGTATTGATGTGCCCGGTTCTTCGGCCATACTTTCACGAACCATGGTAATATTCTCGTCCGAGTGACCTGCACGATCTTGCTGGAGCGTTTTGATGTTTACTACTAACCCAGTTTGTTCAAATTTGTTGATCAAATTTTAAATTGTGCTCTCAGAAGTTTGATTTTGTATGCTAAAATATTCACGTAGAGCGCGGTGTGCACTTTTCCCAGAATGCCCATTTTAATAATAGGTCACGATAATTTTAAAGGGTTATTCCGTCGTGTATTTCTCCATAATTAATTTTGTACACTTTTCTACTTTACAAAAGTTCCTTTCACTTTAACAATTACTTTGACGTTTGGAAAATATTCACCACTGTCATATGGAATCTCGCCTTGAATCGCCCTTTATTAGTGTCTTAAAAAAGTAAAAATTGATTGAAAAACATGTATATATATATATATATATATATATATATATATATATATATATATATATATATATATATATATCAGGTAACAAAGAAAGTTCTGTTGTTTTTCAATTGAGAAAAAAAGACTTGTGTATTTTACATAAAATAACTTTATTTATTAAAATATTCACCTTCGCATTGAACAACCCTTTTCCAGCGAGAAGATAATTTATAAATCCGATTTTTATAAAACTGATAATTCTTATATTTAAAAAATGTAGACACCTCCATTTTTAATTCTTCTTCATTATTGAACTGTTTACCAAGCATATGATTGTCCAAAGATAAAAACAGGTGACAATTTGATGGAGATATGTCTGGGGAATATGGGGCATGGGGAGGATCTTCGACCCTTAATTCATAATTTTTGTTCTTGTGTCTACTGCAACGTGTGATCGAGCGTTATCTTGTAAAAATAAAACTTTTTTTCGATTTACAAGTACTGGTTAATTTTGTTTTAAAGCATCGTGTACTCGTTGGAGTTGTTCACTATAAATGTTTTCCGTTGCGGTTTGACCGACCCGTAGATATTCATGGTGAATAATTCCTTTTGAAGTCCACCAAACACAGAGAAGAAATTTTCGCGGTGTTAACTTTCATTTAGGACTTTACGGGACAGGATCACCTAATGAAAGCCAATGGTGAGTACGTTTTTAGTCGGAATAAATAATCCATTTTTCAACAGTAGTCAAAATTTGATCGAAAAAGTTCTCTGATTTTAGTAGTGAAATAAGAGATGTACAGATTGTAAGAAACTGTAATTTGTTATTGTAATTTGTGTCGTACCCATTTACTTAATTTCCACCTCTTTCCTATTTTGTCTAAATGGTTCCGTATTGTTTCGTCACTTACTTTGAATAATTCCGTTGACACGTTGAACTGGAATTTGTTTCAATCATTGTCTCCGATTCGTCAATATTTAAATTTGATGGTCTGCCTGATCTGGTCTCGTCTTTAATAGATTCATTCCCGACAGAAAGTTTTTTAAACCATCTCTGGGTCGTGCTTGATGTAACTGTATTTTTTTCAAACGCAGTACACCTTTTTGCAGGTTCTGTAGCGTTAGTCCCAAGTTTAAATTCATAAAGCAAACACGAACGTACTACACTATTTTTCACAGACATTTTTAAGGGTTGGAATTATTTTTTAAATTAAAGTGAACAGTTCGACTTTCATTTGAAATACATGCTAATATTGCTGATAAACAATTCTCGGAATTATTGTACGTTAGAACAGCGACAGAACATTCTTGGTTACCTAATATAATAAAACCAGATTAATATTTAATGGTTTTATGTTTTAAGACTTTTTTTTTAAACTCTACTTATTATTTAGTATTACTATAATTAGCCACTTTTTATGCTTAATCAATTAAATAATAAAGATATAATGAACTAAATTAATACTACTTCTAAAGAACAACTGAAATATTCAAGCAACTATGTTTTTCTAACGATCTGTATGTATTGTTGTCAAAAAAATTTATATCCGTATCATAAATTTCTTAGTTGCCTGATTAAATGTTAAAATTGAAGAAAGAAACAAGAGTACAGCCCATTTGATGTTTATCAAAAACCGAAGAAAAACTTTATTGTAATCAATTTCTTATATTAAGTCTTTCGAATGATTGTAATTAAAAACCATTAAGATTGATAATGAATTCCTCCTACGTTCAGCGAGCAATTAATTATGGCCGCACGCTATCCGTAATGATCAGATGCCAATTTGGTATTATTTACGAATGTGCATATGTATGCGTTTAGTAATGAGGGCGCAAATATGTTTTGTCTTACTATTGATACATCTGACTGTCAGATTAATATGACTTTATAGATGGACAGTTGTTTATTTTTCAAGTGAATGAATGTATGTATATACATATATATATATATATATATATATATATATATATATATAAATATATATATATATATATATATATATATATATATATATATATATATACGTGTTGTATTCGTATGCGACACTTGACTAATACGTTCGTTAAGATCGCATTATTTGATAACGAACAGGTATTACAGGTTCTTATTAATATGTACACACGTATTATCGCTAAATATTTATAGCATAGAAATAGAATTTCAGATCAGATTGAATGATAATGACATTTTTCCACTGTTGTAACACAGGCTTGTTGTATGTGGTGTAGTGTGCAGGTTATTAAGAACAATACAATTAATGTTTGAGTTATTTATGAATAGTGCAGACATTATTAGTTGAGTGTTTGTTAAAAGATTTAAGATGAAAATTTATTTCAACAGTTTTGGCAATGGAATATTTTGCAGCTGAAAGAAGTCGTTCCTTTTAATAAATACATTGTTCTTTCTAATACCAAAAAGTATTTTTGATATAAACTAAAGTTTTTGAATTGTTATAAATGAAAAAGTATATAATTGAATATAGTTATGACAGTATTTCTAAATTCGCTTTCATTTTAAATCAATTCTTTTTTTTCCTAAAATCATAAAAATATTCTGGCCAAAAATGTTCAATATGTTATTAAACATATGGAACAAGGAAGAGTGAAAGAGAGCTAGAATTTTTAAACAAATATTTTTCGATTAATTGGATGTTATTTAACCGTAAATAAAATAAAAATTGCAAATTTGTCTGTTACAAAAAAATATGATATTTCAGATTAGCCATTCGAATTTCACATCCAACTGATATTTAGTGGAAAATCGTTGATAATATTCGGCGAAAAATAAATCTCTTGATCAGAAACATAATGGAAGTAGAAAAATTGACTACAATTGAAAATTTGCAGAAATAATATTACCGTTGAGTGTGAAAAATTTTGAAATAATTCAAAGTGGACAAAACAGTTTCACATCAGTCGAAATTATTTATACGCTTTCTTCCAGTGATGAAATTTTGGAAAAAAATATTATTCAACACAATTCTCAAGTTCACAATGTTTATGAGTTTTCAAATGAAAAACCGCGATTTTTTTGATTTTTGGATGACCTTAATTTTTTTAATGGAAGAAAGAGTTAGAAATTTAATCTCTAAGAAAGAGATTAGTGACCTTTAAATATATCATCCAAAAGATAACGCTATGTGACCATAATTTCTTTGGAAAACATCAATGGATTCCTAGATCTTCGTCCAGCTTCTAATGGTTAATGATCATTTGCTTATGCGCATTTCTATAACGATGCCATCTTCTTTACAGAACCAAAGTGAAGAAAAATCTGCGAAAACATAATATTTAATCAAAAAAATAATAAATCTAATTTAAAAATTGAAAAATATTTATTTTTTTTATAGTTTTATTTAAATTTAAATATTTTTCCGTCATATTTAAATCATTTTTCCTATATTTTTCCATTAAATACCAACAATTTTTCTTTATATTCCACTTTTGAGATAGTTGTAGGCTTGCGAAGAATGAATCGTCAAAACTATTCGACTAATTATAATTTTAGTGATTTTAACTAGTCCAGAACTGTTTTATAACTAACGCCTTACTTTTGTGCAAGCTCTTGAATTGTTGTGTGTGGTCCTGATACAACTAACGCATTCAGTTGGTTGTTATGAACTGAAGAAGGACGTCTGCAGCCTCTCATCCCTAAAAACACTCTCGTCTCTAGCACGATTTTTTTGGAACCACCATTGCACCATAAGTTCCTTACCAGTATCCACATCAAAAGCATCGTATAGTTTACAAGCAGTTTATGTTTACCACCCCACTTTACCACCCGTTTTGAACACATACAGTCATTTTACTCCTATTTGGTTCTTTTAAAGTTTAAATTAAATAGCCCAATTTGAAGTAAAATTAATAATAACACCAAATTCGATGTTACCAAAATACAGACCGTAAACTTCTTTTTAAAATGATATTGACACGAATACAATAAAATGACACTTTCATTGAAAAAAAATTAAGGTTAGAATTCTGAGAACAAAAACCGTAATTATTTTTCCACCATCCTAATATATTAAAATGTTTGATTGAATTAATGTTTTTGACTATTTAAAAATGTAAATAAATTCATATTTTTTAACCAAAGTTATTTTTTTATAAATATACTATTCAATTAAACATAAAATATGATAGAAAAGAGTAAACTGTATATAGAACAGAAGCAAAAAGGATGAGATATTTGTGTTGCTCGCGTTATTGTATTTTGCAGTTACAAAATGATTCAATCTCGACCGTGTAGGAGATGTTCTTAAAAGGTTAATAGCACGGCAGGTATGTGACTGTATCGAGCATTCTTATGAATCTCGAACGCTATTGTCTAAACGTGTTCTGACATGTACACGAAGAACGGCAACGAGGACGATAAAGACAACACCTTTAACACAATTGCATTGTCAATTCACAGAACCATTGATGAAATCTTTCGTTATAAATAATTAATGATTATCGTTTTCGATGTATCGTAGTATCCGTTTCTTCACTCCATTAGCTTCTCTACGGACACATGGCATTGTCGTTATTGACACCATCATCATTATTATGACTATTGTGTGCACAGTGCGGAATAACAAACGAGAGGAAGAAGAAGGTGACATCGGTCCGCGTCACGTTCTTCAATTAACACTTTAATACGTCCGGTGTCGAAATTTACATGCGAAAATGAGTCAGTGCCATTCGCGGACGACTCGTGCTGTTCCTCTAATCCTTTTGTGTCGCACGCGTCGCTCAAGACGGATTTCGATTACAAAGACACGTCTGCGGACATCAATCGAACGGATATGGCGAAGACAACAGCGATCGGAAACGATCTCGAAATTTACATAAGACAATGAGAGAGAAAATATTATTATATAAAGTCATGTTTACTGATTGTAATCTATCAGTCTGTAAATGGATTGTGATCGAAACAAACTTTTACGACAGAATAATTTGATTCGTTTTGAGAGACATCAAACATGATCTTCGTTGTTTTCATGAATTAAAATATGTATTTAATCCTTAGATCATGTGTTTGCATCACTGTATATATTTGTATTCTGTGTATATTTTTTTATTGTAATAAAAGAGTTTCATACTTTATGTACTGAATAACTGAAATGATAAAATTTAATACTATATGATTTAAATTATAAAAATGTTGATACTAGATTCAAAGGAAAACAATTATGGTTTTTGTTTTTTGAATTCTAAACTTATTTCCTTTCAATGAAAGTTAAATTTCATTGTGATCATGTTAATTTTATTTTAAAGTGCATTTTTCCGTCTGTATTTTAGTAACATCGACTTTGGTTTTATTATTAATTTTGCTTCAAGTTTGGCCATTAAATTAAAGACGAAAAAGAAGAAAATTAGATCAAATTTTTTGTAGGCAAAACGAGTGGAAAAGCAGTAGAAACTGCTCGTAAACTAAACGATGTTTTTGGTGTGGGTACTGTTAAGAAACGTACGGTGCAATGGTGGGTTCTTAAAATTTCATGCTGGGGACGAGAGCCTTGAAGATGAACAATGTTTCGGGCGTCCTTTTCAGTTCCTAATGACCAAATTAAGGCTTTAGTTGAATCAAAACCACGCACAAAAATTAGAGAATTTATATAAAAGTTAGGTGCTAGTCATCCAACAGTTTTGGACTACAAATGAAAAAAAATTATATAAATTTGAAGGTCATAAACCGAAATTATTTTTCTAGCAAACTTATAAAATTTAAAGAACAAAACCATTATTAGATATTTATGCTTAATTTGCATATAATAACTGTAAGAAATTGATATTTAATTTTATAGAATTAAAATTATTTTGGAACACTGAAAACAATATATCCTACAATATATTTTTTCAATTTTATTAAAAATTAATTGAGTTATTTTCAATGTTTTTTTTTATATTAAATAAAATGTTAAATGTTCATAAGAATTATGAATAGACTACAATCAAACATAATTTTATACCCAGTGATGAATAGGATAAATGATAAAAAAGAATGATAATCTGTCATTTTTTTAATGTAAAGTTTGTTTTTGTGTCTGCATCCCAAATTTAATTAGTTCTGATTGTATATATTTGATTATATGAATTTAAATGTGGATATATGTTCATTTTCGTTACAAAAAATCGTATAATATCGCAAAAAGAAAGAAAAAATAAACTTGCAGTAATGGACGTGAAAGGAATTAATTAGAAGCAAACTTTAATACGGAAATATTCGCTTATAATAGGATGGTCAATGATACAAGACTGAAAAATTGAACATATGGCAGACACAATCGTACTTTTAATATACGAGGGTGATTTGAAAAGTTTGTGACCTAACATATAAGTGGCGGTAATATTTTAAATATTTGTGGCGCATGACAAACTGTTATCTTATGTATAACCTCAAAGTCTGTAATTAATGTGTCAAGAAGTTTTTTGCAAACATCAATTTAAATAAAACTCTTTTTATACTGTTGTTGAAATGGAAAAAGTTAAAAATCGTGTGGTGATAAAGTTTTTTGTATAAAAAGGCTTAACACCAACAGAAATCTTTAATGAGACGAAAAATGTACTGGGTGAGGGTGCACTTTCTTATACTTTTCTTATGAATTTGTAAAGCAATTTTACATATATATATATATATATATATATATATATATATATATATTGAATATAAATAACTATATACATATATATATATATATATATATATATTGAATATAATATATATATATATATAAATATATATATATATATATATATATACATATATATATACATATATATATATATATACATATATATATATACATATATATATATATATATATATATATATATATATATATATATATATATATATACTTTATAAATTTGTATGCTAGAAATAACAAGAAAAGATAGGAAAAGAATAGAATGCATACGAAAACAGACAGGAGTCAGAGATGTATAACAAAAGTAAGGAGTCTGAAATGGAAATGGGCGAGACATATTGCAAGAAGAGAAGACAACCGATGGAAAACAGAAATTATTAACTGGAAACTAGGAAATATAAAAATAACCAGAAAGATACCATTTAACAAATGGGATAAGACAATTAAAATTTTTATTGGAAATCAGTGGAAAAAAGTAATTCAATTGTACAAAATGGAAAATCATTGAAGAGGCATTAATCCAGCAGTGAATTAATACAGGCTGCTGCTGATGATATGCTTTATATAAAAGTATGAATCTGAAATATTATAACAAATTAATAGTGTAAAGCAAAGTCGCATGAGTAATGAAAGTTATTTATTTTATAATTTTCTATAATCATTTTTTATTAAGTGAATGGAGAATGTAAGATAACGATGGTCATATATAATAAAAACCAATATGCCTATGTTAGAAAAATATCATGTGAATCCATAAATCGAAGGCATGCACAAATCAGCGACATTTCTAAAATAATATTAATAATGAATAAATGAATGTAGAATCCTCTTCTGCCACTCACTCATATTTAAACATGTATTTAAATATTATACATATATATATATATATATATATGTATATATATATATATATATATATATATATATATATCTATATATGTATGTATAGATATAGTAAAATATTTTGTACAATATAATTAATTATTCATCTCCTCGATTTGAAATAATTAAGATATTTACAATCGTAAAGAAGTGGGCAGCTGAATTTAAATGTGGCCGTACAAGTATAGAAGATAACCTGTCTAGTGGACGCTTACAAATTGCAACAATAGAGGAATCATCCACAAAGTGCACAATTTGTGGATGATTGAATTAAATTTCCCAGTATTTTTTTTAGTCTTATATCATTGCCTTAAAGGATCGGAAATTGAAGGTGTCCAAAATTAATAAAGTTGTGTGTGTGTCTCAAATGAACGCGTGTATATATACTAACTGATTAGTCGATATGAAAAAGTTATCAGTAAGATGGGTGCCACGTTTTCTGATAATTAATCATAAATACATTCGAGTATAAATTTTCCAAGTTAGTTTGGATCGATTTAAGGGGGTACGACTAACTTTATTTGTCGATTCGTGACTATAGATGAGACTTGGATTCACCATTACACTCCAGAGTCAAAACAACAATCAAAGCAATGGAAGCATTTGAAGTTGATTTTTTGTCATCAAAAAAGCAAATCAGTTTTATTCACTGGAAACGTTATGGTTTCACTTTTTTGGAATGTTAAAGGGATTCTGCTAATTGATTACCTTCCAAAGGGTTAAACGATAACGAGAGTGGAATTTTTGGATCGACTCGATTAAACAATTCGTTAGAAAACACCAGGTTTATCAATGAAAAAAAACATTTTTAATCAGGACAATGCACATCCCTATACAAGTGTTATATCCATGGCAAAACTCGTTGAATTGAAGTACGATTTGTTGCTTCATTCAGCCTATTTACATAATCATATTTTATCCAGGTACAATGAAAATGTCCATGTATTGGTTCCACAAATTACTGTAATATCATTACCTGATTTATTCAGTTTTAGGGATTTTATCGGTTTCATTCATGTACTAAATTGTAAAAAAAGAACTTATATATGGCAAAGTGGAGAATGCTGAGAAATAAATTAATATTATATTTCTGCTACATTCGATGCAGTTATGATGTATGCAGGTCTAAACTAAAAATTTGTATAGGTGTTTTGAAACCAATTTTTACGTTTCTGTAGGAATGCATATTTTGTGGTGCGTCATACACCATCTTACATTTTGATTTCTACGAGGGTCGTTTGTTAAGTTTGGTAAAATTCTATGATGTAGCACCACCATTCGTTTGGTAACATCACGGCTATCAAGTGTCACTTTTATAACCAGTATAGATGAAATTTCAGTCAGACGCGTTGTTCACGTTCTACAGATATTTGAATCGAGCATTGTAGTAGTCTCCGTAAAAATGGAAAAAGTGAGCAGGCCTTGTTGCATCGATTTATCACCGTGGATATATCATGGATTCACTACTATACACCTGAATTGAAGCAGGAATCAAAGCAGTGGTTAACGACTGGTTAAGGTGAGCTGAAAAAGGCGAAGACCGTTTTATCGGCTAGTAAGGTGATGGTCATTGTTTTTTTTTATGGGGGATTCCCGAGGAATCATCTTGATCGACTACTTAAAGAAGAGAAAAACGATAACAGGAACCTATTAGTCAACATTATTAGACCGTTTAAAAGGAGAGATAAAAGTAAAAAGGCCAAGATTGGTGCACAAAAATGTGCTTTTTCACTAGGACAAAGCGCCGCTCTACAAATCGATCATCGAAATGCCAAAATTGTACTTCACTTGATTGAATTAGAGTTTGAATTGATTCTTCATTCGCCCTATTCTCAGGATTTGGCCACGTGTGACTTCTTCCTTTTCGCAAACTTGAAAATTTGACTGGGTGCGAAGAAATTCTCGACAAATAATGGCTTCATCACTACTGTAAATGTCTACTTTTCAGACTTGATGGACCAACTGTATAGCTCTCAATGGAAACATATTGAAAAATAAATTCATTTTCTTATCAAAAAAACTGTTTCAACTTGTTTTTTTACCATATTTATCAAACGACCCTCATAGTTCATTGAGATCGGCGCTTTTGAAAGACTGCAAGCGTTTTGGCTATACGGTATAGCTGAGAATAACAAAAATATATGTGTGTTCGGAAAAATGACTTTGTTGTCAAGTTCTAGTTACTGACTCAAGCAGCCCAGGTTTTTGGTTACGAAAGATGACGACTGATCCTCATCAGTCGTCATCTTTCGTAAAAGATTCGCTAACATCCTCATGTTAGCGAATCTTTTTTTAAATCGTTAGATATAGGCTAGTAAAAAGGGATCTTTGTAGGCACTCTGGAGTTTCGCTGCCTGAATTGAGAGAAGTGATCGATTTCAATGAAAAATTATTCTAAACAGACATTGTAAACATTCCTTTTTTCACGAAATAAACAGGTAGTTTTACCAACAAGATGAGCCTCTTCACTGGCGCATGTACTATAGGAGAAGCACAAGGGTCACTTGGTTATACAAGAGATCAACTACATTTTATTTCAATTGATAAAAGAGCATTTCAAGATGTTTAGTTCTTTATTACCAACTTAAAATTAACATATATATATATATATATATATATATATATATATATATAAAGAGAGAGAGAGAGAGAGAAGAGAGATGAGATGAGAGAGAGAGTATATGATATGTTGTATAAGAAATAAATATAAATTTATTTTTGTTAAAAAAGTTGTACTTTAAACACATGGTCAGTATTTTGTTAAAAGTTGAAACACATGGTCAGTATACTGTAAATTTAAACTTTAATTAATCCCTCAAAATATCCTTTAGATATCAAATGAAACGAATTTTTAATATTTTAATGGTAGTTAACGTTCAATAAATAATAATTTAACTGCATTATGAATAATTTTCTTTATAAAAATAAATTTGTTTAGGTGAAAATCTTTTCAACAGGTTGTTGCATCATTTAATTTTACTTAATAAAAATATCTACATTATTTTTCCAATCTGATCCACTCTCATAAAATCAAAAAAAAAAAGAAAAAAGTAAGCATTTTAAGAAGTTTATAACATTAAAAACATTATTATAAAAAAATAGAACATACATAATTAACAAATAATATATTATTTTTTATTATACTCGTATATCACACTGTGTATTACAAAATGTTTATTTTTTTTATTAAATGTAACACAAGGCATTGATATCAATAACAGGAATTTTTATCATATATAAACAAAAACACGAGAAGTTTTATGTTAGAAAGATTTATTTTCACAATAAGAGTTTTGGCATTGTGACTAAATTCACTTTCACAAATGATTCACTTCCCATACACAACACACATTTTTCTTATTAAAATGTTTAGTAATTTCTTATTGATAATTTTAATTTGACTTATGCGTATTTCGATAAAAGTGTCATTAGGTAAGATAAAAACAATTTAATATTCAACATGGAACAATTCTTTAAATTAAGCGTAAACAGAATCAAAACGAATAATGAACAGTTGATCATTTTGATAAGAAAACATGTAATGTCAGCAAGTTATGAATTTGTAAAGCAATTTTACATATGTATATATTTTGAATATATATATATATATATATATATATGTATATATATATATATATATATATATATATATATATATATATATATATATATATATATATATATATATATATATATATATTATAAACATGAATGCTAGAAATAACAAGAAGAAATAGGAAAAGATTAGAATGGATACGAAAACAGACAACAGTCAGAGATGTAATAAGAAAAGTAAAGAATCCGAAATGGAAATGGGCGTATTGCAAGAAGAGAAGACAACCGATGGAAAACAGAAATTATTAACTGAAAACCAAGGAATATAAAAATAACCAGAAAGAGACCATTGAACAAATGGGATATGGAAATTAAAAATTTTATTGGAAATCACTGGAAAAGAGGCATTCAACTATACAAAATAGAAAATCATTGAAGAGGCATTTATCCAGCAGTGAATTAACAGAGGCTGCTGCTGATGATATGCATTATATAAAAATATAAATTTGAAATATTATTACAAATTAATAGTGTAAAGCAAAGGCGCATAAGTAATGAAAGTTATTTATTTTATAATTTTCCATAATCATTTTTCATTAAGTGAATGGAGAATGTAAGATAGCGATGATCATATATAATAAAAATCAATATGTCTATGTCAGAAAAATATCACTCGAAGCCATAAATTGAAGGCATTCACAAATCAGCGACATTTATAAAATAATATTAATAATGAATAAATGAATGTAGAATCCTCTTCTTCTCCCACTCACTCATATTTGAACATGCATTTAAATATTATACATAAATATATATATATATATATATATATATATATATATGTATATATATTTATATATATGTATGTATATATAGATATAGTAAAATATTTTGTACAATATAATTAATAATTCGTCTCCTCGATTTGAAATAATTAAGATATTTACAGGTTTCAAACGATTCAGAAATGTATTTTTATGCTAAATTTATATCAGAAATATGTTAATGTGGTGAAAGTTCTTTCTGCATACATTTTATTATATACGTATGTGCATATATATATATATATATATATATATATATATATATATATATATATATATATATATATATATATATATATATATATGTATATACATATATTCTCGTTTATTTTGGTATGTAGGAAGGAGAAAAATTATTATCTGGATGTGACGTTTTCGTCATTTGTCAAGAAAGTTATGAATGTTTTATATGCATAAATTATGTATTCTTCAGTTTGTTTTCTTTTCAGTAATATCCGATTGTTTTGAAAAAATTCGTACACACACACACACACACACACATATATATATATATATATATATATATATATATGCATATATATATTTATACATATATATATATATATATATATATATATATATGTATATATATATATATATATATATATATATATATATATATATATATATATATGCACGAAGATCGTTTGATAAATATTTTCAAAAAGCAAGTTTAAAAGCGTTTTTTTTGGAAAAAAACGATTTTATTTCTCAACATAGTCTCTATTGGGGGGAACGAAATAGAGGACAGACTGGCCTCATTAGGAGCCATGTCCGCAGTGGAGGGGCCAGAGCCTTTCATAGGGCTAACGAGATGTTGGGCAAAGGGCGCCATTCGGGAGTGGGTCGAGTCAGAGCACTCAGAATGGTGGCTAAAGATTGACGGTTGACGTCAATCCAGGGTACTCTTAGGCCAGGCCCCAAATAAGGACTGGACCAAGAGAATCTATACAAGTGGCAGATCCTTCTCCCGGCTCCTGGTGCGAATTGTCACAGGACACGGGAGATTAAGCTACCACGAACATATACAAGGCCGAAGGACGGACGGGAAGTATAGATGGTGTGGGGGGGCAACGAGACCCCCAGTCACCTCCTCGCGGAATGTTCGGCATGGGTCAATTTAAGGCGACGATGGTTTTGGGAGTTTCTCCTCACCGCGGCCGAACTAGGGTCTATAAACTCGAGCAGACTGATAGGTTTCTGGAAGGAAGCGAGACTTCCCGAGTAGTTTGGATCAGCCGAGGGAAGGCATAATGGTCCTCGAGTTTATGTGCCGGGAGGCAAGATAGCTTCCTCCCCTCTCAAACATAATCTATCTATCTCTAGTATCTATTGAGGGTTGTACACTTGGCTTAGCGAGTTTCCAATTTTTTTATCCCATCGGAAAAGTAAACTATGCAAAATGCGCATTGACGTCGGCGATGACATCCTCATTCGATGAGAATTTCTTCCTACCGAGAAAATTTTTTAAGTTTAGGAAGAGAAAGAAGTCAGGCGGATTGCGATTATAAATCGCCAAACACTGAGTTAACTGTCCTTTCGTGTGCGTTTTTGGTCGTCAGTCAACAATCGCTGCATCCATTGCTCACACAGCTTTTTCATGTATAATTTTTTGTGCAGGATATTATACACTCGTTCAGTTGAGATGCCTACTGTCTCAGAAATCTAGGCGGTCTTAGCACAATTCATTCAACTTTTGTATACAAAAGTTGAATAATAGTCAATCGTGGGACGTGGTATCGTGCAGCAGGATTGGATTTTTCCGATTGACCAGTGCGGAGACCAGACTTAGCAGTTCTTGTTTGTTAATGTCTTGACAATAATTCTCAGCTGTAATGGTTTCGCTAGGATTCAAATAGTTTTCTTCAAATAAATTTAGATTTCGCGAAATGCTTTGGGGCTTCATTGTTGACCAATCATTGAGTAGACCGCTTTCTGTTGTCGTAAAGGACCAACGTTTCATCGCACGTTACAATACGATCGAGAAATGGATCGTTTCTGTTACGTGAAACAAGCGTAGAACAATCTTCGTAATGGCGTTTTGTTTTTTATTCAGTTAAGGCGATTTTTTGGTATTCTTGAATATTTTAAGTGGTCCAGAACTATTGGATGATTAATTTCTAACTTTTGTGCAAGCTCCAGAATTGTTTCGCGTAGTTCTGATTCAACTAATGCCTTCAGTTGGTCGTTATGAAGTGAAGAAGGTTACTCGCAACCTTCTTAATCTTTAAGGCTTTCGTCTCCAGTATGCAATTTTTGGAACTATATTTGGACCGTACGTTAATTAACAACACGCACATCAAAGGCATCGTTTAGTTTACGACCATTTTCTGCTGCTTTACCGCCCGTTTAAATTCATAAATTATTTTTTCTGTTATTTGCATCATTTCTATCTTTAATTCAATACCTGAATTTGAAGCAAAATTAATAATAAAACCAAAGTTGATGTTATCAAAATACAGAAAGAAAAATGCAATTGAAAATGATATTAACATGAACACGATGAAATGACACTTATTAAAAAAATTAAGATCAGAATTCAGAAAACAATAATCGTAATTATTTTTCTACCAACCTAATACATTATGATTTAGTATATTATTATATGTTATTATTTACTTTATTATTGTAGTGGTGCTTCTTCGGCTTTTACTACTTTAAAATTAAATTTTATAATATTATCTCTTGTTGTTGAATATTAGTTTGATGGCCCATCTTCAAAAATCTTCTCAAATATTCAAAAAATTTGGCACTGTAGTACATTCACTTAATAAAATGTGCAGAAATTTGAAATTCAGATTGAAATCCTGTGACTAGACAAAAAGTAGATAATGTGATTATATATTGAATCGCATAGTTGTATCATTTGAGCTGCAGCAAGAATTTTGTACATTTTTTCCTCTAAATGGTTTTTTTTTATATTGTTGTTGCGTATTATTTTTTTATTTTTCTTCTTGTAATTATAAGCTAAGATGTTAATTTCACATAAAATAGTTTTATTTTCAATCAATACTTATATATGAATCTTCTAAATTTGTTCAAATATAACACGGAGAACCATTTGAGCAGTGAGTGAATTTAATTAAAAAAGACGTCTTAATTGTAGACATTATCAAAATAAAAAGAATTGTCGAGAAGAGATTACCATTAAGTAAAATATTTATCAAAACGATTTTATGAAATAACTAAAGCAAATGTTTTTTATACTCGTCCAAAGAACTGGATTGAACAAATTTGTCAGCTAATAAAATGTAAGTCGTTATCAAATACTACCATATTCAGAAGTCAATTTGAAGTAATAATTAACAGTTAATAATATCAATAATCATATTGTAAAATTATACGTGTAGCTAAAATTGAGGTCGATCCGTTACCACTGCTCTCACGATGAACATAAAATTGTTACAAAATATAGTTAATGGCTAGTTACTTTTTCAGACATTTCCATTACCTATAAGTATCCACTGTTTTAATCTTAAAAATGTCTCAATAAGTTTAATACATTTTGAAAGGAATGTACAATGAAATCTCAATAGGTTCAGTATATTTTTTTCGTTTAAAACTATTTAGTTAGAAGTATGCATTAGTGCTAATTGTATGTAATTTAAAATAAATAAATAATTTATAAGCTTGAAAATAAAATAAGATAAACTGTTACTGTACATTTTTAGAAAATATAAAATATACATTATTCATTTATAATTTCAAATGGTGTATAATTATATGATATACATTTAAAAAGTGTTACAGTTCGATAATAGAAAGAGGTCAATATTTTACTCAATTTCATATTATGAAAATAAAGTTAAATGTACTATCTCTTTCGGTATATATAAAATCAAAATTATCCACTAAAAATAAAAATATCATGACGTCGACTGGTTTCTTTGGGATGATGTTTCTATGGAACCCAAATATATTTATTTCTCATCACTCTCTGTATATAAAATCAAAATTATCCATAAAAAATAAAAAAAATCTATGACGTCGACTTACTTATTTGAGACGAGGCTTCTATGATACTCAAGCATGTTTATTGTTTCATTAGGTTACATGTACATGATTATAATTTATAAGTGGGAGACCGGGGGTTGACACGCGAAGCGAATAGGGAGCAGAGCTCCGTAGTTAAATTAAAAAAATCAAAATAAAAGCATCAAAACAGAATTAAAGTACATTTTGTAGTTTCTATGTACAGTTGCACCGGAAATTACTTGCGCTTAAAATTCGACAAAGTTTTGGACTAATAGTTTTGTGGGTTTTTGCCAAATAATGCCAGATCTTTTTATATATAGGACCGTTAGGATGGACTCCATAAAAATGTCAAACCTTCGTTTGCTAGCATAAAAATATCGTTATAAAAAGTGAAATAACAGAAAAAAACGATACGGAAAGTATTTGCGTTTGGAATGAAATTTAAAAAAATTAGAAAAAATAACAAATTAAAAAAAATGCTATAATATTTCGGGACACCTTTAACACGTACAATGATTTAACACGTGAATGGCCTTCAAGCGATTCGAAATGCTTTCAACAAGTTTATGAATAACATCTAATGTTATTTTCTTCCATTCATCTTTAAGGCAATAAGCGAAAGTAGATCTTTTAAATCGATTAGTTTTTCGTATCGTACGATCCAAGTGGTCCCAAAGATGTTCGATTGGATTCAAATCTGGACTTCGAGGAGGCCGATCGAGAATTTGAAATGAGTTTTTTGTTGAAAAATTCCTTCGTTTTCTTAGCCGTGTGTTGTGGATAATTATCTTGTTGAAAGATTAATCCAGCTTTAGCAAGACCTATTTTATGCACACTTTCATTTAATTTTTTTTAGTTATTCCAATATAGGAATCAGCATTCATTCTACCTTCGATTACTTACAAATTACCAACTCCGTACCATGAGAAACTGCCCCAAATCATAATGCTACCACCTCCATGCTATACAATGCTTACTAAATTTTGATTTTCTAGCACTTTTCCAGCTTTACGGCAAATGTATTTCCTTCGTGTAGTTCCAGATATCTCAAACTTCGATTCATCACTCCAAACAATTGATTTACAGAATTCTATTAACTTACAAGCGAGTTTACAAAATGAAGTCTTTTATGTTTGTTTATCTTGCTTATATATGGCTGGCAACAAGAAATGCGACCAAAAATTCCAGCTTCATTTATCCTCGATCTTATTTCAGTAACTCAAAGAGTAAAATAGAGATTCTCTTTTAGTTTCTGGGTGCTAATAAACGATTTTTTTTGACTTTACGAACTATTAATTTGTCCGTGCATTCGATGGTCTTTCGTTTTCGATCTTCCTTGGAGCTGAAATTAAACCTTTTTCATCTTTGACCTTCTTAATAGTATACAGAATCGTTCTGAGAGGTCTTCTGAAACTATTAATACTTTTTTTGGTAGCTTTTTCGATTCACATACATATTATAAATGTGTGCGCCTTCATCGACCGCAAGTTATCTACTTTGCGTCATTTTGTTGTAAAAAAAGTTGTAAAGGGAAATTAAATCGGTAATATATGATTTAATAAATAAATTCAATTATCATACATTTAATTAAAGCCTCAGATACTAATATCTTCTCTGACGCAAATACTTTCCGAATTGCACTTTATGCTTTTTTATTAATACAAACACTAAACAAAAAACAAAATTACTATAATAATACAAATTCAGTGCCAACGTAATGTGTAAATAGACATCTGTATAGATAATTCAGCTAATTACACATAATATCAATGATATTAAGTTTAATATTATAATTTTGTACGTAATTTAATCAGTTTTAGAATTTTTGTGGTAAATGGTAATTTTTCCTATAATAAATTAATAATATGTTGTTTTACTTTATGATACATTGTGTACTCTATTTCATCTGTACCAAGTGTAATATCTTGCTAGTCCAAACCTAGAAATCTAGTCACAATTAATCTAGACCCAGTCAGTCTAGTCACAATTATTTCAACTTCAGCTGGTTAAAACAATTTTATACTACTATAAGGAAAATAGAAATGAAAAGAAAAATTGAATGAAAAATACAAAAATGGGATAATACTGAAGAATATCTTTTGAAAAGATTATAATTAAATCTAACATTTAATACTATTAAATGTTGGTTAATTAGGTTGGTAGGAAAATCGTTGCGGTTTTTGTTTTTTGAACCCTAACCTTAATTTTTTTCAATGGAAGTGTCATTTCATCGTATTCATGTTAATATCATTTTAAAGTGCATTTTTCAGTCTGTATTTTGATAAAATCGACATTGGTTTTATTATTAATTTTACTTCAAATTGACTATTAAACTAAACATGGAAAAGAAGTAAATAAGAGCATTTTTTTTGTATGAGTTCAGAACGGGTGGTAAAGCAGCAGTACTGCTTGTAAACTGAATGATGCTTTTAGTGTGGGTACTGTTAAGGAACGTAACAAAATTCATAACCACTATGAAGTGGTGCAATGGTGGTTCCAAAAATTTCGTGCTGAGGACGAGGGACTTCAAGATGAAGAAAATCGCGAGCATCCTTCTTTAGTTCATAACGACGAACTGAATACATTATTTGAATCAGAACCACGCACAACAACTCTAGATTGCACAAAAGCTAGGCGTTAGTCATCCAACAGTTTTGGATCGTTTAAAACAGATAGAAAAATCAAAAAAGAGAAAAATGTATATGAATTTGAAGGTCGTAAACCGCAATTATTTTTCTGCCAACCTAACATTCTGTTCTATTTCTAAAACTAAAAAATTTACTGAAATGAATTCATTTTAACTACATGAAACATAACAGTTGAAGTGTGAATGTTGAGAATGGTGAAGATAGTATTATAAGTACCTTGTAAGAACCTTATATTTATATAATTTTGCTTTTTTTTCATAGCTGGTATCTTTACTTTTACCTAATATATATTCAGCGTATGATCGAAGATAATAAGACTGCTTTAATATTTGTGCATGTTTGCTTAATTTTATTCAAAATGATTGTTCTTTTTAAATTTATTTTCATCAGATAAAAAATAACAACGGATTGTAAACTGTTACGTAATAGCTCTATATGGAAATATGTTTAAAGAATAAATAAAAAACAAATAAGTACGTACGATGTTTTTAACTGCCCATTATACTTAAAACAAACAAAAATCATGTTTCATTCACAGAGTCGCCTCCTTTCATATATGATCTAGATTTGTGAAAAGATACATAAGAATTTGAGAACGCCGGAAAGTGAAACATTTGTATCACATGTATCATTTCATATATATGCACATAAATAGTTAAATAATACAAGGTACCGTATGTGAAGTAAGAGACAGAATGTGTTACAAGTGGATTAATTGCATTGCTGCACATTCAATGCTGTTAGCGTTGAAATAAATCGTTTTTGTTATACGATTGTGTGTGTGTGTGTGGTCGCGTAACATTGGAAGTTAAATGTGTTATGTAAGCGTTCGTTTTGAACGAAATAAGAACAATAGATTATAAGAAATTATTACACTGATTAGAAAACATAAACGTTGTTGATACAATGGAGGAGACGCTTTATAAATTACATGGTTCACTATAATTAATTATGTCATAATTTATTATGCGTTTGAATGTAGTGGATCGTTTGTAGCGTCACGTTCTTTGCACTGTAGTTATTTCGACAATCGTTCTGTGTTAGTCGCTTATATCGGAATGAAAAATCGCACAGTTTTATAAAATGGCTTACGACAGAGATATTCTGAGAGTGAAAGTGTTTGAGCCTCTGGATAATGTCGTTTAATAGCACATTTTGTATGTAGATAATACGTGTTATATATACTCGTTTATATATATATATATACACTAACAGTCATTGAAGTGGTTCACCATTAATATTATGGTTTCATGTCGTTATAAGAAAAAAAAAATGGATTACCGGGGTTTTTCACTATCACCTTGTGTTAAATACGCATGTACTTCACAGAAATGACTCGGGTACGTTTAAAATTTTAAAATATAAGGTGTGATTGAAGCTTTTATAAAAGTAACAATGTCCAAATACTTTCATATATCTCGGAAAAAAAATAGAATTTACTACTTGTCGGACTGTCAACACGTAATATTTCTATATGAACTGGACGTTTTCAGATATTTATAATAAAAATTTTGAAAAAAGAGAGAGAATGGTACAGTAGATCGAAAGAAAGAATCTGGTAAAGTTAAAAATATTACTGAGAGAGAAGATCGTTTAATTATTTCGTCTATCTTTACAAGATCACTTTAAAACAACTACAGAAATAAGAGAACTATCTAATCAATTTTCAGTGAACATAAGGGTTGAAACTGTTCAGAAGAAATTGAGTTAAAATGAATTACATGCACGAATACGTAACAAAAACCAGTTCTAACAGCTAAAATGAAAAAAAGATCTCTTAAACTAGATAAGAACCCTTACAAGTTGGATATCATTGGATTGCTGAAAAATCATGTTTTTGATGAATTCAAAATCGACCTCTTCTACTCTATCAGTTTTCAGTACCTGTGACGACGAAGTGGATAATTTTTTTGAAAAAGTGCACCCAGAGAACTGTAAGACATCATAAAAGCCAAATGATTTATTATGGTGTTGGTCAATTGGTTTTTTTGAATGGCTTTATTAATAGAGAGGAGTATAAAAAAATTCTAAATAATAGTTTTTTTATCTTCGATGGATAATCATCTTTCACATTGCGACTCCATAATTTCCAATATGCCATACACCAAGCCATAAGTAATATAACTTTTAGTTTTTATTTATAATTTTGTTCATTGTTAATAAGATTTTGTATAAAAAAGTGAATACCCGTATTCATTTTTCATAAGTAACCACTTACAAAAACTTGGAGTTACGACATTGCCATGGCCAGGAATAGTCCTGATTTCAACCCAATAGGAAATATCTGGGGTGCAATAAATTATAGAATAAGTAAAATGAAGAAAAGTATAATAAATAAATTGAGATCAGAGTAAGAGAGAGAGTGGAACGAAGGATTGACGAAAGATTTCATCTAAGAATCAGTGAATTCCATGCCGCATCGGATTAAAACCGTAATAAAATCAAAAGGAGGGTCAACAAAATATTAATTTTATGTGCAAATTAAATCTTTTTGCACATATTGGTATAATAGTATTAAAAATTTCATTTGAATAATGTTTTTCTTTTAAAAAAAACATTGAACTACCGATCACAACACTGACTCTAAAATTCCTTTTATGTTAAAATCACCTAAAACATTTTTTGCATCATTTTTACGCTACCCATGATAAATCATCCAACCATATCAAATTCCATATAATTTATTGCATTGAACCTTTAAATTATAAGAAATACAACACTTACAATAAAATTAAAAAAAATTTGGGGGTGAACCACTTTAAATGACCGTGAGTGTATATATATATATATATATGTATATATATATATATATATATATATATATATATATATATATATATATATATATTCAACAAGTGAATAGCGAACTTAATTATCGATTCGCTTTTGACGGTTGGACAGACAATTTGACATTGAATATTTTTCATCAACGTCTTGTTTTTATTTTTTAGTGAACATCATAAAATTTTCTGTAGCATGTATTTTATTTTTTTATTGTTTTGTAATAAATATTTTTCAATATCAAAATGATAAACAACATTTGCATATATTTCTCACAGATGAATTACTCTCTATCACAATGTTTTTATTATCAAAATGTTTATTAATTGATAATTTCCAATTTTAAGAATGTTTTCTTGAAAATTTCGATGGAAAAGACATCATTCATAGAGCATGCATGAATGTATATTGAAATCATTTTTTTTTATAATTTTTAGTACTCTGAAGGTAATAAAATTTTGACTGAAGTAGGTACGCATTAGCAATAAGTAAACTAATCAATAATTACTTATTATTCAGAAAAAAATCGCAGTTTTTTCGACAAGAAAAAACTTCTTGTTGAGTCTTTAATACTAAACGTACCGGCACTTCATATATACCCATTCCAACCGTAACCGGTCAAATGATCATATATAGTAGGTATCCAGCTACTGTTTCAGGGATTCGTTTTACGCTGTTTTAGATTTTCACAGATTTATACTTTGAATTTAGTGTAAGAACTTTTTGTTTGGTTTGCTCTTATAAATTGTAAGAATATAATCATTTGACTTATACATTTGATGCAGAAAAATGTGCCATATTATCCTCTTTTACTTTTGGAAGTTTTGGCAATAAAATCACTGCTAAGTATTTGGCTTTATCGACGCCTTTTATTATATCGTTTTCCAGTGGTAGGTTTCCGCAGTCATCATTTCCAACTAGTAAATATTCGCATTTATTAAGATTTATTTTAAGACCTGCTTTTCCATATTCTTCACACAGCTTACTGACCATATAGCTGAGATCTTGTTCGTCTTCTGCAAGCACCACCTGATCGTCAGCAAAATAAAAATTTTTTTTCAATTTCAAATATTTTAAATTTTTCATAATGAAAACGAAAAACTAAACCTTATTATTTTCAAAATAAATTTTCTATTTAATGTAATACTGAATAAGTATAGTACTGTAATTCAGAGGACGTTATATTTCCAAATAGACACTCATCGTTACGCAAACGTTAGTGCATTCGAATAATTTAAATATATTTTCGCGTTAAGATGAAAAAATGTGCAGTTTGACAAATCGGGGACACGATTTAATGTTCACCGCGTTTTCGTATTATGAAATTGAAATTTTAATGACTCTAGCATTTGCTTTCATTAACCTTATAAATTCCAATAACAATTATATAGAAACGTATGCAAAATTTAGAGAACGCATTCATCATTAAGAAAAGAAATTACTTAATGAAAAACTGTGATCATTCATTAACAAATCAAAACTCATCCATTCGGTCATATTTAATTAAAATGATATATGTTTAAACCCATCAAAGTAGAGTGCAATTATAGAAGGAATTATAGAACGTACAACTTAATTTGTTGAATAATTATACAATCAATTAAATGAAGATATTAAAATTCCTAAATTTACACGTTATAAGACGAAGATAAAATGTACTTCATCGGTATGTAATAATTGTTAAGTCAGTTCAGTCTTCTAAATTTTAATTGAATGTAATTACACATAAATATATGATTAAATATTAAATAAATGTCGATTTATGATTTTCGACATATAAAATGCTTTATTTGTTAAATTGAAATTAAAAAACAAATAGTTTCGTTATTATTGTATGTTGGTAGGAAAATAATTGCGGTGTTTGTTTTTTGACTTCTAATCATGAAGGAAAGTCGAAAGTATTTTTTTTTAAATTGAGGTCGGAAGTCAGTAGAGGCCATTTTACCCAATATAAACTATTGTTTATATTCATAACTTCAGTGATTTAGAAAATATACTTAGGACCACTGACAAGTTAGAATATCACGTGTTATATAGAACCACTCAATTTCTTAAACTATTAGATTGTTAGGAAAATAATTGCTGTTTTTGTTTTCTGAACTCTAATATTGTAAGAAGAAAAAATCCTTCGTTGTATTAGGTTGGTAGAAAAATAATTTCGTTTTTTTTTCCGAAATCTAACCTTATTTTTTTCAATGAAAATATCATTACAGCGTATTAATCTTAATATTATTTTAACGTGTATTTCTCGATCTGTATTTGGTAGCATCGATTTTGGTTTTAGTATTAAATTTGCTTCAAATTGGGTTACTGAATTAAAGATTGAAAAGAAGAAAATAAGAGCATTTTTTGTATGAGTTCAAAACGGGCAATAAAGCAACAGAAACTATTTGTAAACTGAACGATGCTTTTGGTGTAGATACTGATAAGGAACGGATGGTGCAATGGTGGTTCTAAAATTTTGTGCTGAAAAGCGACAAGAGTGGAAGAGAGCCTTGAGAATGAAGAAGGTCGCAGAGGTCATTCTTCAGTTCATAAAGACCATCTGAAAACGTTAGTTGAATCAGAACCACGCACAACAATTCGAGAGCTTTCACGAAAGTTAGACTTTACTTATTTAACAGTTCTGGGCCACTTAAAACAGATATGAAAATTAAAAAAGCATGACAAATAGATGCCGCACGAATTGAACGAAAACCAAAAAAAAAATTCCGTTAAGAAGTTTCTCCTACGTTTCTTTCACGTCACAGAACCGTTCCATTTCTCAATCGTATTGTAATCTTCCACGAAAATTGGATCCTTTACGACAACAGAAAGCGGTCTGCACAGTGGTTGGACAAAAATGAATTCCCATTGCACTTCGCGAAACTGAAATTACACCGAAATCAAATTGTGGAAACTGTCTGGTGGTCTGCGCTCGTTATACACCACTACAATTATTGGAATCCTGGCGGAATCATTACAGCTGAGAGTTATTGTCAAGAAATTGACCAATTGTCAGGTAATGCACTAGGAACTGCGACATCTGCTCTTCTCACTGGTCAATCGAAAAGGTCCAATCCTGCTACACGACCACATGTCGAACGATTGATTCTATAAAAGTTGAATGAATTGGGCTACAAAACATTGCCTTGTCCACTATACTCACCAGACAAATTTGTTTAAAATGTGACAAAACTTTTTGAGATTGTAAATGACTCTTACTATTACTCCATTTTTGTGGCCTATTTTTAATTAGGTTAATTAATAATTACTTATCTTCTTCCGAAACCTTACTTAACCTATAATTCCATTTGATTGAAGTATGATAATCTACATTGATAGAAATACGGTCACTGAACATCAAGATAAAAAATGAGAATTATATTATTAACGTAAAATAGAGAATCTATTTAACCACGAATTAACGAATAAGTCAATCTAAATGTATCAAGATTGGAAAAAACATGTGTATTACAGCAAAATTGGTTAAATATTCGATCTACAGAGGGTTTTGACTAAATGAAAATTATTAAGTTAGGCGATTTTTTCTGTGCATGAGTTCGCAGTCATATATCAATTGTTGCCAGACTAAAAATTATATGCTAGATTTTATTGATTCTACAATTTCAAATGGTTCTCTGTTCCAAGTAATTTTTTTCTGAAAACAAAAATGAATAATTTTTATTGAAGTGATACTTTTATGGCAAGGGTTAACCCGTTTATACGCGTCATAAAATCTGTAATGCCTCAACACGACACGAAATCTTAGTAGTGGCGTGGGGACTACGAAAGTGGTGGGAGTATTTTTACTGCGCCACAGCCGAGATATGCGTGTCACGAAGCTTGGAATGCTCAAGCGATACAGAACTTTTAGGGGGGGGGACATTGGGATTGTACTGAAGGTACCTCTGTTTCTCTGTAGTTAATATTGAGCTTGTGTCACAAAAACTGTAATGCCTGCTGTACAATAGAAATTGTCAGCTGTATACGTGGAGCGTTAAGCCATACCCACACATACGGCTATTCTCCGAATACTGTTCGCCTAGTGTTGTTCGCCGACCGATAATAAACGGCCCAGATGTGCATATCTGCATTGAACAAATACGCCTAAAGTGTAGACGACGTGCATCTTTCACAATATGGAGATGCTCGTTCCCTTTGATTCGTGAAAAAAGCCAACACTAGATGGGAACAGCGAATACCGAACATTCGCTTAAGCATTCGTATTCGCAGATCCATCCACACATTTGGTTAAATTTTACTCGGTGTTCGCCGAATAGCTGCTTGTGTGGCGCCGGATTTAGTGTATTAGTGTGTGAGTAGCGTCGTGTTAGATTTTCTCACAATATTTATCGAACTGCAGTCCCAATAGAACGATGAGCATCAACCATTCCTCTGAATAACAACAAAACTATTGTCACTAAACGGAATCATTTTCCGTTTGTTTCTGCCTATACTATAACAATCCATATATCACAAGGAGGAACATACAATGAGATTGTTTACGAGTATCATAAGACTCACTCACTGCAACTGTTGTATATTACTATAACGCGAGTGACGATCATCCAAGGAGTCTATGTCATGACAGCTGATAATAACCTAAGATTCTATCACTGTTGAAAAGTAGTAATATCAATGTGGAGCCTCCAAGAAAAATTTAGTCGACTTTCACTAAATCACCTAGAAACGATAGACTAACAACTCATTGATTTCATTACCAAGAGGAGAGGATTATCTATGACATTTTTAAATTGTCAAACTGTAAATGCTCACACTAGAGATCACACGGATTCTGTTCTTCGATGCTCTAATATTTAACTGCTGTTAGAAACCTGGCTCTATGATGGAGATAACATAGCGATTCCAAATTTTCATTGTAACACTCATTTTAAACGCCCAAATGTCAGAGTTGCTGGAGTAGCTGTTTATCAAAATTCAAATGACAGCACTAATGTGATCAAACCTAATCTAAACCTGACATTGCAATAAATAGGTAGTGTATTGGTGGATAAATCACCAATTGATAAACTATCTGTAGCTGAATCTTTCGTTGAAAGTAGGCAGCGAATAATATTGGTGGCAATTTATATTTCTTCATATAACATACATATAACATCTTCATAACATCTCTCCATATAACATCTCCATACAACACCTTAAAAGAAATCATATGATTCATTCACCGAGTTTTTTTCTGGCATACACAATTGACGATCCTGCGCTCTTGAATGAGAATTCTAACTAAATTCCTATGATTCTTGGTGGTGACATTAATATTAATTTTGCTACACATTAACCACAAACAATTATCGCTCTCCCAAAAGAAAACCTCAACCTGGAGATTAATAACAACCAGAACGATGCAACTACGACATCAGGAACTACAATTGATGTAGTATTTTCAAGATACCTCGAGCCCTTACAATCCAGAGTTCTCATTTCGTATTCCAGTTAACATAAGCCAATTGATCATTTTTGGAATACGAAAACATAGAAACAGAATAAAAGTTATTATTTTCATTAAAAAGAAAATAGTTCTTTACAAAAATTAATAATAATATCTTACTCTTATACCCTCTTTATAACCTTATACTTATAGGACAAAATTTTCACTTTTTCGGTCTGGCTTTCCACACACACAATTTTTTTGTAAATTAATTTATTATTATCAATAAATGTTATAATAATCTTTCTATATTTCTTTAACGAAGTGCGATATGCATTAGAAAAACTGAATATTTTCAAAATATGATTTTTCTCATTTAATTCATTATTTACTTGATCTCTGTAAAATCGTACTTTTTATACGAATATATAAATTTTTACTTATTAAAATAGGATTTTTAACAAACCTATGTTTTTTAGAATTGAACTTTAATATGTTTTTTTATAATTGATTGTATGTAAGTAGTAATGTTTTTATATGTATATAGTAATGGTTTTATTGCACATAACACAATATGCTTCAAAAAGATACATAAGGAACTATTCACTAGGCTGTCAATGTTAAACACTAATTTAAATATTGTCCTTAAAGATGAAAAAATCGAACCGCAGCGCCAATAGCAGTGTAGAGAGATAACGGGTTCTTGATAATTTCGCACCATTGTGATTATTTCGAATACAATTATGATCATACATTTCAGATATAAAATGGACGAGATAACAACCGTTACTCATCACATTTTTCGAGAGCATCCGACCTTGGTGATGTTTTATTGATTGGACTGACATAGGGCACACCTAGAACGGGGCACCAAGCATCGTCGTCATGTAATGAAAGTAACAGTTTCGCTCCGATACGAAATTGTGAAACAGTTTGCACAATGGGTGTTCGATGCTGAGAATGAGGCGTGACACACGATCCTCAGTTATAGTCGTAGTCATCCCCTTCGTCACCGATCTACATAAATTCTTCTTGTTATACTACTGTGCGGAATATATGGAATCTAATTATATTTAATTCGAAATACTTTCTATATTCATTATTTTCCTTATTCTTTCTTATCAGAACAAAATCTTATACGAAACAAGCACAAATAAATCAAGCATATAATAATGAAACTTAAATTTAAGCGCTTATTATATTTATCACTATTATTTCATCTCAAAAAAATGAACTGATATTTGCTCACAATCAAATTTATTTCTTGAGAACAATACGGTTAAATAAATACATTTTAAAAGCTTATAGAGTGAACAGTTTTTAAATAAAATTAACTGTTATGGTGCGGATTTGAGATGCGTCGTCGTAACTGTTCATCATCACAAACATTCATAAAAAAGTTTAACAAACTTATTTATTGATTCAAAATTTTATTGTTCATTTGCCTCTACTATATACTTTCTTTAGGTTTTCAATTTAACCCTCTTGTTTTTTGACAACTCCTTGCTTGCACAGTTTTTATAAATTACGAATTTTTAGACCTCGTGATCTTTGAGGACAATCTAAAGATTTCTCTTTAGAGATAAGGCTATATATATATATATATATATATATATATATATATGTATATTAGGTTGGTGCAAAAATAATTACGGTTTTTATTATTTTTAGTTTGGCGCTGATTTTTTAAGTTACAGTTATCTTTTGTTATAGTCATGATACATTATTGTAAACAATGAAATTAGTGCTACTGATTTCAGTTTACATCTATTGTTTTCATTCTTTAGTATAGTTGGATTTAATCTCTTAAATTAGTCATGGAAAAAAGCAAATTTGTGTGATTTTGTTGTGTGAGTTTAAATTGGAACTTAAAGCAATAGAAACTGCTCGAAATATTAAATTTGTTTTTGTCGAAGAGTCAATTAGTGAACGTACAGCTCAATACTGGTTCCACAAATTCGTAATCGAACTGAAAGCCTTGACGATGAGGAAGGTCATGGACGTACTTCATCTATAGATACAATAATGATTTAAGAACCATTATTGAAGCGGCACCACCTAAAATAACTTGAGAGGTGACAAAAGAACTTAATGTTGATCATTCAACAGTTGTTCGACATTTGAATCTAACTGAAAAAACAAAAAGCTGAATAGATGGGTGCCATATGAACTAAATGAAAATCCAGTAATTCGTCGATACGAAGTCTGTTCTGCGCTTCTTTTGCGTAACAACAATGATCCCTATAATTGATCTCTTTGACACATGTGATGAAAAGTGATTTCTCTACAACAATCGAGAACGGTCATCACATTGGCTAGACAGAGGTGGAGCATCAAAACAGTTTCGTAAACAGAAACTTCATGAAAAAAAGATTATGGTCACTATTTGGTGGTCAGCAAGAGGAATTATTCACTACAACTTCTTAAGTCCTGGTGAAATAACAACAGCAGAAAAATATTGTCAGGAAGTTGAAAAATGTATGAGAAGTTGAATCGTTAAGGCTAGCATTATTCAATTGAAAAGGATCAATTTTTCTTAATGACAACGCTCGACCACACGTCTCACAAATGACTTAAAAAAATTAAATGAACTGGGTTATAAGACCTTACCTCACCCACCTTATTCTCTGAACCTGTCTCAGACAGATTATCATTTTTTAAAATATTTTAATAATTTCCTAAAAAAGAAGTTCTTCAAAGATCAAGCATCAGCTCAAAAGTTTTCGATGAATTCATCAATTCCAGGACTAAAGAATTCTATCTTGTAAGAATAATAAATAAATTGTTTCCCGTTGGGAGAAATGTGTACAAGCCAATGGTCTTTATTTTGATTAATAAATATAATTTTTAACTGATGTATGCGTCTTTATACTCGATACGTAAAAATCACAATTATTTTTGTACCAATCTAATACATTAGGTGCACAAATTGATTCGCTGATTTTTGTAGAAAATAAATGATTATTTACAGAAAAATGGAATACATTGCAATCTTCAAAATATCTCTCAATATTTTGTACAACGTCTCTCCGTCTGTTGGGTAACTGAAACCTTTGTCGAAAAAAAGATGCCGGTCGACGAAGTCGTCAGTGCTTCTTCTGACTCATTTCACTGTTTTAAAATAGGTATTAGTTAGGTGATGCTGGAGCGACCGGAAAAGATGATAATTTGACGGGACTAGGTCCAATGATTATGCCTCATGAGGAAGAACTTCCTAGCTCAACAACAAATAACGTCTTTGTTCCTTTTCGCGACGTGCGGCTGAATGTTTTCGTACTGCAAAAACACTTGCCTCGTTCATTCGCTTTCGAATGATATTTTTCTTTGTAATTCGTCACTCAAACGGATAAGATGTTGTTAGTATTGCTCTGAGTTTACAATCTGTATTGTATATTTAATGTGCCATTAAATATACAATAGCACTTTTTTAGGGTGAATATTTGATTTTGGAGTCGATGTCGGTGGTTCATCTGGCATAATACATGATTTTCGGCGTTTAAGATCGTCATAAAAAGTCCAATTTTCATCTCCAGTTATAATTTTATGCAAAAAATTCTTCCTTTTAAACCTTGTGAGTGAGCATATAGTCGTATCGAATCTTATTTATTTATTTTTCGGGCTGAGCTCATGTGGAATCCATTGGTTTAGCTTTTGAATTTTTCCCAGCAGATCTAGAAAATAGGGAATAGCTCACTGAGTAACACCGAGTTGTTGTGTGAGTTTCTGTTCAGACTGAGTAAAGTTTTCACTTAACCGCTGTTTAAGCTTCTCATCTTCAAAGTTTTTCGGATGTCCGGGATTTTCTCGATCGGAAAGATCAAAATAACCACTTCGAAATGGTTTTTGCATGTTTTCTGCATCACAACACCGTTCTCTAAAGCTGAACAAATCATTTTTAGGTTCAACAGTATTTGTTTTATCTGAAATGCGAACAATGTTCAATGTCTAAAATTATAGTTTTCGGACGCTATCGTGTTCACTGCTGTACTGTGAAGTTATGCCAACTGCCTTTGACCAAGATGTATGGTTTTTTAAATGATAAGGTTGCCGCATCAAAATTCTAATACGACGAGAAAATATTTTAATTTAGAACAGAGTTATGATTGATTCAATTTAATGGAACCGAATTAACTTTAATCATAATATATATATATATATATATATATATATATATACATATATATATATATATATAAAGGTTGATTCAAAGTGAGTTTCCATATAACAGTGGTGAATATTTTTCAAACGTAAAATTATTTGTCAATGTTAAAGAGGTTTTTGTAGAATAGGAATGTGTACAAAATTAATCATGGAGTAGTATATGACGTAATAACCCATTAAAATTATCGTAGCCTATTATGAAAATGGCTGTTCGAAGAAAAGTGTACACCGTATTCTACGTGAATATTTTGGTGTACAAAATCGACCTTCTGAGTGCACAATTTGTAGTTTGATTAAAAAATTTGAACAATTCAAGTCAGTAGCAAAGATCAAAACACCTCAATATGCTCGTGCAGGTCGCCTGGACGAAAATATTTCAGTGGTTCGTGAAAGTGTGACCAAGGAACCGAGTACATCGAAACGTCGTCGATCATATAGCAATTGGGTCTTTCCTATTGCACTATACAGCGAATTTCGATAAAGTATTTGCGTTTACATGCTTACAAAATCCAAATAACACAAGATTTAAAGCCTAGAAAGGATCAAAAGCGTCGTGAATTTTCTGAATGGATGCGTGAACAAAGAATGGATTTTTCAAAGAAAATCGTTATTACCAATGAGGCATTTTCACCTCAATGGATTCGTAAATAAGCAAAATTGGCGTATTTGGAGGTTGGAAAATTCAAGAAAGATTTATAAGAAACAAATGCATCATCGAAAAGTGATGTTCTGGTGTGGCATGTGGTCTGAAGTTTTAATTGGCCCATATTTTTTTCTGAAAATGACGAGGAAAACGTTGTTATAGTCAATGCTGCTCGCTATCAGAGCATGATAATACACTTTTTGAAGGGCCAATTGGAATATATGTCCATAGAGAATGTCTGGTTTCAACAAGACGGTGCCACCAGTCACATAGCAGCAGAAACAATCACGCTACTGTGCACTACATTTCCAGGTTGCATGGTCTCACGAAACGGCGACATCAATTGGCCGCCGAGATTAAGCGATTTAACTCCTCTAGATTTATTTCTTTGGAGTTATTTGAAGAGTACGAGAACAAACCGAACACGATTGCAGAGCTGAAATAGGAAATACGACAAATAGCCGAAATAGAGAGGGCGTTGTGCAGCGATCTAATCGAAAATATGATAAGTGCGTTACGTCATAGCACAGGGGTCCCGGCGGCCATTTGAACAATAATATTGCATACATAATTGTATTGAAATGAACTAAAATGCTGAATAAAAAAGTATGATTTTTTTAATTTTTGCGTTTTTTTTTATATTTTGATGTCGAAGCCTAAATTGAGTCACCTTTATATATATATATATACACTCGAGTATATATATATATATATATATATATATATATATATATATACTCGTACTACTTCAGAAATATAAAAGCACGTCTATCCATTTTTTTAACAAGTCTGTTTAAATAAGATAACTGTTTTTAGATGTTGTAAGTAAGAAAATTATTTATTTATGTCAACTGTATTTCATTAGATTTGTAACTTAATAAAAGAATGAAATGAATTATATTTCATTTAAAAAAAGTGAAAATAAATCATGGAACAAAATAATATGTCTAACTGTAACAGAAAGCAAAAGTGTACGACTAGTATAATAAAACTGCAGATTTAATGGTTTTTATCTTTTGATCGGGATTGCTACGATAAAAAGCTTCCTAGGTACTTATTTTTAATGAATCATGAAATTATTAGATATACTCGTATATATATATATATATAATATTCACAAATCAAATAATTTTTAAGTAATTATGGAAATTATATTTAAAAATATTTCACTATAAACGTGGAAAACATCATTTTTTTTAAAAAATAACATTAGTAATTTCATTGATTTTTTATTAATAATACTTAAATAATTTTGTTTGAAATGTAAATACACATTTTATAAATACATGTTTTCAGAAACTTTTTATATTTTTTATAAATGCCTGCAGATATTCTCTTTATTTACATATGTTGGCAATTGTAAGGGTTTTTATTTGACGGAAAATACAATAATTTAGATTTGTACTTTCGATATTATTTATTTTCTAACCTTTTTCACTAGTGATATGATTAGAATAACTTTAATCAACATTTTAATATTTTGTATATTGCAAATTCGAATTTAATATCATAAACACGTCATAAAAAGTCATTAAACGATGCCGTGAGATAAATTTCTTATTAATCAGATTTTATGATATAACATTTTAATATTAAAAGTGCTTTCCTTGAAGATACCTTTCAAATTTGATAATCGAGAAGAAAATGAATAAATTGTATTCCAGTTGTACTTATAAAAAGATATATATATATATATATATTAATTTAATGATATATTACATGTTTATTTTTTAATTTTCTCTCTCACTTTTTACAGTTTTAATTAATTTTGAAACTTATTTGCTATAATATTTTTCATTAAAAGTAAAATGATAATTAAAAACACCAAATTATATAAAAGTATAATGACATACATGTCGAGGGTTTAAGTCAGTGCTATAACAACCATGGTTGGTGGAAAAATAATTGCGGTTTTGGTGTTCTGAATTCTAACTTGGATTTTTTTTAATGAAAGTGTCATTTCATCGCATTTATGTTAATATCATTTTAAACTGTATTATTTGGTCTGTATTTCGGTAACATCGACTTTGAGTTTATTATTTTTTTTTAAATTACGAAAAAAATTATTCTACAGGTTTAGAAGACATTATGCAGTGAAAGTGAAGTTTCTTTATACTATCACTTCTGGTAAAAAAGTATTTTATTTTTAAATTATGTTATTTATTCACTGAATTATTATTAAATTAGTACCGAATTAAATTAATTATTTACAGTTATAAGGTATGCAAAAAATAGAAGCGAAAGATAATTGAATCTTATGTGGAATGTTTGCATATTTTTTCATAGGAGGATTTTAAGAATAAAAAAATAAAAGTTTACTTATCAAATGATGGATAACAAATATTATTTTATTTTCTAATCATTATATAATATGCTTATTATGTCATTTACATCATAAGGTATATTTTTTATTCAAATTGCAGCACAGGCAAAAACAAAAGTATAAGGTAATTAAAAACCCATATCTTATTAATTTTTGTAATTATTTTGATTCATCAAAATAATCTTAACCAAAATAATCTTCAGATTATTTTGGTTTTAATCATTTAGCGCTAATATAAAGTAGGTACCAAAATAAAATTATTATAAACACTGATTATAAGAGATGAATATAAAAAAAATAAGTAATATAAATGATAATTATAATAATTTTATCTCATAATTAATTAAAATTGAGAAAATAAGTTCAGTATTCTATTAGGTTTGGTAGAAAAATAATTGCGGTTTTTGTTTTCTGAATTCTAACCTTATTTTTTTCAATGAAAGTGTCATTTCATCGTGTTCATGTTAATATCATTTCATAGTTCATTTTCCAGTTTGCATTTTGGTGACATCGACTTTGGTTTTATAATTAATTTTATTTTAAATTGGTCTATGGAATTAAAGATGAAAAAGAATCAAATAAGAGCAATTTTTGTATGAGTTCAAAACGGATGGTAAAGCATTATATATGAATCATAATTCTATATTTGTAAAATTTGAATATCCATATGATCAATATCATTGAAAACCAATTGGTTTAAAAGTAATTGCAGGATGAGGTATATTTACTAATTTAATATAGTTAATATAAAATTTGAAGTGATGGTAAAACAATAAAAATTAAAGTAATTACAGGAAGAATTGTTCAAATAATTTCAATGGTTTAACCTCCTAGAAGTAATCGATATGAAAATTTATTAAAAAAATTTATTATTAAATAGTGTACTAATGTAGTATTTATATTAAGAATTAATAAAATGTGATCCTGGAAAAAAGTTAATTGTTCTATAAGTGAGGAGATTCTATCTTGAAATTTTAGATTAGATCATGTTGCCATTATTCTAATAAAAGAAAAATCTTTATGTATGGAGCTTAAATCCATGTCACTAATCTGCCATATTAGATACTTAGTATAGGAAGTTGGGAATAACTATGTTCCATTGGAGGAAGTTTTTGGTTTCATTCACTGGACGATGAAGCATGAGCTGGAAATAAAACTGTTCAATGTGAAATTATATTTTCTCAAATAATAAATAAGAAAAAAATTACACCAACTAGTGAAATTGTTGATCAAATTGACGATACAATATTTCAAGATGTATATGCATTTGGATATTCTGAATATCGTCGAGGTATTCCTCTAAGACCTAAGAAATATAATAAAAAAATGAATCTTGCTCGTAAACTAAACAATGCTTTTGGTGTGAGTTCTGTTAAGGAACGTACGGTGCAGTGATGGTTCCAAAATTTCGTACTGGGAACGAGAGCCTTAAAGATGAAGAAAGCCGAGGGTATCCTTTTTCAGTTCATTACGGTTAAGTAAAGGCGTTAGTTGAATTAGAACCACGCAATAATTCAAGAGCTTTAATATAAGTTAGGAATTAATCGTCCAATAGTTCTCGACCACTAAAAACCATTAATTAAAAAAATTATATAAATTTGAAAATCATAAACCGAAATTATGTTTCTACCAAATTATTATTTGAGAGTGAACTCATATATAAGTAGAAAATTTGATATATATATATATATATATATATGTATATATCAAAATTTCTCCATCATAATATCATATGATTTAAATTTTTGTATTTGATTTGTGTATTCATGAAATGATAGATTTTGAATATTTCATTCTATGAATATCTCCTAAAATATGTATTAACGATTGGCACATAAAATAAATTTTAGGAATAAATGTAGTTTTCATTTTTTTAAATATAATTTTTCAAAATACTATTCTGGCCAAAAGTATTCAATAAATTATTATTGATCATTTTTGATTGTCGCTTATTCTTATTTTGGTGGTGATGCCATCATCTTTAGAGCACCAAGTTAGATAAATATCTAACCTGTTAAATGTATTCGTTATACAATGGACTATTTGCTTGATCTAATTGATCAAAATTATTTTTGTTATTTAATTTGTTCAGAATATGCTTATCTTCTGGTTGACGGGATTTTTAGGATAATTACAACATATTTTCTTTTTTAAAACAATATAATTGTTTTTATTAGCCTTATTAGAGGCACCTTAAACGTACCCTCAAGCCAATCATACTTTTTTATATAAAAGTTTCTTCTTTTTTGTATGCAGCCGTCTATTTACGTTAATTATGTTTCGAGCTTGTCGTAACGGATTTTTAAAAAATAATTTCGACTAGAGGATACGAGTCCCAATAACTGCTCACACAAATTTACGTTTAAGACTGAACTTTATTAATTTCGTTACCGTTTATATACAATTAATTTGGTGAGTCCACACGTCTGTACTTAGTGTCGTTACAAATCTCATAAGTCAATATTACAATTAATTATTAAGACAATACTAATTATCAGAGAAGGAATGTCGTCTGCATCCTGTAGGTGTCATTACTTTATCAGAGGAATGTTGTCTGCATCCTGTAGGTGTCAATACGTTATCAGAGGAAGAATGTTGTCTGCATCCTGTGGGTGTCATATAACTCGTTTCATCTCTGATTTTACATAAGAAAATCGATGTTTAATTTCCTTTCTTTGAACCTCTGAGCGTTGTTTATGACTCAACGAGTAATTATCGGCGAATTCCAATTGTTGGTTGATATTATTATTTTTACATTATTATTGTTATTATTTTCATAATGCAAAATATTTTCATTTTGTCATTATTTGGACTCCTGATGGTTCTAAACGCAAAAACATTTCAAATTAAAAATAAATCCCTATTCAAGATATATGACTAAAAGTGTTTATCTGACAAAATACGAGCGCTTCTGCGCGAATCCGCAGTTACTGTTTTTATTTTTTTATAGCTAAAAAATCCCTCTCTATGTTAATACAAAAAGAAACATCGAGACGCACCCTGAACTATAACAAAAATCTCCGACTTGTTTCAAAACTGGCACAAAAATTATTAACAAACGATTATTTTTAAACGGAACTTTATTTTATAATTAATGCAATTACAGTTAAAATGGTTTAACTACATTATCTCTTACATCCTTTACGAAAATACATAGTGTAAATCTTTCATAACTTTTTTGAATAAAAAAATTCTCCTTCGAAACTAACCGATCACACAGAATACTGATAACAGATATGTGCATTCTTATAGACAATCAACTTCTGACTGGTAGCACCAGGTTGCAAGTAGCACAGGGGAAGGGAAAATTATGATCTTTTGTTCCCTAACTACTTACCTTTCTCAGGTAGTAATTAGTATTACCTATGACAAGTTTGACAAAATCTAATTTTCCCCAGCTTGATTAATCAAATACTCTACCGTGCGTTAGTTCTTTCTCTATTTTGGCAGTTTGAAAATGATGATATAGCTATCAAAATGAGCATATGCAACATTCAAAAATTATCAATAATGATTCATTGAATATTATTGATCAGAAAAACATTTGTGGTTTATAGGGTGAAAAAATAATTTGTTTGACTGACTCTATTTATTTCAAATATAATATTTGTTCTTATAAAGAATTTCCTGTCTTAAGATTTGTAATGAATTTCTTATGGGAACGTGTGCTAATTTTTTTTCAGAAATCTTAAACTTACATTATTGTTTCTGTGACATATTTTTTGGTGTCAGCATTTTTTTCTTATTGCAAACTTTTTATTATATATTTTTCTAAATAAACGTATCTTTAATATTCTCCTTGAAAGTATATTTTTAATAATCACACGTGCATTTATAGTAATTAAATTAACGTTTTAATTATTATTTATAATTTTTTAGCTGTATTTTTCATCACATATTAAAACCTTTCCAGTTTTTAATACAAACATTTACCTCGAACAACAAATTTACAGCGGTTTATTTCTCAGAATCGCAATCTTTAATTAAAATCTGATTTTCATGTTATTTATTTCTCTGAAGATACACATTAAAAAAGAGAAAGGATCTTAAATGTCTGTCGCAAATTATTTGAAATAGTGAATTGTCTATTTAGAACTAAAAATTTTCCACAATTGGCGAGCTCTGCGGCTGACTCACTTTATACAAATAAACTGTGTTTGGTCATTTATGGAGCGGATGTTGTCAATAACTATGCAGACCTTTCTCTTGCAACAAAATTAAAATACACGATATTTAAAATTAATGTTTTTTTTTTCTTTCATAAATATTAGTCATTTTTGGATCAAGTATAGTTTGAATACTGTAATTTATTTCGAACTTTTATAAAAAAAAATAGTTCTAAAATTGATTGAATAATAGATGGAATAAAAAAAAATTTCAAAAAGTAAAGGTTAGTAAAGAACAAAAATGCTAATTGTTTAAGGATGTTACGACTTTTATTTAAATTTATTAAAAAAAAGTATTTTTAATTATTTCAATCTTATTTTCAATTTTTAATTGTTAAGTTACTAGCTTAGTTGTTTAGCAACTAGTATTAAACGATTTATTTGTGATAATAAAGGTACGAGTACAAATATTTTTAATATATGATTCTCTGTCATTTTAATTCTGTTTAAACGCGTTCATATATATATATATATATATATATATATATATATATATATATATATATGTGTGTGTGTGTGTGTGTGTGTGTGTGTATGTGTGTGTGTGTGTGTTGGTAATTATGACAGTGGATAAATCAAAAATTTGAAAATATAATTTAATGCTTTATTTTATATTACAATTATTTTTTTTTATTAATCTAGAAGAACTTAGAACAAAAATTAAGAAATGACCGTTTCATGATTTTGCAAATGTGGTCGGTAAATATAATTCTGTGTTTGTTTATTTTGTTAGTGGACTAAGTCACTTAGTTTGTTTATTTTTTGTTTATTTTGTTAGTGAATTAAGTACTTTTCGATATACTTTGTTTTTTTTTTGGATAAACACATGCATATATCTGATTTTTGTACAAAACTATATTTATTTTCAAGGTAAATTACCCTCAAGTTAAGTCAACTTCTTTGCTTAAAGCTCTCAAACGAAGTTTCCTATATTACTATTGGGAAACTAAATCTGTAGAGAAATCAATTACAACGAGAGAACGAAAAATATTAGGGGAGAATCCATTTATTGGTTGAAAATGTAATAGATCAGATTTTTAGATTGGTTGGTTGGTTATTGGGGTCTTAGGGCGCATCGAACCAGATTTTTGAAAGATGCGTCGCATAAGTTGTTTTATAAAACATTTTTATATGACAGTGCAGAATTTCAGATTTTAGATTTTTCATACAAAAAAGAAATGCCGATAATATAAGAAAAAAATCAATTATTTCCATTTTATACAAGTATCCGATCCTGTAGAAAGGAAAAACATAAAGATATAATGAATCTGTTACTGTCCATTCCGACAATTTTCCATGAATATTTTCGTAATCTGAAAAAATCACTAAAAGAAAATAATGTTATTAAAAGAGAACAAAAAATCTTTAGTATTATTATATATTATGTTAATATGATTATAATTACAAAATGTAAGTGAATTCTGTTTGTTATAACTTCCTTTTTTGAATAAAACTGAAATATTTTTTGTTATGTCATTTTTAAGATGTGTGAATAATTTTGAAAATAGTCTTAGGCATATGAAGTATCAAAAAACACATATTTTTTCACGATACTCTTAAAAATTCATAATTGCATAAAATATTTACATTATAACAGTAGGTACTTTTGAACCTATCTTGTTACATAAAGAAAAAATATTTTTTATTAATCACAAACGGAAAGATCTAAATATCTTAATACGAAAAATATATGATTTACTCCTTAGTCATAATTACTGGCACACACACATACACACACACACACACACACATATATATATATACGCTGTATTATTCAGATAATGAGATTAAATTCAAAATTTTAGAAATGGATGTATGCGATACAGATGTATCATTGTTGTATAATTTGCTGTTTATATTTTATACAAATAATTGTGTTAATAGCTCAATATATATATATATATATATATATATATATATATATATATATATATATATATATATATATATATATATATATATATATATATATATAAGGGAACTGATCATTGAGTTCGAAGAATGAGCCCAAAAAAAATAATCTTCATGTCAAGAATCATGTGATAATTTTTCGTACGGATTTTTCTGCAGACTTAACGACGCGTCGTAAGCTTGTTGTTTGGTATGTTACGTAGAGTGGTCCTTGTGAGTTCTTAGAGCATTTAATTAGACAAAAAATGCTTCCCCTTCAAAATTCTTTTAAGCTGTGAAAACAAGAAATAATCACAAGATGTAAGTCCGGTGAATGTGGAGAATGTGGTAAGATATTTGCTTCAATTTTTTTAATCACAGACCACACAAGGTTGATTGTGTTGGGCCTTGCGTTATTGTAATGAAGAAGCCTCGTCCTTGTTCACTGTTGCGCCATGTGGTAGAAAATAGTCAAAAGAATACCTTTTACATCAAAAAAAGCATACGCCATGTGAAAAAATAATTTTTATTTTTTAAAATGTCAATAAAACTTTTTCAGTTATTTTTGATTAATGTTTTAAGTTATACCTTTTCTATTTGATTCATTTAAAAATATTTCAAAAACAATAACAGACAGAAATACTTATAATGTTATGAGTTTATTTGTATTTTTGCAATAAATCGTGATGGTTTTGGAAAATCTGCTTTTATTTAATATAAAATTGAATTGATATGAGTATCTGTATAATAACAACTGCAGGTTTGATCATAACAAGTACATTTTATGAATTAAAAAGAATTAACATATTTGACCTTTTATACAATCGAAGTGATTTACATAGCTCTTTATGTATCACTAATAATGGTTCATACTAGATGCATATAGAATGCATTCGTAATGTTTATTGAATGCAAAAGATGCTCTAACAGTCGCTCCTCTTGTCGAGACCTTCTCCTTATAAAACGTCTGAATTTCAAATTCCTAGAATGAGAGTGAATGTACAATACGACAATGTCAAATACCACACACACACACACATACATATATATATATATATATATATATATATATATATATATACATATATACATATATACATATATACATATATACATATATACATACATAAGGAAACTAAGTAATATAATGTAATTTTGTATGCTAGCGAAAGATCGAAATAGGATATAATATTTTAATATACACGTATTTATTATACAGAGAATTAGATCACCGAATAACGTTTTATATATATATATATATAGTGGCGAACTGTGATGATGTTAAACAGCTATAAAGAATGCGATCAAAGAATTGTAATCTGTACTTGAAGGCCATTATTGGACCACTTATTTAACAGTGATGATAAAGCATTATTTATTTATACAATATATTAATTTATATGGTACTGAAGTGTAATTTTATATATGTTAAAATTGGAGGTATATATATATATATATATATATATATATATATATATATATATATATATATATATATATATATATATATATATATATTTGATCAGTGAAAAAAATCGTGTACGATTTTAAATTGAAACTCAGGCGATTATTTTTCGCAGAAAACGCTTTTATAAATCAAATAAGTATTGAACACTTTTTAAAGCAATCATTTTCAAACGGTCTGGTAGCTGATGGATTCCTCGTTCGTAAAAGCTGTGCGGTTTCTCGGCAAAAAAGTCGGTGAGGTGGATTTTGTCGGCCTTCAAGATGTCAAATTCTTTACCGTTTAAGTTATACTACAGCGACAGAAACAAATGATAATCCGAAGGTGAAATGTCCGGAGAATATGGCGGATGCGATATGATTTCCCATTTCAACTGCTCCAGTTTTTGCCGAGCCAGTTTTTCTGTATGTGGTTTAGCGTTGTAGTGGTGGAAGACGACTTCTTGCGATTGGCCAAAATCGGACGTTTTTCTTTTAATTAGAGCTTTCAGCTCAGTTAGTTGTTACAGTGCTCAGTTGTGACAGTATTTCTTCTTAGTAATCGTTTCGCCCTGTGAGAGCAGCTCAAAATAAACAAAACCTTTGCAATCCCATCAAAAACACAGCAACACCTTCATCGGATGTAAGTCAGATTTGGCGACTGGTTCTGCCCCTTCATTCACTTGTTTCAATATTCCACCGCGTTAGACTTTGTTGTACAGGATCTATTTATAATCGTCAACCTAAACAAAAAGGCTCTCTGTTGAGGCGTTCAAGCAAAAAATCTGTTAAAAAGATGCGATTTCAGACAAAGAGTGCGGCACCCACGTATCGAGCTTGAACATGAACCACAGCTTCTTTAAATATCGAAATTCAGTCGATCTGTCAATGATGTGTTGTCGATTCGTCGAACTCAATAGGCCATCCAGAACAGGCGTTATCTTCAAGGTTAAAAACACTAAGTCGAAACTTACCAAACCATTTTTTCACAGCTGGAAGTGATGTTGTGTATGGTCCAATTAAAACACCTGAATATTTTTCGTTGCCGCGTCAACGGTTACTCCTTCCGAAACTCATACAACATAACGTGACGAAAGTGTATCTTTTCGTTGTCCAATTTCAACATTTTTCTCACACACAATTCGAATCGAAATAAAGGCGACTGATGCTGAAATGACAAGTGTCACCTTTCAAAAGATATATAACTTGATTACATTTCACGAACACCGCAATGTGGCACTCTTAACACCACCTATTGAATCGTGTACGAATATTTGCACTGATATAATATATATATATATATATATATATATATATATATATATGTATATATATATATATATATATGTATATATATATATACACACATACATACATATATATGTTATAATCATATAGTGTGATACATTTTTTTTATAAAAATATAGGTATTACAGGAAATGCATGAAATTAATAATAGATATTCCGCGGTTTCGCTTCGGTACATTGAGTTTTTATACGCTTCACATTCTCTTCTAAAATTTAAATATTAACGCTTGATGAAAAAATTATTTACAGGATGGATATCGTGTTACATTATTATTATTATTATCTATTATGTTAAATATTATGAAAGACTAAATGGTTCTAGAACAATTACCCCTTGAACAAAAACTCCCCGGACATTAAACCTCCCGTGTATAAAAACCCAGACATTAATCTTCAGTATAAAAATAAAACTCTTTAAATCGTTAAGCGCCGCTATTGTGTATACGCAACATTAATTTTGTAATTTTTTTTCTCTGGTAAAATTATTTTTTTTTCAAAACTTTTTTCTATAGCAGTAAACATTAATTCAATAAAGAAGTACATTATTATTTCTTTCGATTTTTACGAAAGTGAGAAAAAACGTGCAATACATATAGACTGCAAGAGGCAAACCATATATATATATATATATATATATGTGTGTGTGTGTGTATATATATATATATATATATATGTAAAAAGTGCAACGTTTTTCTCCACTTAGTGTTTTAGCTACTATCATGGCATTCGATTGGGATTTTAATGAAATAAATGAATTTAAAATGTGAAATAGACTAGTTTTTATTCACTTTTGAAATATTTTTTTTTGATAATGCTAACATCAATCGCCGCTGTTGTGTACACAGAACATTTCAAAAACCAAAAGATCTTGTAAAACTAAATTTTTATTTTTCTTTCAAACGCTAAATTAATTAGAATGGTTCTAGAACCAAACCATGTTAAACGTTTTCGAAAATTCCTACTCTTTTGTGTAGGGATTTTTAATGAGTAAAATAAAATTTCCTTGACACAACAAACAATGAATTCAAAAATTTATTTGATACGACATAATATGGATAATAATTTGAAATTATACTAACACTTAATTATGAATACAATTATATTTACAATACATTTATTCAATCATTTATATACATTACAGAACCAATAGGTGCGCTATGCATCCACTGGAAAAAATATCCATCAGTCGACGGAACTCGGCATATACACCGCCTTTTTATAAGTTTTCATTTTTGTATCCATTGTTTGTTGTGGCAAGGAAATTTTATTTAAATAGTTTTTATTTTTGTACGGAGAGTTCATGTTCCGGTTTTTTTTTGCACGGGAGATTAATGTCCGGGTGGTTATTGACTGGGGATTATTGTCCGGAGGGGTTTTTTCTAGAGGGTAATTGTCCTGCTACAGATTAAATGTTGGGAAATGGCGATGTGACACTACGCAAAGTATTAAAAACTAAAGCCTAATATTATGATCAGGGCAAGTTGTGTCAAGCACAATCAAGTCATGCTGTCTCCGTTTACTGGTCTCTAACAAATATTCACGAGGACATGTCAAAGAATAAATAGACATTTAAGAAAAAAAAACTTACTTTATATATAAGATTTTCATTTGGGGAATTTTTCTACATAATCCCCTTAAGTTGTGGATGGAAAAGAGTCCAGAAAGTTTCTTTTAAGATGGAATCTGGAATCTATTAAGCGCTGTATTAAATGTATAGATGTTAGAGAAGATTGTATTAAAAAATGACGTTATTATGTCAGGTACGTTGAATAAGAGATTTTCCTTTTTTAAATTTCTTTTAATTTTTGACTTATTCTCGTACTTTACTATTTATTTTTTGTATCTTTTTTTGAATTTTAATCGTAGGATATCATGGTTAGTTCTTGTTGTTAAAGTATATGAGTAAGTGATTGAAAATTTAATTGAAGAATACAATTACCAGTACACGTGTTTGAATGCAGACATTTGTAACTTTTTTATTATTTCTGTTAATTTTCATTGCATTCTATTCTTCATCTATTTCTTATTGTTATGTCCAAGAAGACTATAAGAAGGAAGGCTAAGGGTTGGTTTATATAAGGATAGTAAGCGGTAAAGTATACTAGTCTACTTTTTCTCGAGATCTCTACTCTATCAGCATCTACGGTTTGGTTCGTTTACACAAAGCTAATGATTTGGTAGTGAAGAGTTCAGTTTCACGTTCACAACCAACCAACAACTTCCGTAAATAAAAACAAAACTTGTAAATGTTTCGCACCCGACTACTCTACTTTACTGTTATAATTGCGGTTAATATTTGGGGGAGGAGAGGCTAGTAGAGTGTATTATTTCACATGTCTTATTCACTCTACTTTACTCGCTACTCCCTTTATTACTCTACTTTCATTATTCCAAAGTGTTTATATTATGCTAGTAACGTATTCTACCATCGTACTATACCGCTTACTATTCTAATGTAAACCAGGCCTCACTTCGGTGGTAGGGGCAGCAAAAAATGCTTGTTTGATTTTCAGTCGGTGATTTCTGCGCGGAACGAATTGCGCATAGAAACACACACACGTGATCGAGGTATTATAACTTGAAATAGCCAATTGGATTACTTGAAACAGAATTGTACGCATCACTATTCACGCAAAATTCCTCTAATTCTCATTCTAACGCCCCCATACGATTGCCGAGTTTCATAAATTGACTACAATAGGAAATCGGTCGAGTTAGGTCTCCTTGTTATATCCTCCTTGCTTATTATCCAACATCCATTTTTATGTTTCCATGATTTGTCTAAAATCCTTGAATTATTTTAGAATTCTTGAAGCATGTTACAACTTTATAGTTAGAACGCGCAAACTATGGTAATCGATAGCATTTCTTCCAGTATAATTGATTTTTTGATTTAAATATTATAAAACATTTACAAAAGAACTCCATTTCGATTTTTATCTCTGATAAATTCTTTATGCATATTTTGTTAATAAATTGATTTAAATAAATATTCATAAATTAATTATTTTCTTACCGCACAAACCATACCAACATTTTTCAATTAAAAATATGCAATAAAGTATAATTGATTATTTTTGATTGTCGCTTGTGCGAGTTTCGATGTCAACTTCATTATCCTCAGAGCGACATGTTACCGAAAAATCTCCGAATAAACTTCGATTTTTGTTATTTTCATTTAATTTTTTGAGGACAGACGATTGGAATCTTCATGTAGAGAAATGTCACGTTTCGGCCTATAATGTTTTTAAAATTTGGGAAGGAAAGGACTCAAAACTCGTTGAATTTTTATTAATCTGTTTGAATCAGCTGTTAGTTGGATGTAACTATCAGTAAATCTCACACTTGTCGCAAAACGAGAATTCTCATTTCCAGTCGGCAATGTGTTAAAGTATAGCAACATAAATCTATCTATGAATATATCTATTTCCTGCCTGTTTACATTTTATTTTCTAACTATATACTTTATTTATATTCAAGTGCATAGCATTTGTTGAATAGCATTTATAAAGTGAGTGTTTTAAATCGTGAATAAATTAGAAGTAAATAATTTAAAAACTGATATTCAAAATAAGATAAAAAATATATATTTCATTTGAACTACAAACTAGATTTTTTATACTAGATTACAACTGGATTTCTTAGATGTACAACTAGATTTTTTTTTCCACATGCATAAAAAATTGAAAAGTAAATCTAAAATAATATATTATGAAACCAAAATAATGCAATTATTATTTTCGTTTTACTAATGAACCGCGTGTACTGAGTAAATTTCGTTATTTTATGCGTACACTTTTTAAAGGTTACACGTAAGTATAGGTATACATAGTTTATTTTTAGATACATACAATGATAATTACAATGTCAAATATTTCAATTCTTCGTAAAATTATTAAATAATACTAATAAAAATAGATTCGCCTATTAAACAACATTGCTCATCATGTATTTTTTGATGTATTTATAAATAATAAAATACGGTTTAATCTAGTTTCTATAATTCGATAACATCAATCACTGTTAAAAGTTGTGGATTTGAAAAAATATTTTGCAAATTAGGAGATAATTTAGTGAAAATGACGAAAAATACAGATAATATAATTGTAAATTCAGTTTAAGATACCATAAAATATTCAAGGAAAACAAAAAAATGTAAATCGGAGTTACAGTAAGGAGATTTGTTTAAACTCCACATCTCTGAGCTATCCAATCGTAAAGCGAGCGATTACACTTGGGAATAAAATTAAACATTTTTTGGCACACAAGGGAAAACACATGATCCTAAGAATGAAAGAATTACTTTTTTACACTACAAACTACAAAAAAATTTTGATCAAATATATTCAAAAAATATTTTTGATCATTTTTGATTGTTTTTTATGCGCATTTCGATGGCAATGTCATCATATTAGAGCGTCAAAATACAGAAAAAATTCTTCCTTACTAAAAAAATTAAATAATATTTATGGTTTGTTGACTGAAAAAAAATATTTTTGAAAATGTCAATCTTTATTGAAACGTTTTTGTGTTTTGTTGAAACTCCGACATCAGTTCTGACTCAATTAAAAAACAACCAACTCCACGATTCCGGTCCTTAATTCTGAGTCTAGAATTCTGATCATTAATCATTCTTTTGATTTTCGTCTATACTCGGTATGGATCATTTACTGTGTTTTTTAATTATATTTGTGTTCGGATGCTAATGATCTTAGCTGTCGAAGCGCCCTAAAATTTCAATAACCAACCATCTTTTCTTTTGCATGAATATTAGACAGTTTGTCTATTCCGTGCTATCAAAGAAATGATATAATGTGCTTCAGAGCTAATCATTATCATGAAAGTTTATAAAAAAAGATATTGTAAATAAGAACTTATGGGAAGAAAAATGGAAATATATTAAGTGCAAAAAATTAATTCAGTGCCTTTAAATTTAATCAATCATAACTTTGTTTTAAATTAAAATATTTTCTCGTCGTTTTAGGATTTTGAATTACCAAACTTATCATTTAAAAACATTAAGTATCTTGTCCAAGCAGTTGGCATAACCTCACAAAACAGTAGTGAATACAAACGCTGTCCGAAAATCGGCATATTAGGTACTGCATATTTTTCGTATTCCAGTAGAAAAAAAATGCTGTCGAAGCCACCAGAAATGGTTTCTTTATTCAGTTTTGAAAAAAGGTGATGTAACGCATAAAACATGCAAAAAATGTTAAAATATTGGAAGAGGTCCGAAAATACATTACGAATTCAACGACTCAAATCCGCCATCTTTTTTTCGATCAGAAATTTTTCGGTTAACCGACAGATGTGACAAAGTGATATAAAATAATGTGGGATATTTTGAAGATTGAAAAGTATTTATTTTTTTTGTAAAACATTTACTTTCTATAAAAAAAGGTACCGAAATAATGTTTATACTTAATAAATTGAAAACATTTTCAAGAAGTTGTGAAATATAATGAATTTATAATATTACCGTTAAAAAAATAATAATTCAAGCAAGTGTGATTTCACTTTATTGAACATAAGTAACAGTAACTTCATTCATTACTAAAGTTACGCCTTTTATTCATTTTTCTTAGATTAAAACAACATTTGTTTTATGTTTCTGCTATAACGCAGCTGTTTATTCAGCTTTAGCTGCTAATTTTTTCATCTTACATAAATATACCAATATATTAACACTAGAACTACTGACGATTGACTTACTCGTATACCTACTTCTACAGGATAGGTTAAAATGATTTGATTTTGAAGGACAAATCATTTAAAAAAAGACAAATTCATTTATGGATTTTTATATATTTTTCTGTTTTATTTAACGAAAATTATAAATAAACTTAATAATAATTTTTAAAATAATTACACACGCAATTCAAAGACATTCTTTACAGGTTAAAATCATTTTAGCAGTGCATTTACCACAGACAAATGTATTACATGTACCACAAATATTATTTGTTTTATTATTTGTAAAATATACTATTTGGCATTGTTTACGTTTCATCGAAATATGTGTCTGATTTTTTGATGGTGTATACGAAAGTATTAATTCTGATTCTGTTGAACAATGTCCAGTTAGTTCTTCATAATCACTTGCAAGTTCTTCAGCTAACTGAAGTAAGAAGTCTTTTCTTGATATATTTTCCACTGTTGTTTCGTTGTATAATATCCAGGTAAGTATTATTTTATAATATCTTAGATCTTATTCCAGTAAGATATAAAATATTATAAATTACTTGTAAAGGTCACCTTTAGGATCCTGCTTTCATAGTATTTTTTCTAACCATTTAGTCTATTATATGTACGCCAAATTTGCTGTTATTAACAGTTTCGGGAAAACGTTTACCATCTTTTTAATTTTGACTCATTTATTTTTGAACTCAACAACAATAATTTTTTACTTGGTTTATTTTTTTATATAGTAACAGTACAACTTTATAATTTATAATGAATTGTCGAGAAGAGAGGCATATTGTCCTTCTTTAGTCTTGCAGGTTAAGGTAAATATATATATATATATATATATATATATATATATATATATATATATATATATATATATATATGTATGTATGTATATGTATGTGTATTTATATGTATGTATATATATATATATATATATATATATATATATATATATATATACATAGATCAATCATATGTTCACATATTATCAACATAACAAATCTATAACCATGGTTATTACCTCTCTTATTTTGTCTAATGGTGCCAACTAAAGAAGTTCTTTTAGTTATTAGTTTTGTTGCTAGTGATAAACTTGTGAAGAAATTATCTTTTGTTACTGTTATTCCGCATCCAGTATATATCCCCATAAGTATTAGGACGACAAATTCACCCAAAGGTACTGATGATCTCACTTCATCTTTTGACAAAAAAAACTTTCCAACAAGCGAGCGATATGAAAAAAGTAAAAAAAGAATGTAATAACTGAGCAAACATAACACGTATATCTTTTGGTAATGTTTCACAACGTATATGTACTGAAATATATTTAGTTTGCTAAAAAAGTATTTAAAATATACAGAAATATTATGAGAAACTTTTGAAATCAAAAGTTTACTTATGTTCCGTGAGGGGTCAAAATGGATTATCTCGGCACATGTACCTATACTACATATAAATTTTACACAAAAAGAAAGCGAGAAAAAATAGAATTACTGTACAGAATTAAACATTTAGATACTTCAATAAAAGTCAGAAAAATTTTTAGAAAATAAGATTTTCTGATAATGAATAATGATTATAAAAAATGACAGAACAGTTCATTTTGACCTCCTTGATAGTTCCAGTGTTAAGTTTCTAATAACTGTTCCAATTCATCAATTAGTTCAGATATATACCAAATTAATTAATTATTTTTTTATAATTAAAATTTAAAAAATATAAAATCACATTCACTATTATTCTACACCAACACCCTTCACTTTTTATATGTATGCATTTTATCAGTTTAAATAAACGTCGTATAAAATGCTTCTTTTCATATTACTTATATACACTCACACACGCCGCACACATATACATTTTTAAAGAAAAGAACTTTATAATTACTCAATTTAAATACTATATTTTTTATGTGTATGTATTTTGCAAATATTGTTCTGTATGAATATTTTGTGTGTATATGTAGATGAATGAGAATGTATGCAAAGTATATATGAATGTAGCATATTTGTATGTGCATGTGGTTATCGGTTACTTTGATCTATGCAGCTGCGGTTTCAATATATGGACTAAATTTAATATCGAACAACTACCTGAGTGTGTTATTCATGCACGTATAACAAATTAAATGTAATAGAACGCACACATGTACAGGTTCGTTGCTTAACGTTTTATAAATGATACAGCATATAATGTACAATAATTTATATTAATTATTAAAAGAATCGGTTACAGAGAAATCATTATATAATTGACGGTCGAGTTGTATATTTTTTTATTTGTTGATCATGTTTTGGCATTCAGTCAAAATGTCTTATTCAAATACACACTCACACGTACATATACACATACATAAGTATAATATATATATATATATATATATATGTATACATATATATATATATATATATATATATATATGTATACATATATATATATATATATATATATATATATATATATATATATATATATATTATATTAGGTTGGTGAAAAAATAATTGGAGTGTTAACGTATCGAGTATAAAGACGCACATATCACTTAAAAATTATATTTATTAATCAAAATGAAGACCAATGGCTTGCAGACTTTTCTCCCAACGGGAAGAAATTTTGTTTATTCCTACAAGATAGAATCCGGAGTATTGGAATTAACGAATTCATCGAAAGCGTTTTGAGTTAATGCTTGCTCTTTGAAGACCATCTTTTGTAGGAAATTATTCAAATGTTTAAAAAAATGATGATCTGTCGAAGACAGTTCTGAAGAATAGGGTGGGTGAGGTAAGGTTTTATAATCCAGTTCATTTAATTTTTTTAGTCATTTATCGGTCAGTGTGATCGGGCGTTGTCATGAAGAAGAGTTGATTCTCTTCTATAGACTGATGCTGGCCGTAAACGATGCAACTTTTCAAGCATTTTTTCAATTTCCTGACAATATTTTTCTGCTGTTATTATACAATATACTATTTATTAATAATTTTATTCATCTGGTCATACTGTCTTAATCGGAACAGTGTCTTGAATGATAATTTTTTTTAAAAAAATAAAAAAAATCATATTAATAGCATTTTTCAATCTTTGCGACAGTGTCAGTTTTAAATTTAAAGTATCAATTTTTTATTAGCAGTAAACAATGCAACTTCGCATGGATTTTTTCAATTTCCTGACAATATTTTTAGTACCGTGTTGCACTCAGTTTCAATTAATTTCATTTTGATCTTAATCGGAACAGTGCTGTGAAGAATTTTTTTTAAAAAGGTAAAAAAGTATGACTTTACAGCATTTTTAAATGTTTGCGCAGTGTAAGTTTTAATTTAAAGTATCAGTTTTTACTATAGCATTAAACGATGCAACTTCGCATGGGTTTTTTCAATTTCCTAACAATATTTTTCTTCTGTTACTGTTTCACCAGGATTTAAGAAGTTGTAGTGAATGATTTCATTTGCCGACCAACAAACAGTGACCATAAACTTTT
>CM068317.1:15496754-15526754 GCA_034766995.1 Acanthacorydalis orientalis | reverse complement strand
TATATATATATATATATATATATATATATATATACGAGGTCAGACAATTAAGTAATGCGACCGATTTTTTTTCTCGGCCTGTGGTAACACTGCGAACCTGTAACTCCGCCACCGTAATAGCAGATCCCTACTCTCTCGATTGAGACCTTGACCACCCTCGTACGATCATTTCTTCGCCAGCTGTTTAGTGTTTTGTAACAACGCGCGAGTAGTGAATGTCACGAAAATGGAACAGAGAAAGATTGTCAAGATTGCTCAAGATTGTCTCGAGCAGGTTGAAAGTGATCCTACTCTTCTCGATCGAGTTATTACTGGTGATGAAAGTTGGTTCTTTCAATATGATCCCGAAACTAAACGACAAAGCCAACAGTGGCCGTCCCCTGAAGCACCAAGGCCAAAGAAGGCGAGAATGAGCAAGTCCAAAGTGAAAACCATGCTGATTTGCTTCTTCGACAGCAAAGGAGTGGTTCGCAAAGAGTTCGTACCACCTGGACAAACCGTAAATCAAGTGTTCTACCGCAATGTGCTCGAAAAATTACGAAAAAGGGTGTTCAGAGTGCGTCCAGAGATCGCGAAGACTTGGGTTCTGCATCACGACAATGCTCCCTGTCACAGTGCGTTCAGTGTCTCTCAGTTTTTGGCGTCTAAAGGCATCGCAACGTTACCACAACCGCCCTATTCACCGGACATGTCACCCTGCGACTTTTTCCTATTCCCCCATATGAAAAAATTCGTCAAAGGTCGACATTTTGACTCCGTTGAAGATATCCAAGAATCTGTGACGAGGGTACTCGGAGAGGTCCCACAAGAAGTGTTCCAGAATTGTTACGAAAACTGGAAAACTCGCTGGAATAAGTGTATAGATGCGGAAGGGGACTACTTTGATGGGGATTGCAGCAATGTACCTTAATTTTTAAATATACTCGATTTTTGAATTTTGTCGCATTACTTAATTGTCTGACCTCCTATGTATTTTATGAGTGCTTCTTTGCGACGTAAATAATAATTGATATAAAAACTAGTACTATTAACAAAAAAGCTAATTATTCTTATTTTATGTTAATAGATCCAGAATTAAACATTTAATTCATGTCATTTGCTTTTTTATCAACTTTATAACAATACAGATTATTAATGTTCAAATACAAGTATAATCTTTATATAAGTATTAAAATATTATATATATATATATATATATATATATATATATATATATATGAATCATAAAATTGTACATTGTATGTTGAAATATTGAATTAAATTAAATCTATTAAAAGTATGACTTTTCTTATCATTAGTATATACTTTTCTCTCTATATATATACATCTATCTATTTGTATACTTATCTATCTATCTATCTATCTATCTATATATATATATATATATATATATATATATATAAAGAAAGAGAGAGAGAGAAGTAAATAATAATGATAAGAAAAGTTATTGTTTTAATAATTTTAGTTTAATTCAATATTTCAACATATAATGTAAAATTTTATGAGGAAGTACTGTTTATTTAACCTCTCTTCTTATTTAAATGAATAATCATTTTTATTGATTATTTTATGAATTTTTTCAATTTTTAAACTACTTGTAGAATTAATTTATGGAAAAATTAGTCTTTGTTTGGATAGTTTTGATAGTTATAAATTTTATTATGTTTAGTGTATAGAAAATATTGAAACGTTTTTAAAATATTTAGAGGGTTTCAATCTTAAGCATTTCTTATAGGTATCATCCAACTTCATGTTTTTGTTTCAAATTATTTTAAAATATAAATGTAATAATTACAGGAATTAAAATTGTTCAACTAAATTATTTAACATATAATACAGTCATTTTAAAAATAATTTTTTTATGGTATAGATGAAGCGTTTCATATAATCAACATTACATATTTTTTTTTAAATTCATAAAATGTAGATGAGGAACTTAATAATCAATAAAACATTTTTGAACAGTTGATCCTAAAAAATGATTTATTTTACTTATATAATAATTGTTGGATTTTTATTTACATTTCTATAATAGGATATTGCTCTTTGAATTTATTTTCACCGTGAAAAAGTATTAAGGATATTTCCGCTTTGCAAAAAAATGTATAACGTTGGTTATTGATAAAGAAATGGAGCAGCTAAGTGGAAGCCTCTGGCTATTAAATCGTTTTTTTGCATTAAGAGTCAAGAATTAAAATTTTTATGGTTAGAAATAAATTAAAGTAAATTTGTAAATTTGCAGATATTTTAGTGTCCGACTGTTTTAATTCTTGAATATAACTCTTTTATATGATTTGAAGTATTGTAAATGAATCATAATAAATTGCTAGCTATATGTAACACATATAGTTGTTAGAAAATTGATCGGAATTTTTGTTACTAAGCAATATTGATGCTTTAAAGGACCTTGACATCAGTGACGTCAAACTTATATATAAGCATGGACCACAAAATTCAATTTAAGAGAATCAGCGGGTCGTAGACAAAAAAATAATCTAAAAAAAATTAATGAGTGAAAAAATATCTTTTATTTATATTTAGAAAAAACTCTTTTATTTTTATCCCCTTATTTTTTCCCCAATGAATTTAAAAATTGAAAAAATACATTAATTTTAGGTATTATTATCAATTGTTAAAATAATTTTTACTATAGATGTTAAATGTTCATTTGTCAATCTTGACCTATGTGAAGTCCTATTAGTCTTTGAAAGGGAAAATAATTGTTCACATAGGTACGTACTACCAAACAAAACCAAGATTCTTGCTGCAGACATATGCATTTCAATAAAATATATTATGGAAAGTACAAATAAATATCGGAAATACCAACTGCATTCAATACTTTATTTTTAGCACCGTATTGCACTGAATATGAATCAATTCCATTTGGATTTCACTTTTTGCTTCTTCGATGTTAAAAGAAAACGGAACACTAAATATTAAAAAAAAAACATTTTCACAAACCTTGAATTCTTTAAATCGGTTTTCAAATTCAAATAATAATTTTTGAATATTTGAGGCATGTTTTCTAAAATTACAACCGTAATATAATTCTTAATAATTTTTGCAAGTAGGAAAATGTATTAAATTAGAATTGACAATTAAACGATATTCTTTACAATATACTTCTATAATTTTCAAAGTTTTAAAAATGTATTTTATATTTTTTTAAATTCCATTTTATTATTTTGATAAAATCAACTTCAAGCATACGGCTCAATGGCCGCCTGTTTGACTTCACTGCTGTACATTAAAGCGGAAACAACTAGACACTGCATTAGAATTAATATGTAGTTTTTTTTGTATTGGTATTATATTGTTTTCTAGTAATGGTATTCCTACTTTTTAAATACTTTGTTTCATTTCAGTAGTTCCATCTTATAGATTATTTTGTAACTCAGAATTTTAAAATATTTTTCTAATAATTATAGATGTTAAGGATTATTTTGCTCTTCTTTTCTCTTTTAAGGCCATAAACTTATTTTTCCCATTAAAACTATATTCTTAAATTATTTTGGGGATTTTGACCATGATAGATAAATATATATTTTACAATCGCTACAAATAAATAAATTTATAGTTTCTAATTCCAAATTTTAAATTTTATGTATAGTATATCGTTTTTTTTGCAAAAATTAAAATCACCGGCTTAATGAATAACATGTTTTAATTATTGTTTCTTTATCAAAATGTGATATTCTTTAAAAATCATTTTTAATTATTGTGGAAAACGATCGTTTATACTAAAATAATAACATATTTTTCAGGCACGTTTTGACACAGTTTCGATGAATAAATTAATATCAATTTCTTATAGAAAATCTCTTCGTAAATTAATGACTTGAAATTCTTACTTTAACTCAATAGTACATCCAAAGGGGAGGGCAAATCAGTTCTTCCACTCCTCAAAGGAAAAGGGAAAAACATTGGAAAATAAAACAAAATCATTGCTCGAAAATCCTTCTATGTACACAGAGAGATTAATGTAATCCTCTATTACCATTCCTTATATATAAACAGAGAGATTATTGTAAGAACGATTGAAGAAATTCAAGATCTTTGTAAAAAAAAGAAAACAGGATTTTATTCTTTAAATATTTTTTTTATAATCACCTAACAAATTTTATTGAATTCATATTTTAAAAAAATATTCAGTCAACTTGTCCCCTCCCCCTAAGATTAAATCCTGAATGGGCCACTGCTGTTACTTATTATCAATAAGTTAAATAGTACTGTAACTTAATAACAAATTGTAAACACGCAGTGATACTTCAAGGTAAATTTATTCCTGCAGATCTAAAAGGGCTTAATGACCTACAACGAATAAATAAACACGTTTTTAACAATAAATAAACTAAATTGAAAAGTAATTCAAGCTTTTTGTATGACAAATAAAACGTGCTTAGCAGGTAGAATTCTCTTTTTTTTCGATTTACCTTTTTACACTTCTCTAATTCATTTCTTTTCCAAATGTCTGTTATAAATAAAGTGTTTTTGATCAAATACATAATAAGTATTGTATATTTTTGAAATTATTTGAAAATAATCCTTTCAAATAGTAAAATAATAATAGAAAATACTATAAGTTCTGTATTATTAAAATCAAACTTATTTATGAAATGATAATCTTTTTAACGTTTTATTGATTTTATTTAATTTTTGCATCCATAATCGAAACATGAAACTATATTATAAAAAATTAAAGAAAATTATAAGTTTTTAAACAATAAAACACATTTTTTGCAAGGAGTGCACCGGTAGAATGTCAACATTAAATGGCGCGATTACTACATTTGTAACACCCTTAGCATGGATTTGAAAGGCAGTCTTATTGTATAAAAATCATGCTCTATAAATCAGCTCAACACATAATATTTTTCACATTTTTAATATTGTATTTCTTTCCTATTTCAACAAACACGAGGTATTTGCTGGTATGTTTAGTTCTTTGACCGCCAACTACCTCTTGCTGTGCTGATCGTATCTTGCGGAGTGTGTGGTCATACTAGATAAGTGTTGATCATGTGTCGATGTTTGATTTATAGGTCTGTTGTAACGATGACATGGATTTTTTTAAATAAGCTTTTTTAAATTCTTGGTATTTTTTTGTATCGTTCCAAAAAAAATAAATTAGCAAGTTTTAAAGACAATTATGAGAAAACTGATAACTCGAATAAAATTTGAAGTTAAATAAAAACAAATTATTTTTTTTTGTGAACCAGGGTGCTCTGCTCCTTAATCGTCACGCTCGACGACCCCCGTGGTCTCTGCTCCTATTCACTTTGCTCGTATCAGATATAATCGCTCAATATCGTAATATATATACATGTACATATATATACATATATATATATATATATATATATATATATATATATATATATATACATACACCAGGGTTGTTAGATAAGTTTGGTAAATTTCTATGAGATGGCGCACCATTCTTTTGGTAACGTCACGACTATAAAGTGTCACTTCTCAAACTAGCATAGACGAAATTTCATCCAAAAGCGACGCTTTGTTCATGTTCTATAAATGTTTGAAACGAGCATTGTAGCAGTTGCCGCCAAAATGGGAAAAAACTAGCAGGTTTTTTTGCGTCGATTCGCTGTCGTAGATGAAACATGGATCCATCACTACACATCTGAGTCGAAGTAGCAGTTAAAGCAATAGACAATGACTGGTGAAAGTGTGCCGAAGAAGGCGAAGACCGTTTTGTTGGTTGAGAAGGCGATGGCCACTCTTTATTGTATTCCTAAGGAATATTCTTGATCGTCTACTTAACGATGGGAAAAACGATAAGAGGAGCATATTATGCAATATTATTGGACCGTTTAAAAGAAGAGATGAAATAAAAACGGTCAAGGTTGACGTACAAAAAGTGCTCTTTCATCAGGACAATGTGCCGTCCCACAGATCGACCGTCGCAATGGCAAAATGGCACGAATTATGCTTCGAATTGATTCCTCATGCACCCTATTCTCTGGACTTGGTCCCGTGCGACTTCTTCCTCTTCCAAATTTGAAATTTTGGCTCGTTGGAAAGAATTTCTCATCGAATGAGGATGTCATCACTCCCGTTAATGCATATTTTGCAGATTCACTGGACCAAGTGTATAGCCCTTAAGGGAGATTATGTTGAGAAATAAAATCGGTGTTTTAAAAAACGGTGTTGAACTTGCTTTTTTCCCATACTTATCAAACGATTCTCGTATATATATATATATATATATATATATATATGTGTATGTATATACATTATATATATATATATATATATATATATGTATGTATATACATTATATATATATATATATATATATATATATATATATATATATATATATATATATATATATATATATATATATACATGAATATTTTAGTATGTCTATATAATCACTTTTGCTTCTTGATTGCAACGTAGTTATTTTATAAAATCGCACATTTTATTGTAGTTGTATTTAAGTGCATAGCCGCGGAGGTGCCTCAAGGATCGGTACTAGGACCAGCGCTTTTTAATTATTATATAAACGACACCTCGAGTGCCAGGTGTGTTGACCTGGCGCTGTTTTCCGACAACACTGCCATCTTCACCACTGGACGAACCTTCAATGACATCAGGTTACGGGTCTAAGATGCACTTGACACGCTCATCACTTACTTCAAAATATGGAAGATACAAATAAACGCGGTGAAGACGGTGAGCATCATCTTCTCTAGAGGATGAAGAAACGACTGTGGGTGTCTGAATATAGATGGAGACGAAATCCTGTGGAAGGATTCCGATAAGTACTTAGGCGTGCACATCAATAGGAGGTTGATATTCAATAAACACGTTATTTGTGTACGCAAGAAGGCGTACGGCGCACTGGCACAATTTTATCCTTTCATGGTCAGGAACAGCGGTTTGACTGTAAACTATACGTTGATACTTTACGAAATGGATATCAGATTGACCATGACGTAGCTTCCCAATTTGGCGGAACACCTCCAGGACGAACTTACATAAATCACAGAGATTTCAAAATAAGTATTTGTAAATGGCGCTAAACAAGGAGTCAAATTACACTATGGCAAAGCACCATGATGAAGCTGAAATAAGTACGATTGCGAATTTCATTGATGACACCAGCTGGAAATTTTACTCAAGAAAGCCGTTTGGCTATCCACTAACAGAACGGCTACCAACTGTGAGGGTTATAATATTTGATAATTGAGCCGAAAAACATTGCCGAAACAACAAGTTCGTATAACCGTGTTAGTTCATGGAGCCGCGACAAACGCTGCCGATGACGTCACGTCTACAACAAACCAGGACATATTAGAGGAACACCAAGGGGAAGGGGATGCTCCTAAAGGAAATGGGTTGGGGATATTTATTTTTGCAGCGAGTTTTATCTGGGTTTTTTGAAACTGTTCCCAGGTGTTTACTATTTGAGAGGAACTACAACAACATTATAGTTAGAACAAATCAAAGAAAAAGACTGTTGTCGGGGTCTTGTACTTCCAGGTACGGCCATTTACATCAAGACTAAAAACAAAAGCAAGACCAACACCTCAAATACATGAAAAAAATTGTAGTTGTTATAATACCAATATAATTTTTAAAGAAAATTTCGTGTAACTTCGGGTGTCCTTGTTAATAATAATTGAATAAAAATCTCTACAAGTTTTCTTAAAAAATTTTTCTCAATTTTTGAAATTTCACGGAATATTTTTTTATATTGTATATATATATATATTATTTTTTTGTATACCAGAATTTCACCGCAAGTTGGTGTTAGTGTCTCAATATGTTAGATTTAATATTGTAAAATAACAACAAAATAATAATTTATTAAAATGATGTAAGTATTTAGTGAGCAGCGTCATAAGATCAAACTCATGATACAGAATAGTGCGTAATATTTGAAGGATTGCAACATTAATTCGCTACTTCGACGTCGTCTGCAAATCGTATTGTCAGGTAAAGTAGTGCAAGGTCCCCGTACATTTCTATTTACTAGGAGTCTGATACACATAGAACGTACAGCAGTTTGCGGAGGTTTTGCGTATATAATTAATCGAAGGCTAGACATTATACAGACTTTATGACTGCTCGCCTATGATTTAATATCTCACCATAATTGACGTTCATACATGTATATATATATATATATATATATATATATATATATATATATATATATATATGTATGTATGTATTTATGTACCCATGTGAACGTTTTTATAGGTGTTTGTGTGTGAATAGAGTACTGTATATTCTTGATCTGAAACGTAGGCGGTGGCAACGGCATTAATTTTTATATTCACTGTTGAAATATTCCAATAATGCCATACAATATATTCTGTACTATATTAGCTATTAGAAAAAATCAACGTACATACTTTTTAATTACTAGGTCAACGATTTACTTTATTATGCAAAACATTTCGAAATATAATCACGTCTATGTAATTATATAGATGCACACATATTTTGTTTATATTTATATTATTTATGTACAGAGGGGCCCAAAAAATTGTATACACACTTCAACGTACAAAATATCTACATAATAGTTTTATTACTAAAAGTATACAGACATCAAGGGATGGCTGTGAGTCATGTTTGATTTTTAAAATCACAACAGTTGCTTAAAGTAGTTATCATTAGCGTCCAGACACTTCTGATTTCGGCGAATTAGTGAACGGGAAACGTTGACCAAAGTGCCCACTATGATTGCTGTGCACAACATACTAATTTTCTTCAACCGTCCACCCTTAATCACTCATAGTGCTGCATTCTTCGATCAGCGCTGTTTTCATTCATGGCATGTTACAATCTTGAGATAAAATCTTATAATTTTTCTCTTTTAAGAATGCGTTGTATGCTTGATCTGCTAACTCCTGTCTCACTTACATATTGTTTAATGAACTTTTGCAGCGAGTGAGTAAACAGTTCCAACACTATAGCCGAGGAAGTAGGACTTGATGCTTTGCGAGACCATCCAGATCTTTTCTTGTGCATGTCACACACGGTACCATCGGTTTGAAATTTATCTCAATGCGTGCAATTGTCAGGCGTGTTGAACGTTCTGTTACAAACTCACCGCCATTTCTGTTATACTTCGCACACATTTTCAAATTTAAAATACCACTTCAAAACGGTCTTGCGTTTGCTCGAACGACACCCATGCTTCTGTCATTTCGTTTAACTATCCTATCACTCACATGGTTGCTCTAGTATTCGTGTGATTAACGACATATTTTGAGAAAACATACTACAAATTGCCGCTGTAATTCGATTTAACAATGAAGAAAGTCCATAGATAACCTCTATGAAAGTGTGTATATTTTTTTTGGACCCCCCTGTATATATATATATACATTGTTATATATTTTTTTCGTTTACATTAAACAATTAAATGTTCAACTCAAGCTCAGATAGTTTTAGATTTTTGGTTATTCCTACACTTTGTGCCATGTGTTGATATTGAAAAATCTACAATTTATCGATACATGACATTTCAATTTGGTAGCAATTCCTCTTTTTTATTAAAACGAAAATTGTGTGATATTTATTTATTATTCATTTATTTATTATTATTTATTTATGGTTGCCAATTTATCGTTTTATCTAGAAATCGTTTTTGTACATCTATATAATCTTTCTATATATAAAAAATAATTCCATCGTAAAATTTCCATAAAACATTTTTTTTTATTTTTCGTGTAGACCGCCTTTTCGCAACGCCGCTCTCCACACTACATTCTATAAGTAGCACGTTAACCATTTCCATTCCCGATCATCAATGATTGGTTAATGGATATCACCGTGGTCTCTGTTCTGATTGGTTGACTTCAGTCACATGTACATATGCAGTTCTCTCATAGTGTAGAACGGAAGGGGTGTACACGATTTCAGTGTGAAACTGATAAGAATTTTTTTCAAAATATTGCATTCACTGAAGCTCCGGAGTAAAAGAATTGTTACACATTTTAACATTGTATTTTGTTGTTAATCTTTATAAACTTATCCAATAAAAATTTATACATTTTATACAGATTATTTATGCGTATAATTTCTTAATTTCTTATAAATATATTCTATAATAAAAAAAACTGATATTTTAAATTTAAAACTTACACTGTCGCAAACATTTAAAAATGCTATTAAAATGATACTTTTTTATCTTTTTTTACAAAATATATCCTTCAAAGCACTGTTCTGATTAAGATAGTATTACCAGATGAATGAAATTATTAACAAATAGTATTTTGTATAATTGCAGGATTTATTAAAATAAAATATGTGTTTAATAATCATCATTTCTAGTTTTATATCTGGTAGAACAGTGGTATCAAACACGCGGCCCGCGGCACAAAGCTTGAAGTTGATGTTATCAAAATAAAAAAATAATTAAAATATTAAAATAATAATAAAAAGTAACATCCAAATGGAATTAATTGAAATTAAGTGCAGCATGGTGCCAAAAGAAACGTAAAATGAAGTTTATATTCTAAATTTATTTGTACTTGCCAGAATATTTTATTGAAATACGTATGTTTGCTGCAAGAATCTTGTCAATGTTTGGTAGTAAATAGCTATGTGAACAATTATTTTCTCTTTTAAAGACTTATAAGACTTCACACAAGTCAAGATTGACAAACGAACATTTAACATCTGTAGTAAAAATATCATTATCACACAAAATTAACACACGACATTAATAAAATAGTTTCTGCTAAAAGATGCCGTTTCTAGTAAAAAATATTATTTTTTTTTTCAATTTCTCTAATTTAAAATTTTGTTATAACATTTAATGATAATACCTAAAATTTATGTATATTTTTTAATCTTTAGAAATTTATTAAAGAAAAAATAAATGTAAAATTTAAATGAGATACTTTCAAATATAAATAAAAGATCTTTTTTCGCTCGCCAAAATTTTTTTCGGGTGACTTTTTTTGTCTTCGGCCTGCAGACTCTCTTAAACTGAATTTGGTGGCTCGTGTTCATATATTATTTTGACACCACTGCGGTAGAAGTTTCAAAATAATTCAATAAGTTTTTCTATAAAGAACTTTTTCAAAAGTCGAATCAATGATTTCATATAAAATAAAATAAATAAGATGAAATATTTTATTATACGACTTTTTTAACCATTTTTTGCTAACCATTTTAATGATTTGTTAATTAAAATGTAATGCGATATTAATTGCATACGATTATTTGCAAAATCATTTAAAAATAAATGAAATAAATTTGAATATATAATAGTTTATTATTATTTAATAGATTTGATCTCAAGAGTTATTATGATTTTTAGATTCAGTCCCATATATATATATATATATATATATATGTGTGTGTGTGTGTGTGTGTTTATACCCATGTACATATGTTTGTATACATACGTATAGTTAAACAATACAATCGTTTTTCAAAGGAATGTCTTTTTGCTGTTGTATGATGGTGGTCAACCTTAGTCGAGCCGGTGTCAATCCCGGACGTTGGTCAAACCGGGGCGTGGTCGTTAATAATTACATTTATCAACATGTCAAGTGTTCGCATGGCGATAATACGAGATGTTTTATTAATTTATTCTGTGTATAAATCACAACAACAACAGCAACGAACAATTCTAATGAAAAATATGATTTAAACTATTGTAGCGAAACCAAATAGGTTTCTATTTATGTTCCATTTCATCTTACATAAACGACAAAAAACTGTTTTACATAATAAGTATAATATATTTTTTCATACTAAAACAAGTAAGTTATAGTAGAGCGCCTTCTGAGTAATGAGTTCCACGCAATTTAAACGTATCCGATTGTTATACATGAAAAAATCAATGATATTATTTTAATAATTAGCGCAATTAAGTTGACAACTAAACCGGATTTTCAGAGGACAAACGCTATGACGCGGAAAAAGTCTTTATAAATAGATTGACAAATATAAGAATTGATTTGTTTGCCTTTTTTCTGTTCAGGTTATTTGAAGTCGGCGCTTGATTGATATTATAAATTGATTTGATTTCATTTTAATTACACTTAACTGATATTTGATTAAATAAATGGGTGTACACCTTTTTAGAAATGTATATATATATATATATATATATATATATATATATATAATGTAATTTTATAAAATGAAAATTACATTGAGTTTAATTTGATTATAAATAAATATTATTCTACATCGGAATTGAGACGTGCGTCAAAGATATTTTGATGAAGAATATGAAGGGTACATAATTTTGATAAAGTAATCAAAATCTAGATTTATGCACATTTTTACTTTCTAAATATTAAGAGAAACTATTGATAATAAATAATAGCCGGAGCTCTGTACTTGTATTTAGAAATTAATGTTTTCTATACTGATGATTTTAAATTTAATTTAATAATATTATTATTTATTATTATACTTTTAACTATTTTTTACCGAATTCAATTTAATGAAAATTAAGTAAAAATATTAGTACTTGATTGATATAATTAATAAATTATATTTAAATACAAATAAAATATATAATAGGGCTACCAGGTATCTTTCTATATATAAAAAATAATTCCATCGTAAAATTTCTATAAAACAAAACATTTGTTTCGTGTAGATCACCTCCTCGCAACACCGCTCCATCCACTATACTCTACAATTAGCACGTTAACCATTTCCATTCCTGATCATTTCCGATGTGTCACGAATTGTCACTTTTGTCGATTACAATGAAACAATATTCACGCAGGGACAGTTGTATGTTGGTCTTTCCAGATGTATCTCTAAGCAGGGTATCAAATTTCAGTGTACAGAAAAACAAATCAATTACGAACACCGCGCACACAGAAGTTTTAGAATAAATTTACAATAAGTTTCCTTTTCTGTTTCACTATTTTCACCGTTTCATTTAAAATCAAAAAAATAATTTCATTACACAATAACTTTATTTAGTTTTTCATTTTTCATTTAAAAATTGTTAACACTTACGAGGGTAAGGAAAAAAGGTCCGTACCTCACAAATAGATAGCGCCACTATGCTCAATATTTTAGTAGTGTTGCATGACTTCATTTTTCATATGTTTATGTTTGAAGTTTCATGTCAATAAGTTGTTTAGTGTTGTTTTGACAGGCTGACGAAGTTAACGCCTCAAGCACCGATTTTAAAAACGAAAAAGTGAAAACTCGTGCCATGATTATTTTTTTTAACGGATTAAATGCAATCTATATAAAAATGGAGCTGAATTCAACGTTGTGGTGTCCTCTCCATTGAATACAATAGTTAAGCGCTGGGTTTCGGAACTTAAAATGAATCGGATAAGCACCAGCGATGAACTACGAAGTGGAGATCCTATTGAAGTGATTACGCCAAAAATGATTGAAAAAATACACAAAATGTGGTTGATACATAACCTCTGATGACTTTACACTTCTGACAAGGGGAGGATACGCCCTCGGAAATTGAGTTTGGGTCCAAACTTTGTGTAGTTGCGAATATGTTTGCAAAAAATGCAAAAAATTGAAAAAAAATCGTGAAATAATCATTTTTTAAAATAAAATTATAAAAATTTAAAAAGAGCATTTTTCGAAAAAAAATTGCAAAGAAATATTATTATATAGAAATATTTATTCTTTTCTTAAATATTTTTTTACAAAAATGCAATAAAATGCATTAAATACATTAAATAATTATTCAGGCGAAGGAAAAAAATCATAGATTGAGCGAGAATCGAACCTGACATACCTCAGACACTTGCAGCCGGCGTGCTACCACCTAGTTATCAAGCTAATTGACAACGAGTTAAAATCTTTCTCTCATAAACTGATGCGGAATCTTTGGAGCCTTTTATCTTGAAAATGATTGGATAGTTCGAGCTAGCACGTTACTATATTAATTCCCTTGTGTTACCCTACCACTATACGAAGTTTGGTTCCAAACTCAATTTTCTAAAGGTACCCTCCCCTTGTGAGAACAAAAAATAGCCGGAATAATGGATTACGAAAGGTGAACCATCTCCAAAGAAGGCAAAGACAATTCCTTCGGCTGGTAAGGTAATTTCGATTGTTTTTTTTTTAGATGCGTGTAGAATATTCTTCCTTGACTATCTAGAAAAGGTAATAACAATTAAAACAATAGTGAGTATTATATGAACTTATTGCAGCATTTGAACGATGAAATCAAGAAAAAACGGCTACATTTGTCGAAGAAGAAAGTTCTATTTTATTAAGACAATGCACCAGCTCACACATCAGTTGTTGCGATGGCTGAAATTAATAAATTATAGTTCAAATTGCTTGCCTATCTACCATATTTGCAAAATGGAGGCCTAAGCGAATTCCATTTCTTTCCTAACCGTAAAAAGTGGCACGGTGCAAAAAGATTTGCGAATGACAATGAAGACAGTGACGCTGTAAATGTCTATTTTGAGAACCTTGACAAATCAGCCTTTTAGACTGGCATAACCGCTCTAGAATATTGTTGGGAAAAGTGTATCGATCTTAATGGAAATTATGGTGAGAAACAAATGAAAATCAATCTAAAAAATGTTGTTCTTTTATTCAGGCTCGGAACTTTTCACCCTACCTTCGTAACGAGAGCGAGCGAAGCAAGCGGGGGCAGAGATTCCGGGGTCAGCGAACGTTGCAAGTAGGGAGTGGAACCACCTGGTTTAAAAATTTTTTTTCACAGTTATGTTTTAAATTATAAAAATAATACCACTGAACTTAACAAACTCACACCACTAGAAATTGAGTCCAGAATTTAAAGAGCAGAGTATGATAAGACATTTAAAAAATCAATTAAAATCCAAATTTGTTGTAGCATTTATTGAATACGTTTCGGGTAGGATTTAAAAATCTTGTATGACGCCGTAGAGAATACTTGAGAGACGGCATTTATAATATAAGAAGTGATATGTTAATAAATGTCATTTTTCAAGTATACTCTGTTTTCTTTTTATTCACATGAACGTTGTGTAAACTTCATTAAAACGTGCACATGTCAATTAATTCGAATTATTCGATTCTGTATTTATAAAAATATATGATTCAGTAGTATCAATTAAAACAGTTCTCGCTAAAAGGAAACTCACTTTTTTGAAAAAAAAATTATATAAAGAAATTGAATAATTTTATGATATACAAAAAAAATCAACATACTTTACTAGTAATCAAAAATCATTTTAAATAATTTTATGCTAGGTTAAAAGAAGTTGTATAGAATTTATAAGCGGAACGAGCACTAGCAGTTTTCGAAATTCTATCCAAGTCGAGTAACTAAAGAAAAATAATCCTTAAAATATATTCTTTAAAATATTATTTTTTCTAGATTTCTTAAAGTTAAGCTAACTGCTATATTTTATTTTTTTCAGACATTTTTCAATTTCAAGGTTACACAAATATTTTTTAGCAGAATAGAATATTTTACGGCCTGGTTTAAACTATTAATCTTTTTTAAATTAATATATATATATATATATATATATATATATATATATATATATATATATATACACCTAATACTTCTATCATTCTATCAAAAGATTTGCATTTGTTTAGTTAGATGATTTACAATGGTTTTGTTACTCTTTTTTAAAAGTATCTTTTTATTATCACAATACTTTGAGAACTATTCGAATGATGTACACAAAATTGATATTGGATTAATAGGAAAATAATTGCGGTTTTCGTTTTCTGAATTTTAAACTTATTTTTTTAATGAAAGTGTCATTTCATCGTGTTCATGTTGATATCCTCTTAAAGTGCATTTTTCGATCTGTATTTTGGTAACATCGACATTGATTTTATTTTTAATTTTTCTTCAAAATGGACTATTGAATTAAAAATGCAAAAGAAGCAGGTAAGAGTATTTTTTTTGTATGAATTGAAAAGCAGCAGAAACTACTCGGAAATTAAAAGATGCTTTTGGTGTCAGTAATGTTAAAGAACGTACGTTGCAATGGTATTTCCAAAAAATCATGCCGAGGACGAGAGCCTTGAAGACGAAGAAGGTTAACGGCGTCCTTATTCAGTTCATAATGATCAACTGGATGAGTTTGTTGAATGAGAATGACGTACAATAATTCGAGAGCTTGCACAACAGTTAAGCGTTAGTCATCTAAGGGGTTTAAACCACTTAAAACCACTTAAATTAATATATATATATATATATATATATTTATTTATTTATTTATATATATATATATATATATATATATATATATGAATTTTAAGGTTATAAACCGCAATGATTTTTCTACCAACCTAATAGTTTAATATTCAATTAATTATTAAATTTATGTTTAAAATTTTTTATTGATTTTCGTTACAAGAAGTCAATAATTAAATTTTCCTAATGTTTTCAAAAAATATTAGCGAACAAATACAGAAAAATAATTTCTTGCGATTCATGCAGTTATGCGTTCTGAAATTATATTTTATGAAAAAAATTAAATTTCAAAAACTTCAATTTATTGACAATCTATATTAAACTTGCCTGATATATTGTGCAGCACATACTGTATCCTATTCGTTTTAATTTTATGGAATCGCAAGATAGATCAATAAAATATTACAGAAGTAAACAATATGAAAATAGGATCATAGGTATATTTTACTATAATAAACTTTCTTTTACTTATACTTGAATAATTATTACGTAAATACACGATGTGTTTGTATCACATAATTTATATCAATCTTTTTGATTTTAAATAAAGTTAGTTTAAAAAGGAAACTTTTAATAGAAAAACTGTCACTAGTTTTTCATAATCAAAGCATTTTATATTTAAATAATTTTTCACTCTAGATTTAATTAACAACAGAAACCGATTCATGGTCTATAAAATCATTTTTGAACTAGTGTTAAAAATATTTTGTTACAAATAAAATTATAATATAAAAATTCTTCCATTTCCTCTCCTGTTCTTAATTATACACAAATAATTCTCTGAATGTTGATAGCATTCATAAATATCACATATTTCCATTAACCGATTTCTTTTGATTGCATATTAATTGCAACTTCCGGCTCTATTTGACTTCACTAAATTAAAATTTTAATTTTAATTCAATGGTAAAGTATCTTAATATTTCAATAGAAATATTTTTATTATATACCAGGGGGCTCTACCCCTATTCGCTACTCCGCTCCCTGACCACTGGGAGGCTCCACTCTAGCTCGTTTCGCTCGTATCGCAGATATTCGTTCAATATCGTAATATATTTATGTAAGTATGTCTATATAATCATTTTCGCATATATATTGCATCATTGAATTCTAGTGAGTGTCTTCTCGCACATATATTGGCAACGTAGTTGTTTTATAAAGACGCATATCATAACTTTTCGTGAAAATTTCGTATAACTTCGAGTGTCATCGTTAATAATAATTTAATACAAAATCTCTACACATTATTTTAATGAAATTTTATGGAAATTTTTTTAATTAGAAGATGTATATATATATATATATATATATATATATATATATATATATATATATATATATATATATATATATATATATATATATATATATATATATGTCTATATAATAATTCTTGTAGTTATATTGCAACGTAGTTTTTTAGAAAGTCGCACATTTCATTGTAGTTTTTATTATAGCAATATCATAATTTTTCGAGAAAATTTCGTGTAACTTCGGGCGTCATCGTGAATAATAATTTAATATAAAATCTCTACACATTTTTTTAATTCTTTTGTTTTTTTTTAAATTTTACGGATCATGATATATATATATATATATATATATATATATATATATATAAATATATATATTTAATGTACTTTTCATTCAAAAAATAAGTCCAATGAATCCTTTTTATTGTTTAATTTATTGAAAATTGAGTATAAATTGTTCATTTGCAAATTTTGTTTTTATGCAAAAAATAAATTTCATAATTTCATAAAATTAATAATTATACAGCACTGATTCTACATTAGAAAGATTGTCGTTAAATAATAAATCAGCTAAGACATAACGACGAACTTTGTTTCACTATTGAATCATAGAAACTATAATAGATTCAGATATTGGAATGATGCAAGTGCATTAACTTATAGTTGATTGCGATGAGTTTGTTTCTTTTCAACAGTAAATATAGTGTATTTGTATTCAAAATTGTGGCGTTTTATCTCTTTTTCTATATTAATATTTACTTAGCCAAAAAATAATTTAATATCTTCATTCAATGAATAAATGTATTTAGTAAATATTATAATTGCATGACATAAAATTCTACATTAACCCAACTGATATTATTTATTTAATAAATAGAGCTAAAAATGCTCATCGACTAAGTATAATATATATACGGTTTAAATGCCGTTCTTATAAATTAATTTATTTTTTATAAAACGTAAGCTTAAAGGGAAATATAGACAAATATAACATAATGGAAACCTTGTCGACAAGTTATAATAACATTGGTGCAACAAATACATCAATACCATGAATGAAGTAACACTTTTGTATTCTTTTGAAATCTTAAACGTAGCATAAGCTATCTGATGAACAAAATAAAAATCAAATCAGTGCGTTGTTTTGACTGTGAACTAATGTGTTTTAATTCAATAAATAGTCCTGGTTCGACTGAATCACAGAATTTCATTGTGAAAATATAAAAAGTCAAAATATTGTTTTGTGCGTGATATGTGATGAAATGACAATTAGCTTTGATTATTTTTGGTTCGAATTATAAATCAAACCTGTAATTAATCTGGTGAAGAAGAAATAGTAGTGGTTTATTAATCTGTGAATATTTTGTTTTTTAATATAGAACTTTTATAAATATAAAAACTGAAGTTTAATTAATGCAGCTGCCATCATTTTTCACCTTTCTACAACACGGAAGGTAAGTTAATTGAATTAATTTAATTGAATTAATATAAATTTTATTTTTTATTACTTTGTACAAAAAATTCACATATCTACATATGGACATATTCTTTTTAAATGACTGTTTCAAAATTAAATTAGAGTAAAAAATTACTAAAATGATTAATATATTAGATTTTTTTATTTGAATATGTGCCAAAGTACCTGTATTATTCAATTCAGCAAGAGACAAAACGTAAAACTCGATAGCCACTAATTTCGTAATAATATATTTTTATTAATTTTTAAATTACTTTGTATATATTGAAATAAGAAACTGTTTAGTATTATTATTATTATAGAGTGAAAAACACTCCATTCGAATATTTTACTTGCTTTGTGTACGTAGATCTGAGGTAAACAGGGGGACATATTTTTCCGGTATGTAAATGAATGTATTATACATAGACAATTTACAACAGCGATTCGTAGTAAATATATCAGTAATTGATCTTGTATCCGCAATTTAATTTATATGTTCGAATAATATAAGAAAAAATAACACCGATAACCCTGATAGATAGATTGTCATAAATGTTTTATATGCAGTGTGTGGTGTGCTAAGGAAAATACAATGTATACGACAATTTTTTAAAACACACATGTATTATATATATATATATATATATATATATATGTGTATGTGTGTGTGTTTGTGTGTGTCGGTAAAACACAGTTAAACATTGAATAATAAAAACATAAAATATAGAAAAAAAAGTAAAGAATTTCGGGGCTTGAATTTTGATAACGATTTTTAATATAAGTTCTGTAAAACTACTATTTCAATAAAGTTAGAAATGTAGATAAATTGAACATACTTCCCATTATGTTATAAGTAAATAATTGTTTTATAAAAATTAGTAAGGTCATACAGTCATTCACTTTATACACACATACATAATTTAATCATTCACACATTCGTACACACTCACTCACACGCTCTCTCTCATACACACATGCAGATATATTTATATATATATATATATATATATATATATATATATATATATATATATAGTGTATAGAAAAATAACAATTTTTGGTTAAATAATTTTGTTGTGGGATGATTTGGAGATGCATGTTTTTAAACCGTGTAGAGAATGTAATATTTATTTTTCAAACTATGAACATAAATGTATACTTGATTATTTTAAAAGAAATATATGATGGAAATATTGAGATCAATATGATGTTCATTTTATTAAGATAATGATCTAAAATATTAATTAAATATTGTTAAAGAATGACTTTGTCTCAATACTTGTGCACATATTATATATATATATATATATATGTATGTGTGTGTGTTTGTATATATGTATATATATATATATATATATATATATATGTATGTACATATATATATATATATATATATATGTATATATATATATATATATATGTATGTATATATATATATATATATATATATATACATATATATATATATATATATATATATATATATATATATATGTATGTATGTATGTGGTACACTATCTTAAATATTCAATCTATTCACCTTTGGTTTTCTAGCATTGCTGATGTATTTGAACATTTGAAATGGAAAAATTCATCACTATCTTTTTTGAGACATTTGTACATTCTTACTTCTACCTTAATTCTCTAAATGCTACAACCAGCGCGGTATGTACTTTGTTTTTTTTGGCAGGTTCAAGGTTGTTAAGACCCGAGTATGCGTATTCAGTATCAGAAGTAAAAATTACTTTAAAATCGCAGCTGTCTAGTGCATACGATACAAATTTTATCTATCGTAGTTGGCTAGTGTATATGGACGAGTTTCATCTGTCTCTCGTGCTGTCAACAAATAATTGAGATTAAAATAGTTATTAGTCCACAGTACAATTTGAAATAGGATCTGCATTGATCATTATTAAAATAAAATACTTATCATCAAATTAATAAGTGTGTGTAGTTTGACATTACAGAAGGTCTGCATATATTTGCTGCACGAACTCATACTTTACAAAGGTGTAAAAATCAAGATAAGTTCAGTTAAGATAATGTTCATGGTACTTTACAATACCTTTTTGTCCGATCCATTTGTTTTGAAATTTTTTATCAAGATAGATCTTGAGATAATGAAGAAAATTCAAAGGTTCTATTTTATTAAAACCAAAATACCGCTTCTTCATAAAATTGATACATTCTGACACAATTGTTTGAAGTATGTTGAAATACAAAGTAACAATGTTCTTTACAAAAAAATAATGGTCTTTCCAAAATCTTAGATAACAAACTATGAGGGTAGCACCAAACATTCTCGGTCTAGATGGGAAGGAATATAAATAACAAAAAAATAGATTTTACTATTTTTCTATATAATATTCTTTATTTCAATATATTTATAAAGCACTTAATAAGCAATTCTATATTCTTATAAAACTAATCTTCCGTTTTTGTGTAATAGTGGTTATTTACAGCTGTTTTCAATTTATTGTCATCTTTAAAACGCCATCCACGTAAATCTATTTCCAAATTACCAAAAAGATAATAATTTCCAAACTCGTCCGAAGATCCAGACATGGTCAGTACTGCAAGGAGGGTAATTAAGTTCTTGGAAGACACACTCTCTAATAGCGACTTGAGAAACAGTAGCGGTGTGAACAGTGCATTGTTGTGCAACAGACATATTCCTTTTGTTAGTTTTCAACGCCATTTTCTCAAATATTATCTCGAACTTTATACAAAAAATTATATTTGTTATATATTTTATTTTTTTATTACATTTGTTAAATATTTGTTTATTATTTGTTAGAACATTAACAGTGATATAGCGTTTCTTAAATCTTGTAATAAAATGGCTGTGCAACCACAAAAAAATGTGGCTGTAAACTTTTTGGGGTTTAAAACATCTTAGCTTTGGGGGAGGGGGGTTCACCTCCTCGTTGCCATTCCATAGATTCTCTTTTAAACAGGAGATCATAGTAAAGCGTACGCTGGTTACTCCACGCCGATATTGAACGGCCGAAACAAGTTTGGGTATCCACCTTGTACTTACCTTATCCATATCTAAATAGTCATGGAGAATTCGATTAACGGTTGTTTGTAAAGATTGGATATTTCTGATAATTCTTTCACTTTTAAGAGTCGGCTATTAAGCATTACCTCTTCGACAAGTGTAAAAAATTGGACGTGACCAATTCCACAACGCCATTTAGACGCGATTCGTCTTCTAGTGATTCTTTTCTCATCCGAAATCTCTTCCATTCTTTTACAGTGAAGTATGAAGGGGAAGCTGTATTTATTGTATACGTCATCTAATCATTGTTTGGTTTGGTGCGATGTAACTTCTTTTTTCATCAGAAAGTTTATTACTGCACGATAGACAATTTTAGTTACTTGTGACATTTTCAAAAATACATCTTACTCTTATCGCTGTTACTGTATGGCTGATCAAGTTATAATCTTAAAATATCAGATGAACGCCACCAACAAGGGGAGGATACGCCTTCGAAAATTTAGTTTGGGACCAAAGTTTGTGCAGTGGTAGGTTACCCCAATGGTATCAATACAGTTACGTACTAGCTCGCACTATCCAGTCATTTTCGAGAAAAAAGGCTCCAAAGTTTTTGCATCGGTTTATGAAAGATTTTTACCCGCTGTCAACTAACTTAATATCTAGGTGGTACTGCGCTGGCATCAAGTGTCTGAGGTGCCAGGTTCGTTTCTAGCTCGATCCATGCAGTTTTCTTTCTTCACCTGAATAAGTATTTAATGCATTAAATGTCTTTTATAAAAAAAATATTTAAATGAAGATGAAATAACATTTTCCTACAATTTTTTTTCGAAAAATTATCTTTTTAAATTTTGACAATTTTATCTCAGAAAATGTTTTTTTCACGATTTTTTTATTTTTTTTTGCATTTTTTGTAAACATATTCGTATATTAAAGTATTCATGTGGTATATTCCACGGAAGACTATGTATAGAGAAAGGTATAAAATTATTTCATGGATATACCATGTGATTATTTGAACGGGATCATATACCACATGAATACTTTAATAAACGAATATGTTTACAAAAAAAATGGTGAAAAAATAATTTTCTGAAATAAAATTATCAAAATTGAAAAAAGAGTACTTTTCGAAAAAAATTGCAAGAAAATGTTGTTTCATTTTTATTTAAATATTTTTTAACCCTTAACCGTTAAAAGACTCCGCCACGGGGACATTACACTTATGCCATAGAAAACGAAAGGCTCCAATACGGGGACATGTAAAGAATTTAGTTTTCATTTCATTTACTTATCATTGCTGTAGTTTTTCTTTTTATCAAATATTCCAATTTATTACATTATATAGCTAGTTGGTCATGAACTGACAAAAATATTTACAGTTATATAACGTTTTAAGACGTAAATATTATGGCATTTCTCAAATTGAAAATCGACTTGATGGGAAATTGCACATTCTTCGACCTGGAAAAAAATTGTCGAGTATGTTCCGATAAAAAAAATAAAGGTGGGAGTAAACGCACATCCACATATTGTTCAACATGTCCCGTGAATCCATCCATACATATTGGCGATTGCTTTGAAAAATATCATACTCTCAAAAATTATAAAAATTAATTTTATTTTTGAAATTAAAATCAATTAAATATCTTGAATTTATATCTAAATTAACCAGTTTATATGTGTTATTTAAGTTTTCATTCTTATAATCGTTCTATAAGCTTCCACCTAATTTTCTGTCGTCTTATGGGCGAGTGTTACAAAAAAAGCTCTCGACCGTTAAGGGTTGATAAAATGCATTAAAGGCATTTAATAATTATGCAGGTGAATAAAAAAACTGCATGAAGTGCATGAATGATACCTCACACACTTGATGCCGGTGCAGTATCGCCTAGTTATCAAGCTAATTGACAACGGGTAAAAATCTTTCTCTCATAAGCCGATGCGGAAACTTTGGATCCTTTTTTCTCGGAAATGGCTGGATAGTACTAGCTAGTACGTTACTATATTTATACCATTGAAGTACCCTGCCACTACACGAAATTTGGTCCTAAACTCAATTTCCGAAGGCGTATCCACTCCTTGTAAAACATAAATTTATCACATTACCCAGATTCACCATGCGTGCCCATGTGCAAGCATTTCAGGCCGAGAATATTTTGCTCTGCCCTCGTATACTATTCTGTGAATTCTATTAAATTCACATTCTGTTCTTTATCAGACTAGTGTTATATAGTTATGAAGATAGACTATGCCATTTAAATTCAATGTAGTTTCATCAATCCTAACAACCTCATTTACCAAATGTGGATATTCTAATACTTTTGTCAGACATCACTCATAAAATAAAGATTATTTTTATTTAAGCGATCTACATATTTCACAATATAGTCTCATATTTTATGTAATGAGTACATTGCTTTATTGCTGTTCTTAATGATTATACACATTGTTCTAATATCATAATTTGACGTGTTAGAATTTCCTATTGATAGTACATTCTACTTAAAAATATTAGAAAAAACATTTAAAAAAAGTCTTTATTAACCGGTGATATTGTATGACACTACGTTAAGATTGATCGACGGTCCCGATAAGAAGATCCGTTCACTAGTAATCAATCTTGCGACCTTGGCGCCACTGAGATCGTCGAACAATTCATCTATATTAATCAATCTACACTTGTGTGTGGGTACGAGACGGATGAAATATATGCACAGATTCTATATCTGATCCCATATCTTGTGGACGTGTTTTGATTTATTGGTTCGTTCGTGTGGAAGTACTGTTTCTTGTTTCGTTTCGCTCCGCGTGCACTGATACATGTAATTTGCACATGTGCCACATATATCATACTATCGTGACAGTGCAGTAAAAGGAGAAAAACACGGACGGAAACTGAAGAACTGGAATACTAGTGAAACAGTTTTGACTCACTTGTGCGTTTATTATTTAATGAAAAATAGACTACATTTATCATAACGTTGTGTTCAGACTAGTTTTCGTTTAAATATTTTATTTTATTCTTAATCAGTTCTTGAATTTTCGTATAATTACTTTATATATAGTATGTATATCTATATATATATATTAGCATATTACATAACACGCATATATATATATATATATATATATATATATGCGTGTTATGTAATATGCTTATATATATATATATATATATATCATATATATATATATATATATATATATATATATATATATATATATATATATATATATATATATATATATATATATATATATATATATATATATATATACTAACTAAGAAAGTTCTGTCGTTTTTGAATTGAGAAAAAAACACTTTTGTATTTTTATATAAAATAACTTTATTCATCAAAATATCCACCTTCACATTGAACAATCCTTTCCCAGCGAGAAGATAATTTATAAATTCGATTTTTATAAAACTGATTATTTTTAATTTCAAAAAATGTAGACGCCTTCATTTTTAATTTTTCTTCATTATTGAACTGTTTATCACGTATACGATTGTCCAAAGATAAAAATAGGTGATAATCTGATCGAGATATGTCTAGGGAATACGAGGTATGAGGAGGATATCCCATCCTAAATTCATACTTTTTGTTCTGGTGTCTAGTGCAACGTGTAGTCGTGCCTTATCTCGCAAAAATAAAACTTTTTTACGATTTAAAAGTGCTGCTTTTTTTGTTTTAATGCATCGTGTACTCGTTGGAATTGTTCACTATAAATGTTTTCCGTGAGGGTTTGACCCACTCGTGGATATTCATAGTGAATAATTCCTTTTGAAGTCCACCAAACACAGGGAAGAAGTTTTCACGGTGTTAATTTTCATTTAGGACTTTGTGGGACAGGATCACCTAATGAAAGCCAGTGGTGAGTACATTTGTAGATGGAATAAATAATCTATTTTTCAACAGTGGTCAAAAATTGATCCAAAAAGTTTTCTAATTTTAGTCGTGAAATAAGAGACATACAGATTGTAAAACCCTGTAAAATGCTTCCGTATTGTTTCGTCACTTTGAACAATTCTGCAAGCTGTTGATACGTTAAACTGGAATTTGTTTCAATTATTGTCTCCGATTCGTCGATATTTAAATTTGATGGTCTGCCTGATCTAATCTCGTCTTTAATGGATTCATCCCTGGCAAAAAAATTTTTAAACCATCTCTGGGCCGTTCTTGATGTAACTGTATTTTCTCCAAACGCAGTACAAATTTTTTTCGTTTTCTGTAGCGTTAGTCCCAAGCTTAAATTCATAAAGCAAACACGCACGTACAATTTTGAGGGTTACAATTATTTTTTAAATTAAAGTGAACAGTTCGAGATTCATTTAAACAAATGCTAATATTACTAATAAACAATTGTTGGAATTTTGTCCGACAACAAGTGTAAAGAATTCTTGGAATTATTGTACGTTATAACAGCGACAGAACATTCTTGGTTACCTAATAATATATATATATATATATATATATATATATATATATATATATACACGCACGAAATTCGTTTGATAAGTTTGGTATTTTTCTATGAGATGGCGCCACCATACATTTTGTAACGTCACAGCTAGTAAGTGTCATTTTTCAAACAAGCAGATCGTTGAAAACATCCATGGTATCGTTATGGAAGAGCGCCGAATGGAAATTCTCGAGATTGTTGAGAGTGTAGCCATCTTAACTGAATGAGTGTATAATATTCTGCACGAAAATTGCACATGAAAACACTGTGTCCTTGATGGATGCCGCGATTGTTGACTGGCGATCAAACATGTACACGAAGGACATTTCTACGCAGTGTTTGGCGTTGTTTAATCGCAATCCGTAGGCTTTTTGTGTCGATTTGTCACTGAGGATGAAAGAATACACACCTGAGTCGAAGCAGTAGTCAAAGCAGTGGATAATAACTGGTGAAAGTGTGCCTAAAAAGGTGAAGACCGTTTTGTCGGCTGGGAAGGTGATTGCCACTGTTTTTTTGGGATTCACAAGGAAACGTACTGATCGACTACTTAATGAAGGGAAACACTATAACAGGAGTTTATTATGCAACATCATGGAACCGTTTTAAAAAAGAACTGAAACAGAAACGGCCAAGATTGGTGCACAGAAAAGTGCTCTTTTACTAGGACAACACGGCATCACACAAATAAACAGTTGTAATGGCAAAATTGCACAACTTAAGCTTCGAATTAGTTTCTCATGACCATATTCTTTAAACCTGGCCCCGTGCGACTTCTTTCTCTTCCAAATGTAAAAAATTGGCTCTGTGGGAAGAAATTCTTATCGAATAAGAATGTCATTGCCACTGTCAATGCTATTTTGGAGATTTTGAGAAAAGCTTTATTTTCGACTCCTCGCAAAAGTGGCTTTCTATCCTATCGTGTTCTCAATTTTTTCATCTCGTTGCGACAGAATGAAAAAAATGTAAAATCGCTGGACGAAGTGTATAACTCTAAATGGAGGCTGTTGAGGAATAAAATCGATTTCTTCGAAAAAACTGTGTTTAATTTGTTTTTTTACAATACTTTTCAAATTACACTCGTGCATAAATATATATATATATATATATATATATATATATATATGCAAGGAGAGAGAGAAATAGATGTGTATGAATGTCTGTACGTGAAGAGATCTAGAGATACGATGATTATTTTCTTTAAGAAAGGAGTTTGAGATTTAAACAATATTTTAAAATTAGTTCAATCTAGCGCGCGTTTGGAACAACAATCCTTATTGCTGAGTATGAATGGTGTAAGCAGTTTAGATAGTTTGCGCCAGAGGACGAGGATAGGAGTTAGTGGCTAATTAGCTGTACCTTGGCTGTATCATACATCAAGAGTCTCCCTTCTAAGCATTCTGGCAGAACTCGAAAAAAAGACCTCACAAGCAGCTATGTAAAATTGCTCTGCAACCTTGACAAAATCGTCGATTATATATTCATGATTTTTTTCTGACACGGCTAGTTATTTAATATAAAAAATTGAAATAATTAATCGAATTAATAAAATATTAAAATATTGAGTATTGTAAGGAATTATTTATTTTTAACAATAATTTTTTAAGAAAACTTGTACATAAATTCTATTTTCATAAATTAATTTTTCACTCACTTCACATAAAGAGGCTCACACACATTAAAATAAAGAGGTTTCTGATCAAAATTGTCTAATAATTTATTCCTGCGTATTCACAATTTAATGGCGATTGTATTACAATCAGATCGCTAATGTACAGAATAATCTAATCGAAGCCCTAGTGATCTGATATTGATTACATCTATTAGGTTGGTAGAAAAATAATTGCAGTTTATGACCTTCAAATTCATAACAAAACCCGTAATTATTTTCTACCGACTTAATATATTGAAATGTGCATAAAAAATATAAAAAAATAATCAATAATCAATTATTAAACACTTTCAATCTAAAATATTATTTATAGGTTTGTAAGGCGAAAAAAATGTGTAAAAGTGAATTTAGTCACAGTATCCAAAGCATATTGTATCATAAACTATTTATTATACGTTCAATAATTCCTGTCAGTATATGTAGTGATTTGTCCCGCATTGACGAGCACGCTGATGGACCGATAAGAGGCCGTGATGGTACTGACTCCGACACTACCTACCATTATTTTTTCAAAAAAATACGAGCTAAGTGCCAGATTTCTAGGTCTTTTAACATTGAAGTTATAGTTTCATCAACACTGTATAAAATAATAATGCATACAATAATAAATTGATGTTTACACATTAACATGTTTGATCTGTTTGCCAGTACATCGAGTTGCGATGCTTAATTGATGTTGCGCTCGGATTCTGTTGTAGCACGTCGTCAATCAGAAGCGCGATTGGACCGATTGGCATTTGTCGAGATCATATTTAACAAGCGCTATCTCGCCGCATAGCATTTTCCGACATTCATTTAAATGAGGGCGACCGCACTATTTAGAATTTTTCGAAATCATACTAAACAAGCGCTATTGCGCCGCGTGGCATTATTCAGTAAGATTTTTGTAATAACTCCTGGCACTCGAACGGTTTATATATTTTTCACTCATAATTTAATTAAATCTTTCAAATTTGTAATATCGAATTAAATTTTTTATATTAATGCATTAACTTTCGTAGCAACAATCGTTTTGATTTGTTTTTGATTATTTTTTTCTGACAAATTTCGTGTAATGAAAGCAAATAAATATTGTTTCATTTTTTTCTTTATTATATTCATATATAAATATCATCCAAGATTTTTATATAAACATTTGCAATGATTTTTCTATACACTAAATTAACCCTTTAAGCGTTTATGTCGAGTATGCTTGTCATGAAAAAATGGAATTTTTTGTTTAATGTCGAGTATACTAGTCATGTTAAAAAAATCGCGTTTGCTATTTATTGTAAAATTTAGGTAAAAATGTATATTTGTAATTGTAGCACATTTTAGAATATTTCTAAGCAGTTTTCTCTTTGTTTCGTAAATCTTACGTCTGCTATCTAAAGAAAGTATTATATGGTGTAATTGAAAAACTTGTGAAGTGAATGATGTTTTTATTTATTCTCCCAGATGAGTTTTACTAATAGTGATGAAAATATATCTTTACATCCAAGAAAACGGAAAAGAGTAATAACACCTGTAACGTTTTCTGATAAAAGTAGTGATGAGGTTGAAGAAGATAATGAGGATATGGTTTTAGGTACATGGACACAGAAAAAATATCAATGATTTCAACGTCTTCTGATAAAAGTAGTGATGAGGATGAAGATGGTAATGAACCCGATAAAGAAAATAAAAATTCAAATGTACAATGGAATATTAGATGTGGAGAGCGAGAATCATTTAATTTTCCTACTCATCATGGCCCAAATTTCACTACTCCCCATTCATCAAAAACTAAATGTGTGTTCTATATGGAAAAAAATTAGATTATGACTTACTAAATATAAAAAGTAGGAAAACTAATTTATATGCAGAGCAATATTTGGAAAGTCGTTTGAATTTGAAACAACATTCAAAATTAAGAAAATGGATGCCAACAAACAGCAATGAAATTCGATTTGTGAATTACTTACCAATAAAATTAAAAATTTTCAAAGAAACAACCCAAAAAAATTATCATTT
>CM068317.1:15469254-15494254 GCA_034766995.1 Acanthacorydalis orientalis | reverse complement strand
GCTCTATATTGCACACCACGACGAAGAATTTGTAGAGCTTCTCGTTTTTGGGTATTAGTTGGAGTAATTTCCGAATTTTTTTCTTCTGTAAATAGGTTAGATCCATTTTTTCCTTATCATTTGGAGTTTCATTAGCGACAACTTGACATATTTCCGATTCAATATTTGTAGCCAGATATTTCAATATTCATATCTATATCCACCCAATTTTCAAACTCGTCTTTAGACATATCGCTTGGAATTCTCTTGCAAATTTCATCTGTAGGGTCAGGTTCTTCGAGAGCAGGAGTTTCAGTACTTATTTGAGCAATCTAGATTTATTACAGAGACATTCTAGATTTTATACATTTTATACATTCTAGATTTATTATACTTATTTGACCAATCTAGATAGACAATTTTTAATAACAATATCCGGCTAATAATTAAACAGAGGATAAAACAGTTTCATTATTGAACTTTATTACAAACAGTTATGAAATTTGTACAATTCATATTTATCACAAACTGTACACTCAATACAACATTACATATTCATATATGCTACATTTTTTATAAACAACTGTTTTTGAAAATAACATAAATTTTAAAAAAAACTTATCAAGTGTTGTCTGTCGTTTTTTTTTGGGTTTATTAGCACCTAAATATAATTCTCATGTCATAATTCTTTTCGAAGTTTGTTTCTCTATACTGCACATCATGATGAAAAATTCGCATAGCTTCTTGCATCTGGGCATTAGTTGTCATCTTCTGTAAATAGATTAGATCTATTTTCTTCTGATAATTTGTAGTTATCAGTAAGATCTTGTCATATCTACTGTACAATCATTGTAACTTCCCCTTCAATATTGCTGTGTACAATCACCCAATTTTCAAACTCGTCTTTAAACATATTCTTTGGAATTCTTTTGCAAATTTCATCTATAGAGTCAGGTTCTTCGAGAGCAGGAGTTTCAATACTTATTTTATAAAATCCACCTTTCAGGAAGCAGTTTTCAATAGTTGTCTATGAGATTTATTTCCAAATCATTGCTAGAAAATGAAATGCATGAAGAAGGGAAATCTTTTATTTGAAATTTAACTTGTATCTGATTGATCTTGAATTTTATCAAGTTGTGCTATAAATTTCGCACGAATTTACCTGCGGTAATAAGGTTTTAAAGTTCGTATTATATCTTGGTCACATGGTTGAATTAACGATGTAATATTCGAAGGCAAGAAGATAATTTTGATATTTTTCAATGACAAATTGTTTGTGTATGCTGTGCAGTTGTCTACTAACAAGACAATGTTTCGTTTTAATTCACGGTCCCATTTAATGAACAAATTGTAGAAAATGATATTTGTCATCCAAACATTTGCACTAGAAAAGTAATCAACAGGCAAACTTTTGACATCTTTATCACATAGAGGATTTTTACTTTTTCCAATCACTAGAAGGTCTCGCTTTTCACTCATTATGTTAACACAACAAAAAACTGTCATTCGCTCATTCAAACATTTAAATCCTTTTGCAATTTCATTTTTAAATAAATAAGTATGCTTAGAAATTGTACGAAAATAGAATCCAGTTTTATCTACATTATAAATATCCTGGGGTAAATATTTAGAAGTAATTTTTGGCAACTCTCTCTTTACCCGCTCATTAGCTTCTAACCTATCGCCACTTTTTTCTTCGCCATGAAGGCGTTTATACACGATATTCTTTTTCTTTTTCTATATGTTAAAAGATCCATCAGTTACAATAAAATCTTCTTTACGCATTTTTTTTGTTAGTTCTACTACTTTTTGATGCATAATAGATCCATTCACCAGAGCATTCTTTTTATGAACATTACTAAACCAAATTTTTAATCACTTGACTCAACTTGACTATCCTTCCCAGACCGTTCTCCCTTCCGATCCATGTTCATTTTAAAAAGTGAAGAAATTTCTATGTGATCTGTTTTTAAAGATCTTACACAAGAGTGATTGTGCAAATTTTAAATATGCAGCCACACTAAGCTGACCTATTTTGGGCACCTTCTCACAGCACTCTAAAATTCTTTGCTTTTATTGAAGAGACAAATCTATGTTTTCGCTTTATTTCTGCCTTGATTCAAAGGTTTTTTGATAGAGCACTTCATACAGTCTTCTTAACGCAACAGGTCATAAAATTAAATTGAAGAAATGGCAACAATATACACAACGATATACAAGTTTATCCCTACTCACTGCAACAATATGTTTTGAAAAAATAAAAGGTATACTTCAGGAAAAGATCTATTTATATATTTTCTAAGAATTCTTGTCCTGCACTTATGTAAAAGATAAAAAGTATGCTCGATTAAAAGTAAATTTGGAAGAAAAATGTCCATACGAGGTTAGACAATTAAGTAATGCGACCGATTTTTTTTCTCGGCCTGTGGTAACACTGCGAACCTGTAACTCCGCCACCGTAATAGCAGATCCCTACTCTCTCGATTGAGACCTTGACCACCCTTGTACGATCATTTCTTCGCCAGTTCGTGAACTGCTGCTTTTCAACAGGAGAAAAGGAAGAGATTTTTGCATAGAATTGTCACGGGCAATGGAAAGTGGATCAATTATGACAATTCCAAGCGCAGAAAGTCATGGGTTAAGCCCGGCCAACCATCAACACTAGCGGCAAAGCCAAATATCCATGGATCCAAGCTCATGCTCTGTATTTGGTGAGATCATAAGCGTGTGATCTACTATGAGCAGCTCAAACCGAATGAAACCATCACTGGGGATCGATACCGACTACAATTGATGCACTTGAGCCGTGCATTGAAGGAAAAACGGCCGGAATACTTTGAAAGACACGACAAAGTGATTTTGCAGCACGACAATGCTCGTCTGCACGTCGAAAAACCAGTCAAAACATACTTGGAAACGCTCAAATGGGAAGTCCTACCCCACCCGCTGTATTATCCAGATATTGCTCCTTCTAATTACCACTTGTTTCGATCGATGAGTCATGGCCTGTCTGGGTAGAAGCTCACTTCTTATGAAGATTGCAAAAAATGGGTCGATTCGTGGATTGCATCGAAAGACGAGGCGTTCTTACGACGTGGTATTCGTCTCCTGCCCGAAAGATGAGAAAAAGTAGTGGCTAACGATGGACAATACTTTGAATATGTTTTTTAAATTTCATTTAAAATAAACGATCTTTTTTCATGAAGAAAACGCTACGAATTAATTCCAACACCCAATATATATATATATATATATATATATATATATATATATATATATATATATATATATAAATATATTGTATGAGTTTGTGAACAATATTCATAGTGTGGATTGTATATTTGCATACGTAATATCTTGTCAATTAATTAATTTGAAGAGTTTATATATTTCCAAGTCGAAATAATATCTCCGGGATAAAAAAATAAAATATACTTTTAAACAAACGAGTGACCACTTGAGGAAACCTTTACGTATATCAAAAAGACACTTAGTGATCGTTCATACGCGACGACACGTGTGTACACATATTTTTTTGATATACTTAATATCGAAAAAGGTCCATCTATGTGTGATTGAGAATTGATTAAACAAAAAAAAAAGAAACATTAAAATCGAATGTGTAATAAATGGGCGTCCGTAAAGGTTAAGCAATATTTACTGTCATTATGACAGGTAATTAGCGAATATTTCATTAATTAAAGATTTAAGTATTCGGTAGAATGAGTTTATTTGTACGCGAATACAAATATGTGTATACGTGATATGTATTTATAAGTGTGCGCGAGCGTGAATGTATAGAATATTCTTTAACCGATAGCAAATTAGACACCACACCGGATTTTCGGTTTGGCCATCGATCAATTGACCGTGCGATCAGCCCATGTCGAGATCAGCACTAACGATAAGTAAATGAGTATTAATTTAATGGAAATATATAATTATCATCGCATACGTTCACTTGCGACATTCCGATTTCGTTTATATGTATTTTCGTACAGTCTACAAACGCACGTATAATTCATCATGATAATTGAACTCATTATATTGATGTAAATAACGATCCATTATAGTAATTGTTATAGACAATAAACACATATATGTAATAAGTAGTCGAGTTTCGCTGCTTGTGTTGACCATTCTCGTCGTCGCCGTTGCTTCTAATTCTTCTGACCTCAGTGAATGTGTTTTTCGAAGGGGAGGTCACGAGTCGTAACTTTTGATTGTAAATGTGATTTCTGTACGTTGCTACTTTTCTTTCATTGTAAACACATGTTTTTTCGTTTCTTATTCTAATCCTTGTCTCTCTCTCTCCCTCTCTCTCTCTCACTCTCTCTCTCTCTCTCTCTCTCTCTCTCTATATATATATATATATATATATATATATATATACAGACACACACACACACACACACATATATATATATATATATATATATATATATATATATATATATATATATATATATATATATATATTAGATCAGTGAAAAAATTCGTGTACGATTTAATAGGTGATGTTAAGAGTGCCGCATGGCGGCACTCGTGATTGAAACGTATTCATGTTATATATCACTGGGAAGGTAACAGTCACAGCTGTTTGTTTCGAGATAATACTCATTTGTTTCGATTCTATTTATGTGTAAGAAAATTTTTGAAAATGGACACCGAAAAGGTACACATCAGTCACATTAGGTTGTATGAGTTTCGGAAAGGAGCAACCGTTAGCGCGGCAACGAAAAATATTCCCGAGGTTTATTTGGACCATGCAATATCACTTCCAAATGTAAGGAAACTGTTCGCCAAATTTTGATATGGTGATTTTGACCTCGAAGTTCAACTCCACTCAACGATGTTGTGCGCGCTTTAGTTGACAACAACTCACGAATTTCGACGGAAGAGGTTGCGGAAACATTCAATGTTGACATATCGGCTGCATTTTGGTATTCAAAGAAGCTCGTGTTCACGCTAAAGCTCGATACGTGGGTGCAGCACTTTGAAAAAAAAACCAGGTTTGATCGGATCTCTTCGGATATTTGTTTGTTTGGACGCCTCAGCAGAGAGCCTTTTTTGGATCGGTCGGTGATTGGCGGTGATAAATGTATCCTATACAACAACGTCCGATTCAGATAAACATGGAAACAAGCGAATGAAGAGGCAGAACCAATCGCCAAAGCTAGCTTACTTCTGATGAAGGTATTGATGTGTGTTTCGTGGGTTTGCAAAGGTATTGTTTATTTTGAGCTGCTCCTACGAAACGATTACTAAGAAGAAGTACTGCCAACAACTAACCCAACTGAATGCATAAATTAAAGAAAAGTGTCCGACTTTGGTTAATCATAAGGGGGTCATCTTCCACCACTACAACGCAAAACGGCATACAGCAAACTGACTCTGCAAAAACTGAAGTAGTTGAAATGGGATATCAAATCGTATCCACCGTATTCTCTGAGCATTGCACCTTCAGATTATCATTTGTTCCGGTCGCTGCATTTAAACGGTAAAAAATTTGATACCATGGAGGCCGTCAAAAACCAGCTCACGCCTTTATTGATGAAAATCCGCGTAGATTTTACGAACGAGGAATCCAGAAGCTGTCTGAGAGTTGGAAAATGATTGCAGAAAACAATGGTGAATACATAATTGATTAATAAAAGCATTTTCTGTGAAAAATAATAACCTGAGTTTTAATTTCAAATCGTATACAAACTTTTGTACTGACAACTATATATATATATATATATATATATATATATATATATATATATATATATATATATATGTGTGTGTGTGTGTGTGTATATATAACGGAATTAACGATAGAGACATACTTTATAAACAAATAATTCAACCCATTAAATCCTAATGGTAGTAAAATACTAGTTTTAAAATAAAATAATGGTATATTGTGTTATAGTAAGGTAGTTATAATAAAAAAAAATGTTGGCACGGAGAGCACAACAATAAAAGTTGCGAACAGGCAACTTTGGAATTTCTGGTGTACTAAAATGAATCGGTCATTTCAAAAACTATGTAGATCAAAGAATTTAAATTTTATAGGATTCAATAACAACTGCATAACATAAAAATAATAAATTTTTTAAAGATTTTCTTTCTTAATATGTTTTAAGTCCTTTAATTTGTTAGTTGCTTAATAGTTACTCTCCTATGAAACCTTAATGTATAAAAGAAAATCAACGTAAATTGTATTGACTTATTTTATTTTTGCATGGAATAGTATTAAATGCATGATAAATTGTTTATGATTCCTTATTAAAAAAAACCAATTATATTATAACATACAAATATGTATCTCGCTTATAATCTCATATTAATATGCATAATCATATTCGTCATTATTCTAACAATTTCCTTCGGTTGGCCAGCTGAATATTTCGTTGTAAAATGAATGTGTTCATCTAAGATGCTATCTTTCACTTATTTTCAATCGTTTATTTTTTATACTTTATCAAAATTTTCTATTTATATGATTTTACAGACGGACGTGACATCACATTTGTAGTATGTTTTAATAGCTGGAATGTGTTTTTTGATGAACCATCTATGAATTATTCAGTCTCCATCATCCAAATTTTATTAGCATCATATCAAAATCTGATGTATGTTGAAGGAGCAAATGTTTTTTCTGGTGTTTCGGAACTCTCCTTCCCTAAGATTCAGTTGATAAATGTTTTTTTTTCTATAAAACAGAGGCCACCATTTTTTAAATTCAAAAATCTCTTCAGTTTCTACTTCTTTTATTGAAAATTGATGCTGGATTGAATAACCATATTATAATGCGTGGTACATATATATATATATATATATATATATATATATGTATATATATATATATATATATATATATATATATATATATATATATATATATATATATATATATATATAAATATATATACACGAGGGTGGTCCCAGAAGCACCCGACTCAACAAAGAAAACACAAAAATTTTGGAAAAATATATATTTATTTTTCAACATAATCTCCTTTCAGCTCTATACACTTTTCCCAGCGATGTTCAATAAGTTCGATACCCTTTTTACAATAAGAACTGTCTTGCTCCTCAAAATACCCATTAACTGCCGACATCACTTCTTCATCGTTGGGAAATCTTTGACCAATTAACCCTTTTTTATTCAAGTTTGGGAACAGAAAATAATCCGAGGGGGCTAAAACTGGCGAATAGGGTGCATGAGGTAGCAATTCAAACTTTAATTCATTAATTTTGGCCATTGCAATAACGGATTTGTGAGCTGGTGCATTGTCTTGATGAAACAACACATTCTTCTTAGCCAAATGCGGCCGTTTTTGCTTGATTTCTTCGCTCAAACGTTGAAATAAGTTCGCCGTTGATAGTTTTTCCTTTTTCAAGATAGTCAATGAAAATTATCCCACGCGCATCCCAAAAAACCGACGCCATGACCTTGCCTGCAGATGAAACGGTCTTCGCATTTTTTGGAGCCGGTTCTCCCTTTTCAGTCCATTGTTTTGATTGTTCTTTTGTCTCGGGTGTGAAGTGATGGACCCATGTTGCATCCATGGTTATGAAACGGCGCAAAAATTCTGCTTTGTTGCTGTGAAACTTCGCTAAACACTCAATTGAAACATCTTCACGACACTGTTTTAATATGCAATGTACCGCACTTTTTGAAATGCCTACTATGTCTGCCAGCTTGCGCACTTTCAGTCGACGATCATCCAGTACCGCTTTGTGGATTTTCTTCACCATTTCTGGAGTCGTCACCTCATTTGGTCGACCACTGCGATGCTCGTCTTGGCAGCTCGTACGGCCTCGTTTAAACTCTGCTACCCAATATTTCACTGTTGTAAACGAAGGAGCAGACTCACCCAGAGTAGAATCTAGTTCAGCTTTTATATTGGTTGGGCTGAGGCCTTTCAAATAAAAGTATTGTATCACGTAACGATGAACAATTTTCTCCATTTTCACAAATTCACTGAAAACATTCACTATTGATGGCTGCCAGACAAATACTAAACAATGTGGCGTCCTCAAACTTGAAACATATATGCCTTATAGATTGTGTACTTTCTAATACAGTGATATTTTTCAAACAACTACCACCATCTCTAGGTCAGGCCGGGTACTTCTGGGACCACCCTCGTATATGTATATATATACACACGAGGTCAGACAATTAAGTAATGCGACAAAATTCAAAAATCGAGTATATTTAAAAATTAAGGTACATCGCTGCGATCCCCTTCAAAGTAGTCCCCTCCCGCATCTATGCACTTATTCCAGCGAGTTTTCCAGTTTTCGTAACAATTCTGGAACACTTCTTGTGGGACCTCTCCGAGTACCCTCGTCACAGATTCTTGGATATCTTCAACTGAGTCAAAATGTCGACCTTTGACGAATTTTTTCATATGGGGGAATAGGAAAAAGTCGCAGGGTGACATGTCCGGTGAATAGGGCGGTTGTGGTAACGTTGCGATGCCTTTAGACGCCAAAAACTGAGAGACACTGAACACACTGTGACAGGGAGCATTGTCGTGATGCAGAATCCAAGTCTTCGCGATCTCTGGACGCACTCTGAGCACCCTTTTTCGTAATTTTTCGAGCACATTGCGGTAGAATACTTGATTTACGGTTTGTCCAGGTGGTACGAATTCTTTGTGAACCACCCCTTTGCTGTCGAAGAAGCAAATCAACATGGTTTTCACTTTGGACTTGCTCATTCTCGCCTTATTTGGCCTTGGTGCTCCAGGGAATAGCCACTGTTGGCTTTGTCGTTTAGTTTCGGGGTCACATTGAAAGAACCAACTTTCATCACCAGTAATAACTCGATCGAGAAGAGTAGGATCACTTTCAACCTGCTCGAGACAATCTTGAGCAATCTTGACAATCTTTCTTTGTTCCATTTTCGTGACATGCACTACTCACGCGTTGTTACAAAACACTAAACAGCTGGCGAAGAAATGATCGTACGAGGGTGCTGAAGGTCTCAATCGAGAGAGTAGGGATCTGCTATTACGGTGGCGGAGTTACAGGTTCGCAGTATTACCACAGGCGGAGAAAAAAAATCGGTCGCATTACTTAATTGTCTGACCTCGTATATATAGATAGATAGATATATATAATTGAATTTAATACCTTTTCTTTTTAAAAGTACCTCCTGTCTAAATTAAATATAACTGCATTCAAATCAGGTTTGTTCTTTTTTTATTCCGTAATTTCTTTTTATTGAATTTAACTCAAACATAAAATCTAGACAGATATATTTAGACCACTGTAAAGTATTACGAACAAGTTATAATAACATGAGCCTAAGGCCTTATTCGCACGAGCGTTAAAAAAACGTTGCGTTAGCGCTTTTAAAACGCTCACAGATATAGTGTTCATATCAGCGTTTAAAAATCACTTCTTCGTATCATCTTCGGACGCGTGAATTCAGAAGAGTTGTTGGCAATAGCAGTATGTATTTTTCGAAGGCGAAAAGAAAAATGAAAAAATTCTGTGTGGATCCTCTGAATGATCAACGATACTTGAAAGGACAGTTTGTGGCTATTTGTGAAGATTGAAGGTTGTATCCGGATGTTTTCTAGCTACTCCAGTATGAAAATTGAAACATTTAATGAATTATTGAGAATTGATATCCACGATACTTTCCCAATTTGGGATTATTTTTGAATTGACTTCCATCTACGTGTCCTCCTTCAAAATTCTTTTTGAATAATTTGGTAAACCTTTGTTATATAACAAAGATCTCGATTCCACCTCCAAAATAAAACGTCCCGTATCAAATACCGCCATTTTCGTAAACGCTGTTTGTCGTTATCTGTTGTACTTGGTAATCAGTACTAACGTGCAACCAAGACTGACTGACAAATTCAGCATCATTCGGAGCTTTTTAAACGCCTATGCGAATGAAGACAACCTCTTCCATATGTTCTATTTACTTTAACGCAAAACGCTCGGCGTTAGAAATGAATCAAGTTCTATATTTTTTACCGCGCGTTAAATAAACTCCGGTTTGTGAAAAGAAACACTGAGTTTCATATGTTTTATTGAAAAGATGAAAAAAAGCACGCGTTAACACGTTTTTTTAACGCTCGTGCGTATAAGGCCTAACGCATACGTATCAGAATTAATTGCGTAATACTTTTGTGATCAATTTATTATTTTATAAATTTTAGTTATGCAATAAATTATAAATATCTTTCAAAAAACAATCTATAATAAAATTTATTGTTTTTTGTATTATAAACAATATAGCTTGACAGTGCACATCGTTTGAAAGGAACATGTACAAGTTACCGAATCAAACAGCCTTCAATTAAATCGATACGCGAAATAGCTACATTTCATTATTATTGAATACAAAAAAAAGGAAATATAAAACAGTAGATACATATCTATGTATAAGATTATAGGGTGTACGTAAATTTTTTTCTAGCGCGGTATCTCGTCACGTAAATCATATTCGAATAGACAGAGCAGCGCACAATCAAAATATTGATATTCCGTGAAGGTGTTGCCGGAATAAAAAATTGGTAGCTGAAGAATTAACGCTGAACAAATTACTTTTATCCGTTTATGGTCAAGATTAACGTCTCTACTGAACGGCGGCCATAGGTCAAGACATACGGGTGTGATTTATGTTAGTGTTTTTGGTTCACGAAATCAGATTTTTCGAACGACAGAAAAGGTAACTTTTTCTCTTGTTAACTATCGATTGGATTAAAACAGCGGACACGACCTCGTCGCTCTGGTATTTACTGATTTTTTTTAATTGATCGACCGATTAATTTCTTTTATCGTCCAATTAGCGTATTTGATTAATAACTAGTTTTCTTCCATATACAATTTACGATTTCATTGTTCAACCTCATTGAATTGCATAATATAAAATATATCTTGCATATTCCAAATCAGACCGAATTAATATCAGACATTTGATAAATATTATGTATTTTACCTGACTAATCATAAGAAGAGAAAATGTTCACTGATCTATTCATTTGAATTCTTTGCTGTCGTGATTTTCACATAGTCTCTATTTAAACCAATATATATATATATATATATATATATATATATATGTATATATATATATATATATGTGTGTGTGTGTACAAATACCAAAACCTCGGTTTGCGTTGTTTCGATTTGCATCGTTTCGAAGTTGTGTCGTAGCGGCAATTTTTTCATTTTTTCGGTAATTCCACATTTGCTTTTAAATTTTTCTGGAAATTCTCTGTTTAATTTGTATTTTTATCTTTATAACACAAGATATATCAGTTTATTGAAGTAATTAGTGTAAATCTGCTATCTTATTTTTTGACGGAAAGCGTCTTACACCGCGGGTTTAGTATGTGTGGAGACTATATGAAAGTCGATGTTACGATTTTGTGTATATTAAACAAATCTTAATAAATTCAAAAATATAACATTTATCTAAATAAGCGATACATGGTTTAATAGAGCCAATATGTGAGAATGTTACGCAATGTAAACCTTATGCGCGTGATGTCACAGGCCGCCACAACATTGTCGCCAAATTGTAGTGAAAGATTATTGGTTCGCCGCATGGAAAAATTAATGTACGAGTATCTCAAGAGTGCGTGCATGTAGGGTGTTGTATGAGGTATTGTTGGACAGAGCTGGACAAGAGCTATAAAATAAAATACAAATAGCGATAATAGTGAAAGCAAGTGAAAAGATATACACTGATAAATTGTTGAAACTGGACTAATTTTCTCTGAAAATTTAAAAATGTCCAAATATCTTCAAAACAAGAAGGTAAATAATTGTCGTAAACTTTTACAAAGTAAAAGAAAACTAAATGAGGAATCCAAAAAGGCCTCTACGACAGCATCAGAACGAATGCGGAGGATGAGGCAGCGTCGACAAGTTGAGGCGAACAATCACGCGAACGCTGCAACGTCTGATGCAAGTTCATATGGAAAAGATGTCATCAGTGAGATGGAAACGATGGAATGGGACGAAATTGAAGCAGATGTAACGTTTGAGAATACATATTTAGCGTTTAAAATCCATTGACGTCTGGCGACGGAGCACTTTGAAAAGACATTTTATGGCAACAAGTTGAGTTCTGTTTGTAGAGTTTATGACCGCATATGGTTCCAAAATAATTTAAAATGACCAAATGCAGTTATTTTACAATTGTTACAACAGAAATTTACAGATTAAACGTTCAACAGTTTATATTTTGCTCAAACTATTTTAAATTAGTAAGGCAAAGAAAGGTGCTAACGTTGAGTGAAAGTAACGGTTTCGCGTATCCGCTGAAGACAACACACTTGCCACTCAACTATATCAAGAAGTTTTTTTTTTCAAATAATGCTTTACTATACAGAGTAGAACAATAGTTAATGACTGGCCCTGCGATCCCAACATACCGCTTCTACGTTGATGTGTTGAACATAATCTGAAACAGTTTCTGAACGACAAATTTAGATTCGTCTTGGCCACGGATCCAACTGACATCACAACTTTAAAGAATATCACTATAGACTTAGCGTTCTCTAGAGATATAAGTGTAGCATGTAAGTCTTACATATTATACTACTCGTACCATTGTCATGTCTTTAACAAAATTTTACAAATTAGTCAGCATTGTGAGACATAAATAAAAAGACACACAAATTTGTTGTGCTCATTTCTTTTTTACCAACCCTACAAATACGACGCTCCGACAACACCGCTTAGGTAGGATGTTTTTCGCTAAAAACCTCAGTATTTGTGACTCCGACAGTACCTACCAATTTTTTTCGTACATTTTGTTATTTAATAAAGAGTGTTTAATTCAAATCATAACAACGAGTGGAAATAAAAAGTGTAAACAAATTAATTTGTAATCAAAGTTGAAGATTTTAGGACGCTCTAAATCTGGGGGGAAAATAGTTGATATTGTTAGAATTTTCGATTTAATTGCCACCACGGTGAAAATAATTTGTAATCGGTATTCCGACCAAATAAAAGAATATACTAAAACTGACATGCCTTTGCAATCAAGACAAAACACAAAAGTAAGAAGTTCTCTTATGATGAAAATTGTGTCCTACTTTGTATTTGGACTGAAAATCAAAATGATCGAAGAATGACATTGAACAAAACGGTAATTCGAAAGAAAGCTATTTTTAAGTATTTTTCAAGATTTATAAAGGTCTCTAAAATTATATTAAAAGTATTAAATATATTTTTAATTAATAAAAATATATTAAGTGCATGTAATCCTAAAGTATTTTTAATGATCTCCAAAAACATACACCTTCATCTAGTGGAACAACTTCGGAAAAATTCGCGGCCAGCTGGTTGTTGAAGACCTTACTCTGTAAGATTTTGTCGAAATGATTAAACAAGTGACAATCTGTAGGTGAGATATCTGGTGAGTATGGTAGATGAGGTAAAATTTCGTAGCTCAATTCTTTCAACTTTTGTGGCCGTGCATTGCTGTACAGCAGTATTAGACCTTTTCGATTGATCAGCGCGGGAACCAAATATCGTAGCACTTGGTGTATTTTGCCGATTTTTTGACAATAACTCTCAGGATTCAAAAACTTGAAGTGGATCTCACCAGGCCACAAAAGTGTCTCCAATATTTTCTTTTGATGTAATTTCGGTTTCGTGAAATGCTTTGGGGCTTCGTTTTTGTCCAACCATTGTGCAGACCGCTTTTGTTGACGTAAAGGATCCACTTTTCGTCGCACGTTACAATACGATCGAGAAATAATCATCTCTTTTCCATAAAAGAAACGTAGAACAAAGTTCGTAACGGCGATTTTTTTTAGTTTTCGTTCGGAATGGTTCTGATTCAACTAACGCCTTCAGTTGGTTGTTCTCAACTAAAGGTCTCCCGTGACCTTCTTGATCTTCAAGGCTCTTGTTCTTAGTACGAAGTTTTTGTAACCACCACTACACCGTACATTTCTTAGCAGTAACACACTTAACAACACACACACCAAAAGCATTGTTTAGTTTACGAGCAGTCTCTGCTGCTTTACCATCCATTTTACTCAAACAAAAAAAAAATGCTCTTGTTTGTTCGTTTTCCATCTTTAATTCCATAGCCCAATTTGCAGCAAAATTAATAATAAAATTGAAGTCGATAATACCAAATACAGACTGAAAAATGCACATTAAAATTATATTAACATGAACACGATGTAATGACACTTTTATTGAAAAAAATTAAGGTTAGAATTCAGAAAACCAAAATCACAATTATTTTATTACCAACTTTATATATATATATATATATATTTATACATACATACATATATACAATATATATACATACATATATATATATATACATATATATATATATATATATATATATATATATATATATATATATATATATATATTATAGATACTGGTAAATAATTGTCATCTTATAGTGATACTTCTAAATAAATTATTTTCTATTCTTAATTTTTTTTAAATAAGACTATAAAAAATGTTTCGGCCGGATCGCCCCTTTAACTGATAATTTTTCTACCTTTAATACAGTTTTTGTTGTATTTGTACTTGTGACTGTTCCATAACAATAATTTTTAATAGTTATGTTACAAGAAAGAAAGTAGTCTACAGTATGTAACCACTTATTTTTATTGTTTACCACATATTTGAAACTTCGTGAGTAGCTTTATTTTGACAAGTCTACCACACTTTTCCTCTGTGAAAATTCTCGGTAACGCTGCGTTTTCAAACGGGTGATTCGCGTTTTTCGAACGCGTTTTTTTTCTGACTAGCAAAACGGAATTTTTGTCGGACACGGCAATATTCGGTGATAAAATATACTCATCTATCACGTGCGATTTTTGGCCGACACGTGGTAATCCATACCGATTATCGTAAAAATGACATTTATTTATTAAACAATCCTACAAAAATTAAATCTATGGTAATCACAAAACACAACCTCGTTACTTCGACATGTAGCAGGAGGTAGACTTATCGATCGCCGAATTGTTTCTGTAGGTCAAGTATTGTTTCGTATTTTTTATCAAATTATCTTTCAATTTCACTGCAAAAAAAGTATGTGGTCATTGCATTATGTAACATTATAAAATTGACATGGTTCGGAATCACGCATTTGAAAACGCAGCGTTACCGAGAATTTTCGCACAGGAAAAGTGTGGTAGACTCGTGAAAATGAAGTCACTCATGAAGTTTCAAATATGTGGTAAACAATAAAAATAAGGGATTACGTACTGTGGACTAAATATCTTGTAATTGTTCTTGTATTTTCAAAGTTTCAGTAGCCTGTTAGAAATAAACTATTTGTAAACTATAATATTCTATTTTGTATATTTGTGAAATATATAAACAAAGAATTTAAATGACAATCTGAGAGATGTTTTAATTGAAAACAGATTGGTTAGAGAAACTTCTTGAAGAAAATAGTTTACTGCTCCTCGATTAAGATTTATTGATATTGTATGCAAAATAATACTTTATTAAAGAAAATCTCTAGAGAAGCGTGCAGACACATACATTCGTATCACGGAGAAAAATAAAAACATTTATAAATTTAAAAGTATCTTTCTCGAACGTATACACGTATCAATACGTTTATTAAACTTTTGAAAAAGAAATAATAACACATTAATATCTGGATATAACTACACACTCGTTTATAACAACTTCACCACCGATCACCGATAAATGTTGCCACAAACAATAGTTGGGAGACATTATTGGTGGTTGATCTTTGAAGACTTAATCCACGTTCACAAATGTGTCATTGTATCATTTTGTTTGCTATCTTGTTAACCTTTATTTTTTTAAAATGTAAATTCAATGAATTGACATTATTGGTAGTTATAAACAAATGTTACAATTTTTAATTTATATAATATACATATTCTGAGTGTTCTTCAGAAAGATGATCTCTCTTATACAAAAAAGTATGCTTTGCGTGAAATACCTATAGTAGCAAAGTAGTGCAGATCATCGACGATAGGGAAATGTATGATTCGACACTAGAGCGTGTACATTATTGTTATTTTTATTACTTCATTATCGTGAAGAGAATTTGAACAATAAGAAGTTAACATTGAACGTAAGGTCAAAAGTAACAGTCTCGTTTGTGAATATGTTGTGTGCACAGCGGACCACGCCCTATTGTATACCTATGACAGCAATTCGATCTATAGAGACAATAACACAACACACACATTTAGTATAAATATGCCTGTGTGTCTATTAAAATTGTATAAAAATCACCGAATTTCAATATGGTATAATCGTATATATATATATATATATATATATATATATATATATATGTTATGATTTTAAAATTCATTAACTGAAATATAACAACTTATTATGGTTATGTTACAAACATCTATCAATTTATAGATTTCATTTATTGTATTAAGTATGACTTATACTTAAGTAGTTTGGCTGATTTGGCTCACTAAAAATTCCATGCGTTCTCAAATCTTAATATTTTCCTGGTTGAAAAGCGATTTGGATCGAATGAAGAGGCGGTAGAGACCGAAAACTGCTATTTTGAAGACGTGGAAGAATCCATCCGTGAGGGAATCGTGAAACTGGAGCAACGTTGGAACAAGTGTGTTCAGCTTCGAGGAGATTATGTTGAAAATTAAGTACACTTTGAATCTGAAGCTGTTGTTTTCAATATAGAACCAAGTTATTCTTCAAATTGACTACGTACTACAGTACAGCAAAAAAATGCATCTTAAATAATGCGTTGTATGATGAATGTTATTAGCTTGGTAGAAAAATAATTGAGGTTTATGGCATTCAGATTCATATAAATGTGTCTATTTGTGGTCCAGATTGATTAACGCCTAACTTTGTGTCTCAAGAAATAACCTCAAATTATAAACTAGTTGAATCTGTAATCTTAAAAGAAAAAAAAATATTTTTTAAACTATATAATAGATGTAAGTAAAATAATAATCAATAGTCAAAAACAGTAAAGAGTTAAAATGGTTACGGTAAAATATACATTCCAATATCTATTAAAATAGTATTAAAAAAATTATGGAATAGATAACTGTTATTAGTGCGTTGATATTTTTTAATCTATATTCAAAGCGGTGGAAAGTAAAATTCGATTAAGCAATAGAATAAAACAAATATTATATTAATAGAAATTTTTTTATGATTTATGATCTTAACATTCGTATACATTTTTTAATTTAAGTGGTTTTAAGTATTCCAGAACTGTTGGACGACTAACACTTAACTTTTGTGCAAGATCTCGAATTGTTGTCCATGGTTCTGATTCAACTAACGCCTTCAGTTAGTCGTTATGAACGGAAGGACACCCGTGAATCTCTTCATCTTCAAGGCTCTCGTCCTGAGTATGAAATGTTCCTTAACAGTACCCGTACCAAAAGCATCGTTTAGTTTGTGCGCAGTTTCTGCTACTTTACCACTTTCACCCTCGCCCGTTGGACTCATACAAAAATTTTACTCTTATTTGCTTCATTTCAATCTTTAATTCAATAGCCCAATTTTAAGCAAAAATTAATAACAAAACAAAAGTCGATATTACCACAATACAGACCAAAAAATGCACTTTAAAATGATATTAACACGAACACGATGAAATGACAATTTCATGGAAAAAAAATTACGGTTAGAATTCAGAAAATAAAAACCGCACTTATTTTCCTATCAGTCTAATACTCCGATCGTTTTAATAATTTCATGCAGTACACAGATTTAAATGTTTGATATGTGAACAAAAGTTAAAGTACTGTCTGCAGTATTTTTAAAATTATATCTGTAGAAACTTTAATAGAGCCGCTTACTTTTGGCATGCATTTTGGCATTTGTTTGATAATTACCACCTTTTATACAAATAACAAATATTTTATTTAATGCAAAAGAATTTCTTTTCTAATATGTTGTTAACTACTTAGTATCTTATTTTAAATAAAAATGTCTTTTTTATGCGATTTTCTTCAAAGACTTTAGTTATTAACACATTGCGGACTAGTAGTTTTATTGCTAGCTTTACCCAGTGGCCAGCTATATTTTTGATGAATGAATACAAAAAAGCTTTTACATAAATTTTAAAGCCACGCTTTAAAATTAAATACCCATTACAATTTGAAGTTATTTATTACATTTTCTTACAAGCTAATATATTTTTGAAGTATGATACTTTGTAAAACACTCACACACATATGAATAAGGATATTAAATGTTGAAAGATATTGGTCGGCAAGATCAACACCTTTCATATAGTTATTGTACTGCACAATGGATATTGGCTTTTTTATCATCTCCAGTTTGTCAGTTTGTCTTTCCTGTTGCACAAGAAGCATCATGAATAGTTGAAATCATTCGAAATTCTCTTTTATCCCACCAAACCAATAATAAGATGTCACCTTTTCTTCGGAAGACTATTTCACCTCTTTTAAGCGCAGATGCTAGAGACTAATCACTTTTAATTCCATATGGAACTTATAACCTCAGCGAATGAGTTTTCCGTTACACTGCTCTACTTTAAATGACAACAACGCAAATACGAGAATGCTCGTGATTGGCTACAAGCCCTAGAACAGAAAACACGAGAATTCTCGTGATCCATCCGCAATGTGTTAACACCACTGGTGAGGATTTTGAATAACATATTAGGTTGGTGCAAAAATAATTGTGGTTTTTACGTATTTGAAGTAGACTCATATTTTATAAATTTCTTAATAATCTTTAATATATATTCTCAACTAGCATAATTATTTTTTTTAATAATTGCCAGCGGGCTCCGTCCTTTACTAGCTATGCTTGTTGACCACCTGGGGATTTTCACCTCCCGCTCGCTCTCCTCTAACAAATAACATAAATTAATAAATTATACGCAAAAATTACCTGCGTAAAATGTAAGCCGTAAAGTTTTATTGGAAAAGTTTATAAAAATTAACAACAAAATATAATGTTAAAATGTGTAACATTTTTTTTATTCTAAAGCAGTAATTCCTTACGGGGTCGTTATAGACCCCTTAGTGATTGATGAAAGTTGATTAATAAACAAATTGAATGCATATTCTATAAACTTTAGTGAGATATATTTGTATTCAATTATAAATTTTATTAAAATTTATATATATATTTATATTTAATGTTTTTTTTTTCTTAAGAAATATCATTTATTAAATTTTATTCTAAAAATATTATTCAACTGTATATTTGCTTTCAATGTACTCCTGTGTACTATTAACAAGGTAAATAATACTAATAATTATTATCCTTTATTGAAAAGTCATTTAAGAATTCTTAAAAACATTTTTCATAATCGTTTTCTATTACCATTTTCAAAATTGCAAATATTTCTTCAAAAATCCATATGAAATATTTTAAAGTCGCGCGCAAGGCGCAATAGTAGTTTCAATTTTAAACAATAATGGGATAAAAAACAATACTGTTTGTAAGGGGTCGATGTATGAAAAAGGTTGTGAACTCCTGCTTCTAAAGCTTCAGTGAATATAATATTTTGTTTAAATGTCATCAATTTTACATTGAAATCGTATACAACTCTTCCGTTGTACACCGTCAGAGAGATAAGTACATGTGACTGATGTCAACCAATCAGAACAGAGATCACGCGATATCCATCAACCAATCATTGATGATCGGGAATGGAAATAGTTAATGTGCTACTTATAGAGTGTAACAGAAAGCGGTGTTGTGAGGAGGTGGTTACATGAAAAATAAAAAAAAATGTTTTATAAAAATTTTACAATGGAATTATTTTTTATATATAGAAAGAAAATTGTTTATGTTTATACCTATGATCCCGTTAATATATTGTCTTGTTGGTGTTCATCCTTTTGGATTAGCTAAGTATCGATTCTCTATTGCTAGTTTTGAAATAAATATCATCTTCAGATACATATTGATGATTAATTTTAGGATACATTTATGTTATATTTATATGCTTTATGGATCGTGGTTTATAATGTTAGTGTGTAGAATTAATACGTCGCTATTTATGTTTATTTGTTCAGTAAAAATATTATGTTTATATATATATATATATATATATAAAATAAAATATATATAAGAAAACCTATATATATATGAAAACCTATATATATATATGTATATATATATATGTTTTCTGGAATATGCAGTTTTATAACTTTATTAATAATTTTTTTATTTTCGTTGTGCTATTTTTGTATTTAATGTTATATTCTGCTTCTAAAATATGTTTAGCTACTATTGAATTGATTTTATTATATTTTCAGTATCAATAAGGTGTTCTTTGTACCTGTCCTCAAATGCAAAATCCTAAAAACATATAAAAATAAACTTAATATTCTTAATGAACAAATAAACACAAATAGCGGCGCGTTATTTTATACACTAAAATTATAAACCACGACCCGTAAAACAAATATAAATAGGATACAAATCAATTGTAAAATAAATCTTCAACATCCAGTTGAGGATGGTATTTGTGCCAAAACTAATTGCGTAGAACAGCTTAGGTGATTCAAAATGACGAAGACCAATCAGACGAAGATGCTTTTTTATATTTATTGAAAATTGGAATATATTTACTAAAAATAATTTTCAGATGATAATTTATTTCACTATTGATACATTGCGTGTAAAGATTATTTTATGGACTGATTGATTGAAAATTTGGAGTTAAAGGGCAAGTCAATGATTATTATACTTATTGAAGATTAATCACATATTTTTTTAACACTTATTATAGAAAATAGAGTCGGAAATATATATTCAAAATTATTAATTGTTATAAACGCGTCGACATTTATTCAATTGATGGAAAAAACTGTTTAAAGAACATTATAAGTAATGAATAACATACTTAAGCTTCTGAATAAAAAATATTAAACTGATCTGATAAAATTACAACTATCACCTACAACTACAAAACATAAATAATCTAGTATAATTGCATGTAGCAAAAGTAGCAACGAGTGTAAACAGCTATATTTTTATATACGCATATAATATATATATATATATATATATATATATATACGCATATAATAATATAATTATATACGCATTTTATTATATAATATAATAATATATACGCATATAATTTATATACGCATATAATAATTATAATAACTTTATTTTTATATATGCAGTTTTTATAGATTATGCAATATGATAGATTGGTAAAAAAACAATTGCGGTTTATGATCTTCAACTTCATATACATTTTACTCAGCTAATAATTAAATTTATTAATCGAAATATGCACTATTAGAATCGATACATCTTTGCCAATTAATTACAAGTTAATTTATTCCGGTAGTGTAAAATTCCAGAGCTCTAGAGTTGATAAAATCTCGGTATGCACTTTCGGCAGCAGGTTGTTGAAGACCTTACCCTGTAAGAAGTTGTGGAAATGCTTAAACCAGTGATAATCTGTTTGCGAGATATTTGGTGAGTATGGTGGATGAGACAGTTTCATAAAACAATTCATTCAATTTTTAGAGGGCTAATCTTGCGACATGTGATTGTACAGCAGTATTGTATTTTTAGATTGATCAGTGCGAAGACTAGGCGTGGCAATTATTGGTGCATTTTGTAGATTTCGCGACAATAACTCTTAGCTTCAATGGTGTATGGGAATCGAAAGCGGTGCTCTGGTACCGTAACGTCAACCAAATAAAACAATGAATGTTCAGTAATGTACATAGATTTACATGTAACAGTACATGCTATTTACAAAGAGCGTACAAGAAATGCGACTGTCCTGACCTAGTGCTGCACAATAAAAGGCCAACGCTAAGGACGAGCAGGCCGTCCTTAGCGTCGGTAAAACCAAGCGGCGCGAAGCCACATGCGCAATAGGCTGAGGACGCGGATTGGGTGCGCGTGTGGCTGCCGGCTTTAATGTGGCTTAGGCCCGGCAGCTCACTTAATGTATCCTAAACAATTTTTTTCGCCAGGATTCAAAAAAAATGTAGTGAATTATACCGAGCATAGATTAGAATTTTCTTTTAGTGTAATTTCGTATCTCGAAATACTATGAAGGCTTCATTTTTGTTCAACCATTGTACAAACCGTGTTATGTTTTCGTAAAGGAACCATTTTTCGTCGTATGTTACAATACGATTGAGAAATGGATCGTTTCTGTTGCGTAAAAGAAGCGTAGAACAATCTTTGTTACGGGCATTTTTTTGGTTTTCGTTCAGTTCGAATGGCACCCATTTAACAAGCTTTTTTGATTTTCGTAGGCGTTTTCAGCGGTTCAGAACTGTTGGATGACTAACGATTAACTTTTGTGCAAGCTCTTGAATTTTTATACGTGGTTTTGACTCAACTAACATCTCCAATTTGTCGTTATGAACTAAAGAAGAGCCTTGATGATGATGAAGGTCACACCCGTGACCTTCATCATCATCAAGGCTCTCGTCCTTAACATGACATTTTTGGAATCACCATTGCACCGTATGTTCATTAACAGTATCCATACCAAAACCATTGTTCAGTTTACGAGCAGTTTCTGCTGCTTTACCACCCGATTTGAACTCTTACAAAAAATAATCTTATTTACTTATTTTCCATCTTTAATTCAACAGCCCAATTTGAAGTAAAATTAATAATAAAACCAAAGTCAGTGTTATCAAAATACAGACTGGATAATACATTTCAAAATTATATTAAAATGAACACGATGAAAAGACACTTTCATTGAAAAAAATTAAGGTTAGAATTCTGACAACAAAAACCGCTATTATTTTCCTACCCACTTAATAGAATATGCATTTAATTTGTTTTTTTCTACTTCCAATCGACCTTTTGGAGTTCATCAACCCCCTACCAACTTTCATCGACCCCTAAGTGGTCCATACTGACCCCGTTGGGGTACCTCTGCACTAAACTGTTACATACTTAATTCAAGGACGAAACACTTGAACTTCAATTGTGTTCATTATCTACCTGTTTATAATTATTGTTATGTACATGTCACCGTCCCACTATGACATCTTGTATCACACATTTAAATATTAGGTCATTAAATATGAAATATCCGATTACGAATCAAAAGGTTAGTTTATTATATATCAAACAAAAAGAAATTAATCAAAGTATGCGCCAAAACTAAAAATTAATAATAAAGCCAAAGTCGATGTTACCAAAACACAGACAGAAAAATGTACTTTAAAGTAGTATTAATATGAACACGATGAAAATGACACTTTTATTGAAAAAAATTAAGGTTGCAATTCAAAAAACGTAAACCGTAACTATTTTCCTACCAAAATAATACAACACTTTTAGCTTTTACAGTATAAGTTTTTTATTTGTATGAAGTCATTACGTAGTTTTTGCAATGATTATTATTAGGGGTATAACATATGAAATTTCGGAATTTGTAGGTGAGAACTAAAACGCAATATTTTTAACAGAACAAAATATATTTAATCAAAATAAGTTCTATCAGCTTCAATGGTCTTTTGTCAACGAGAAATTAGATTATTTATCCCATTTTTATAAAAATCGACATTTTTAGAACTTATAAAGTCTTCGAATCCTTGAATGACTTCTGTTTGTTTCGGATTTTTTATTTTTTAAATAAAAAAATCGTACTCTTAAATCATATGCGAGAGCTCGAACTGTTGTATGTGGATTAGCTTCCACCATGGCTCTCAGTAATCATTTTTTTTTTAAAAAGAAAAATTAACAGCAACAGATTTTTATAATATGAGATATATCGGTGTTCAAAAAGTATTACTATAGGTATACCAAATATGAAATCTGTAATGTTCAAAAAATTATTTCGTAATAGGTGAAAAAGTACCTCAGACGTAATAAAATCGAAAAGAGACGCGACAAAATATTAATATAAATTATGAATCCTGAACAAAATATGATTCCTAATAAATATATTAAAAAAATACTTTTCACTTCCCATATTTAGTAATACTAAAGTTATAACTACTTCTTTAAATGTATTCTATACTTTTGACAAAGGTTAAATAAATGAAAGTTGAATATATATATATATATATATATATATATATATATATATATAAATAATTAAAGGTTCGCTAGACATTGTGTGTCAACTAAAATGGATTTTGTTGTAATAGTTTTTTTAATTCTCGGTTCAGAACACCGTAAATAATTTTATAACTGATTGCTATTAAATTATGTTTTTTTTTTTTATTATAAAGCAAAAAAAGAACTTAGTGAAAACGACAATTTATATATCTAATAAGTAAACCATTAGCATTGTGCGAAAGTTCGATCCAGTTTCGCAGCGGGTGTTCATATATTGACGTTGGGCAAGTGTGCTACATGGTTGATAGTGCTCGACAAACAATTCCACAGAAAGTTCACAAAGACTACCTGTCACACCTACATACATAACGATTATTTAGCATATAGGTACATACGGCATTATATATATATATATATATGTATATATATATATATATATATATACGTGTTTTATAAGATAACAAAGCAATAAAACTCTTTCTATATTCAATGTATAGTAACACGTGTTATCGTTATAAAATAGAACCTTGCAGTAAATGTAATAATAATAAAAAGTAATAACAGTAAAACATGTGGGAACTAGAGAGTTCTATTTAGTAGCATTAGTGAAATTTCCTTTTAAGTTTATTTTTTTAAATATTTAGTATTACAATGGATTTATATTAAGCCTTTATTTTTATTTTGGTTTTATATTTAGCCTTGCAATTCGCAATTTTTGAGGAAAAACTTATTCTACAGAAAATATGTATATGAAATTTACACAATTAAAAAAATAATTCATTATATATATATATATATATATATATATATATATACATGTATTTATATATATATATATATATATGTATAGACATATATATATATATATATATCACAAAAATGGAAATACAGAGAAAGTCTCATAAAGCTAACAGAGTGTGACCATCTATCAATATTAAAATGGGTGTCAATAATTGCACTGAGGCAAACATCTATACTCAGCAGTGGAATAGATATTTTTATTTAATTTATACAAATCTTCTAAGTT
>CM068317.1:15434254-15464254 GCA_034766995.1 Acanthacorydalis orientalis | reverse complement strand
CTTTCATTGATTCTTCCTGTAGCTTCACAGTCATGTTTGCATTCTTGTAAATGTTATCTAGCAACTCGATGTATATATCATTTGTGGCCTGACTCCCCAATGGAGATATAATTGATGCTGTAGTAATAGAGGTGAAATCCTTTTTATGTTCTATAAATTAAAGACATACTGATATCTAGTATTCAACATATATATATATATATATATATATATATATATATATATATATATATATATATATATATATATGTACATATATATGTATATATATATATACATATACATATATATATATATATATATATATATATATATATATATATATATGTAAGTGTATGTGTGTGTAAGAGAGAAGGTGTGTCTCTGTATATGAAGGCTAATGTCAATCGATTGTAAAACTTAATATGCGTAAGTATCCTTCATGCAGAATGATTAAATAGCATGAAACAGCAATAATATATATCGCATTATTTTAATTGACCTATCAATTGATCAGTGATCATTTATTCGTGACATTAGTAATGACAGCGCGTGGGTGGTCATTGTTATGGGGTCGCTATTTCATTATCTGTTTCAATCTTGTCAAGTTATTTAATTTTAAAATCATTTATTTAGTCGACAGTATCTCTTTCACTTCCGTTGAATTCAAAATAATTCTACAAACGATTATTTTATTAATTTATGGAACTATTTATCCACATATAAATGTTATTAATAATACGCCCACTAACGATAAACATTATGTGGTAGTAGTTTCCTGTTAATGTTTAGTAATAAAAACAAATATTTACTTTCTACAGATCGATCTTTTCAATGTATGCTCAAGGGTTTGTATTGGTAACGAAGAAATTAACAGTGTGAAGTTAAATTATTAGTGGAATTAACATTCAGGGATGCAGTTATTTTCAAACTCGAAAATTGTCAAGAAGGATGAATAATCACCAATCCACCTTTTATAAATGTCTAATTTAATTTTGAGCATATGATCATTCTTTCATAAAAATATATTATTCTTTCAGACTATGCTGAATACTCCACAAGTGATTTAAATATATAAGATCAGTTCTGCTTTTTTCCTTTTCTTTTGATTTTTTCCTCAGAGTCCAGTTTGATTTCACATTATTTGATGAAATTTAGATTCTAGATATTTTTATTGTATTCTAGTAATGGTCTCATTAATATAAAATTAGTTTCTTATTTCATTTTATAACTGTGCCTATTTATATTTCTCATCACGATGTTTAGGCTCTTATGAGCTCTGCTTATAATATCTGTAAAATGTCCTTTTTATGGTAAAAAAATACTGTAATATAATACTGAGGTAGTTGTACAAATAACTAAATATTATTTTTGCTGTTTGACTGAGATAAGAAAATTAAATTTTATCTATTAATAAATCTTTAAAATCACCCTTAGATCGGTTCAGTTCCACAAACTATACTCCATAGAATCAAAAACATTATTATCACTTTATAAATGTTAGGTACATAATTTAGACACAATCTCCTTGTAACTGATGCAGTTACAGATAAAAAGGCATTTTTTTGAACTAGTTCGATGTGAAAGATCATTAATTAAAATATAAAAAAAAGATCAATTACAACATTCTGCAGTAATCATTAAATTGCTAAAATTTTATCTGAAAGCATATTTTTTAATTTTTCCCTTTGAGTTTAATCGTAACGTACGGTCGAATTATCCAATTATTTTTTGATTAATATAATTTATTTTTATTTAAGTTATAAGAAACATCATTAAATATAATGATTGAATTAATGGGTATATATGAGGGTTGTTTGATAAGAATGCTAAAGAAGCAAGTTAAACATTATTTTTTTAGCAGTGGCTTCCAAAAAAAGAGAACGACCGAAAAAACAGTCGTTTACAGTAATCCGATTCTAAGTACATTTTTCATGCCTTAATTTAGGAAAAAAATTTCATACGATACATGTAGATTATGGAAAAACGCAAAAATAAAATGTATTCAATATTTTTCATGATAAAAACGCTCTATTTTAATTTTTAACCAATTTTTAATATAGGAGTTCACTTAACTCCAGAAATTTTGACATGTCAAGTTTTGCACGTCTTCACTTCTTGAATAACGAGAAACACAAAATGAATATTAAAACTGCCTACACATTTTTGTAGTTAAGAGTTTGACTTTTGTAATGCATAGTTAATTTTGAGAAACACATTTTTGTTAATGAAAAACGATTTTTTTAAAAAAAACGGTTCGCTTAGCACCGGTCTTCCCTATATATATATATATATATATATATATATATATATATATATATATATATATATATAAACATCTAATTAAATAGACACTACTGATCTTCACGACAACTTAATATTTGACCCTAGCAAATGCTTTCTAAAATATCCTATCACTTTTAATACATTTTTTCAACACGCGCCCCGTTCGAAATGTAATTAAAAATGAACATATAACCTTAACAATGACAGGAATTTTTTTCCATTCAATCGACAATTGTTTACTTATAAAATCGACGAGATTACTCAGCAGAAAAAGGTATACACGCTCACACACAATTCGAGTGTGAAAAAATCAGATAGCGGATTAAAAACGTTGTGTTTGATGCATGTCGTATGCGGTAATAAACCGCGCAAGGACAAAGTTGTTAGACACATACATGGATATACATATACGTATGACACACACACAAAAGTATATATATATATATATAAAATAAGGAAAAGTACGAGTATGTCACAAAATCGCTAGAAATATATTTTTTATAAAATAACTCCTAATTCGTGAAAAAACAATGTAGGAAAAGTAATTTTCGGAATATTTTGTAATAAACAAACTTTCAAAAACGGTTAATAAATAAACATGATATTTTAACATTCTCCGTAATGCACGGTATTGCAATTGAAAGTAAAAGCATACTTTCATAGGCTTTATTTTATTTCTAGTTTTTTTTAATTAAAATTCATATTTTTTTAAGTAGTATTATATCAATTTTTCGTTACCTTTATTAAAAATTTTGATCAAACAATTGACAAGATCTACCAACTCTTAAATAATGAATGTAGTAATTTACATATTCTAATATAGAGGTTCCCAACATTAACATACACAAAAAGTCAGTGGCCATCGCTGACTATCTTTTGAAGCATCGAATGTGCCACACAGTGTGTACACTCTGAATTTTTCAGCGACATAAATAGTGAATCCCAATACTCTGTTATTATATAGTTTTGGTGAAGATAAAATGGATAATTAAAATTTATCTGCTAAAATAGATAAACTTTATCTCTAAAATTTATTTTTAATAAATATATTAGTATTTATAAGAACTTTTTTAAATTATTAGAAAAATTAAAGTTTAATTTTCTATTTTAAAGGTTTTAAAGTTAGTAATTATCTTTCTTAAAGAATATTAAGAGAAGTAGTTACTTCTTTATCTTGGAGTCACTGCTTTGTGAAACAGAATGATTTTGATTTTAAAGATAAAATTATAAAACATTTTTTAAAATATATTTTTCTGAATTTATACTTCAATAAAATGTAGCTAATTAATTTTATAATAAGATGTATATTTATAAATTATTAGAATGTTAAAATTCTTAAACTTATTTATTTTGTGACATTAAGATAAAAAAAAATAAAATCCTTAGTTGATATGAATGGAAATAATAATATATTTTTATATGGTGCACAGTGGTCCCAAATCGCAAAAAGCTGGCTCAAATATGAAAGTGTTGTTCAATTTTTATGAAAGTTCATATGTGGGGGTATTTGAGGTCGCCGATTACGAATCTGAAGTTAAATTTGGAAAAAAAACAAATATCGGATTCAAATACCCCATTCAATAAGGGATTATTATGTTAAAAAATTATTCGATTTTCACAAAATTCAGTATTTAGTGGGTTTTGAGAAAACCGCATCCAAACAAGTAGCGATGATATTCCAAGTTGTAAGTTATCTTCATTGATTGGTTTCTGCAAAATATTTAGATGTAGCGTGACAAAGATAGTAACGTTGACTTGATGATGAATTCTGTAATGTAAACTTTTTACAATAGAAAAACAAATAAAAAATAGTTAATTAGCAACATTGATGTGAAAATGATATATTATCAATATATTATTTTCAAATGATCAACTGAGTCACTCGACGCCGCTTTTGGCGAATTTGTGCTTCATTGTATCAAAAATTGCACAGAATCCACATCCGTAGCTATTTTTTTTTGTTTTGTACAGAAATATATACTCAATAATGTAAAAAAGGTTTTTTCATAGAACTCTACAGAACTATTAACTTTCCCTCTAATTGAATGAGATTTTCCCTCACGCTCTCGAAGTTTTCAAAAAATATATTATTAATTTTGTTAAATTGTTGTTAAATCTGTTGTTAATTTAGATTTTGGATATAATATTCAAATTGTTCATACATTCATTAGAAGAATTCATTTTTCTAAATTAAAATTAATGAACTTCACGATGTTTGGTTCACTTTTAAACTAAACGTTATTTGTCGGGTCTCCTGAGAACTCGATACGACGCGTGCGAGGGCTACCTTTGAAATGAATTCTAAAGCCAGATATAAACATCTGTATCTTCTTAACCATCGAAGATTTACAAAATCCTAGTCTTACGAACCCACCAGTTAAAATTCCTTATATAGAAACTCCATTTTTCGAATTTTTGCCAACTTTTTGCGATTTTGGACCACTGTACGACGTTACTGGTTATAAGTGTCGTAGTGGATTGAATAGTTTCTGTATAACCTTCATACTTTTGGTGCCAAGTATATTTTACCTTTTGCATTCCAACACCGAGTCTCACTTACCATCAACCCATTCTCTACATCAACTTAATTTTTTTAGGGATTAGAAATATGCGTAATTAACTCCTATATATTATATAAACTTGCGAAAAAGCATAGATATGAGCGTTTACTCAGACATCTAAAATACATGCAGCTATTGATCAATTAAACTGATATATTCGAGAACACCGTGCGGATGAGCGTGGCTTGACTACTCACAATAGAAGAGTCCGAGTAAATGGAAAGAAGTCTGCTCTGACAGAACAAAAAAAGAAGAGGCACCAAACAAGATATTTTTATGATAGTTACCCCCAAAAAACTAAAATGCTCCTTGGTGAGTGATTTGCAAAATATCACGCTAAAGAAGATTATAAACCTTGAGGTTTAAATATTATATTTCTAAAATGTAAAAATGAATCAAACGTTCAAATAATAGAATTATCTTTAATTTGAATATATATAATTTTTTAATTGTGACGTAGAACTACATATTTTTCGTGTCTAGATGGAGGAGGTACGTACACACTTTTAGATGTCCCAAAAAGTGCAAAATTAAAAACGCTTACTGCGCGAAAACTATAAGAGCTACGTTAATAATTTAAATAGCGCTGGATAGAGGAGGACAGATGTCGCTTCCCAATAATATGGAAAATTGTAGGGTCAAATACTTGAGGGGTAGGGCGGCGAAAATAACTATCTTTAGCGACATTGGCGCGGCGTTGCGGTATGTAGCAGAGCCTATTGCATCCGTTTGAGGTGAGATACGGAAGCGAGCGTACCTAGTTGTGTAGCTTAAAGATAGCGCTATTATTGATTAATAATATCATTTATTTGAGAACTAAATTACGAGAGTTACGAAACCCAGTTTGTGATAGTAACAGTGAAAATTTTAAACATGCCCAGGAAATATGGAACAAAATACCATCCCGACCGGCAAAATGCTCTAAAAAAGGTGACCGAGGATTCAAGGATCCAAAAAAGGCCACCACTTGTTGGAAACTGAACGAAAATGGTAATATAGGGCCCGGTTGAAAGCTGCACGAGAGAATAGAAATTCGCCACCCCCAACCTCGCCATCGCAGCCGTCGACTAGTGAAGCAACTGATGGAACCCTACTTGGCTCTAAAAGGTGTCTTATAATCACGATCTTTATAATTCTGGGAACAGCACTTCAAAAGATACAATCCTTCCTCTCCTACTACCTCCCTGTATAAAGTCAGAATATCTGTCAGTTTAATCCGTACTTACAAGGGGACGATACGACCTTGGAAATTGACTTTGGGACCAAACTTCGTGTAGTGGTAGGGTACCCCAAAGGTATTAATATAGTAAGGTACTAGCTCGCATTATTCAGTCATTTTTGAGAAAAAACGCTCCAAGTTTCTGCATCTTATAAGAGAAATTATTTCTTTCACATTGGGCTAACTTGATAACTCTCCAGTAACGCGCAGGCTCGAAGTATCTAACGTGTCAGATTCGAGTCTCTCTCGATTCATGCAGTTTTTTTTCTTCGCCTGAATAATTATTTAATGCATTTTTAAAAAAAATATTTAAATAAAGATGACATAACATTTTCTTGTAATTTTTTTTCGAAAAACACTCTTTTTTAAATTTTTACAATTTTATTTTAGAAAATAATGTTCTCACGTTTTTTTTTAATTTTTTGCATTATTTTACAAGCATGAACACGTTAATATACAAATATGTTTGGAATATAATGCTAAGAATTAAAAAAAATTCAGAAAAAATCATTTTCTAAAGTAAAATTGTAAAAATTTAAAACAGGTCGTTTTTTGAAAGAAAATTACAATAAAATGTTATTTCATCATTATTTAAACATTTTTTTTTAATAAAATACACTAAATAATAATTCAGTGAAGAAAAAAAAGTCCTTGAATCAAGCGAGACTCGGACCTGAAACGTTAGACACTTGAAGGCGGCTCACTACCGCCTAGCTATCAAGCTAGTTGACAACGCTTAAAACTTTTTCTCTCATAAGACTGACGCGGAAACTTTGGAGCCTTTTTTCTCGAAAATATCTCGATAGTGCGAGCTAGTACGTTACTATATTAATACCTTTGTGGTACCGTACCGCTACACGAAGTTTGGTCCCAAAGTCAATTTCCGAGGTCGTATCCTCCCTTTGTTAGTCTATGAGAAATATTATCACATGCCTATCATACTTGTGGGTGATTTCAACCTGAACTTGATCGTTAATGAGAACTCTCAATTTCTAAACTTAATAAGAGCTTTGTTTGGGTTACAACTCGTATCATCCAAAGAACTAATCACTCTCGGTAGTTCTTGTATAGATATACTCTGTGTGAGACATTTGAATGGACTCAGATACATTCGCCATATCTCATACTTCTCCTCTTATCGCCCATTACTCGTGGTCCATGAATTCATTCCACCTATGGCTATAAAAACTGTAAGTAACAATAACGAAACTAAATGTATAATCTACAATACTCATGACTTTAATTTACTATGCGGCTCCAGACGTAGTTCTACGTTTAAAAGCTTGCAACATAGCACGGCTATAATACTCCGGTGTTTCTTTCTTCTTTAAAAATGTTGCGGAATTGCTAGTTCCTCATAGGAAAAAAACTTGAAAGGCAAAGGGTTAAATTCTTAATCATAAATCGGTTCGTTTTGATTTGAAAATAATAATGTTCCATAAATGATGCATGTCATGTTTTAAATACCATTGTTTTAAATCATATTACTATAAACAATTTACTTTCTTATCAGCATCTATATCTGATTTCTATGTCTGTATTACATATTTCATTTTCATCTAACAAATATCTTTTAAATTTGACTCTAGTATTATGTTGTATTCGTATGAGTAACTAACCATGTCTCTGTTTTACCTGCAAAGATAGATTTTTGTTTTGATATTTTTTTTAGAAATTTGTATAAAGTAATTTTTTCAACAAATACATTTTTCAACACAGGTTTATCCTACCTGTTGATAGTGAATAGTATTTTTTTCCAAATAGATAACTATAAATAATATTTTCAAATTAAGAATAAATATAAAGTATATATATATATATATATATATATATATATATATATATATATATATATATATATATATATATATATATATATATATATATTGGGTGCTGGAATTAATTCGAAGCGTTTTACAAGAGATGGTGTAGGTAGTGCTAAAAAATCTTATCGTTTGTCCTCAAGTGTAATTATCAGAATTAATAACAATAGCAGAAGTTAGGATTATAATAGATGGATTATTTTTAACTAATTTTATGTGGTGGTTCGGTACCGACCGATTATGATGACAACATCAATTGATAACATTATCAGTGATTATAGTAACTGGATTCCACTATAATATATATATATATATATATATATATATATATATATATATATATATATATTAGGGGTTGGAATTAATTCGTATCATTTTACAAGAGATGGCGTAGGTAGTACATTCTTCCATTGTTCCCTTTAACCAAATATTCCCCGTAAAACAGCTGTCCTTAGGCGTCAGGTTCAGTGTATGTCATTTGGTTGAAGCGTAAATGACAACTTTTTGTACTTTATCGAACATGTCGAATTTCATGCCGGATAAATTGTTTTTGAGAGGAGTTTTACTTCATTACTTTAACATGAAAAAACGTGCTGCCGAAAGTCATCGTATTTTAGTGGAAGTTTATATGGTGACTATTCTCTAGCAGAACAAACGTCTCGGAAGTGGTTTTCACGTTTTAAAAGTGGTGACTTCGACTTGGAAGGCAAGGAACGACCTGGACAGCCGAAAAAGTTCGGCAATGAAAAATTGGAGGCATTGCTTAATGAAGACCCATGTCAAACACTTCAAGAATTGTTTGAATCGTTGAGAGTTGACTTGTCAACGGTAGGAAAACGCCTTGAAGCCATGGGAGTGATACAAAAGCAAGGAAATTGGGTCCCATACGAATTGAAACCGAGGGACGTTGAAAGGCGTTCTTCTACCTGTGAACTTCTGCTTCAACGGGAGAGAAGGAAGAGATTTTTGCATCGAATTGTCACGGGCAATGAAAAGTGTATCAATTATGACAATTCCAAGCGCAGAAAGTCATGGGTTAAGCCCGGCCAACCATCAACACTAGCGGCGAAACCAAATATTCATGGATACAAGCTCATGCTCTGTATGTGGTGAGATCATAAGGGTGTGATCTACTATAAGCTGCTCGAACCGAATGAAACCATCACTAGGGATCGATACCGACTATAATTGATGCGCTTGAGCCGTGCATTGAAGGAAAAACGGCCGGAATACTTTGAAAGACACGAACAAATGCTCGTCCGCACGTCGCAAAACCGGTCAAAACATACTTGGAAACGCTCAAATGGGAAGTCCTATCCCACCCGCCGTATTCTCCAGATATTGCTCCTTTTGATTACCACTTGTTTCGATCGATGAGTCGTGGTCTGTCTGGGCAGAAGCTCACTTCTTATGAAGATTGCAAAAAATGGGTCGATTCGTGGATTGCATCTAAAGACGAGGCGTTCTTCCGACGTGGTATTCGTCTCCTGCCCGAAAGATGGGAAAAAGTAGTGAATAACGATTGACAATACTTTGAATGATATGTTTTTTCAATTTCATTTAAAATAAACGATCTTTTTCCATGAAGAAAACGCTACGAATTAATTCTAACACCCAATATATATATATATATATATATATATATATATATATATATATATATATATATATATATATACATATAAATTAATTAACTATGAACCATATTTACGAGTGCAATTAGGTCAAATCTCCAAAAAATTTCTGCGATGTAGGTTTTTCTTGTTGTCAACTTCACATGTTTAATGTATGTACATATAAATGTATGTTACAAAACAAAAACGTACGTTGGATAAATACATTTCATCATTTGGTATTTTTTGTAATTATATTTAGAACGTTAAACACTTCTTAAACATATACTTCTTTATTATTAAAATATACAAATTGCTATTCGATACTACTATCAAATGTGAGAATAATAATTTAGAAAATAAAATCTATTATATGTTGAGTATAATTGTACGTTCAATTTTTGCATATATTTACAAGTACATACACGTACAGGTGACAATGATAGGTCCGACATCCATTTGTCGTCGAAGCGCGGTTTGTGTTTCTTCCATTTATGTGTATTTTTTCCTTGCATCAAACCGAAACGATAATCCAATTTAAGAGTGACTGTAGATAAACATACAGTGAGTCATTTACATTGAAAATACATTGAATACAATATATGTACATGTTTAAGTATTCGTTTCGTTTAACTGAATAACAATCTTGACAACAAGTTTTTGAAATTAATTTAAATATATATATATATATATATATATATATATATATATATATACATATAAATGTACATACATACATATATACAGACATACATACACGAGTAGTTAATGTTTGGTGTGGTAGCTTTTATTCTTTGGTGCGCCACGCGAACACTGTAACATATGCGCATATAAATTATTGGAGCATTAAATAAATACGCATTGTGCTATGCAGTCGGTATGTTAAAGAATATCACTCGTTGGCGTACGCGGTGCTTAAGACTGCATTATTCAGTTTCTTGAACTGGATTCAGTAAGAAAATCACAGAATAATAAAATATCAACACACAATTTGAATTTCTGTATGCCGTGTGTAAGACAAGTTTAAATCAATGATGTACATAATTATGATTCGTGTCCTAATTGATGCTATTTTTATAGTCATAAATATTTTTAATAATTGTTAGTATTAAGATGGACTTAAATAAAAATGTGTTTTTAGGTATAAAAAATGTAGATGATAAATGTATACAATTTTATTGCAAGTTAAGAAATATATCCAATATTAACTCGATAATTGCACCTAATTCAATCTAAATTGTGTTAGTTATTGAATATCTATCAATGATTTACAAGTTGTTCATTATTTTTACATATGTAAATATTTTAGAAAAGCTAACATGCATGTATTTATTTAGAAATGGTTATATTTGGTTATTAAGTATGAAATGTCTGATTTCCTTGAATACTACGTTTGTCAGCTGCCATCTGTGACATTTCACTTTGATTGCCATTTCCTGTTTTATTTTTTTTATTGTGAAGTTATACATCCTTATTCTCTTAAACGTACATTTTGACTTGTATTTAATATTCAATTAATTTTTAGGTAAATTTTCGTAAAACCATAAGTCAAAAATTTGTGTTATTTTCGAATATGAATTCCGTCGTGGAATGAATACACTGCAGACAGCTCGAAATATAAAGAAAAAATTTGAGAAAGATGTGGCTAATGAACACACAGTGCGTCGATGGTTTAATAAGTTCTGTTCTGGTGATTTTAATCTTAAAAATGAGCCACGTTGGTAACCTGAAACGAAGGTGGATAATGATGAGTTAAAAGCTGTAGTGGAAGCGAATCGATCTCAGATTACGTGTGAACGAGCAGCAAGGTTTGACGTTACTATTCCAACAATATTGGACCATTTGAAATAAATTAGAAAGGTAAAGAAGCTAGATAGATGGGTTTTGCATGAATTAAACGAGCGTCCGAAGATAAATCGTCTCGGAGCTTGTTTTTCTTTGCTGTCACGACATAAAGGCGAACCATTTCTACACCGTATTGTTACACGTAATGAAAAATTGATTCTTTTTGATAATAGCAAGCGGTCGGCACAATAGCTGGATAAAGATGGAACGTCGAAATACAGTTCAAAACTGAATAGTCATCAAAAAAAGCTAATGGTTTCTGTTTGGTGATACAGCGCTGGTATTATCCACTACAGCTTGATTAAACCTGGTCAATCGATTACAATGAATATCTACTGCAACCAATCAGACGATATGATGATGATATTTGCGATTAAGCAGCCGAAATTGGTCAATAGAGATAGTTCGATCCTCTTGCAACACAACGCTCGACCACATGTCGCAGAAAAAACGCTGCTCAAACTATTGAAGCTGGACTTGGAAACTCTCTGTCACCCTTCGTATTTACAGGTCTTCCATCAACTGACTACCACTTTTTCCAGATTTTGGACCACTTCTTGCAAGAAAAACTATTCAATTCTCTACAAGCTGTGGAAAACGCCTTTCACAATTTATCGCCACTCGCTCCCCAGGCTTCTTCGTTGCTGACATAAACAAGCTACTTTTAAGATGGCAAAACTGTGTCGATAGTTTAAGCGCATACTTTTATTAATTATATTGCTTCTTGCTTGAGATATAATAAACTTAATTTTTGATTCGAAATCGGACACTTCATATTTAATGATATAATATTTAGATGTGTGATACAAGACGTGATGGAGGAACGGTGACACGAATATAACGATAATTACTAATAGGTAGATAATGAGCATGATTAAGTTTTAAGCATTTCATTCTAGAATGAAGTATATAACAATTTAGTGCAGTGGTTCCCAATGGGGTCGGGATATACCCCTTAGGTGTTGGTGAAAGTTATAGGGGGTCTACGAACCCAAAAGGTTCATTTGGAATTGAAAAAAAATGAATACATATTATATTAGGTTGGTATGAAAATAATTCGGGTTTTTCCTGAATTTTAACTTTAATTTTTTTTAATGAAAGTGCTATTTCAACGCATTAATGTTAATATCAATTTTAAGTGCATTTTTACATCTATTTTGGTAACATCGACTTTAGTTTTATTATTAATTTTACTTTAATTTGGAATATTGAATGAAATATGGAAAAGAAGCAAATAAGAGAATTTTTTTGTATGAGTTCAAAACGGGTGGTAAATTTGTCATAAACTAAACGATACATTAAATGTGGGTACTATTAATAAACGTAGGATACAATGATAGTTTCAAAAATTTCGTGCTGGGGACGAAAACCTTGAAGATGAAGTAGTTCGCGGGCATCCTTCTTCAGTTCATAGCGGCCAACTGAAAGCGTTAGTTGAATCAGAATCACGCACAACAATTCGAAAGCTTCCACAAAAGTTAAGCATTAGTCAACCAACAGTTCTGGAGTACTTAAAATAGCTAGCAAATCAAAAATCTTGACACATGGGTGCCGCATGAACTGAACGAAGACAAAAAAATCATCGTTACGAAGTTTGTTTTACGTTTCTTTTACCCGACAGAAACAGTCCATTTCTCAATCTTATTGTAACGTGCGACGAAAAGTGGATCCTTAATGACAACAGAAAGCGGTCTGCACAATCGTTAGACAAAAACGAAGCCCCAAAGCATCAACTGAAATTACACCAAAAGAAAATAATGATGACTGTTTGATGCTCTGCGCTCGGTATAATTTACTACATTTTTTTGAACCCTGGCGAAATCATTACAGCTGAGATTTATTGTCAAGAAATCGACAAAATGCACAAAATACTACGACAATTGGTTCTCACACTGGTCAATCGGAAAGGTCCATTCCTGCTGCACGATAATACACGATTATATATTGCGCGTTGACCCTCCAAAAGTTGAATGAATTGGGATATGAAACCTTTTCTTCATCTACAATATTCATCAGACATCTCGCCAACAGATTATCACTTAGTTCGACAACTTCTTACAGGGTAAGATCTTCAACAACTAAGCTGCTTCCGAAAGTGTATTTCGAGATTTTATCAATTCCAGAACTCCAAAATTTTAAACCACCGGAATAAATAAACTTTTTATTAATTAACAAAAATGTGTCAAATCTAATATTGCTTATTTCGATTAATAAAGTTGATTATTTACTAAGAAAAATGTATATAAATTAGAAGGTCTTAAATCGCACTTATGTTTCTACCAACCTAATATAAACATATTTCTTCTAGATGAAATTCATGCAGATTTGAAAGGCAACATGACAAATGATTTACTAAAGTTAATGAATAAAAATAAAAACCTAATGGAGATAAATATGAACCAAATTGGATGATCATTTTAGATAAAATGAGCATTCAATTTTTGTTCCATATTCAATTATATATTTATTATCTTCTCTTTCGATTATCATATTCTGAACAAGAATATAGTAAACTCTATAAGAAATTAGTAAATAAAATTTTTGAAGAAGATTTAACAGAAAAAGTATTTCTACATTTGGAAGATCAATTCTACTGATGAGTAAATGCAATAGCGAAACTAGACTTAGTATTGATTATCGTGAGGTCAATAAAATATCTGTGAAAGGTTTTCTACCAATCTAATGCATCTATTAAATTCATAAATATTATTGTTCCGAAAATTTTCTTCTCTTTGTTCAATATATCTGTTCAGTTTAAATAATAAAATATACCTTATATTATATATCTAAGATTATAGCCCATACGTCGTGGTCGCGACATGACCGAAATTAAAACAACATACATGACAGGTACGATTGACAGCAGAGATAAGTTATAAAATTAGTAAGTGTCGATGATCAGCGTAATGATTAGGTAGTCAAGTTAATGATCAAGTGCTGGACGTGTAGATATATAAATATAAATGTACATATGTATATATATATATATATATATATATATATATATATATATATATATAGAGAGAGAGAGAGAGAGAGAGAGAGAAAGAAAGTGATTATATATATATATATATTGCATGAAAAAAGTATTGTCACAGTTAACTTTTTTGTAATTAAAAGGGTCTAATTGAAAAGTTTGTAAATATTTTGGAACAAACCTATATAATTAGTATTTATTTCTGTATCATTTATTTAATAACATAAAAATATTGACAATATTTTATAAAATTTTCTGCAAAAGTACACTTTATCAAAAATAAACTTTTTCCGCGAAAAAAGTACTGCCACAGCCCTTTGTTTTAATTTGTTAACTTCACTACAATGATTTTCTCAATCCTACTTTTATAAGTAAGGAAATCCCCAGTAAATCATAATTTGAGCGACATTGAAGTACTGGTAAGGCAATTTTTCTTCAAATTGTGTGGTAAAGTGACAAAATTAAATCATGAGTAGAAAAACTGAAGAAACTACATTATCTGAGTGAAAAATTATTTTGGATTTGCATGCAAAAGGAAAATCGTACAGTTTTATTGGAGAAATAATAAATGAAACCCGATTTATAGTTCGAAGTGTAATTAATCGATTTAAAGGCAAGGAAAATTTAGAAAATCAAACAAGAAGTGGACGTCAAAAAAGAAACTTTCTAATAAACAAGAACAGTCTGTCATAAAAAGAATTGAAAAAGATCCAAAAATCACTTTATCAGAAATAGCAGCACGGTTAAAAACAGATTTTAATACACCTGAACCCCTTAGAATCGTGCAAAATATAATGCATACTGCTAGATATATACAGAATATTTAGGAAAAAATCCTATATAAGTTAAATTAATAAAAATAAAAGAATCAACTTTACAAAAGACCGCCAAAGCAAAAATATGGATTTTTGGAAAAGAGTAATCTTTTCTGATGAAAGTAAATGTAATATTTTTTGCTGTGATTGTCGAATATCTGTCTGGTGAAAATTTAATATAGAATTAAATGCAGAAAATTTGTTACCCACTGTGAAACATGGGAGCGGTGGAGTAATAGTGTGGGGTTGTATGGCAGTATCAGCTGTGGAAGATATTGTTCTCGTCAATGAGATAATGAATAAGATGGGTGAAAGAAATATTTTCAAAATTAACCTTAGAAAAGCACTGAAAAGATGGGTCTTAAAAGTGACTTATACTTTCATCATAATAATGGCACCAAGCATACATCCCACTTAGTAAAGGAATGGATTTTGTATAACACGCCCAAAACCTTAGCACACCTTCAAAATCTCCTGATTTAAATCCGATTGAGCATTTATGGAATATACTGAATATGAAGATCAGAAAACATAATATAACTAATAAATCTGAATTAAAAAAGTCTTGAATCTCTTTCCTCTAAAGGATAAGGAGTGAAAAATTGCTGAGAAGAAAGAGATTACTTGTTGTTTGTTTATATCTCTTTTATCGAAAATGAAAATTGATACTCCCTGTTACTTTAAAATATATTTTTTGATCAATTTAATATGTTCTATTACGGTTTATGTTATGTTTTCAACGCATTTCGGTTTATTATGTACTTTATATGATATGATGATTTTTTGTTGTTGATTTATTGTCTATTTTTTTAAAAATAATATATTGTTAATCTTCTATTTTAAAGTACACAGACATACTTAAGTGTGTACATATATATATATATATATATATATATATATATATATATATATATATATATATATATATATATGTATGTATGTATGTGTATACACACAAATGAAATGAAAAGTTAGAATTACATGAAATTTACAAACAGATTTTACGAAATAGTCATTGTGGTAATTCATATTATATATTTGACGTAGCTGTCGATTCCAGTCGAGATAATCGACAAGGTTTCGTTGACGGTGCGCCAAGGTTCTCAGTTCACATACCACAGTTGTCATCTACTACGCGTGTATAATTTTAATTTTAGTTACATACACAACACACATAAGAACTCATTATTAATACATACATGTATTTATATATATATGTATATATATATATATATATATATATATATACAGTGCTGTGAAAAAATATTAACTCAAATAGACAAGTTTACTTTCCAGAATGAAAAAAAACAAAACCTAATTATCTGTATATACCATAAATTAGTACTACTGACCACTTATTCCTTTCTATTATTTTAATTGTTTCGAAAAGTAAATCGTGATAATTGATTGTTTTCGATAAAAAAAATATTAGGTGTGCAAATTAATCTGGTGCCTTTTTTATCGAAAATGAATGTTTATTTACGGAAAAATTGAATACATTTCAATCTTCGAAATATCTTTCATTATTTTATATAACTTTGATCCATTTGTCGGCTAACTGACGAATCTCTCGTTAAAAACAGATGGTGGCTTTCGGTCGCTGAAATCGTCAATGCATTTTCCGACCTCTCTACTGTTTTAAGATGAATATCAACCAGGTGACAGTGGGGTGGCAGGAACAGGTGACAATATGACGGGGATAGGTCCAATGAATACGTCGAATGAAAGACAACGTCTCATCCCAACGAACGAATGACGTCTTCGGTTCCTTCCGCGACGTTTTCGTATTAAAAAATGTAATGCTTCGCTCTCTCGCTAGTAAATGGTACTTTTTCTTTCTAATTCGTCACTCAAACGGACGAGATGTTGTTGGTAACGCTTTGATTTTACAATCTCACAAGTTCGAGCAACACATAATACACAACAGCTTAATGTCCCAGCAAATACACAATATTTTTTTGAGTGAATATTTCTTTTCGGATTCGATGTTGATGATTCACTGGGCACAAACCATGATTTTTGACACTTAGGATTGTTACACAAAACTCATTTATATTCATGGCTATGACTTTATGCAAAACATCTTTCCCTTTGAACATTGTGAGCGAGGACATAGCTGAATCGTATCTTCTTTCTTTGTTTTTCGGGCTGAGTTCTTGTGAAATCCATTAGTCTAGGTTTTGAGTTTTTCCCAGCCAATGTAGACGATAAGAATTGGTTACTGGGTAATTTTAAGTTGTTGAGCGAGTTGTTGTTCGGTCTGAGCAGAGTTTTTACTTTTAGCTGTTCAAGCTTGTTGTCTTAAAAATTTTTCGTTTGTGTGAGACCTACTTGAACGCAAAGATCAAAATCACCATTCCAAAATCATTTTTGCATGTTTTATGAGTCACAATACCTTCCCCCAAACCAGAAAAATTCAGTCCTGCGGATTTGGTAGTATTTTTGACATAGAATTACTTCTATAGTTTCATTAACAGAGGTGTCATGTTAGTATTGAAAGCGTTACTAACTGCTGTAACGTAAGTTCGCGTTCAGTACGCCACAACCGTTCAAGCGATTCACACCGGATCAAAACTTTTTAACAGCTAAAGGACTTTGGAACTTTAAAATGCTTTATATGTTAAAATTCATTAATTAGATTAAAAGTCATAACCTTCCAAGTTTGCACATCGATTTTCACATTGTGTCAGCATTAAAAGATGTATATCTCGAAAAAAATTTATTGTCCGATCAAAAATAACAGATCTGTAGATAGAGCTTTAAATATTCTGTAAGAAGAGTTTATATTATTTTTTTAACTTTTAAAAAATTTCAGAAATTAATTTATCAAATTTGTCAACATCTCCAAAATTCAAAATGGCCAGAAAAACTGTTGCGGAACGTATAAAAAACTACATAAAACGTAAACCGGTGAAAGAGCGAAGGTCAGAGAGAAAAAAAATACTTTGACCCCATCAAGAAAGATGAAATTGTAATTTTTTAAACAACTTAAGACATTTTTACTTCTATAACCTGACGTAATTCTATGTAAACTCCTGCGGTTGTGTACATATACAACTCCCATTTTTTTTAACTGGAACGTTAAAAGTATGCAATGCCTAATATGCTGTTTTTCGGATGCCAACATGTTAACTACTATTTTTCCATGTTATGCCAAGTCCTTGGTCAAGATGTACAGTATTTTTAAATGTTAAGTTTGGCACTTAAAAATCCTAAGATGCCGAGAAAATATTTTAATGTAAAACAGAGTTCCGATTAATTTAATTTAGAGGCACCGAATGGATTTGTGCAATTAATATAGGTGATTCAATTTAGGCTTCCACATGAAAGTACTAAAAAAAATCGTAAGAATTAAAAAAAATCATGCTATTTTGCATTTTTTTTAAAAATTTCATGTGTAAGCATAAATTAAATCACATATATAAAACCGTTGACGTTTTCTAGAAAATCATCATACTGCAATAAGGCATAGCTACAATAAAATATATTGATTATTACACTTTTAATCAATTAATATTCGTTTTTAAAATAAAATACTTTTTAGTACATTAACGGAGAGATCTTGTTTTGAATAAATCACAATGAAGAATTGACGGATATCGGAGAACAAAGGAAATTTGATTTAAAAAATACTCATATGATAAACAGATTATAACTGCATTAAACGTCCTAAAAATATAATGAAGTTTTTTTTTACATATATTACAGATAAATAAACAAGCCGAGAAACTTTTCAAATTATTAACGGTAAAGTGGGGATGTTCTTGGTAAAATTGAAAAGCTGAAGCTTGATCATTTCAAGTGGTTCGATAATTTAATTTAAACTGTGGTTCCAGTCTACTTCATCGATTGCTAGCAAAATTTAACAACTTTAAATATAAAAAACCGTGCTAATAAGCCAACAAATGGAATAGTCAATTGAATTAACTAATATTCAGTACGGTGGAATATAGTCTTTGTTGATTTTAAATGATGAAAGAAATTAAACTAAATGATCTTGAACCATTATTGGCATTCTTTTATAAAGAGGAAAAAAATATTCAAGTTTCGTCTTCTCAGCTTCGACAAACTGAGAAACTATTAGTTAATCTACCTTTAGACAAAATTTCAAAATGTAAATTACCTTCATATCAGAAAATGAATACAAAAAGTACTAGCACGTCATAGAGGAGCCATATTCTTCCATTTATTGACTTAACAGAGGACGACAATCTCACACTGCAACAAAATAATTCCTTCATACATAAGAATAGCTGCACAAAATAAGAATTTGACTACTGAGAAATTAAATTTTCGTCTTAAATTTAACATCAAGAACGAATATGAACTTAAAAAAATACAAAATGTTTTAATAAGAGAGGTGTATAATTCAAGAAAGTCAGAAATTCGAAATATTCAATAGTTGAGAAAAAAATAGATAAAATTTAAAAAAGCCTATCGAAAAGAACTAATTATTTCAAATATATTGGTTTGAACAAAAGTTCGTAACATTTTTTTCAATAGATGTCATTAATTGCAGTTTCACGCGCAGTTTGATTCTATGACATGACTTCATGTGTTATTCTGACAGGAGACATTTCAACGATTCTTTATCTGCTATTTTTGTGTAATTTTGTGTTTGAAGTCTGTTAAATTTAAAATTGAAAATGGAGGAATTTAAAGTGCATTTTCGTGATTTGATCCTGTTTTATTTTCGGAGATGAAAAAGCACTGGAAGCAGCAAAGAAGATATCCGATGTTTATGGAGAAGGTGCCGTAGCTAGAAGTACTTTTCGAAAGTGGTTTACTCGGTTCAGAGATGGAAAAACCCACCTAGAGGATTGTAGTTGTTGATAATGACAAAATTGCAACACTTATTGAAAATAATCAACGTTACACGACGTGGAACATAGCGGATATACTGCAGATGTCTCATGCGAGTGTTTTGAGGTATTTGGAGACACTTGGATATATGTATCATTACGATGTTTGGATGTCTCATAATTTAAGTGAAGGAAATTTAATGAAATGCATTTCCATCAGTGATCCGCTCCTTAAAAGAAACTACAACGATCCGTTCCAGAAACGATCAATAGAGACGATAAAAAATGGATCATCTACAATAATGTGGACTGAAAAAAAAATTTTGGTAAACAAAATGAGCTTCCGTTAGCCATTCCAAGAGCGGGTCTTCATCCGAAGAAGGTGATATTGTGTATTTGGTGGGATTGGAAGGGTGTTGTATTATGTGCTTCTCATCAATCAATTATTATTTATTTTTGATTAATAAAAATTGTATGGTTTGCAAAGTTGTCATCAATTCATTTATGAACGTGAATTTATCCACAGTACCGAAAACTATTACTATAAAATTTTAATTTGAAAATAGGTTGCGTTTAAAAACAATAGAATTGTCATTAGGTATATTTGATCAAAAATAACATTTTTTTTTAATATTTTGTCTTTTACGAAAATATACCATTTATTAAAACCTATCCCTTTATGAAATGAATATTTGTGAAATTTATGTAGTTGATTTAAGTAGACCAACAGTTTAGATTTTAAATTAAAATTATTATATATATATATATATATAATTTTATATGTAAAAATATCTTAAATTATTAAAAGTTTTATTACAAACATCCTAAATTTGATTATATTAAAAATCAGTTCAAATCTTTGGCATCAATTACAATTTAAAAAAAACTAGTTTATAATAATAACAAAATATGATTTATAATAAAAATTGAATATTAAACCTGCGTTAATTAGTTGGCATTTTCAAATATATATATATATATATATATATATATATATATATATATATATATATGTTTATATTATGAAAGCAATATATTTTACTTTTATTCATGGAATACATTTTTTCCATTTACTGAATTGTACAAGACACCAATTTAAAAAAACATTGAATTAATTTATTTATATGCAACTAAATAAGCATATAAGTAATTAAATACAGAATAGTTTTAAGTACATATTGTATTAGGCTACTAGAAAAATAATAAGTGTATAACCTTTAAAGTTGTATACATTTTTCACTTTTTTGATTTTCTTAGCTGTTTTAAGTGATTGGGAACTCTTGGATGACTAACGACTAACTTTTGTGCAAGATCTCGATTTGTTGTACATGGTTCTGATTCAACTATCGCCTTCAGTTGGTCGTTATAAACAGAAAAGAAGCCCGCGACCTTTTTTATCTTCAAGGTTCTCGTCCCCAGACAAAATTTTTGGAACCACCATTGGACCGTATGTTTTTAACGGTACTCACACCAAACGCATCGTTTAGTTTACGAGCAGTTTTGCTACCACCCGTTTTCAACTCTTACAGAAAAATGTTTTTATTTGCTTCTTTTTTATCTTTAATTCAATAGCTCAATTTGAAGCCAAATTAATAATAAAATCAAAGTTGATGTTACCAAAATGCAGACCGAAAAACCTGAAAAACGCGCTTTAAAAAGATATTAACATGAACACGATGAAATTATACTTTCATTGAAAAAAAATAAGCTTACAATTCAGAAAACAAAAATCGCAATTTTTTTTCAACCAATTTTTATTATATAATTTTATTTAACAAAAATTAAATCTTGTGTTTATATCTAGAAAATAATTTAATAATTGTTCAATAAAACAATACATGTAACATTTATTTTAATTTTTTATGGCATATTTTAATTATTCTTTTATCATTACTACTATTTCTTATTCATTAATAATTGATTTTAATCCTTTTTGTTTTATATAAATATATATATATATATAAATATATATATATATATATATATAAATATATATATATATATATAAATATATATATATATATATATAAATATATATACATATAAATATATATATATATATATACAAATATATATACATATATATATATATATATACATATATATATATATATATATATATATATATATATATACATATATATATATATATATATATATATATATATATATATATATATATTTATATATGTAATGGAAATAAAAACATTTAGAACAAAAGAAAATTAAATGTAAAACATAAATAATGAATATACAAAGGATTATTACTCACAAAAGAAGAAAAATGTTTAAAAAAATATGGAAAGTTTGTTACTTAGGACGAAAAAAAATCCTGCAATAAAACAATAATATTTTCATAAAGTCAAAAATACATGTACGTTAAATCTTATCATGTAAATTGTTACAAAGAGAAATTTAGTAAAATTATTTTCTTGTTTTATTAAAATCTGTAAATACAACGTTTATTAAATATTTGAAATTAAAATAATAAATTTTATACAAAAAAAAACAAAAAACAAAAAAAATAGTAAATGTATTTTGTGGTCGGTAAGATAGAATTTTTTTTATATTTTATTACAAATAGTTCTGTGGTTTAAATCACTTTCACCATAATATTATATACTACAGTTGAATCGTGCATTTCAAAAACTACAAAGTCACAGAATTTAAATTTTACAAGATTCAATAAAAACGGCGTAACATATAAACAATAAGATTTTTTAAAAATTTATTTTATTAATATATTTTTAGGTCTTTAATTTGCTAGTTTCTTAATCATTACTGTCCTATGAAACCTTAATTTATATAAAAAAAAATCAATGCAAATTGCTTTTGCAGGGAATAATATTGAATACAGAATAAATTGTTTAAAACAGATTTTTTTTATTAGGATTCTTTATTAAAAAACATTATATTATAGCACAAAAATATGTATCTCGCTTATAATCTAATATTAAGGTTCATAATTATATTCTCCATCGGATTCTAGCAGAGTTTCTTCCATTTCTTCGGTTGGCCAGCTGAATATTTCATTGTAAAATGACATGTGCCCTTCCAAAATGCTATCTTTAACTTCTTTTAAATTGTCTATTTTTTATATTTTATTGAAGTTTTCGATCCATATGCTTTCGTAGACGGAAGTGAAATCACATCTGTTACTTCTTTTAGTAGCTAGAATGTGTTTTTTGATGAACCATCTATGAATTTCTCAGTTTCCACCATCCCAGATTTATTAACATTTTATTGAAAACTCATGTATGTTGAAGGAGCAAATTTATTTTTCAAATCTTTTGGAACTATTCTTTTAAGATTCAGTTGATTAGCAGTTTTTTTATATATAAAACGGAGGCCACCATTTTTAAATTCTCAAAACTTCCTCAGTTTGTGCTTCTTTTATTGCAAATATTATTCTGGGTTGAGTAACCACATTAACGTTTTTTTGGGGTATATATACTATCATGTTTTCGTAGTTTTTTTGATAACTACAAAATCAGAGTCATTAGGCAAAAAAGAATGACGAGTTTCGACAGCTAGGCAGAACGTGGCTAATGTAGTTTTTATGCTGAATATGAGACTGTCTCAATGATCTAATTTCGATAAAAAATTTTTTAAAAAAATATGACTTATGTGGTGTTTGAAATGACCGATTCAATTCTAAAAAATTTTACGGCAATCACCGATACGAACCATTAACGCCTCTGTTGCCTTCAATTAATATAATAATACAATAAATTACATTCACATTCACTTTTACTCTGATTTTACATAATACAGTAAATGTATCTAGTTCAATAAAGATTTTTTAATTAATGATGATAATTAGGATATAATCAAAAATGTAAATACGTCGAAATAAAATTACTCTAGATAAAGTTATTATAAAACTATGAAAAAGAGAACATAATATAAATGGTGATTTTGTATCATGTAACTCTAACTAAAAATTGTCAATAAAAATCATTATAATCAAGCCATTTATATTATAATATAAAGTGACAAGCATTGGGAATAATTGAAAAGACAAACCATAGACGTAGCTGGTGGTGGACTGGTAATATCGATGAAGAAATTAAGAAAAAGAGAGCCGCGTATTTGAAATGGCTTAATACTAAAAAAGATGCAGATCGGCAAGAATATGTACAATGTAGAAACCGAGTTAGGAAATCAGTAGTAGAAAAAAAAGGGAAGCATGGGATCAGAGATGTGCAGAAGTCGAGATGTATATTGGAGGACGAAAATGCACGGAAGCATGGAAATTTATAAATAGAGTAAAGTCGGATAAGATGAAAAACTGCATTAATTTCATATCTCTTGATAAATGGGAAAAGTATTATAAAGGACTCCTAACAGAACAACGGCATGAATTTGAACACCAAGAGCCACAGATTCAAGTAGATGGAGAAGAGATAATATTAACAGAACAGCAAGTTCAAGAAGAAATGAAAAAATTAAAAAATAGAAAAGCTAGTGGCCCAGGAGGAATAGTTGCAGAATTAATAAAGAATGGCACAGTAAAACTAGCTAGAATGATGACTCACCTATTTAACTTATGTATTAACAGTGATGAGATACCCGAAGAATGGAAAGTTGGATATATGTCCTCAATTCATAAGAAGGGAGATATAAGAAAATGTGATAATTATCGAGGTATAACGGTGACATCAACATTTAGCAGGCTCTATGGTAGAATCTTAAAGAATCTAATAGAACAAGAATACCAGGGGAAAGAAGCTGAAGAACAATGCGTTTTCCGAGCTGGAAGGTCGTGCATGGATCACATTTTCTGCCTCAAACAGCTCATAGAAAAGAGGATAGCAACAGAGCGAGAACTGTACCTATTATTCATCGATTTAACTAAGGCATATGATAGTATAACTACAGTGAAACTTTGGGAAGCATTACAACAAACTCAGATAAACCACACCCTTATTACAGCGGTAAAACAACTATACAGGCAATCTACAACAAAAATTAAAGTCGGACAAAATTTATCTAATGGATTTACCGTAACTAAAGGATTAAGACAATGATGTTGTATTTCCCTAACCGTTTTTAAGATTTACGTAGAACATCTCTTACGATACTGGAAACGAAAGTGTAATCTTATGGGCCTTCCTATTAGTGATGAAACCACAATATATACCTTGCAGTTTGCGGACGATCAGGTTCTTCTAGCGCAGGATAAGGAAGACCTCGAATACATGGCCAAGAAGCTCAAACAACAATATGAGAAAGGAGAGCTAAAAATGAATATTGGCAAAACCAAATATTTATGCATAGGGGGAACTGCAACTGCGGAATTAGAATTGGACAATGATGAAAAAATATCATCCTGTGAGGTATACAACTACTTGGAAGTGAAACTTAATAGGGAAGGCAAAGTCTCAATGGAAATACGAGGAAAAATCGTACAAGGTAGAAGAGCTATTAGGAAATTAAATAGTATTTGGTGGGGCCCCATAATATCGAAACAACGAAAATGGCAGATTTACCAAACAGTGGTTAAAAGTATAGCCTTATATGGAGCGGAGGCATGGTCAGCAACAGAGGAGGATAAAAGACGAATTGCGGCCATGGAAATGGATGCTCTAAGAAGATCGTGTCGAATATTAAGAAAAGATTGAATTAGAAACGGAAGGATCAAGCAATTAATGGGCGTAGAAGACAACATCATTGAAGACATTGAGCGTAAACAACTCACCTGGTACGGCCATGTCAAGAGAATGACCGATACAAGACTGCTAAGCAAGCGATGGAGTATTTCCTTCTGGAACGACAGAAACGAGGTCGCCCATGGAGATCTTGGAGCGAAGGAATCCGTAAATTGATCAGGGAGAGAAAATTGGACGAACAGCTATGCCAAGATAGAAAGGAATGGAGGAAAAAGTTAAAGAGCTGAAAGCGTCGACAGACTCTATAAACTGCATATAAAAAAAAAATAAAGTGACAATTAGAAATATAAAGCGCAATGAAAAGTAAAAATCTATTTACTAAAATATATTTTAAGATTTTCTAAAACCCTCTCTTGGAGTATTTATGATAAAAATTTGGTTTCTTTATTAATTATTTCCTTATTATCAAACAAATATAATCGTAAAGGTAATAAATAAAGAATGGTAATTTCACTTTCAAAATCATAAAACAATATTAAGAAAATATAAATATTTTTGCAATAAATCTATTTTCTTTCAAGTATAACCAAGCAAAATAAAAATGAATATACTACGAGTACGAGGTCAGACAATTAAGTAATGCGACCGAATTTTTTTCTCGGCCTGTGGTAACACTGCGAACCTTTAACTCCGCCACCGTAATAGCAGATCCCTACTCTCTCGATTGAGACCTTGACCACCCTCGTACGATCATTTCTTCGCCAGCTGTTTAGTGTTTTGTAACAACGCGCGAGTAGTGCATGTCACGAAAATGGAACAGAGAAAGATTGTCAAGATTGCTCAAGATTGTCTCGAGCAGGTTGAAAGTGATCCTACTCTTCTCGATCGAATTATTACTGGTGATGAAAGTTGGTTCTTTCAATATGACCCCGAAACTAAACGACAAAGCCAACAGTGGCTGTCCCCTGGAGCACCAAGGCCAAAGAAGGCGAGAATGAGCAAGTCCAAAGTGAAAACCATGTTGATTTGCTTCTTCGACAGCAAAGGGGTGGTTCACAAAGAGTTCGTACCACCTGGACAAACCGTAAATCAAGTATTCTACCGCAATGTGCTCGAAAAATTACGAAAAAGGGTGCTCAGAGTGCGTCCAGAGATCGCGAAGACTTGGGTTCTGCATCACGACAATGCTCCCTGTCACAGTGTGTTCAGTGTCTCTCAGTTTTTGGCGTCTAAAGGCATCGCAACGTTACCACAACCGCCCTATTCACCGGACATGTCACCCTGCGACTTTTTCCTATTCCCTCATATGAAAAAATTCGTCAAAGGTCGACATTTTGACTCCGTTGAAGATATCCAAGAATCTGTGACGAGGGTACTCGGAGAGGTCCCACAAGAAGTGTTCCAGAATTGTTACGAAAACTGGAAAACTCGCTGGAATAAGTGTATAGATGCGGGAGGGGACTACTTTGAAGGGGATCGCAGCGATGTACCTTAATTTTTAAATATACTCGATTTTTGAATTTTGTCGCATTACTTAATTGTCTGACCTATCTAATATATCAAATTTTTTATATATATCTAATATTGTCTATATATCTAATATTTATTATTAATTAATTGTTTTTATTGAAAATATGTTGCCAATTTTATTTTGTATTATACATTCAAGATAAGTAGGGCAAATGAAATGTCCTTTAATGTGTTAAGGCAGTTATAAAATATTAGGTTGGTGCAAAAATAATTGCAGTTTTTATCATTTTAAGTTTGACGCCAATTTTTCTTGTTGTCGATTATCTTTTTTGTTATAGTCATGTGATTCATCATTGTAAACAATGAAATTAACACTACTGATTTCAGTTTATGTCTATTGTTTTCATTCTTTAGTATTATTGGATATAACCCCTTAAATTAGTCATGGAAAAAAGCAAATTCGCGCGATTTTGTCGTATGAGTTTAAATTGGGACGTAAAGCAATAGAAACTGATCGAAATATAAAAATATCGAATATCGAATTTATTTTTCACGAAGATTCAATTAGTGAACGTACAGCTCAACACTGGTTCCAAAAATTTCGTAATGAAAAAGTAATCTTTGATGATAAGGAGGGTCGTTGACATCCTTCAAATATATACAATATTGATTTAAGAACCATTATTGAAGCGGACGCACGCAAAACAACTCGAGAGATGGTAGAAGAACTCAATGTTGATCATTCAACAGTTGTTAAACATTTGAGTCTAATTGGAAAAACAAAAAAGCTGGATAAATGGGTGCTGTATGAACTAAATGAACATTAAGCAATTCGGCAATACGAAGTCTGCTCTCACCTGCTCTTCTTTTGCGTAACAAAAATAATCCTTTTCTTGTTATCATTGTCCCATGTGACGAAAAGTGGATTCTCTACAATCAATAGGAAATGTTCATCACAGCGGATAGACCGAGGAGAAGTATCAAAACAGTTTCCTAAACCGAAGCTTCATGAAAAATAGATTATGGTCATTGTTTGGTGATCGGGAAGTGGCGTCATTCACTATAACTTCTTAAATCCTGGTGAAACAATAACAGTAGAAAAATATTGCTAGAAAATTGAAAAAATGCATTAGAAATTGCATCGTTTACGGCCAGCGTTAGTCAGTCGAAGAGGACCAATTCCTCTTCATGACAACGCTCGGCCACATGTCTCACAAATGACTTTAAAAAAATAAAATGAACTGGATTATGAAATCTTATCACACCTACCTTATTCTCCGGACCGGTCTTCCACAGATTATTATTTTTTAAAACATTTGAGTAACTTCCTACGATGGAAGGTCTTCAAAGATCCAGCAAAAGCTCAAAGCGCTTTCGATGGATTCGTTAATTCCAGAACTCTAGAATTTTATCTTGTAAGAATAAACAAATTTGTTTCCCAATGAGAGAAATGTGTGCAGCCAATGGTTTTTATTTTGATTAATAAATATATTTTTTTACTGATATATTCGTCTTGATACTCGATACGTAAAAACCGCAATTGTTTTTGCACCAACTATAACAATGATGTCAGAAAAAGAATACTTTTAGTATTAATAACAAAAATGGAGGTTTTATATTTCATTGAAAGTAAAATATTTCTTTCTGTCTTAATTAAACCATTTGTGACTGCATCACTGCATTTATTCAATTTTAATTGCTGATAAACAAATTTATTTAGATATTAAATTAAAAAAGATAAAACTTTATTTGAGAATATAAACCTATAATACCATAATTTACAACTAATTAGTATTTTTTAGTACCTTATCACTTTAAAGATGATAACCTTACCATTGAGTCTGTATACGCAACGATTAAAAATATTTAATTACTAATTATAGAAAATATTTTTCAACATTTTTCTGTAATTTATGGAAGCGAAATAATTCATTTATGACATATTCATGATTTTAAGTTGAAAGAAATGTTTTAATCTTTTTAGCTTTTGTGTATTTTAACATTTTTACAAAAAAATGATATTCTCTATAGTGTTAGACACGAAATCGTACTAATACAATATTATATGAAAAACATGTAGGACATAAAAATATTGTAATTTAGGCTGATAATATATTTTAGTTTCTATATTCTTTTGATATTATTATGATAATGGATTATGAGTATTTTATTTGCCTTTTATACCAACCACCAAAATTACTTTTAATCATCTCATACATTTAGGTATTGTTATATATATATACACTTAATAATTTATTGTCAATTTCCAGTTAAAATATAAACAATACAAATTTAATGATTATTACAAATAAAATTATCTATAATATCTCTGGAATAAGTGTATTGAGCTAAAAGCAGACTGTCAAAAATAAAATCATTTCTCACCCAATATTTTTCTTCTTTCTTTCCTAGTCGGGAACTTTTCATTCCACTTTTGTACAAACGTCCTATTAATAAATATTTTACGAAAATTTTTTTAAGCATAGTCGTATTGTAGATTAGATTGATAGTACTTTATTTTAGTTCCCATATTGCCTTTTTATCCAAGATCGTCTGTTTATTAAGATTTAAGAAAAAACAAAGTAAATTTTGCCTTGTATACTCGCAACCAAAATTACATTTAATTATTTTACAATTATTTCTTATAGTATACAGTTATTTATTTATTGTTATTTTCCAATTAAAGTAAATAAATTTTATAGTCATAATTGCTATAAATTAAGTTATCTGTAATTTATCTTTATCTCTCTCTCTCTCTCTCTCTCTCTCTCTATATATATATATATATATATATATATATATATATATATATATATATATATATATATATATATATATATATATACATACATACATAAATAAAACATTCATCGAAGAAGTAAACAGGAGAATAAAAATAGGATGGAGATCATTTGGGCAAAACGCCTCTATATTTAAATCAACAATCTCACTGTATTTGAAGAAAAAAGTATTTGATCAATTTATACTACCAGTCCAT
>CM068317.1:15371754-15426754 GCA_034766995.1 Acanthacorydalis orientalis | reverse complement strand
CCAACTCTACAAACACCACGCCCCAACAAAACTGCTTAGGTAAGACGTTTTCCGCCAAAATCTTCAGCGGTAGTCACTCCGACACTGCCATTTTTTTCATTCGCTAAGAGATAGAACTATGACTATATGCAAAATTGCGCTAGCACAGGATCGGTCCTACATGATTTGATTAAATTTCCGAGCTAAAGCGGGACCGGTCTGTAAACTGATAACAGTAATTGTCGTAAATTTATAACAAAAGTTATAAATTTTACAAATTGAAAATCATAATTAGTGTCAGCTGTGTCTCTTGCATACATATGTATAAAAAATAAGACATTGTCAAATTTCCATCAGAATAATTCTTATATAATGCCCAAAATTACGTTTACATTAAAAGTAAATGTAAACAATTATTACCTGAAAAATATAAGAATTTTTAAAAAAAAAAATAAAAATACGTTTCTATATTCAAATGCCGTAATACTTTCAAAGTAGGACGAATTATCGACAATTTTTGTTACAAAACAGTTATGAAACTGGATAAATTCACTTTCACAAACGAATTCTTTCACCCCACAAACTACACAATATTTTTCGAATCAAAATTATTCGTTCAATTATAATTCCTTCTTTCTGATTGTTGCTTTTGCACATTTAGACGGCAACGCTATTATTCCCAGAGAATCAAGGTACATAAAAAAATTTTTTTGTACCTTTGCCCTCTAATGACGATAGAAATATCATTGTAATGCACTTAACAAACAGTCAAAAAGAATTGTTATAATTCATTGAATATTTCTGGTCTGAAAAAAATTATGTAGTTTGTCGATTGAGAAAGAATTCATTTGTGAATGTTGACAAATTTTCAATTTATAAAAAAAACATTGAAATTGAAAAACTGGAAAATAATCAATGGATGTTTATAATTCGTGAATAAATAATAAGAAATTTAATAAAATTCAAAATGAATTATTTGAACAGAAAAATATTAAAATATATTTCGAACGAATTTGTTTTTCGTTAATCAAACTTTAGTATTATAATATTAAACATACTTTTTATGACTTTTAAACGGTTTACACCAGTGTTCTTCAAACTATGTCGACTCACGGAACCGTTAAGATTACAATTTTTTTTACGGGACCCCTACCATCTCCAGAAACTCAAACCAGCCATCTTACATGACAAAATTCTATTATTTTTATCTTATTGAGTGTAGGGAAAACCGGGGCTGGTTGGTAGAAAGCCCCTTTTTCGGCTTTTTTACGAAGGTAGTCCCATTTACCCTACCTTAGGTTAGCTAATATAAAATGCATTTGCGAACGTGTTTTTGTGACAGTTGGAAAAGTTTCACAAAAGTTATTATTATTTTTCATTTTTTAACAGCGGTAAATAACTTTTGGCGATCACAAACTTTTCTTTATAACAGAAGTTTGTTTAATGTTTGTTTTAAAAACACACACATTTATTGATAGTGAATATGAAGGATTTGAAGATTCTTTATAGGTTTAATGCTTAACCTCAAATTTCTTTCTGTAGTATGACTTTTTTTCATAAATTCGGTGAGGGCAGGTTGTCAGGGTAAATTATTTCTTCTCTTTCTGTCTTATCGAAATTTGCATTCATTATTGCTATTACAAAATGTATCTAAGTTTAAGTATTGAGTAGTAATGGTATTTTCTTGATTTTATGATAAACGAAAATAGCTTCATTAAATTTGGTCATAATTTTATAAAGCACACGAGAACTTCTAAACAGAGACCTATACTGCTTCTCATAGACAACCATGACTTCCACCTGTCAGTGGAAGCCTTGAATTTGTTCAAATACAATGGTATCACCGTATTATCGTTTCCGTCTCACTGCAGCCATAAGCTCCAGCCCTTAGACTGAAGCGTATACGGTTCCTTCAAGAAACACATCAATTTGTTTTCTGATGCATGGATAACGAATAACCGGGGAAAAGCGATGTCGATATAAGACATTCACGGATATTGTAAAATCGGTCTTGCCTTTCGTGTGTACACCTGTAACCATCCAAGCAGGATTTCGTGTCGCAGGAATCTGTACCTTTAATAGGAATATTTTCACTCCCGAAGATTTCCCACCTGGATATTCAACAGACCGATCGAATCCGAATGATGAACAAGAAGAAAATGCGAAAGCTGCGGTGGCAGACAAGAAATTTGATGTAGAGGAAAACGTAGAAGATGCATGAAGAAATATACAATTGCTGTCTTTGCTTTGCGACCAAAACTACGTTTCTTCCCAGCACACTTGTCGAGACGCTCTTCCAGAGGAAGTGAGGCCTTTGCAGAAAGTTCAAAAAAGGAAAACGGATATGATGACAAAAAAAGGGAGAAAACAAAGAGTCTGAGAATTTGACGGATTCTCCAGTGAAGGCAGCAATCCAAGCTGAAAAACAGAAGTCGAGCAAGAAACGTTCTGCCCAGACATAGAAAACTGTGAGGGAAAATCTAAAAAAGTCTTGTTAATAACTTTATAAAAAACATTTTCATTAATATTTAATAAATGCTTTTTGATTTCAAGTTCACTCAGTCTCTTATCACGGTCCATCAAGTGAATCCAAATATACTGCAAAATGCCGCATAAGCACCATCAACCTGCCCCGTGCACGGGGAAGGTTGGCGAGCTTGCAAAGTTTTATATAAAAATTAGTAACATTTAACATTTTTTATTGCAGTTCTTAAGATTTTCAGGAATTGTATTAGGTGTTGGAATTAATTCGTAACGTTTAACAAGAGATGGAGTAGGTAGTACATTCTTCCATTGTTCCCTTTAACCAAATATTCCCCGTAAAACAGCTGTCCTTAGGCGTCCGTTTCAGTATATGTCATTTGGTTGAAGCGTAAATAACAACACTTTGTACTTTATCGAATATGTCGAATTTCGTGCCGGATAAATTGTTTTTGCGGGGAGTTCTACTTCATTACTTTAACATGAAAAAAAGTGCTGCCGAAAGTCATCGTATTTTAGTGGAAGTTTATGGTGGCTATGCTCTAGCTGAGCAAACGCGTCGGAAGTGGTTTGCATGTTTTAAAAGTTGTGTTTCGACTTAGAAGACAAGAAACGACCTAAATAGCCGAAAAAGTTCAACGACGAAGAGTTGGAGGCATTGGTTAATGAAGACCCATGTCAAACACTTCAAGAATTGTCTGAATCGTTGGGAGTTGACTTGTTAACGGTAGGAAAACGCCTTAAAGCCATGGGAATGATCCAAAAGCAATGAAATTGGGTCCCATACTAATTGAAACCGAGGGACGTTGAAAGGCGTTTTTCTACCTGTGAACTGCTGCTTCAACGGGAGAAAAGGAAGAGATTTTTGCATCGAATTGTCACGGGCGATGAAAAGTGGATCAATTACGACAACTCCAAGCGCAGAAAATCATGGGTTAAGCCCGACCAACCATCAACACCAGCGGCGAAGCCAAATATCCATGGATCCAAGCTCATGCCCTGTATTTGGTGGGATCATAAGGGTGTGATCTACTATGAGCTGCTCAAACCGAATGAAACCATCACTGGGGATTGCTACTGACTACAATTGATGCGCTTGAGCCGTGCATTGAAGGAAAAACGTCCGGAATACTTTGAAAGGCACGACAAAGTGATTTCGCATCACGACAATGCTCGTCCGCACGTCGTAAAACCGGTCGAAACATGCTTGGAAACGCCCAAATGGGAAGTCCTACCCCACCCACCGTATTCTCCAGATATTGCTCCTTCTGATTACCGCTTATTTCGATCGATGAGTCATGGCCTGTCTAGGCAGAAGCTCACTTCTTATGAAGATTACAAAAAATGGGTCGATTCGTGGATTGCATCTAAAGACGAGGCGTTCTTCCGACGTGGTATTCCGACGTGGTATTCCTCTCCTGTCCGAAAAATGGGAAAAAGTAGTGGCCAATGATGGATAATACTTTGAATGACATGTTTTTTCAATTTCATTTAAAATAAACGATCTTTTTTCATGAAGAAAATGTTACGAATTAATTCCAACACCCAATAGTTGAAACTCTTTTATGTGTTGCATTGTTACCTTAAAAAAATGATTACAAAGATAATAAAAAATGAAGAGTAAAAACTCTGCCAACCAGCCTCAGTCTCCCCTACTCATAAATGCAGTTATACTAAATAATAAGTATAAATCCAGTTTTACTGCATAATAATAGGTAATAATAAGTATTTATAGAATTAAAGGAAATTGTCATAAATTATTTATTTTGGATTTTTAGCCTTTCGGGTTTCTTTTTTGAAAAATCTTTCTAATTTTGATTTTGTCTCGCGGAAACCCTAAAGAGTATGCGCGGAACACAATTTAAAAGACACCGGTTTACAAAAACAATGTATCGACTAATTCATTACTTAACTGCAAATAACTGAACTTCAATTTGGGGACGCATATTTATATTATTATCGTAACACAATTACCAGACGTTATCATTTTTGACCATGGACTCAATAGACTTAATGTTATGTATTTAATGTATAGGTTTAATTAATTATTATAAGGAACAATCGCCACTGGACAAATTTTCTTATCTGTATTTTAATATTATCAGTATAGTTGTTTATTGTTCATTATTTCAAACAGATTACAATATAGTTTAGTAATAAAAAAGTGTTTTCCATTTTCAAATGATGTTTATACTTTTCTTTAATAACAATAATATATATTAAAGGTTACTTGTAAAATGCTTAATGAAATATTATTGTTATTTTCTTTATGTAAAAGAACGATATTTTTTTAGTGTCTATTAAAAAGTGAACTATTCGAAAGGTATTGTCATTGTATACTATTTATTTGTATTATCAGTGCGTACATATCAGTTTGATTTTATTATGAAGGACATATTAATGTGCCCACATGTATAAGTAGTTGCTTGTGTTTTGTGTACATGTATATATATATATATATATATATATATATATATATATATATATATATATATAAATAATATATATATATATATATATATATATATATATACACATATATTGATAAAAGTTTTCCAATAGGGACGCATTTTTTTAAGAGATTATATTTCACAGATATCAAACAGCTGTATTTTATTTAATATTTGATAAGTTTTGAAAATGCCATTTTTAGTCATGGCTTCGTTTACAATAAAACAACGCATTGAAATAATATAATTGTATTATTAAAATGGCCGTTCTATAAAAAATACATTTATACACATACATATATACATTCTAAATTACGCAATATTTATATATACTCAATATAATGTGAAACTGCAATTCTTTGATTAGTGAGGATGAGGTTCACTGTGTTACTTGGTGCGCACTTGGTCCGGTAGTCATTGATCATTACTTTTTTGATAATCAGGTTAGTGTATAGCGCTTACTGTGAATGGAGAAAGATACCGAAACATGATAACCAATTTTTATGGGCAGAGTTGGATGATATTGATCTAGAGGACATATGGTTTCAGCTGGATAGTGAAACAAGAAATTTCCTCTAGTCGTGCTATTTCCAGAAATGGAGACTTTAATTGGCCATTGATATCATGCGATTTAACACATTTGGATTACTTTCTTTGAGATCACGTTAAAGGGCATGTGTAGACCAATAATCTTAAAAGAATTTACGAACTAAAAAATTAGATTTACAATTGTGTAGGGATATTATTGAAAATTTCATCAAAACAATTGTTACTAGTATGAAAAGCACGCACGATATTATTTTTCATTTATATCGGGTTGGAACAAAAGTTCATAACCTTTTTGAAGGTGAAATGCCAAGGCAGCGTTTACTTATTTGTACATATATTTTTTCTAATGCCGTTTGATCCACCACCTTTCGTCATCCTTCATGTAGTTTCATAATTCCGTCTTCCCAGAACATGGCATCATTCTGGGCGATGAATTGATCGAAATAGTAGTTTCTGCAGGCTTCCAAGGAAGTGACGTTTTTACATTAACGGAAAGTCTATAGGAATCGAAATAAATGGTAATTTGAAGGTGCAAGATCAGGTAAATATGGCAGGTGCGGTAGGATGTCTCAGCCAAACTGCACCAATATCTGTTGAGTCTGCAAAGAGACGTGAGGTCTAGCGTTGTCTTGGTAGAAAACGATACCCCTCCGATTGACCAATTCTGGACGCTTTTTCTTGAGAGTAATGTTACGTCGTTCCTAACTAGTCTCTGACGAAAGTGGCTATCTGTTATCACTCTTTATCTCTCTCTCTCTCGCTTTTCCTACCATACTAATTCACCAAGTTGATTCGGCAGAGTGAATGGAAAGTATTAGCTTCAATATTAAAACGTTTTTATTTTTAGTCACCGTATACTATTGAATTGTGAAAAATCAAATCTAATGTCAAGCATTGAAAAAAGTTTACATCTCACAAAAGTATTTTGACGATGGCTAAGACTCTAACTCAGTGAAATGGAATGTATAGGATTAGTGCAAAAGTTAGTATACGATTTGAAATTGAAGCTCAAGCGATTATTTTTCGTAGAAAACGCTTTTATTAATCAATTATGTATTCACCATCGTTTTATGTAATCATTTTCTAACGCTCAGGCATCTGATGGATTCCTCGATCGTAAAAGCTTTTCGGGAGAAAAAGCGATGAGGTGGTTTTTGACGGTCTCGACGGTGTCAGTTTTTTACCGTTTAAATTGTTCTGCAGCGACCGAAACAAATGATAATCCGAAGGTGCAATATTCGGAGAATACAGTCGATGCGATATGATTCCCTATTTCAACTGCTTCAGTTTTTCGGAGTCAGTTTTGCTGTATGAGGTTTTACTTTGTCATAGTGAAAGATGTCCCCTTTGTGATTAGCCAAAATCGGATGCTTTTCTTTAATTTTTACGTTCAGTTTAGTTAGTTGTTGACAGTACAAGTTCGTTTGTGTCGGATATTTTTGTACAGTATCCATTTCTTATCGTCAGTCACCAACCGATCCAAAAAACGTTCTCTGCTTAGGTGGCCAAGGAAAGAAACTGCCGAAGAGAAAACGCCCAACCACACGTCTCCCAAATGACTTTAAAAAATTAAATGAACTAAGTTATGAAACTTTGCCTCACTCCCTTTATTCTCTGGACCTGTTTCCGACAGATTATCATTTTTTTAAAACACTTAAGTAATTTTCTACGAAAGAAGATTTTCAAAGATCAAGCATCATCTCAAAGCGCTTTCGAAGAATTCGTTAATTCCAGGACTCCAGAATTCTATTTTGTAGGAATATATAAACTTGTTTCCCGTTGTGAGAAATCTGTGCAGGTCAATGGTCTTTATTTTGATTCATAAATATAATTTTAAACTGATATATGCGTCTTATACTGGATACGTAAAAACCGCCATTATTTTTGTACTAGCCTAATAATTAATAAAAAAAATTTTAATGTCTAATAGTATTTTGTGAGCATATTATATACTTTCCAAAAGATATTTCAATAAAAAAAAATAATAGCGTTAAAGGGTCAAATGACAGTTGCAGAAAAAATGTACCAGGCGTCCGCTAATATTAATAAAAAGCACGCGAAGAAAAATTTGTAATTCACTTGAAATTAAAAAAACTATGTATAATTTGTTCATGCGACGGATATTTTTTATATATAAACATCTTCAGATTAGGCGAGATGGAATGTTTATGAATAAAAATATTTCAAATACGTTTTAATATTTTTTACCATTTAAATTGCTCCAAATTTATTAAAAAAAATCGTTTACTTTTTTATAAGAGTTACTGTCATACTCAAGTATTCTTCTAAATGATTTCATGCTTAACTAGTGCCGCAACTTAAAAAGGTTGTACAACAAGCGGTTGACATTAAATAAAATTATATTTCTTTCTTAATGATGCAATCGAAACGGATTTTTGCTCTATACTTTGTTTACTTTATCTAACCGGTTTGAGAATCAATTGAAAATCATCAGATAATTCATTTAAACTCAAATCTTCCGAATTGTAATAATCAAGAAATTCTTAAATGTAATTTCTTGATATTGACTTAACAACTTCTTATTAATAACTCGATGTAGGTGGTTGAAGTTAATCAAAATCTTCAGAAGCAATTTTTATTAAACTGCATTTTTTCTTTTTGTATGTTTTTGAATTTTTCTGTTATTGAGATGGAGTTTTCTTCAGTAGCATCGAACCATTTATTCATTCTAAATATTTGCTATTTTACTGTTATATTGGATCAGTGCAAAAGTTTGTATACGATTCAATAGATCGTGTTAAGGGTCCCGCATGGAGGCGCTCATGATTGAAATGTATTCATGTTATATATATATATATATCGTTTGAAAAGTAACAGTCACTTTTGTCATTTAAGGATTAGACGCATTTGTTTCGATTAAATTTGTGTGTAAGAATTTTTTTTGAAAATGGACAATGAAAAGATACACTTTCGTCACCTTATGTTGTACGAGTTTCGAAAATGAGTAACCATTGGCGCGGAAAAAAAAATATTCGGGAAGTTTATTTGGACCATGCACCATCACTACTAACTGTGAGGAATTGGTTTGCTGATTTTCGATTTGGTGATTTTAATCTCGAAGATCAACCACACTCTGGACGGCCTACCGAGATCGATGTCGATGTTCTGCACGCTTTAGTTGACAATAACTCACGAATTTTGATGGAAAAGATTGCCGAGATACTCAGACAGATCGACTGCATTTCGGCATTTAAAGAAGCTGAGGTTCACGTTGAAACTCGATACATGGGCGCTGCATTCGATGTCTGAAAAAATAAGTTTAATCGCATCCCTTCGGGAGTTTATTTCCTTGGACACTTCAACAGAGAGGCTTTTTTGGATCGGTTGGTGAGTGGCGATGATTTGCTCCTACGGGTTGAAACGATTACTAAGGAGAAGTACCGCCAGAACTAACCAAACTAAACGCAGCAATTAAAGAACCGATTAAACGTCCGATTTTGGTCAATCTCAAAGGGGAGATCTTCCACCACGACAACGCAAAACTACATACAGCAAAACTGAGTTTTCAAAAACTGAAGCAGGTGAAATGGATAATCATATCGCATCCACCGTATTCTTTGAATATTGCACCTTCGAATTATCATTTGGTCCGGTCGCTGCAGAACAGTTAAACGGTAAAAAATTTGACACCGTAGATGGTCATTGACACCTCACCTTCTTTTTTTTCCAAAAAACTGCACAGATTTTACGAATGAGGAATCCAACAGGTGCTTGAGCGTTGGAAAATTATTATAGGAAACGATGGTGAATACATAATTGATTAATAAAAGCGTTTTCTGCAAAAAATAATCGCTTGAATTTTAATTTCAAATAATAAGTCTGTTCGATATGTACACTGAACTTACTTGAATTTCATGATTTTATTCTGACTTTCTTACTCTGAATTTGTTTTTATCGAACAACATTAGACTAAGGTTAGAGTAAATCATATGAATACTGTCAAGTTTGGGTGATTTGTTTATTCGATAGCGATTATCATAGATTATCGAGTTGGACAAAGGTGCTCGGCGTTACTCTAACAAAAGGCTAGAGTAAGATCAGAGTAACAAATCACTTGTTCTGAATTTACTCTAAACTGTTCGACGAAAATCCCAAGTAAGTTCAGAGTACATATCGAACAGAAAAGTGCAAAATTTTTTACTCCGAGTAAGTTCAGTGTACATATGGAACAGACCTAATATATGAACTTTTGCACTAACCTATACATTTGATTTCCATCAGCTAGAGTTTTAGCCATCGTCAAAATACGGGATGTAAACTTCTTTCACTGCTTGACATTAGATTTGATATTTCACAGTTCAATAGTAAACGGTGACTAAAAATAAAAATGTTTAAAGTGAAGATAATACTTTCCATTTACTCTACTAAATCAACTTAAATTTCAAATCGTACATGAAGTTGTACACTGATCCAATATATATATATATATATATATATATATATATATAAATATATATTTATATATATATATATATATATATATAAATATATATTATATATATATATATATATATATATATAATAAAACCATTTAACCAAATAATACATCATATGCTCAAATATTACGAATTAGTAGTCATTATGTAATTAGTGGAACTGTTATGAGTAAGGAACTGGAGAAGGACTGCCGGGAAGAGGGATGTCTAGAGGTAGAAAATTGAAGAAGTCAAGGCTCAATTTGGCTTGTAGCGCCATCGAAAGAGAAGAAGTTATTATGTAGTTTTGGAAATTATATCAATAATCTTTTACTAATAACATACTTTTTTAAATAATAATATTTTTATGAAGTTTGAGATAATTTAATATATATATATATATATATATATATATATATATATATATATATATATATATATATATGTCAGCCAGGAAGTTTCGGCCATGTACATTGTTTAATAGTATGCCTTGGACGACATGGCAACAAAAAACTATGGAGGAATAACAAGTGAGTGATCGTGTGACGAGTTGTAGTGACACAGAGCTCTTTGTTGATAATGTGAATGTTTATATTTATTGTTGAATAAAATCTAGTGAAACGAAGCAGTGTTTTATTGAAAACGATAGCGTGGTATCATATATATATATATATATATATATATATATATATATATATATATATATATATATATATATATATATATATATACATATATATATATATATATATATATATATATATATATATATATATGTATGTGTGTGTGCCTGTACATATATATATACACATACACACACACACACACACACACACACACATGTGTGTGTATGTATATATGTGCGTGCGTGCGTATTCTTGTCTGTATGCTTGTGTGTGAATATATGAATTGTATGCGTGTGTGTGTATGAATTATTAGTGTGTGTTTAATTGTGTTTAATTTGTTCTCAGTAAATTAAGCAACATTACGGATTTTGTTTTAGTTTATACGAGTAAGTTATTTCAGAGGACATCTTTAATACTTTCTGATCCACTTTTACTCATTTAGAATGTTTTTTTTTTTTAATTTATTTATATGAATCAAGTACTTTTGTCAGAGAGAACTTTTTAAAACAATATTGTTCTTATATAGTACTTAATAGATATTTCCTTTTATACTTTGTTATTTATTATATTATTATTATTTACTAATATATGAAAAATAATTTCACACTGAAAGAATGTGTTAATAATGTTGTTAATAAAGGCTAACGTTAATTTTTACAACAACTTGCTCCAATGAAAGTAATTTGGGAATTATACCCATAATATAGTACATTATCATTATATTCGTTTCATAAATTAGGATTAAACAATGTTATACAAATAAAGTAGAAAGACCCGTTATTATATTTCAGGAAATTATAAGATCATTTACCGACGAAAATCTATCTTAAGAGAAACTGTAAATGGATAGGTGTAATTCAAATAACAATAGAAAAAGATGTAAACAACTATTTTATCAATATAATATTATAAGTAATGAAGTATGAAAAAATAATTTTAATCTAAAAACTAATTAATTGATTTACTTATACGGTATTTATCTTTGTCTGTAAAAATATTCGAAGCCACTTTACTGGCTTGTATCATTCTTTAATCGCCACAAAGTTCCTTTCTTCTTTGATTTTTGTAAAGTTTACAATAAACTTAAATTCAGTTTCAAAAATATTTATGATGCATGAGATTGAATTAATCATTATAAAAATACCATCAAAAAATATTGCTAAAAAATTAAATTAATTGCATGAATACATTTTTAACTTGATTTCAATAAATTCTTTTGAGTAATATTGTATAAAACAGAGATCTTCAAACTATGTCGACTCACGAAACGTTTAAGATAATAATTTTTTTAATTATTTAGGATAGTAAACTCCCACCATCCTCAGAAAACTGAAGATGCGTAACCCACAAGTTTTCAAAATCAGTCATCTTACATGATCAAATTTTATTATTTACACCTGATTAAGCATGATCGTAATGTGTATTCATATATACAGTTTTACTATATAATAATAGGTATTTATACAAATTATTATAATGATTATTATAAATTATTAATTAATTATTAGTAATTATTATAAATTAACTATTCCGAATTTTTAACTTTTCGGGTTTTTCGAAAAGTCTTTTGAATTTTGACTTTGAATCGCGGAAACCCTAATGTGTTTACGCGGAACACAGTTTGAGGAACACTGGTATAAATGATACTATTTCTTTCAATTGTGTAGTAATTTACCCTACATACTGTAACAATTATCTCTACTAACGGTAGTCAGTAGAGGGGATCATTCGAGTTAGAAATGGGTCTTGAAACAAAAATATTTTTTAATTCTCTTTACGCCAGGTCACTGAAAAAATAACTAAATTTTGTAACTAGCTGTCATTCCCAATGTTTAATAATGTTAAAATTAAAAGCACTAACTTTAAAAAATTCTCAGGATAGGAGGCGTCAAGAATTATAATTTAAGGACCTACCCACCATCTTAAATTGGGTGCTATATACAAATATATGTATTTTTAAAAGTACGTTGACATTAATTTTATCAGTACTAAAATAACGCGACTGTTTTATAACTTTTGACACTTTAATGATTAGATATCGTTTTAATCAAATCTTTTTTATTAACTTTATACAGTCGATTTTAATAGTTTCTTTTTTTTAAAAAAAACGTAAATTTTTTATATAAATTGTGCATATTTTTTTTAACAAAAAATGTTTTTGGTTGGTTATTTATTAGGTTTTGTTAATGGAATACTATGACTTTATATATACTAAAGGATATAGTTATTTTTTTAAAAAAATGGTAGGTAGTGTCGGAGTCACTACTGTTGAGGTTTTTGGCAGAAAACGTCTTACCTAAGCGGTGTTGTCGGGGTATGGTGTCTGTAGGCTTGGTAAGAAAGAAATGAACACAACAAACTTGTGTGTCTTTTTATTTATTTCTCACAATGCTAACTAATTTGTAAAATTTTGTTAGACGGGACAATGGTACGAGTAGTACAATATGTAAGACTTGCATGCTACACTTATATCTCTAGAGAACATTAAGTTTCTAGTGGTATATTTTAAAGTTGTGAAGTCAGTTCGATCTGTCGCCTAGACCAATCTAACCTTGTCGTTCAGAGACTGTTTCAGACGATCGTTCGACGCATTAATGTTAAAGTCCCCGGTGAGCAGAAGTGGTATGTTGGAATCGCAGGGCCTGTCATTAACTTTTGTTCTGACATGTTTTGTGTAGTAAAGCATTTGCTGAAAAAGAAACATCTCGATATAGTTGAGTGGCAAGTGTGTTGGCTTCAGTGGATACGCGAAATCGTTAATTTTACTCAACGTTGCCACCTTTCTTTGCTTTACTAATGTAAAGCAGTTTGAGCACAAGATGAACGGTTGAACGTCTTAATCTGTAAATTCCTGTTGTAAGAATTGCAACGTAGCTGCATTTAGCCGTTTTGAAGTATTTTGGAACCATTTGCGGTCAAAAGCTCCACAAACAGAACCCAACTTGTTACCATAAAATGTCTTTTCAAAGTGCTCCATTGCCAGACGCCAATGGGTTTGAAACACTAAATATCTATTCTCAAACGCGTTCGCGTAACTGTTGTTCGCCTCTAATTGCCGACGCTGCCTCATCTACCAAATTCGTTCTGCTGCTGTCATTGGGGACTTTGTGGATTCGTCATTTAGTCTTCTTTCACTTTGTAAACGTTTACGATACTTATTTACTTTAATATTTACCTTGCGATACTTATTAACGTCATTTTTTGATCTGTATTTTGGTAACATCTAATTTGGTTTAAGTATTAATTTTACTTCAAATTGAACTATTTAATTTAGGATGTAAAAAAAAACAAAGAGTAAAATGTTTGTATAAGTTCAAAACAGGTGGTAAAGCAACAGAACTGCTTGTAAATTATACGATGCTTTATGCGTGTTAATATCATTTTAACTCTTTCGTTACGAACGGGATACATATGTCCATTTCGTTACTAACGGGATACATATGTCTCACCAATTTTCAAAAATTCCTGTCGGGGAAATAATTTACATAGTAAACTCACTATAAAATACTGATGGGACAAAACTTCTCAGGACTATATCATTTATCCAAGATATTGGAAGATTCTTGGACAATAATTTTGGTCAATTTTAACTGCCGCTTAATGTACTCAATTACAATTTAACAAAAATAACAAAAAAAAAACGGTATTAAAACGGTTCAAGTGTATTCTTCGGTTTGCATTTTGCAAACATCGACTTTGATTTTATTGTTAAATTTGCTTCAAATTGGACTATTGAATTAAAAATGGAAAAGAAGCAAATAAGAGCAATTTTTGTATGAGTTCAAAATGGTAAAGTAGCAGAAACTGTTCGCAAATTAAACGACGTTTTTGTTGTAGGTACTCTTAGGGAACGTATGGTGCAATGGTGGGAAAATTTTGTGCTGCGGACGAGAGCCTTGAAGATGAAGGACGCCTGCGTCTTTCTTCAGTTCGTGACGACCAACTGAAGGTGTTAGTTGAATCAGAACCACGCACAACTATTCGAGAGCTTGCACAAAAGTTAGGCGTTTGTCATCCAGCAGTTCTGAACCACTTAAAACAGCTAGAATAGAAATATATATATGAATTTGAAAGTCATAAACCGCAATTATTTTTGTACCAACCTAATACATACGTGTGAATATTCTTATTGTTATTTAAAATAGAGAGGAATGATTGTCCCGAGCAACTTCAAAAACATTAATTTCTATATTTCTATGTATGCTATTATTATTTGACATACATTTATTTATTTTTATCTAAAATAAATTACTATTATGCTAGCAAGATTTTTATATAAAATGATAAGTAGGTGGAATTCATCTGTTACTGAAATAACGAGAACAATTACAATTAGAAAGTACAAACGGAACAACAATGTTCGCTATAACCGAACTTCCCTGTATTTATTATGCATTAATAGAATATATAATGAATTACCATGTATTCATATTTATTTTTACTGTAATTTATTATTATTTTGATTCGATTATTTTAAATAAAACAGAGTTGGATTAAAATAACACAAAGAAAAGATTTTACAGTTTAAAAAATTAAAAAGAAATGTGTCGCTTAATACGGGATACTATCCCATTCCGTTTTCATCATATATTTTGTAATATTTTTTTTATACAAAATTAACACGAAATATCATTAATTTTTTGCAGACGTTAGACGAAACGAATTCATTAATCCGTACTTCAGTTGATTGTCCAGTTTATTCTAATGTAAAAGAAAAAAAGGTGGCCTATAATATTAAAGCCCCAATAGACTATTAGTTTTGGCGTCAATTCTGACTGACCAGTTGTGATCAGTACGATTCAAAGTCGTTCCGTTTTGAACTGATCAATCCGATTGAAGGAATGAAAGAAATTCCATTGATTTATCTGTCCGACCAACTGAATGGAAGTAAAATTTTAGAGTTTGTTGCAGTTTCAGTAAAATCATTTAGTTGTTTAGCTCTTTTTTATAATAAGCTTAACTTTTAAGTATTTTTAGTTTATTTTTTTAGTTGGTTACGAAATAGAAGTACTAATAGATTATGCTTCACGTTCCACGAATTTTTATATCTTTATTACGATAGAGGGGAGCATTGAAGTCGATAACAAATGAGTAGAAAAAATTCTGTTATCAAGCATAAAAGAAAAATATGTAGATCAAGTTTGGGACGAAAATTACGAAAAGGCGGTAGAAAATTCAATACTTACTTTTGCATCGGCGTTGAAAAAAGGTGGACTGAATCAAATCGAACGAAAGATATTTTTGAAAATATGCAGAATGGTTCGAGAAAAAGTTTATTTTACCCAGCAACAAATTCTATTATTACTGGATTTTACCATCCAAAATCCAGTATTACTGGAAGATCATATAAAGTTTTGCCGAATGCAGTTCCAGGAGTAAGAGAAGAAAAATAGTTTCATTAACAAACACGTTTTCTGAAGCGCTCAAGAAGCGCGAAATAAAGATTATAAAAAATTCAGGGAGCATCATACAAGAAAGAATTCACGAATTAATACAAACAAAGATCTAATTACACAGAATTCTAATAACATCTGATCCTTATTTGTCAATGATTCGGGATTTACCACGAAAAAGATTGTTATCACTCTTGGAGGAGGTCAAATAATTATTATTAATGATGAAACTAAAGATAAATCTTCTTAATAAAAAAAATAGCTTGAATAAAAAACGAAAATAGAACAGATGAATATATTTTTTTTAATTTTCCAATTTACTTCCACGATTAAATATAATTACAAACTCATATTCATGCATGACCATTTTTAATGACAAACAGTCAATAATTCTATAGAATTTGCTTTGTCAGTTCTAAAAAATATATTTTTTAAAATAGATGAATAATCTACCTTATAAGGTAGATTATTCATCTATTTTTAATTAGAATTAATATTTTGATATGTTGATAACTCAACAAAAACGTATAATTATCCTTCAGTATATGTGTTAATGGGAAACTAGGGCGTTATTTTGGGTAATTTCTATCTTAAAAATCATTTTGATTACTCAAAATAGTTTTGGCAGGCTAACGTTATGTTTCCGGCCACTGTACCGCATCGAAAACAAAGAGAAATATTTGTTTAGTAAATAAAACGGTGCCCGTGTAAAACCATGATGAAAGAAATTAGATTATCCATGTACATATCGTATCAGTTAGATCTGATGATGTGCGTACACACAGTCTGATCAGTTGAAACTCTAGATTTAACTGAATAGTCAGAACTGACAGCCAAACTGATAGTGTATGGAGTCCTTTAGACCGTTCCCTATTGACGATAAAAATTGCTTTAAATATTTTCTATTAAAACAATACTAATATATCACAGTGTTTATAATTATTAAATATTTACTAATACTGAAGAAGATAAATTCAATTGTAACTTATCAGTCAATAGTATGTAACATAAATGATTAGTAATGACAGTAATGAGTGCTTTGTGTAGATTCCCATTGCCATAAAATGAAATGAGATGGAAAATAAAAACACTCATCTAAGTTAACGTACTTTTATTTACACAATAGAAAAAGAAACAAATATACACAAAAAACGATAATTATAATCTCACATATGATGCGGCATTTATCTTATCAACGCTTTTCGTTCATTCTTTGTCATTAAAAAAAACATATATACATTTGTATAGCATTTTCACACATTAGCATATTCATATTTTTTGTTTGGTTTATTCAGAAAACTTAAAAACCATAACGCATACGATGTAATTACATTTTTAATGAATATATATATATATATATATATATATATATAATGAATTTAAATAATATACGTTATGAATATATTATATATCATTAAAATTTAAATATACTTTCATACATACATGCATATTTAAACTTAAAACACATATTTTAAGCCATATATACCCACAATTAAATCCAGATTCGTTCGTTTAATCATACACGTCCACACATATGTAAAAACGCTCTACATCGAATTCGTAGGTTAATCGCATTATTCGCTTAAGCTAATTTATTAAATTTCCATCGCGAACTGTTCATCGGATTCATCTATCGTACTGTTCGCATTCACTGTTTCATCGTTGTTTGTTTCTGGTGTAATCGTAATAGTAATATTTTTTGTATTGTTGTTGTTGGTAAACACTGGCGGCGGGGAACATTTCAGAAGACATTCTGGAATTGTACCAGACTTTGGCGGTGTCTGCGACATGGGCGAATTACGCAAGTTCATCAAGAATGATCTTTCGTACACAATGTGCGTTCCTACGACAAAAAAAGAAATGTTTGTTATTTTTTAATATCAACAATAAATATAAATGTAATAAATATTAATAAGTTTACTATCAACAACAAATGTAAATGTGTATTTAAAAATACTTTTATTTATATTCCGTTTATTTTATTTATCGTCTTCATTTATTTCAACTAATAAATCAAAAAGTGGTTCCTTATCAATGTTACATTAAAAAAAATTAGATTAAGTAATTGACTTTGGATTTAAAAATAAAAATATATAACAGTAGATTTAAAAGTGAAAAATATAAATGAAGGTCATTTAGTGAAATTTAATATTAAATGTGAATACAGAGTGTTTCAAAAAATGTATACACTTTTTAACAGTCCATAACCCTCTTAATTTTCTTTATTTTTAGGGAAAAGTGTTTTAAAACGATAGCTGATCTTAGATTACAGTTCAAAAAAAGAAAATTTGTCGTGAAGTGCCACTGGAAGTGTGAGAACGCAATTGAAGTGCAAAGGCAGTTTAGAAACTGTCATTTAAATTAAACGGCACAATTAATCGATACAATTGCAGCTACTGGGCATCTAAGAATCCACATGTTACGGAGGAACATTATGTTAATTTACCAAAAGTTACAGTGTGGTGTGGATTGTTAGTAAGGGGTTTAATTGAAACATTTTTTTTTTGATAGCACTGTGACAGCAGATGTCATTAAATTGAATCTGCTGCAGCAATTTGTCATACCATCCATTTGTGAGATTGTTTAAGGATGAGGATTTTTATGTTCAACAAGATGATGCACTTCTCCACTACTATCGTGATGTGAGGATCCATCTTATTGAAAACTTGCTGAACAGGTCGATTGGACGTAGAGGTAGCAGTGATTACCACATGCGTACCCCCAAATTTCTCGCCAATGAACTTTTTTTATGGGGACTCGTCAAAGATAAAGTTTATGGCACAAAATCAACAATAGTTACAGAATTGAGAGCAACTATTCAAAGAAAACGCGACCAAATACCAAACCAAACCATTCGTTCTGTTTGCGATTCCATTGATCCACGTTATCAGTAGTGTATGGACCAGAAACCGTCATCAATTTGAACATTTGTGATAACTAAAAAAATCTATGTCTGTCTTCTTTAATTTGGAGTTTTAACATTAGTTATACCTTAATAAATACTAAATTTATAATTATTCAAAGTGTATATACATTTTTTGGGATGTCCTGTATGTGACGATCAAACATTGTTTTATAATTAATATAACAATTATCAAGTCCTTGTTCACACTTTTGTTTTCTTACAAATTTTTGAAGAAAATGTTTGTGTGTGCATGCGTGTTTTCCACTTTCGTTAAATTGCATGGAATAAGTGATGTTTCTTCGATGCTGAGTATAAACAGCAAAAGAATAGAGATAGAAAAAAGATAGATAAACATCAAAAGAATAGAATCTTATTATTCAATTGAAATCACGAATAATTAACACTATTTTATTGTTTATACACATATAAACATTCCACGATTAATAGAGACAAGAGAATCTCTTTTTCTTTTTTTAATTTTTAATACTATTTACTGATTTTATGAACATGTAAATCATTTCATTTTGTAATTATTATTGTATTAGGTGTTTTATAGAAAATAATGTTTATAGAAAAATAGAATAGATTACAATTCTCAAAGTATTCTCCATTATTTTGTATAACTTTGTTCCATCGGTCGGGTAACTAACGAATCTCTTGTCGAGAAAAATTGCGAATTTGAATCATTGAAGTTGTAATGCATTTTTTTGGATCTCTTTCACACTTTTAGCATTTTTTGCATGTTTATGCGTCAGAACACCTTTCCTTAAAGCTAAACAAATCATTCCTGTCTCTAAGGCAGCATTTTTTTAACTGGAATGTAAAAAGTATGCAATGCCTCATATGATGCTTTTCGGAGGTCATCGTCTTCACTACTGTTTAGTACGGTTATGCCAACAACTGCTTAGCCAATATATATATATATATATATATATATATATATATATATATATATATATATATATATATATATATATATATATATATAGTTTTAAAAGGTTAAGATGGACACTTCGAAATCCTAAAACGACGAGGAATTATTTCAATTTAGAACACAGTTATGACTGATTCAATTTAAAGGCACCGAATTAATTTTTACACTTTATATATATATATATATATATATATATATATAATATAAATATAATAATATATATATAAATATAACAAAAATATATTATTTTATCTATATAACTACGGGCACCTTTCTTCTTTATAAAAAGTACACGTATATTTAATGAATTTTTTTTAGTGAAATCAGCTGCTTAGTAAAGTACAATTAATGATTAGTAATATTTCAATTTACTATATACTCGTACATGTTGCAGAAAAAAAAATCAGATGTATTGAATTTTATTTCTTATTTTTTTACAATTTTAACAATCGACAGCTGTGATGACAACATGTCAGCGCGTCAAATAAGTACATTACAGAAGTATTTGTACATTTTAAATAGAAAACGTTCAACGGAAGTAATTATTCATACTAATCAATTCTTTCCAGTATTCAATTTTACTTGCAAGTTGAAGCGTCCTTTCATTGTACAACGCGCTGATTGACTACGGATGTACGTTATGCATGAGTTTGTTGGTTTCTGAGATGTGACTTTTATATATTAACATGTCATAGCCGGAATATGAAATATTTAGAATTTAATTCACTACAAGACAGCGTAAAACATTCACGTTTTGATTCAATTATTGAAATATTCGAGGTTGTCACTAAGCTGTCCTTTACTAAACAAAATTCATATTTTTTTTGTCTACATGGTACATCTTTATTTAGCGCCAATATATTCCAACAAACAACACTAATACAGGTACTCTTTCTTGTCTCTTTTCTGAATATATGTTTTAATTTTAATGTTGATATGATGATTTTATTTAATTTAAATAATAATAAATATGTATAAGCTTGTATGAATTTGTTTACTCAATTATACAAATAGTAGAAACATTATTAGTCCAGTGGATTTGGCTGTGGAATATTGCATCAGAATGGACATTCGTATCTTAGTTGTGGGATGATAGGAAGGTTTGTCAAGAGTATAAATACAGTAATCTAATCTTGGTTGTGGGATGATAAGAAGGGTTGTCTAGAGTACAAATACAGTTTTGTGAACTGTCAGACATTGCGCTGTCGCATCAGCGTCAAGGAAAGATTAAATTCTAGTTTTTTTTAATATATCGCTTCCTGTTATAGCTATATAAAAAATTAAAAAGCCATTTAGTAAAGAATTATATTCTCTACAGTTTTGGTTCTTATACTTTTTCTAATGCGATGACTATTTTTTTATTTATTTCAAAAAACGGTAATTTATTTTTGCTTTTTTTTTGTTTTTCGTTCGTTTAACGTTAAAGATAGCCATTAACAAAGTTGTAAAAATAAAGTATGAAAAAATCTACAACTTTCATATTATTTTTTGTGTAATAAATATTTATTGTTTTACACACATACACAAGACGGCGTGTACAGAGATCCGTGGAACTGTACAAATCGACGCAACACTATGGGAAGCGATATTGAAGTTCTGCGCGTACAATACACCCAGCTTTTTGCAGTAGTGTAAAACAATAAATATTTATCGTACAAAAAAAAGTTTAATATGAAAATTGCAGATTTTTTTATGCTCTACAACTTTGTTAATGAGTATATTTAACGTCAAACAATTGAAAATGGAGAAAAATACAAAATCTTCTTAACCAGTTTTTTTTTTGCAATAAATAAAAAAACATTCAACCCACGAAAAAAATTATGAGAACAAAAGTTGTAGAGAATTTAATTCCCTACAAAATGTGTTTTTTTTAAATTTTTGTTACTACAACAAGAAACAAGATATTTTTTAAAACAATAATCTGGAATTAAACCCTTTTTTTCTGGCTAGCTACGACAGCGTAAGGTCTGACAGTTCACAAAAATGTAATTATACTCTAGAAAATCCCCTATCATTCCATACAGCCAGGATTATATTGTCTATTCTGATGCAAAGGATCGGCCGGAATTTTAGCTAGATCCACTGTACTATATATAATCAGTACTTCATCTTTAAATTTTGTTTTAGGCAAACCAATAAAGAGTGTACATTAAAAAGGAATCCGCAATCGTACTAATTTTTATTATTCAATTAAAGATATCCTTGTATATTTTATTATTCCATTTTTATTTTTTTTTCAAATTTTGTCTTTAAATATCAAGTCAAAAGAAAATTATGCTTTCATTGATACTTATGTCGATAGAATTGAAGATGAGTTTTAGTTTCAAGCTATCGAACCACTTTAATGAAATTGTGATGATAATAATTATGACATTTTGGAAATTCCCGCAGTTTTAGCTGACTATCTGATATATATATATATATATATATATATATATATATAGATATATATATATAATATATATATATATATATATATATAATAATATATATATATAATATATATATATATATATATATATATATAATATATATGTATAATATATATATATATATATATATATATATATATATATATATATAATAATATGTATATATATATATATATATATATATAATATATATATATATATATATATAATATATATATATATATATATATATATATATATATATATATATATATATATATATATATAATACAATATAATATATATATATATATAATACAATAATATATATATATATATATATAAATAGATAGATATATACAATAATAATATATATATATATAATAAAAATATAATATATATATATATATATATATATATATATATATATATATATATATATATATACATATACATATATATATATATATATATACAAGTTTAGAGTGATAAGAGTTAATCTTTAATTTATTTACAGAGAATTTAGCCGAAATATAAATTACCGGTGTAACAGTCTAGAACTCATTTAAAAAAAATCTTGAAAGAAAACAAAACAGTACTTGTAGGGACTTATGATCAATTGAAGGACAGAAATAATGTTTCTTTTTTTAAAAAAAAAAACAAAATCTTATTACTTGCAATTGCATTTTTGATGGTCTGAAAAAAATGAATTTTTATTTTCACAAATAAATATTCATTCCTCTACATACCACAAATATTTTATTGATAAAATGTTCAACAATTGATTCTTGATCATTTTGATTGTCGCTTAAATGTATTTCGATGACAATGCCATAATCTTCAATGTGTTCAAGTACATGAAAAATTGTATTATTTTTTTTTATATCATGGAGCTCTTATGATAGAATTACTATCTATATGTGCATAAGCTGCAAATAAAACAACCGATAATTAATTATTGAATACTTTTGATTACGAAAACATTGCATGGTTTGCAAGGGAGTGTCAATTAATTATGAAAGTGATTTTAACCCAAAGTGCAAAAAACGGTCATTGTAATGTATAGGTGCTTATTTTGATATTATATTTTATGAAATAAGTTTTTCTATTTCTAACCCCTTCAGACCTGATGCACATTATAATATACACTGTTTTACTGCTTTGATATCTGATTTAAAATATGAAAACTGTGACGGCAATCATATATAAGCCTTTTCTTTGAGTATATTTTTATAAAAAAGTAGAATACTACTTCCATATGTTGGATTTTATTCGAAATACATGACATTTCTGATAGTGCATCGAATGGCCGTGCCTTGTTATTGCTACGCAAACATTCTATTTTATAGATATATTACAAAATGTTTAGAGCTAAAATTATGAACAGCATGCCAAATAAGGTTTATTTTTGGGCTACATATATCAATTTTTGTAAAAGCATTTCTTTTTGTACAAGTATTTTGACTTTGAAATGGATGTATAATTGAATGTACATAATGCCTGGAATTGTATATTATTGAAGTCAATTCTGGTGTATATTTAGCATCAATTGTAGTTTATGACTGTGTAATAAAAAAATATAAGTTGATAAAAAAATATGTATTCTGATACTGAATTGAAAAAGCAAAGAAATTGTTGGTCTGATGAAGTTATTAGCGAGAACAATATAGTCATAGAAAATGTCATGACAATCAATTCAGTGTGTTTGGTATCAAATTTTATAGGAAAAGGATATGAAGATGATGTACGCGGATGGGTCAAGAAAGAATCTAAATATATTGAAGCAAAACGACCTGAAATAGTAAAATTATGGAATGGGGGGGGGGCTTGATTTATTAGATTAAATAATAAGTTTATATATAGAATATTTATAAGATCAAAGAAATGGACTCTGAGATCAATCATGCACTTTGTCGACTTTGCACTAGAACTAGCTGGTTCGAATATAAAAGAGACTGTGTAAAAATTAACATATCGAAAAAAAACACTTCAGATTTGTAAGGATTTCGAATGGGAGTGGCTGAAAGTTTGATATCACTTGGTAAAACTGTCCAGAACTCTTAACGAGGTAGGTTGTCATCATCACAATCAGCACCAAATTCAAAATTATTTCTAGGATTATAAATACGATCTCTTCAGGAAATTCAAAACGATCACGTAAATCACATGCTCCAGATGGATGACAATAAGGAGGATATCAGATGCAAGTTGCCGAGATGTAAGGGTAGAACACATGTTTTTTTTTGCGACAAATATAGAATTAATTTATGTTTTGTAAAAGGTAGAAACTGTTTCACAAAATTCCATCCGGATTAGAATTAAAAAAATCAGAATGATATTGTTTCTGTTACCCAAAGAGATACCAAAGAAGAGAAGTTATATTTTGTTGTACACAAAATGTCTTATTTACTTTAAGTTTATTAAATTTCATTATCAATGACAATAAAATACCCTTCTTTAGCACGTTTCATTTGCATCTATTGAGACAATATGTACATTGTAATGTACATCATGAAAAAAATTGAAAAATCTTGAAGTAAAAATTAATTCCTTGTATTTTGAATAATTATGTTCTAAATCATCTAACACCAGAAAACATTTTTTGTCACAAAAAATCATGTCCGAAGAAGTTAATTAAATAATGAACCCACATACAATCAGAAAAAGCTTTTATTTATTTATACTGATCTAGATAATAAACACAACAGAATGTATTAGATTCGAACGCTAATGTTTATTCATGATAATTTTTATAGATCAGTTTACATTTCTATTTTAATTTCATGGCTGTAAAAATATTAGCTAATTACTGTATTAAAAAATAGTGCTGATATATATATATATATATATATATATATATATATATATATATATATATATATATATATATATGACATATATATATATATATATATATATATATATATATGACATATATATATATATATATATATATATATATATATATATATAATATATGTATATGTGTGTACGTATGTAAATATAATGGGATACAGACGGGACACTGTGTTGCGATAAAATGTTTAAAAAAAAGTGAAAGAGCAAGTGAGAAGTCTAGCCACGTACGTTGTTTGTGACCATGAAAAAATAATAATTCATTCGCAATTCAATTTCAATGCTAATCGTCCGAAGTCGAATAAAAGTGAGATAAAATTCTTTACCTCCAGGTGTTGTTGAATAAAGAGTGCCGCCTGGTGTCGTAGAATACTCAGACGGTAATTGGCTAATGTCGGTGATGAGCATCCTCCTTGACGGAATATTTTTAACTTGTGAGATTGACCTCGCTACCGGAGACGCAGACATTTTTCGTATTTATCTATACATAAACAAACAAATATTCTTGTACACGTGTATACATGGTACATACATGCATTTGTTTTCAATTCTTACAAGATTGTGATTTAATTTCTCGTTTCGATTGAAAAAATCAGTTCAGAATATGAAGAATATAAGATTTTGTATCTGATCCGATTATTAGTTATTAATAGCCACAAACACGTGTCTCACTATTTAAGAAATAATAACTTAGGACTAGACTTATAAGCGATGGTACTGAACTGTAATATAATAATCAGTGAAGGAAAATAAATTACTGAATGTTATGTATATGGAATGATTATAATAAATAATTGTGCACTTGTGTTTATAGTAGGCGGCGACGTGCGACGAGAGACATTAACAATAACTACGCACCTTACACAACTAAAGTTTTGAAGTCGTGCTGGCTGCTAAATAAAGCAATTTGCGGCGCAAAAAGATCCCCACTTCTGACGGCGGAGCGCCAGAGTCGCTTGATGTAAACAAGATTCGCTGTCTTGCATTTACATATTTACTTATGGTGTGCTTCTCTTTTCAACTCACCACGTTGTGTTATGATAATATTTTTAAATGTACTCATATAAACACACACTTAAATACACACATAAAGAGTTGGTGTCTCACTTATACACACAGGCACAGGTGCACACGTTAATGTTTACGTGACAGAGTATTTCTTTTTTTTTTATTAACTATCGTACGATTGGTTTTCGTAGAATTACGTGACACGATTCAGGTTTAGTTGTACACAACTTACCAAAATAGTGCCCATTGCACTGACCCACCCGAATTCTTTGAGCATTTTGTTCTTAGTATTGATAAGAGATGAAATGTGTCTGAAACATCAGATCTAACCATTACATCATCTGTTTGTAATATTTGAATTGTGCACACACTACTTTTTTGAAGAATATTTTTTAATAACCCTAGGAGACTTCGCCACCTGCTCGCTGCGTTCACCAACCCCCGTGCTCATTGCGTTCACCCAATTGTCAATTATAAGCATACACATACAAATTAATGAAACAATAAATAACAATATATATATTTTTTAAAACTCATTTGTGTCTATATATCATTCTCGCAGTATATTGTAACGTTGCTTTTTATATATGAGATAAACATATTTAAGTACCGCAAAAACCTCGTCCCGAATAAATAAGTCGACGGGATGGAATTTCTATTTTTAGTGGATAATTTTGATTATATATATATATATATATATATATATATATATATATATATATATATATACATATATATATAACAGGGCTTCGCCGCCTGCTCGCTATACTCGCCCACTTCTCAATTAAAATCATGTACATGTAACCGAATGAAACAATAAACATATTTTTGAAATCTCACCTCTGTCCATATAATCATTCTCGCAAATATATTGCAACGTAGTTGTTTTATATATGAGATAAACATATTTGGGTATCGTAGAAACATCGTCCTAAGTAAATAAGTCGATGTTATGGACTTTTTATGTTTTGTGGATAATTTTGATTATATTTATTTATATTTATATATATATATATATATATATATATATATATATATATATATATATATATATACACATATATACATACACACGCACTAAGGGACTTTGTCCCCTGATCGTTGCGCCCATTAACTACCGGGGTTGCTGCGCTCGCTCACTTATCAATAATAAACATGTACAAATAACCGAATCAAATAATAAATCTATTTTTTAAAACTTACCTATGTCTATATAATCAATCTCGCAGATATATTGGAACATAGTTGTTTTATATATGAGATAAACATATTTGGTTACGTAGAAACTTTGTCCCAAATAAATAAAGCGACGTTATGGACTTTTTATTTTTTGTGAATAATTTCGATTATATATATATATATATATATATATATATATATATATATATATATATATATATATATATGTATATATATGTATATATATATATGTATATATATGTGTATATATATATACATATATATGTATATATATATATATATATATATATACGTACTAGGGGGCTTTGTCCCCTGATCGTTGCGCTCATCAACTTTCGGGCTTACTGCGCTCGCTCATTTATCAATAATAAACATGTATATATAACGGAATGAAACGATAAACATATTTTTTAAAATTTATTCTTGTCTATATAATCATTCTCTTAGATATACTGCAACGTATTGTTTTATATGTTAGATAAACATATTTGTTTACCGTAAAAACCTTGTCCCAAATAAATAAGTCGATGTCATTTTTATTTATACGATAATTTCGATTTTTTATAATATATATATATATACACTAGCGGTCTTTGCCCCATGATCGTTGCGCTCATCAACTTCCGAGCATTCTGCGCTCGCTCACTTATCAATTATAAGCATTTACAAGTAACCGAACGAAACAATTAACATATTTTTAAAATTCATTTATATATATATATATATATATATATATATATATATATATATATATATGTTAGTATGTATATACAATCATTATCGCAGACAGATTGGACGTGTTATTTTATATATGAGATAAACATATTTAGGTATCATAGAAACCTTGACGTCATAAGTAAGTGGACGTCATCGAATTTTTTTACGGATAATTTGGATTTTATATGCATAGAAAGATGCAGAGAGATAATACAGTGACTAAAAACTAAATCATTTCATCATAATTACAGAAATTGAGGATTTATGTCATTTGTTTTAATTTTTTTGAACAGAAAAAATATTTGAGTATTATTGGATTATCTAAAATATTCGTATTAAAATATTACTATTAAAATTAGTGATCGAACTGCAGTGCATTTCGAACACTAATTTTCATCTTACAGTCATTTTTTCGAAAGAATACATTGACACATTTTAGATTTGGAATTAATAAAAAATATCATTTTTAATGATTTTTTTAGAATGATTTATTTATATCTAAAAATGCTGTAAAGATGAAATATGTGATAATCAATGTACAATGGCTCTAAAAATATGCAGGAGACATTAAAAAGTTGTCATCTAAATTCATGCTTTTTAATTATTTTTTTTTTATCACTGCGATATTATATTGTTATGTTACGTTACGTGACACGTTTTATGTTGATTATGTTGTTTTTCTGATAGTGTTTCTCTTAAACGTTCTAGCTACAGAAATCTTTACCGTAACGGTTTGACCTTGATCAAAGACCTGAAAAACGCTACGCCTTTGATATCCTACCATATTGAATACAGCAAAGTTATTTCGCAATAATCCGCTGTTATTAATGAATAATGGCATCTCATTAGTACTCAGCTATTATCTTTTTCGTTCTATGTTGGTGTAAAAAAATCATTTTTTATCTTCAATTACAACTCGATCTAACAGTTGATTATTTTTGTTTATTTAATACAGTGTTTTCCAAAGTGGATCACACCGCCCCCTGGTGGTCGCTGAAGCGATCCAGGGAGGCGATAGTAGTCTTGGAAGCAACTGGGTGGCGTTGAATAAAAACAAAGGAGCGCTGGAAGCATAAAGAAAGGGGAAGAAAATTTTGAATAACTGTTCGTACATGTTTCATCTGTTGTGTAACATAAATAAATTCGTAGTGACTATTTTTCAAATAAACACAAATTCCAAATACATGTTATAACTGATCTGTGGTCAAGTCCGTCGATTTTACAAGCAAGTGACGGAAGATGAGTGAGTCACCCATGGTCGTGAAGTCCATCACGACTTCAATTAACGATTTGAAGATATTCTAAAAATTAACATACCCGATTGAGGTTTGGAACCTTTTACAAGGAAAAACACAAGAATCTTCAAAATTACAAGCAGAACGATAGAAGTATCAACAAATAAACAATTGAAATTTAAATTCAAAGACGACTACCAACAGTTCTAGCTGCAAAAGTAAATATCTATACTTTATCCTGGATTATTGGCTATAGTACAAAATTTTTAATTGCATTTCTATATATATATATATATATATATATATATATATATATATATATATATATATATATATATATATATATGTATATATATATATATATATATATATATATATATATATATATATATATATACATATACACTCGTTCCTCAATTTACGCGGGACTTTTTTACACGAGTGTTTTTACGCGGTAAATTATACCTCTATTTACGCTGCACTTTTTATACGCGGTATTGATTTACGCGACTTCATTTTACGCGGTCAGATAGATTTCATTTTATACAATTTTTCATTGTACTTATTATATATAAAATTGACGTAAATTCTTACTTAAACGTATAAAAGTACGGCAGTGCAGTACAAAACATGCTCAGGCAGACGTCAGATTGCCTTACTAATCATCTTTGCGATCCTAATTTAAGAAGCCAGAAAATATATTTTCCTAGAAGTTTTAAAAGTACGTAACAAGTGTATACAAGTGACACTGAATAAAATTTATCTACTTTTGTTTTCTAAAACGTCATTATTTTATTTTTAATTTATGTGAAATAATTATGTGTTTCTACAACTTTACTAGCTTTTATTTCCAATATTTTTTCTATTGTACTGACACTCAATTTACGCGATTTACATTCGCGTAAAACAAATCCACGTGGAACGGATACTCCGCGTAAATTGAGGGACGAGTGTATATATATATATATATATATACAAATATATATATACATATATATATATATATATATATATATATATATATATATATATATATATATATATATCTAATTTATATATATATATATATATATATATATATATATATATATAATTTATATATATATATATATATATATATATATATATATATATATATATATATATATATATATATATATATATATATATATATATATATATATATATATATATATAGTGTAACATAGGTTCAGTGCGGTCACAAATTTGTTAACGAAAAAAAAACCGACAGAAAATAATTAATCGTTGTGATTTAAGAATGTTGCTGAAAAAATAGAGCCGAACATTAACCTTTCCTACCGGACACTAGAAATATTTAAAAATGTTGACATTTTAACCTAAAAATACGTTTGAAGTGTTTGAAAAGAAACATATATATATATATATATATATATATATATATATATATATATATATATATATATATATATATTCAAATCTTAACTAGAATTGTAGGTACAATTTTTAAGACCTAGACTAATGTGTACCGCTAGGAACTTTATATATCACAATTGTTACAAAATTGTTATGAACCTTGTAAAAAAATTTTAAATTAAAGTATTAAACTTATTAAAATTATACATTAGCTTCATGATACTCAAGAAAACATTTTTTTTATCATTCGAACGCAAAATAACATTTCAATAAGAACATTTCTGGGCTTAGACTGTATCTTCTTCATGCTGCATACTTCGAACGTTCTTTTATTTTCCACAAATGTTGGTCAATGTATACTTCTGTTTCCAAATCTTACATCTTTCAATATTTAATAATTTTTTTCTGCCGTTTTGATGAGACAGAGTTTTTACTATTCTCTCTAGATATTCTTTTCTTCTGACCAGCATTATTCATAGTCATCAGTCCTTGTGTAACCGAGTTTCTAAAAACTTTTATTGTGTTTTTTTTTTCAAATATAATCTCGTGCACACTATAGGGATTGGCAAATGTTATATCCATAACGCCATAAAAAAATCTATGCCACCATTTTGGTGATTTTCAATCCACATAGTATAATAATGCTCTCACCCGATCAGCAGTATGCACCCTCCCATAAATTGATTGTAATCCTTGATTGCTGCTGAGCAGGTAATCGTTCAACTGGAACCATCTTTTTCTTTACGCGAAACAGTAGTTTCTTCATTTCCATGGAAATTAGATACTAAATGTACTACCTTGTTATCTTTCCACGTCCAATATTATATATCTCAAATATGTATAGTCTCTATCTTAAAAATGTATAGTCATAATTTCCTCTTTTCAGTTTAAAATCAGCTTCAATGTTATAAGGAAGCATCTTACTATTCGACCAAATTGTCTCACATGCGTAAGTCATCTAAGCGTTTAATTTCTCTATAAATGTAATCGAAAAAAAAAATGTCCAAGTATATAACTTTATCCTTTCCCTATTCGTCTTCAGTCAACTCCAGTACCACTTTTTCTCCTCATGAATAATCAGAAAACTTTTTACTCATTTTTTCATCTTTCCCTTGATATATTATAAAATTTTCAGTAATCCTCTTTGATTGGCTAAATATCACAATTTATACCCACTTTTTACAGGTTTTATAGGTAGGTATAGATTTTATACTCATCTGCCCGTGACTTTTATCATGGATTCGTCAAAACTTATTTCTCTGGTTTCGTTATAACACTATTGAAATTTTGTGTTTTACTCATCTAGCATAGATCTTACCTTGTATTGTTTATCTTTACAGTTAGGAGGCATCTTGGAATTATCGTTGCAATGTAAATATGACAATATGGGTACGAATTTGTCTCTGGGTATCGTTTTGCATATGAGGGATTATTTAAATCTGGACTATAAGAGTAATAATTAGTCCAGGTAGGTCGTGTATGGTAACTTATATAAAATTTCATGCCTATAACAGCTATAAGTTCTTCTTTCTTGAGGTTTAGAACTTACATGTCTTTCTGGATTGCGTAGAAGTTTATTTGATACATGATCGTGTCTATTGCCTTATAACAGGTGGGCTGAAAAGTTCGTAGGCTGACACATAGATGGCGCTACTAGTATCAAATCCATATGATTTTTAGTTAGCCCTAACCTTCAAAAGACGCGTGTATAAATTTGACAGCTGTTGCACTATTAGTATCTGAGTTATAGCATTTTTAGTGAAAGAACTTTTGTTACCTTGAAAAAATTGATAAAAAGGAATTTCGTTTGTTAATAAAGCATTGCTTTTTGGCGAAAACAAATACTGTTGAAACCAAGGCTTGGCTTAATAAACATTATTCGGACTCTGCACCAGGAAAATCAACCGTAGAGAAGTGGTTTGCTAAATTTAAACGAGGCGAAATGAGCACCGAGGACGATGCACGCAATGGACGCCCCAAAGAGGCTGTTACCGACGAAAACATCAAAAAAGTCCACAAAATAATTTTTGATAACCGTAAAGTGAAGTTGATTGAGATAGCTGAGACCCTAAAGATATCAAAGGAACGTGTTGGTCATATCGTGCATGAATATTTGGATATGCGAAAGCTCTGTTCAAAGTGGGTGCCGCGCGAGCTCACAATCAACCAAAAACAACAACGAATCGATGATTCTAAGGAGTGTTTGGAGCTGTTCAATCGTAATAAATCCGAATTTTTGCGTCGATATGTGACGATGGATGAAACATGGCTCCATCATTTCACACCGGAGTCCAATCGACAGTCAGCCGAGTGGACTGCACGTGATGAACCGAATCCAAAGCGTGGAAAGACGCAAAAGTCGGCTGGCAAGGTTCTGGCATCAGTATTCTGGGATACTCATGGTATAATATTCATTGACTATCTTAAAAAGGGAAAAACCATAAACAGCGACTATTACGTAGCGTTATTGGAGCGTTTAAAAGACGAAATCGCGAAAAAGCGGCCTCATTTTAAGAAGAAGAAAGTGCTGTTTCATCAAGACAATGCACCGTGTCACAAATCAATGAAATCGATGGCGAAATTGCAAGAATTGGGCTTCGAATTGCTTCCGCATCCACCGTACTCTCCAGATCTGGCCCCCAGCGACATTTTTCTATTCTCAGACCTCAAGAGGATGCTCGCTGGACGGAAATTTTGCTCCGATGAAGAGGTAATCGCCGAAACTGAAGCCTATTTTGAGGCTAAAGACAAATCGTATTATAAAAATGGTATCGAAAAATTGTATGACCGCTATAATCGTTGTATCGCCCTCGAAGGGAACTATATTGAATAATAAAATCAAATTCTATCAAAAAAAATTTTTTTCTATGCAAGCCTACGAGCCTTTTAGCCCACCTGTTATAATAGAACCAGAAAAATATCTATGGGTGTAGAACCATAGTTCTTCGAATATATCAGTATTGGAAGTATATTCCGATAAATTTGTCACGGCATTTCGTTTTTTCCATTGACGATTCGTTTCTGTAGTTTTGGATAGCGATTTTGACTAATTTGTGACAGATGGGATTCATCAGATGATGCTGCAACCAAAGAACAAGGTATTACAGGGTTAGAAGTCGAAATACTCGACATTACTTGATAAGTGTTAGATAAGGAGTATTTTTCTTCATTTCTAGGAGAATATTGAAGTGAGTTCATAGTCTTTTTCAGTTCCGCGTAGAAAAATTTAATCGAAATTTATTGAAGTAGGTAGTTGTGAAAGAAGAGTATTATCATCAACAGAGATCGGAATATCTGAATCCTTTCGAAATCTGGGAACTCTTCTAACAGCGGTGTTTCAATAAGTTCGACGTTTTTCGAAATATCCGTCTCTATAAATCTAAAACAATAACAAAAACAACATTATATTCGAAGACACTTTTTATTAACATATAATAAAACTTAAACCAAAAGTTACTGACGGTACTTCTAAGTCCTCTCTAAACTTTTTAATATTTCGGTAGTGAAAACTTACAAACACGCATTTTACATGCTAGGATTATGTTATAAATGAAATAGGTTATCTATAAAATAAAGAAAATAAACACTTACCCAACCAATTATATTTTTTAAAAAAAAATATCGAAAAAGCACACAAAATTACATTCACTGACTCACTGTCAAATTCTGACTTGAAAGATGTACTGGTTGGTTGATTCCTCTTATTTTTCTAATTAGGCGCTGTGGTTAGCTAGACTTGCCATTGAAGAAGTCTTTGAACCTTTATAGATTACTGTAGTAGACATTGGTCTTAGAATAAATGAGAATAAAAGCAAACTAATGCTGCAAAATAGAAGACGAAGGATACGATTAGGTGAAAACGTCACCAACGATGATTATAATTTCTAGGATATAAACACTTTCACATACCTTGGCTCAAATATCACCAGTGAGAATAAAGAATCTCAAGATTTTCAAAAGGAATAGTAGCAGCAAATAAAACATGTTTCGCGCTTTTACCCATGGTGCATAGGAAGACTAAAATCCGACTGTATAAAACGCTCATTCATATTATCATATCTTATGGAGTCTTTAGACCACTTGAGACCCCTACAGCAGAAATTGAACTTAGAATAAATGAGAATAAAAGTGAACTAACGCTGCAAAGTAGAAGACGAAGAAGAAGATTGGCTCAAAACGTCACTATCGATGATTACAATTTCTAGGTTGTACACAATTTTACATACATTAGCTTAAACATTACCAGTGAAAATGAGAAATCTTAAGAAGTTCAAAAATTATTAGGAGCAGCAAATAGAACATATTTCGCGCTCTTGCCTATAATGAAATCCAAAACTGTGCATAGGAAGACCAAAATCCGACTGTATAAAACCCTCATTCATACTATCATATCTTATGGAGGTGAAGCGTAATGATTTTAGCTGACATGATTTCAGCTAAGACCACAGAAATGTTGAATACCGTCGAAAGAAGAATGCCGAGAAAAATATTTGGGCCAGTAAACGATGGAGGTATATGGAGAATATGCTACAACTTTGAATTCTATAAAGTGTAAGAAACCAAAACTATCGGTCTTTATAGAAATGTTCTTCTTGCGATGGGCAGGTCATAATGAACGAATGCCGGACTCAAGAGTATCAAATAGGGCCCTGGAGGGACAATCAGATGGGAGAAGATCTGTGGGCAAGCCATGGCTCAGATGGGTAGGCATGGTAGCGAAGAATGTAGTGAAACTGTTGGAAGTAAGGAACTGGTAAAGTACTTCCAAAGAGAGGGTTGTCTAGAGGCCGAAAATTGAGGAGGCTAAGGCTTGATTTGGTCTGTAGCGCCATCGAAGAAGAAGATTAGCTACATCAACGATACGAAGACTACATCAATGATTTCGTATCGAAAATATTTGATGGGAACAAAAATGTTGTGGTACAAATTTATACAATTAGATAAGAAAAGGTTAAACATAGATTCGGTTGTTCAATTATTCCTTAGTAGAAGCTTCAAGTTATGGCAGAGTTTATTAACAGAAATGCCAAAATTGCTGTTGTTTAACCCTTACATAGTATTTAAATAGAAGCTTAAGAGACATTGTAAGAGCTATTTTTTAAAAAGATACTTATTTTATGGAAAAAATAATAATTTTTCATCAAGATAATGCACGTATCTAAACAAGTGGTTTTTCTATTGCAAAAATCGCTGAACTGAAGCATGTTTTGCTGCCCTATACGCCGTATACATCTGATTTAGTCCGTCTTATTTCCATTTATTCTCAAACGTCAAAAACATTTTTATTGGCAATATATGTTCTTAAATGATGAGCTGAATTTATTCGTATTTTTGAAAATATTTGAATGTCTGTGACACATTTATTTGGCATCTATGAAGATAGATAAATTATTCATTTATAATTTTACATTTATAACCTACTTTTTGTTACTAATATTTATCTTTGATAACATATGACACAACTAAAACAATGGCTATGAAAATTTACCTTCAAAACGGCAAAACATCTATAAAAGAAAGGTTAAGTTTTGAATATAAAAATATAATATATATTAATATATTTGTATAGTAATAAAACGGATATATCTATTTTATATTATTTTAATAACATATTTTATTTTAATAATTATCACATCTAACGAAATATAAAAGTATTTTTTTATAAGACGTACAACAGACAAAGTGCAAGTGAAAATAATAAATATCAAGTCATAATACGCAAAAACGTTGAGTTTAGAGACAGTATTCTATACAACACCGCTACATTTCTATAACGTGTTTTTCTATTAGGTTGGAAGAAAAATAATTGCAGTTTATGATTTTCAAATTCATATACATTTACATATTTTTTAAGTTTTGTAACAGTTTTAAGTGGTTCCTTTACTACTGGATGACCAACGCCTAACTTTTTTGTAAGTTATTGAATTGTTGTGCGTTGTTCTGATTCAACTATCGCCTTCAGTTTGTCATTTAATATAAAGACTTGTGTCTATTAACAGGAAATGATTCTTCAGTACGAGACATTTTATTATTTATTATAAATAAGTATAGAAATAAATAATATCAACTAAAATAACTTTAAAATATTTTATATAATATTTTCTATCCTAAAAACAAAGACAGTAATGTAAGAATTTACGATTGTAACATAAAAATACTCGTGTTAGGCTTCACATTGAATCATGCGTATTGCATCAATTTAATTAATGTTTCCTTATTATATTACAAGTGCTGTAAATGATACAAAAAAGGGGTTATATATTAAAAAATATGCTTCAAAATAACACAAAAGCAAAAAATATTCAGAGAACTCCTTATTTCAATACATTTTCCTTTAAATTAGGTACAATACAAATATGACATTGGTTAAATTCACTTTCACAATTATAATAATCTACTTTTTCTAAAATTACTACTGCTTTGCCATTCTCTGATTTCTACTCCTTTTGATAAAGAATCTAAATAATTTGTTATTCAACTTAGATGTATTTTTTAAATATCCAAATTATCATTAAAATAGTAAATCGCCTTCTTTACAATAAAACAAATACAATAAATGTGAGTTTAACCAATTAGATGGTAAACTTTTTTAGAATAAATGAGAAAAGCGTCACTCTTTTTAGTCAAGAACGGGGATACTTGTACTATTTCTAAACATTACTTTAAATTATTTGCAAAATTTAGTTAATTGTAGCAACTTAAAAAGAATGCAACATAAATTTGTTGTTGGAACTGTAACACTGTGATTTTCTTAAAAATAAAGTAAACTTTTAAAAATTAAACTTTAAACTTTAGACTTTAAACTTTAAACTTTTAAAACTTAGAAAATAGTAATGAACGTCATTTCAGTTTAAGTAATTTTGGACCTTATTTCATTTATCGTTATTTAGTTTTTAAAAAATACGTAAGCAATTTTATTCGTTACAACGATTAAGATATTGTCTCTTACAACAAATATAATTTCTAACGACTTTTTTTTAAACTTTAAATCCAACAATGAAATATGTCTATCGGCATCTATCTATTTTTCATGTTGCACACATTTTTTTAAAGTAGTTTGTATCATTTGCAACGGAACAAACAATTATCGTTTTTTGGTGAACCTTCTGTGAGATACACTGCCTCATAATGTCAGAAACAAGAAATATATTTTATGAAAGTGATAATGAAAATGTCATTGCCGAATTATGAACATATATTACAGTACTCGGAAATCTCACGGTTCCTATGTCGAAATTAAGTTCGTATCTAGAGGCCAAAATAGAGTACGGAAAAAGTTCGTATGTCGAAAAGTTCGTATGTAGAGCGGTTCGTAAGTCGAGGTACCACTTTATTTGAATAAAATTCAGTTCTTGAATTTAATTTAAATTATATGAATTAATAAAAAAAAATACTGTTTAAGAGTATATCACACTTAAGAACTTATACCAAAATCGCACAAAGCATGATAATTTTTTAAAAAAAATAAATGTGATTTAACAGGTATAAATGGTAAATGATGTACATGCGGACTACTTTTCATTCGTTCTCTGTTTTTAGTATTCATACTTTTACAAAGAACAGTAATGATAAATGAAGAGGTAATGTACTTCACTAAACGAGAAAGTATTGAAACATTATTTTATGAATATTGAAATGAATTATAGCTGATATTTTAGAAAAACTGACAAAGATATGGTCAGCTCTTCATTATGTCAATATATACAGTTTAAAACAAACAATGATACGAGTATGTGCAAATAATTGATTTTATTTGTATTTTAATCATATTATTACAATTTTATAACGTACTGATAAAGATAAATCACATGTAAAAAATGTAAAACAATATCTGTTTATCGCATAAATTATTTTAACTCCGATGTAGAAATAGTTGAACTAGAATATTACTTGACAGTGGAGTGTTTATATTTAAAAATCAAGGTATTCAACTATACCTACTGATTGTCAACATAAAATTATCTTTTAAATTTATTTTCTATTATCGATTTTACACATAAATAAAAACATGTTATTATATAAGTTCTATTTCTGTTTTACCAAACCTTTTACATTTTCTGTCAGGAGTTTACAAATATGTGACAAATGAATTATCATTTATTTCAAATTTTAAGAAATATTATCATTTTATATATTATTTATATATCTCAAAATATTCTTTGAATTATTACTGTCAGTGCTATCATAAAATATATTTTAAATCTTGCGTTATAAGCAATTGTGTTGTTAGTAGAAATACAATTTGTATTATAGACAAGTATTCGCTGTATATTATTTATAATTTGGGTAACATTTGTGGAAAATAGAAGAAGGATTGAAGTATGTAGCATGAAGAAGATACAGTATAAGCCCAGAAATATTCTTATTGCAATGTTATTTTGCATTTGAAAGATAAAAAAAATGTTTTCTTGAGTATCATGAAGCTAATATGTAATTTTAATAAGTTTAGTACTTTTAATTAAACTTATTTTTTATAAGGTTCCTAATCATTTTCTGGCAATTGCGATTCATAAAGTTACTGACGGTACAAGTTAGTCTAGATCCTAAAAATGATACCTAGAGTTCTAATAAAAATCTGAAAAAGTATATGTACTTCGTTTCAAATACTTTAAACGTTTTTTTAAGTTAAAATGTGAGAATGTTTAAATATTTCTAGTGGTCGGTAAGAAAGGATTAAATCTTAGTTAACATTTTACTAGTAAATTACGCAGTAAAACGAAACTTATTTGTGTTTTATGACTTAAATTTAAACAATATTTCTAAAATTGAAATAAGCAGGAAGTTAGATAAATCTATGACAATTTAATAATGTTTAAATGTATTATTGTATGTACTTATTTTTTAAAATGGTATTTGTCATTAAATTTAAAGGTAATGGACGATTACCACTACAAATTGAAACAAGTATTAAAATTGTCCAATCTTTCAGAATAAATTCAATATTTGGTAAATTCGTGCAAATTGTTTTATACAGTTTTGTTGTAACGTGTACTAAAATTACTGAAATAAAAATGGAACTTATGGTTGTGGTACAATAAGGTAGACTTATTATTATTTGTATTAATGAAAGTAACTGTTCTTTGTTTACTTTTACATTAGGAGGTTAGTTATGAATGAAAATCAATAATTAAATATATACAAATTTAACCATATTTTTAATTTTGTATCCGATGTATATATAATATTTAAAGCGATAAGAAATAATCAAATTAAAACGTAATAAAACGTATCAGTACACAACTTTTTGATACAAACAAAATAACAAAAAAATAATTATCAATTAAACGCATGATTTTCTTCAGTGGGGTGCTACTGACTTTAGCTGTCGACGTGCTCCAAAACCCCAAATGCCTAGATAGATATTTTATATAGAAATTTCTATCTTTTCTTCAGCAGATAAGAAGTAAATTTGTAATTGAAATCAGCATCAAATTAAAATTTTAATTATAATATTTTTTTTAAATATAGAGCACCAGAATATGAGGATTAGTTCAAAATGTTTTTATTATATCTATTATTACGGCACAGAGATAAAGCAGATGTGCAATTAACGATACTGTGTTGTTTTTAGATATAACTAGGAGGCTCCTCATCTTGTTTTCTGTTTTTACCAACGTTCGGGAAGTTTCCCCCACTTGCTAACACTCGATGCTCCCTTACAAATAATACAAATTAATAAACTATGTATGAAAAATGTATAATATTTTTTTTTTATTCTAAAGTTTTAGTGAATACGATATTTCGAATAAATTTCTTATCAACCTTACACTAAAATCGTGGGCTTTCTTTCATTGTGAAACGGAACACTGATCTTGTGACTGATATAAACCAATCAGACAACAAATAAAACGCAAATATATCGGGACGACTATTTTTTAATTATAGAGAAATATGTAAATGGAAAATAATAAAAACATTAAAAATACTACTAAATCCATTATCAAAAAAACTGAACTATTTAAATGAGTAAATGACAGTAGGATAGAACGTGTAAAGGAAAATTGATACACAATACATTCTATCGTTGAGTTATACTACACAAAAAAAGGATAGATTTAATTATTTTTTGTTTAAATTTAAATTAAGTTAATTGTGTGCCTACAAAATTCCAAATAGATATTAAAAAATAATAATGATAGTAAAAAGTTGTCCAATAGATATATTATCATTAAAATATGATAAATATCGTAGCATAATAATGAAAACAGAAAGATTAATAGTTTTATATACGACGGTAGTTGGATAAGTACGGTTAAAAAATCAAGTTTATTGGACAACGCCGTTTTTTGGAAAAAAAATGATTTTATTTCTCAACATAGTCTCCATTGAGGGCTACACACTTGGTACAATGAGTCTGCAAAATACGCATTGACGACGGTAATAACATCCTCATTCATAATTAAGAAGATAGATTTAGTATGGATAAACCACCTTCTGGAATTAATTGTTCTGCTATTGAAGATTTGAAGCAGTAAAAAATTGTTCAATATTTATTATCATTAACATATGATAAATATCGTAGCATAATGCGGAAAACAAATAAGATTAATAGTTTGATATACGAGGGTCGTTAGATATAAGTATGGTAAAGAATCAAGTTTTTTGGACAACGCCGTTTTTTGGAAAAAAAAATTATTTCTCAACATAGTTTCCATTGAGGGCTACACACTTGGTCCAACGAGTCTGCAAAATATGTATTGACGACGACGATGACATCCTCATTCGACGAGAATTTCATCCCACCGAGCCAAATTTTCAAGTTTGGGAAGAAGAAAAAGTCGCACGGGGCCAAGTCCAGAGAATAGTGTGGATGAAGAATTAATTCGAAGCATAATTCGTGTAATTTTGCAATTGCGACGGTCGATTTGTGGGACGGCACGTTGTTCTGGTGAGAGTACTTTTTTGTGCGTCAATCCTGGCCGTTTATGTTTCAGCTCTTCTTTCCAACGGTTCAATAATGTTGCATAATAAATCCCTATTATCTTTTTTCCCTTCCTTAAGTAGTTTATCAGGATGATTCCTTGGGAATCCCAAAAAAACAGTTGCCATCACCTTTCCAGCCGACAAAACGGTCTTCGCCTTCTTCGGCGCAATTTCACCAATCGTTGCCCATTGCTTTGACTGCTGCTTCAACTCAGGTGTATAGTGGTGGATCCTTGTTTTATCCATGGTGAAGAATCGATACAAAAAAGCTTGCACATTCGATTAAACACTGCTAAAAACTGGGTTGAAATGTCCTTTCGTGTGCGTTTTTGTTCGACAGTCGAACAATCGCGGCACCTATTATGCATACAGCTTTTTCATGTGCAATATTTCGTGCATAATATTGTGCACTCGTTCAGTTGAGATGCATACAGTCTCAGAAATCTTGCGCATTTTCACTCGGCTGTCTTCCATAACGATACCATAGATTTTTTTCAACGATATCCATCTTGGTGAGCTCAACTGTGTGTCTAGAGCGTGCATAATCTTCAGTGCTGGTTCGGCCATGTTTAAATTCATTTATCAATAAATAAACAGTCTACAACGCTGCTGCAGAATCCCTATAAACTTTATCGAACTCCACTTTGATCTGGGTGGCCGTTCACTTTTTCAAATAAAAATGTTTTATCCCTACACGGAATTCGTTTTTTCCATTTTTGCAGCAACTGCTACAATGCTCGCTTCAATCATCTGTAGAACGTAAACAACTCGTCGCTCTGGCTGAAATTTTGCCTTTGCTAGTTTGAAAAGTGACACTTAATAGCCGTGGCATTACCAAATGAATGGTGGTGCCATCTCATAGAAATTTACCAAACTTATCAAACGACTCTCGTAACTTGAATAAATTTACAAAATAAAAATATAAATATCTGTATAAAAATAAACTATTTGGTGATATTCTGCATAGCAAGATAGTGCGAGGGCCAATCAAGAAGTAAATACCTTTTTTGTTTGCTATTCAAGTGGATAGAAACATTAACTGCACTATAGGTGTTCACTTATAAGGTCAAGGTTATAAGGCTTTAAGGTTATGTTTATAACCTTAAAGCCTGATATGTTTAATGTTATGGTTTAGTCCTTACTTTCTTATTTGAGCCGGTTTTTATACACAAAAAAAGTTAAACCTACCTTATATTGCATTCTTTTTAGAGCGTAGCAATAATATCATGAGTGTGAGTGGATTGATCGCTTTAAAAATGATGGAGAATCATCACGTGTGACAAAAAAAGTATACGTAAATTTTCCACTTCTAGCATGATGTCAACATTCTGGCAGTTGAATGAATGATTCTGTAGGATCGTCGAGTCAAAATTGATGAAGTTACAATTAAGCTGAATATTAATCATGTTTCGCGTTTTCAATTATCTATGAGTCTCTAAATTTTAGAAAAGTCTGTGCTTATTAGGTACTGAGGTAACTGACAGAAGTTCATAAATGTAAATGTTTGAAAATTTAATAGAAGCCTTCGGAATTGTATAAGACTAAAGAGAATTTGTTTCTGAATCGTTTAATTATCGTTGATATGATGAGGTACGGGTTCACTATTTCGAATCAGAGACTAATCGGGAAATTGTAATGGGAAAAAATTTTTCTTCACCAACACCAAAAAAGGTCAAGACACAGATGTGTATAAGTATTTTTAATAAACAATAGTGTGTAATTTAATTATAATAATAATAATAGTTGTAGTTATGTAACAATATTGTGAAGAATAGCACTGAATAAAAATAAATAAATCTGTTTGTTACAATACTGATTATAAAAAAATATAAGTAGCATTAAAATATAATTAATTATAGAATAATCAATTGCATCATTTACATAATTTAACAAAATAATATATACGAGTATGAACAGTATAAGAAAGGAGTGGCAAGATAGATTCAGACAGATTTATTTGACACAAACGTTATGTAGTTAAGTTGTGTTTCTCCACGTGACACTCATATCTAATTTACGCTTCGTATCTATTAGCTGTAGTTAGTTTTTTTTTTCGTTTTATTGATTTCAATTGATAAAAAGTAAATGAAATGTTTTGAAAACAAGTAGCCAACACAAACAGCTATTGAGTTTTATGAAAAAGTTTCCTTTTTTTAAATGTCAATACAAAACATGTTTGCCCAATAAATATTAGGTTGGTGCAAAAATAATTGCGGTTTTTACGTGTCGAGTAAAGTAAAGACGTATATGTAAGTTAAAATTATATTTATTAATCAAAATAAGGACCATTGGCTTGCACACATTTCTCCCAAACAAGTTTGTTTATTCATACAAGATAGAATTCTGGAGTCCTGGAATTAACAAATTCATCGAAAGCGCCCCGAACTGATGCTCTTGATTTTTAGAAAACCTTCCCTCGTGAGAAATTGCTCAAATGTTTGAAAAATATGATCTGTCGGAGACAAGTCCGGAAAATAACATGGGTGAGGTAGGGTTTCATAATCCAGTTCATTTAATTTTTTGAAAATCATTTGTGAGACGGTTGGGCGTTGCCATAAAGAAGAATTGGTCCTCTTCGATCGACTGATGTTGGCCGTATACGATTACGATTACTTTTCATGCACTTTTTCAATTTCCTGACAATATTTTTCTGCTGTTATTTTTCACCAGGATTTAAGAAATTGTAGTGAATGATGCCAATTGCTGACTAGAAAACAGTGACCATAATATTTTTGTCATGAAGCTTCGGTTCAGGAAACTATTTTGGTGCTTCTCCTCGGTCTATCAACTGTGTATAACGTTTCCGATTGTTGTCTAGAATCTATGTGACAATGAGATCGAGAAAGGGATCATTTTTGTTACGCAAAAGAAACGCACATTAGACTTCGTATCGGCGAATTGCTTGATGTTTGTTTAGTTTATACGGCACCCATTTATCCACCTTTTTTCCAATTAGGCTCAAATGTAGAAAAACTGTTGAATGATCAACATTTAGTTCTGCCACCTCTCGAGTTGTTTCATGTGGGTTCACTTCAATAACGGTTCTTAAATAATTCTTGTCTGTAGCTGAAGAACGTTCAAGACCTTCCCCATTACCAAGGATTTTGTTTTCGAAATTTTTGGAACCAGTGTTGAGCTTTATATTCACTAATTGACTCTCCACCAAAAACAAATTTGATATTTCGAGCAGTTTCTGTTACCTCTTCTCAATTTAAACTTATACAAAAAAATCGCGCCAATGTGCTTTTTTCCATGGCTAATTTAAGAGGTTATATCCAACAATACTAAAGAATAAAAACAATATGAGATCAAATTTGTAATGCTAACTTCATTGTTTAAAATAATGTATCATATGACTATTACAAAAGATAACGCTAACTAGAAATATCGGTGCCAAACTTAAAATGATAAAAATCGCAATTGTTTTTGCACCAACTTAATACATAACACACACACATCTTCGCTTCTCCGTTTAAAGTCGTAAATATACAAAAATGGTGCGTGTGACACGCATTGGAAGTGAAAATTCTTATCTTTGTTTTGTTTAAAATCAAAAATATTAACGTTCCTTAGTGTGAGTCAGTTTTAAGATGTTAGGATTACGAAAATATTTTTAATAAAGCAAAAAGAATGTCCGTCATGTCCGTATTACAATTGATTTAATTGTAGCTTAAATACACATACTTTATTATACAATATCACAACACATTACAAATATTATACATAATATAATGCAGGTATTTTAACACATAGTACGAAGTTTCGCTTATGTTACTGTAAAAATATACAGAACACGATATAAGATAAAATAAATTGGATAATAAAATGTGTCATCTCATCCGCCTTATACAATTCAGTCTCATTCTACTTTATATTGTACCCTTTAAATTATATGATCTAAAGTGTGTGATATAAAAGTGTGTGTTATATTCTGAAATCCATAAAAAACACATGTATATAATTTTTATGGATAATAACCATCATTACAATAAATATTTACAAAACCAACAAGTGTACTGTTCAAGCGTAGAAATATATGAACAGAATATTCAAAATCAAAAAATTTCTTTTTAATCAGTTAACACTTTATCGACCTGGCGGTTTTGATATGAACCTCTGATCTGTTACCGATGGCATATTGGCGTTTCTATAAAGGGGTTCGTAGACCAATAATCAGACAATTTACTTTTATTTACTAATCCCATCATAATAACAAGAGCTAACCACTTTTTTAATTCGAACACTGTCCTATCACATCATTTTTTAGTATTTTTGGGTAATTTATAGGCGTTAGAATTTTGGTGATAATAGCGTTTTGTTTCAGTTGAAATCGTTTGTGACAAATCATCTCCAATAAACAGACTCACAACATCGTCTATGTTCTTTTTATTTGGAATAAATGATAGTCCTGGGTTACCTTCAAATTGCTAATTATTTCGGGGTGGGTCATCATGGTTCCAGTCGGACTCAACATCGTTTTCCTCTTCAGAATCGCTATAAATTACACGTAGAACACGCCGACGACGCCTTGTAGGAAATGAATTATCAGACACTTTCACTGGAAACATCACTAGTGTCATTATGATCATAATCGTCAGGAATATCTGATAAAACATCTGTACAATTTTGTTCTAAAAATATATTTTCATTTTCGTTATTCATTTTTATCGGTATTTAAATTCAAAATATAAAGCAAACAATAAAATGTCAAACAGTATAATTGTAATTAATTGTTATAATTTTTATTTTTATTATTGAATAAATATTGTAAGTTAAGCGCTTTTAATGATTACGTATCGCAATATGATTATTTCATATAGGACTTCAATTGGCATTCCCGGTAGATAACGCTAATTTTATTTAGAACGCCAATTGGCGTGCCCGATTATTAAAGTGTTAAAATAACTGATACTCATATAATTCAATACAGTTATAAAAATTCACAAGTGGTGAAGTTACAAAAAAATGGTGTGTGGAACTTTCACGCGTTGAAAGTGAAAAACTTCTTATTATCACTTTTTTAAAGTATTACAACCGTTATTTTTTCTTAATGTAAATAAGTTTTAGTATGTCAGGATTACGATGCGGTAGTGCGGTATATAAACTGAGTAAAGATAACGTAATTAAATTGAATAGTTTAATCTTTATTCAACAATCTTCGATTCATACTCTAAGAATGAAATTATTGGCTTATGATAACTAGAACTGTGCTTCATAAAAATGCACTGTATACGTTGTACACTCTGAAAGTGCTCAGCTTACACTAGGCCTCTGTTACACGCCATACTGGTAATACATTTTGTGGCTAGGGTTTATTCCTGCCACCAGCCGACACTACTAAAAGGTTGTTTTCGGACCTCTCTCTCACTCCTCTGTTCGCTCTGGGCGCGCTCATTTTTTATACACATTGAACATATAAACAAACTAATCTGTAGCTTGTCGTTTTTATTTAGTACAGCAATATCTCAAAACACAACAATATCTAAAAAATATGTGTTTTTATATGTGGTTTTCCGTAGAACATATTTACCGCATAAACATAGTTGACTATATGTACATTAGTAACAATTAACATTTGTATACTATTCATATTTTATATATGAATACAATCTATTAATTCAATGCGAAAACGCTTTGGTTTTGTTCATTTACCTATATCAATAAAATAAAATTGAATTGAACTTTTAATTAATAAAAATTCGGAAAATACGGGATCGGTAAGGTATATTTTTACACGTTTCTCCGGATTTATCTTAATTAGGGCACTTACCGCTACATTTTCTGCAATAAACTTCGAATTATTTGCGTAAAATGGGTAACAAGAAATTTTAAAACTCGCGCTCAGAAATAATGAATTACTACTAGCGCCAGAACATCAAGTCTACAGAGCGTCTCCCCGACCGCGAGACGAATAACAGAGGCCTAGCTTACACTACATTACGGAAAGAACTGACTGCGCAAGTGCGTGACGTGTACGAAATAGAGAGAGTAGGAACATGTTCCTCTCACTCCACTCTAAATTTCTTGCTGTGGGAAGCGTTTTATTTTTTGTCTCACTCGAGAAAATTTACACTACCGTGGCTATAGAAGTTTCACTTCAGTAAAATAGTGTTATGTAATTGTGTTTATATTTATTATCTTGTATTTTCTTAGATAACCTGTCGTTATTGAATTTCTAACAGGTGAAAATGCATTACTCATAGACATTCATCGGCGACTAAAAAATATTTATGATAATAACAGTATGAACAGATTTACTGTAGGTTGTTGGACAAGAAAGTAAAAAAAATTTATATTTAACGCTAACTTAGAGGAATTCGCGCTCGGTCGAAATGCTACTGTTCCGGCCCAAAAAATCATATTGCTATGGGTTACAAAATTCAGGGCCATAGGTTTGGTGTTAAAACTAAAACCACCTGGAAGATCATGAGACATTCGCACGCCAGAAAATGTCAATGCTGTGAGACAGTCCATTGTACAATCTCCAAACGTTCACCCTGTAAACATGCTTCTGATTTGGGGTTGTCTGATCGAACTGCCAGGAAAATTTTACAAGTTGATTTTAAATTCCATCCGTACAAAATAATGGCTGTTCAGAAACTTAAGGATCGCGACTGGGAGAACCGAATAGCATGTTGTGATGATATTCTTCGAAATGTTCATGCAATAGCTGTTCTGTTCACAATTGAAGAAGCTTATTTTCATTTGTCTGGCTATGTTAACAAGCAGAATTTTCGTTACTGGGCGGAAAATAATCGTCATCAGCTCTATGAAAGGCCTCTACACAGTCAAAGTGTTACTGTTTGGTGGCCTATTGCAGATTTTGGTGTTTATATCCCTTACTGTTTTGAGGAGGAAGTTCAAACGGTTACAGTAACTTCCCATCGGTATGTGGAGATGACACGGAACTTCCTGAAACCGAAATTCACTGAACTTGGAAATCCCGTTGTGTGGTATCAACAGCATGAGTCAACCGCTCACACCGTAAGCAGATCAATGGAAGTTTTCAGAGAACTGTTTCCAGGGCACTTGATCTTATTACGCAATGACGTTTGATGGCAAGCACGTTCACCCGATTTCACTAATTTTGACTTTTTAAAAGCTGGTCTACAAGCATCGACCAACAATCATTAACCCTTACCGGTCCGGAAGTGTTTTAAGTTTGCTTACCGCTGGGTCCAAGCTTTTTTTTATATGAAGAAAAATTATGCACTAAGAATTTTTGTATCAGATATAAAGAAAAATATTTATTTTTAGTGAAAATACAGATAATAAATGGAAATAAATTAACTAAAAATGACCGGCGTAGCACTTAACGTGTAAAATGAAAATATAATAACAATAACAATGATGAAAATAATAAATGATTTTTTGATTAAATATACGCGACATTCAACCTAATAAGTAAAAGTGCTATTCCGCATATAGTGCGGCATTGGTCCGCTAAGAGTAAATGAACTGAAGGCTGATTTATGTCAAGGAATTGCATCGATAACACCGGAAATGACCGGCCGAGTGATGCGAAACTTCAGAAATCGACTACAAATGTGTATCGCGAATGAAGGCCACAATCTAGCCGATATCATATTCAAACCCACTGGAAAATAAACTGTATTCGATGCACTTTCAGATTATGTAATAAAATTTTGATCAGAATTTGCCAGCTATGGTAAATTCTGATATAAAAATTTTAGGTTAACAAAAACTGTTTTGTTAACTTTTAAAATCTGGGAGGTTTTTTTTTGCCGCGTCTGTATAATGATTTCATTATACAGGCGCGTTTGTGTTCATTTGAACGCAAACACGGCAGACAAACCAAATAGTATTTAATAAAAACACACACTTTTTGAACACAAAATGAAAATTGTTTTATTTCATTAATACATTTACATATTTATTTGACAGATATAATATACACATCTGAAGTTTCTATTATTATATCAATTTTATAACACATTTTCATTATAACATCTTTTTTAATATCTCTGAAATGAAATGCGCTTAAAACGTATTGTCTCATCACACGTTTTGTACATAAACATATAAATTACATATATATATATATATATATATATATATATATATATATATATATATATATATATATATATGTAGTGGTGAAATAATCGTCATATAACTACTTGTACAAATAATGACACAGTGATATGAAATATACCTGTATATATATATATATATATATATATATATATATATACATACATACATACATATATTGTAGAACTCGTACATTTTACATTGAAAATAACGTATATAACAAATAAATTGTCATTTTAATTATAATAATGATGTACATTATAATTGACGTTTAGTAACATTTCATTTACTTACTCATAATCATCATTCATACTCTAGTTCATCAACTTATAAATTATGCACCTAGCGTCAACCAAATTCGTAGCTATAGACCAGCGGTGGGTAAACTGCAGCTCGTGAGCCCCATGCTGCTCCCAAAGCTAGTCCATGCGGCTCCCAAGACAATATTGGGTTTCATTACCATTTTTCCTAAACTTTTATATTAATAATCTATAGTAGTATAGTATGTACCAATATTAGAATATTTTATATATAAATGAGTACTTCACGTTATCTTTTAAAACATCCATATGCGTTATGTGTGTCCGAACTGCTATTTCAAGTGGCTCTACGGTTATGGACAATACTTAAAACAGATATGACACTAAACATTTTTTTTAATTAAAACTTACTGAATGCAATGAAACCAAACTCGGGACTGGGTTCCGTGTAATTTTTTAAGAAAAATATCTTTAAAAATGCAATATTCAACACGGTCTTTTAGACAATAGACAGGAAAATAGTCATTTATAAATACAATTTTAAAATAACTCTTTCTGAGGATCGACATTCAAAAATGCATGAAAAGTAGAATATGTAGTTCTTATTATCGAAGAAATTTACCAATCTTGCTATAAATTTTAATTCTGTATCACATATATATATATATATATATATATATAAATATGTATATATATATATATGTATATATACATATATATACATATATATACACCTGTGTGCAAAATAATAGCAGTGCAGTTACTTAGAAAAGTAATATTCAATTTTCGACACTTTATCTTTGAAAAACTAGTGACATCTATTGGAAAACATATTTTAATGTTAAAGCATTCGATTTGGTATGATTTCCTGCCTTTTGTTGTCAAAAATTGTTTCTAATATCGTAAGATTTGAACTGTGCAAAATAATAGCAGCGCTGTCAAATTAATATCTAAAAGTTAAAATAAAGAAATCTTTTTAACATTATTTTCTTAATTTTAATCTGAGGTAGATCAAATTTATTGACTCAATACGAAATTTAATGAATTGTATGTGTGTTTTTAGTTAAAATAGGTCGTTGAATGTGTTTCAGTGAATAAAAATAACTTTTAATCAAAAAGTTGCTGTAAGAAAGTAAAACCTATAAATTTATTGAAGTAACGCTCGGGTGCTCTAGTAAAATAATCGCAAATGTTGAAAAGTGGACCCAAAAAGTAGAAACACGAGGACGAAAAAGGAAAATTCAAAGAAATATGTAAGAAAAATAGTTCAGTTAGCGCAAAACAATCTTTCGAGTTCGAAGATAAAACAGGAGCTCAATTTTAATGTGGACGCTTCTGCAATTAGGAAGAGACTTGAAGATGTCAAATTATACGGCAGAAGTTCCAAAAAGGTTCCTCTCTTGAAGCGACAGCATTTGCAAAATAGGATAAAATTTGTAAAAGAAAATCTGCATTGGCTATCTACAAAATGGAGTAATGTTCTGTGGGCTGATGCATTCAAGAGAGTTTTGTTTGGCAATAGCGGAACAAGGAACTATATTAAAGACCAACAAATAGTTCATACGATTTACGGTACACAATAAAGACCGTAAAGTATGGTGGTGAAAAAATGTATGTATGGGACTGCTTTTCCCATTACAGTACTAGTTCCTTATATTGGATTAAAAAGACAATGAAAGCAAAAGTGTATGTTGATATTATGCAAAATATTATGCTGACCTATGCTAAGTGAAATATGCCACTTAAATGGCCTTCCATGCAGGATAATGATTCGGAGCATACAAGTAGACTGGCCAAGAATTGGTTTTCGGATAACGTAATTTAGGTAATGGAGTGCTCAGCACAATCCTCTGATCTGAACCCCATTGAAAATCTTTGAGTAGATGTCAAAAAAGCTTTTTTTCAATCAAAACCCAAAATTATTAATGAGTTGCAGTAGTTATTGGGAAACAGTAAAATCTGCATAAGCGTCTATTCCCCAGAAAAGATGTAGTCAATTAATCGATACTATGCCAACGAGATGTTCAACTGAGTTGGGTAATAATGGCTAGACAACACAATACTAGATTATTTTATTATATTTTATATGTAAATTTTACTTTTAATTTAAAATATATATGATATATGGAAACACTATTATTTTTTACAAACGAACATTTTTGTCTTTCAAACTATAATAACAATAATTCTTTAAATGGGAAATATAAATTTAACTAATATTTTTATGTAAGCTGGATAAATAAACAGGGGTTAATAAAGCTACAAATATTTGAATTTATAATCAATAGAAAACTATTTGAGTTCATCCATAAAATCATATACAAAGCACTGCTATTTTTTCCACACAAGTGTATATATACACACACACACACATATATATATATATATATATATATATATATATATATCCATCCATACATATATATATATATATATATATATATATATATATATATATATATATATATATATATACGACACATATCACTTTTTGTAATTTTTGGAAAGTGTCGTTCGACATTTTGATCTTCAAGGTTATACAATTCTTTCATAAATATTGTAACTTAATCGCCTGATATTTAAATGTGCTGATTTAAATCGAAATTTGGGAAAAAATGAAGGTCTGTATGACATTTATACAAGTTTCCCTAGTTTATATATACTCTGTTTTATACGAATACGTCCTAAATGATTTGATAAATGAAATTTGAAGGAAGTGTCGTGGAAATCTATTGAATTTGTCAACATTTTAGGTCTTTAAATATTACAAACAAAGAAAAAATTTAATTCTACAAGTGAACCCTTTTTATCCTACAAAGCACATAAAAATTTTTCTTATCAAAAGTATTGAATAAAATATTAATAATTGTTGTTTGTGTGCGTTTGGGTGTCAATTCCGTTATCCCAGACCATAAAGGTACAGGAAAAAAATTTCTGTACCTTGACACTGTAAAGAAGTGAATTTAGTCACAGTACGGGAATTGTACTGACAAAAATTTTAATTTTGTATATATGAAATAAGGAAAGTAAAAATCTGTAACTTCAGAGTTTGAAAATAAATGTATTTATTATGAAATTAAATTTATTGAAGTGAAACTTTTTTATGGACGGTAGGCACTAGTCGAATCGTTGGAAACAAAATTGTTAAGTGCATAGGAGTAGGGACCGTGCTGACTGTACGAGTCGAAACGTTGTGAAACAAAATTTTATGACAAAACGGAAGTGGGAGTACGTATAGGAATGGGGTGAGGAGTTATGTAGTACGGTGTGCACGAGTGCGTGTACAGCTTTATATATAAGCTATCACAAGCCAATTGTTTCATTTTTAAGTATGATGTTTTCAAGGAAAACTTATTTAGATACTTTGAAAATATAATTCTTGAGACAACGGGGGCCAAAAGTTCTACCGAGCTCAATAGTTAGCGCCACACGTTTCTGTACACACATCGGATAGGTATGGAGATAATATCTGTAGTCTATTAACACTGTATGAGTTATTTTACACTGGGATCAACTTAAAAATGCAGTGTCCAATGGAAAAGTATATTGACTACTTAGAATGACCACGCCACATTCAAATATCTTTTCGAACATTGTATTTATTCAGTACAGTCATCTACAAATACAAAGCGCGTATTGCACGGCAGCAAATTCAAATTGTCGCTCTAACAATCCACAGTATAAAATTTATTTTATAATAAATATATAAACAGAGTATAGTTTCCAGGTAAAATAGAGTTTTCCAGGAAAGAAATATTTTTGTTTTTTTTTTTTTTTTTAAAAAAAAACAAATTGTATATTTACAGCTCGGTAGTTATATTTTAACCGCGCGTGGCCTCACACTACATTTTTTTTAAAAGCTTAAGAATTAATAACTGTAGTTAACGCAATCTCGATAAGCTACATCCTAAATTGAAAGCAAATTCGAGGTTATGTTCTTAAGCATTGGTGCAGTTCCATGCATCTTTGTCATGAGTTAATGAATGTATATCTATCTAAGAAGTATAAGAATAATTTCCAAAATTGAATTGGAAAAAATCTATTAATTATTTATGCTTTTTGTGTTTTATTAATTTATCTACAATTTGAATTATTTACACATTTACATAAACATTTATAAGGTGGATTTAATGAATTCGTCATTTAAGTGTTTTTATATTTAAGTAGTTGTTGAATACTTATGAAGATATTTTTAAATACTCAAACATAATTAATACTTTAGTTAAGTTAGATAAAAAAAATTTATTAAAGACGAAATAAAAATTCATTTTTGACCAAGCAATAATAAACATTTACTTGTAGTACTATAAAAACTAATAAATAGCTGCGATATTTGAATGTAATTATGGCATTCTTAAAAATGATACAATTATTGATTGGAAATATCAAAAAAGTGTTAAGAAAAGTTCATCGAATGATATATAAGAAATTCTAACAATATCAAACTTTAAACGCAATGAATTTCAAGATTTGATGAACTTTAATGAAAGTTGTATTCATTTTTGTTAATTTACTTTTTATTTATATAAAAGTCAGTGTTACATCTAATAAATATAAACCAGTGATTTTTAAACTTTTCCGACTCACGGAACCTTTAAGAATATACATTTTTTAAAAACTTTTTAACGAAGATCCCCTCCACTCTGGTATCGAGAAAGTTATACCATGTTCTTGAATCTGTGTTAAACTATTTTTTACTAATACATGATTTCATTACGGAAAGATAATATGGTCAGGTTGGATGGCTCTATTTTAATTGTTCCGCGGAAATAAATTGTGTTAACTCAAGATGAGTACCCCATAAATTTTGAAAATCATCCATCTTATATGACCAAATTTTATTATTAATATTTGATTGTGTGGGGTTGTAGTGTGTATTCATAAATACAGTTTTATTACATAATAATACGTAGTAATAGGTATTTATAGAAATAAAATAAATTATTATGAATTAGCTGTTTTGAATTTTTAGCTTTTCGAATTTTTTCATCATAAATTCTTTCACATTTTTGAGTTCGCCCGTGGAATCCATGAAGAGGTTACGCAAAACCTCAGGGTTCCGCAGAACACAGTTTGAAGAACACTGATATAAACGAATTAGAAATATACAAGTTCCGACTTTTAAATTTTGACAAATTTTATTTCAAGTTTTCATCTTTAAATATTATTAGATTAAGCTAATATGTT
>CM068317.1:15219254-15369254 GCA_034766995.1 Acanthacorydalis orientalis | reverse complement strand
GTCACTAAATTCATTTTAAGATAGTCTGCAGGCCGCAGACAAGTCACACAAAAAAAATTTAGCGAGTGAAAAAAGGTCTGTCATTTACATTGAAAATAACTAATTTAAATTTCACATTTATTTTTTCTTTAATGAATTTATAAAAAATTTTAAAAAATATTAATTTTGGGTATTACAGTAGAACCCCGTTTATCTGGAACCTGTTAATCCAGATTTCCGGTTTATCCGGATTAAATATATAAAGCTGGATCAAATTTATAATGCCGATGAAGTTGTTTTTTTTTTTATAAGATATTACCAGAAAAGAGCTTTGGTTCGACATTAGAAGATTCGGTTAGAAGTTACAAAAAAAAGCAAAGAGAGGATCATATTACTTGGTTGTAGTAATGCTTCAGGGAAACAAATTTCCCCTTGTATTGGTTGGAAAATCTGTTAAGCCACGTGCTTAAAACATACAAACATTTTTTCTTTACCAGTTTTTCACAAGTATATGAAAAGTTCTGGGATGGATAGTGCGATTTCTAAGGAATAGGTTTTTCCAAATTTCGTTTTAAGTGTACAAAGTCACTTTTAAAAGAGGTTTGCTATTGAAAACAATACTGTTATTTGACAACACCATCTCACCCAACAGAAGAAGAAATGGTTACTGGGAATATCAAAGATAAATTTCTTTTGCCTAATGTAACAGTATTAATACAGCCCATGAATCAGGGAGTTCTTGAAACTTTAAAGCGCCGTTACAGAAAGATGTTGCTCCACAAACTTATTGAAACGGAAGCTGAAGAAAATAAAGAAAGATATACATCTCTTTCTATTTTGAAATCAATCAACATCAAGGACGTAATTTACATGGCTGCTTCATCCTGGGAGCAAATGAGTGAATCGACAATTGTAAAGTCGTGAAAAAATGTCTGACCTGAAACTGCACAATATTGATTCTTCAGAATTTGTTGGAATGTTCAGAAATATAGAAGGGTGTGCAGATATATAGATCGACGACACCAAATCCTGGTTTAAATGCGAGATGGAGACATATTGTGGCTTGTTCAACTAATGACAATGTGGAGATCGATGGTAATTCTGGTGACGTCACAGGTAGTATAGAGCCGAAAAATGAACGCTTTAGTCACAACGAAGCGACAATGATACTCTAAAATGTGTTAATATACTTAGAAGAACAACCTGACACAGCACTGACTGAACTTATGATGGTAAAGCGTCTACGAGACCGCACAGCATGTAAGCGTCACTCAAAGCTGAAACACAAGAAATCACACACTTTATTAATTGAAATGATGTACAGTAACCTAATTGAAATCAAACTTATACTGTGTGTAGATATGTATTTTACTTTGTACTGTTAATATAGTTGTAAAAGTATATAAAATGTACATAATAAAATAAAATGTATATATATATATATATATATACAGTGTTATTTATGTCGTTATTGAATTTTCCAAATTATCCGGATATTCGGTCATCCAGTTCGGGTCCGGTCCCGTTTGAACCGAAAAAACGGAGAATTATTAAATGTTACAAGAAAATTTTAAATTATTGAATTTAAAAAATAATATTTTTTACTAGACACTTGGCATCTTCTGGCAGAAACTATTTTCTCAACGATGAATATACCGGTGGCCACAAAACGATGTTCCTTTCAATATAATTCTATAATTTGCAATGTTTGAAAAATTAATTTAACTTTTTTTAAATTTCATTTTATTATTTTAATAAAATCAACTTCAATCTTTGAGCCACAGGCCGCATTTTAGAATCTTTCGGGCCACAGGCCGCATTTTAGAATCTTTCGGACCGCAAGCGGCCCGAAGGCTGTGTGTTTGACACCACTGGTCTAGTATTACGGATGACAAAAAGAGTGATTACTGAGAATTAATGTATATTATGTGAAATTAAAACGAGTGTAATGAACGGTCAGCAATTTGGAATAAAAATTCCTTTCCGCTGAAGCAGCATTTTAATACAAATATTTTATTCTCAATGACAACAATTTCGCTTTTGAATTGGTTTCAGTCATACATAATGAATATCCAACATTAAACTATGTTTGTTGTAATAATTTTTATTTTCAATCACATTAAGGATAATTTTATGTGATCAACTTCACCACTGTTTAGTAGACGCATATGTTTTTATAAAGGTATCTTATGATATATGATACAACAAAATTCTCACTTACAGCATACAATTGTTTTCACATGTACGTTAATACTTGCAAATTTCCTAGCCAGATATTATTTTGGTACGTTCTCGTCTGCAGTAAAAGTTACACAGACGTCGTTCTGGATAATTTTATAATACGTCATTTTATTTTATCAATATTTACTAATTTGCTAGTAATTCGTAATCTTGTTCAAAAGACAAGATTATCAGTTATGTAAATACAATTAATTTTTATGTTCACTTATGTTTGATCGGACTTTATCAGCCTTATAGCGCTATACTTTTGAAATTACTTGTTTTATGTATTTGACGACATATGGGTGCATCAAAAAAGGGATTAGTTTACCATATTTAGCTATATCCATTTGTTTACTCACTCTACTCTTTCAAATTTTGTTCTTATGAATATCGCGATTTATTAAAAACATTTGTAATCTGTGGTCACATAGATGTTCATCATAAATTATTTACACTTAATTAGCAATATCTTTTGATACTATTAGCTAAAAAAATATTTACTTGTCTTTTCATTCCTGAATACATTAAGTTTTGCATTTAATTTATTTATTTTGACAATTTATTTATTTATATTTCTTAAATTTTCCAAATCACATTAATTATTTACTAAAATACGAGTCAACAAATAAATTCCGTTTTATCTTTATGCATATGCAGTACTTACTAATATCAGTACTATAATTGGATAAATTTGCGAATGCGCACGAATATCTGTACCAAAAATATACATTTCCTTTAAATACAAAATATTCTTACTATACTCACAGATATATTTAAATGTACATGTGTACATGTATATATATATATATATATATATATATATATATATATATATATATATATATATATATATATATACATATATTGAGAAAAATACACATTGTAACTTAAATGAAACTCTTATAGATTCAATAATACGTTCTTTATTAAAAAATGAATAACCACTGATAAAAATAAAATAAAGTTTGTTCATTTTTAATAATTAATATTTTATTTAATGAGATAAGTAGGACATTTCATGAAGTAATTATAACGTTAAGAAACTAAAATGTCAGAGTTTCTCACAGCTATTGAAAAAATATGGTAATATGTGCGCATATCACACCAATTGCGCATGCGTTAATCTTATATTAACTATTTCGTCACAGCTTTACGTTATTTGAGCTGGAATAGCATTGACAACAGGGAGATTTTTCAGTGTCTCAGGAAATATGATGACAAATTAATTACAATATATATATATATATATATATATATATATATATATATATATATATATATATATTATATGAGATGTTTGAACAAACTTCATAAAGAATAACTTAACACTTCGACGTTAAGCATTTATGTTGGCTGACTGAGTAAAACGCGGGCGAAAAATGAAATAACATGGTATTTTATTTATATATATATATATATATATATATATATATATATATATATACCATCTTATTTAATGATAGAAATGCAAATAGACAATGTCTTTTTGTAGTTTGTCACGATGCACTGTTTCTTAGATGTCTTTGTGTGATATGTTATTAATCTTACCACAAAAATACATTACTTTATCAAATATTTTTTTATTCATGTAAAAAAGTGGGCTTTTCTGGATGTGTTTTTGTGGTAAGATATTAATCTTACCATTAAAAGACATTATTTTATCAAATATCTTTTGATTCATGTCAAAAAGTGTGCTTCTAATTATGATATAAGAAAAAGCTTAGTACTATTTCATTACCGATTTGGAAAACAATGATCTTTACACAAAATAATATACTTAAAATGCTAATAATGTTTCAAAGAGACAAAACCTGATTATGATATCGTCATAATGATAGAACTCAGAACTCAGCCATAAATAATTATGACACTGGCGCCAGACTGATTGTATCTACCAAGTAGATGTGCCATTTGTGTCCAAATTTACCTATATACTGACTTGTATCTGTATCCTAAGCCGATGGTATGCAAAAAAAGTATTTTTACATGTCTCAAATACAATTAACAATTCCCAGAAAAAGTATTTCTACGTGTCCTGGCGTCAAAGTGTTAATAGTGAAAATCAGAATTTAAAAAAATTAAATTTAGTTAAGGAATTATGGGTGATTTCACTTTCACAAATGCGTTTTTTCATTTGAAATCAAACACCTCCACATTTTTCTGACCAAAAATATTCTGTATTTGATAATTGATCTTTTTGATTCTTATTTATGTACATTTAGATGGGGTTGGCGATGCCATCATCATTTTCAAGGCTCTAAAGTGCAAAAATTCTGAATCGATTTTTTGTATTTTAACGCCCGGAGGATAATGCTATTAATATGAACTTCTATAATAATAAAAAGTTATCAATTATTGAATATTTGTGAACATTTTTTTGTTGTTTATTGGGTAAGTTTAAACGTTTACTTCTGTTATTTGTCTTCACCTTAAATCATACGATTAACACATAATGATGTCAATGCAATTTAACAATAATAATGTAGAACGTTAACGAAATAGCCTCCCTACGTATGCGAAATTTATAACTTATGCTCACTTAATATTACTGTATTTTATCAAACGTTATGCAAAAAACTTCTTTGAAAATTTAGTGCTTTCAAATGCAAGGTATTTAGAAAATTCTCATGAAAATAAACTAGAACGATAAATAATCAAGAATTATTCTCGGTAAGTCACCATTATCTAAATGAAAATATTTCCGATACTCATCAGTAGTTAAACTTAAAAATTTATTTCCCATTCTTACAAGGGGAAGCTACGCTCTCCTAAATTGAATTTGGGACCAGACTTCGTGTAACGTCAGAGTATCCCATAGGTACTAATATAATAACGTACTAGCTCGCAATATCCAACCATTTTCGAGAAAAAAGGCTCGAATGTTTCCGCAGAGGCTTATGAGAGAAAGATTTTTTCCCACAGTCAAGTGGCCTGATGGCTAGATATTGTACCGGCTTCACGTGACCAATGTTTCAGGTTCGATTCTCGGTCCGTTGGTTTTTTTTCTTCACTTAAACAATTATTTAATGCATTTTATTAAGAAAATATTTAAATAAAAATGAAATAACATTTTACTTCCATTTTTTTTAAAAAAATTTTCTTTTTAAATTTTTATAATTTTAATTCAGAAAATGCTTTTTTCAGGAAACTTTTTAAATTTTTAGCATTTTTTCGTAAACATATTCATATATTAAAGTATTCAAGTGGTATATGATCCAGTTAAAGTGATCACTTGATATATCCGTGAAAGAATTTTATACCTTTCTCTATACACAATATTCCGTGGAATATATAACGTAACTAATATAATATACGAATATGTTTGCGAAATAATGCAAAAAATTGCAAAAGTATCATGAAAAAATCATTTTAAAATGTATTAAATAATTATTCAGGTGAAAAAAAACATGGATTGAGAATCAAACATGAAAAACATGGACGTGCGAAGCCAGCACACTACCACCTAGCCATTAGTCCAGTGGACTGTCAGAGACAATATTACTCATAAGCTGGGGAGACTTTAAAGCGTTCTTTTTCGAAAATGGCTGGATAGTGTGAGCTATTATGTTACTGATTAACTCGTTTGGGGTATCCTAGCACTTACTTAGTTTCCGAGAGTGTAGCCTCTACTTGTTATTAGGCTTCATGTGTGCTAAATGTTTTTATTAAAATATTTTAACTCTTTCAAGTCTGCTGGTACATATGTATGTACCACTATTTTTTTTCGTTTTATAAATGCATTCCGGTGGTACAATTCGTGAACCACTTAAAGAAATAGCTTCTGGTAGTTTCTGTAATCTACCTAACAAATGTTAGCTGTTACTTTAAGCTTAGAACAGTGGCAAAGCCTACTGCACTGCATCAAGCAGTCTGTTAAAAATAGCCTTGTACTTCTAAAGTCTGTTTTTAGTCAAATGTACTGTACTTGAAAGAGTTAAGTACTATTACTTGATTACATGACTTAATTGTGTCGAGTTTCATTTTTGGTCACTATATTTGTTTGTCATTAGGCTTAAATGTGCCTTTTAAATTACAAATATGTTATCTATGCTATTTGAACTTAATATATATATATATATATATATATATATATATATATATATACATATATATATATATATATATATATATATATATATATATATATATATATACATATACAAATACACATGTATGTCAGTATGTATATGCATACATTAAAGATACTTCACACCGATTTATTGCATGTAGCGATTTTTCCAGTAAAAATTTGGCAAAAACTTTCCTTTAAATTGTGCATTTCATGACGTTATCTTGTAATACGATTTTCATAAAAATGTATTGTGTAAATATCTCAGACGTTTTATCAATTGGTACAAAAACACATGTAAATTATCATATAAATATTTTATAAAAAAAATGTGACAGACTCGTCATTTTTACATCAAACACAGACGTCAATCAATGTTTACATTTGATTACAAGTGATCACGTAGTGTTTTTGTATACGTTGGAAATACTAATTTTGAATAGTGCAGAGATGCTACAAAATTGATAATAGATGTGAAGCAAGTTTAATATTAACAATTAATATATATATATATATATATATATATATATATATATATATATATATAAAATACAATGAGAGCTGTAATTTACATTTATTGGTAACAATAAAATGGATAATATATTCATTAGAATTAAAAATATATTATTTTTATTATGAGACAGGTAGTTTGACTTTTGATAAACATCATGAATTAATAGTAAATTAGAATATTTTTTCATTAATAAATTTTGTTATAAATATAATCTTACTTATATACATTCATGTGCTTTCATATATATATATATATATATATATATATATATATATATATATATATATATATATATATATATATATATATATAGAAACAGCAATATAGTAATAACAATGGTAGTGAAGAGGCAAACAATCGAAGTTAATCAGAAATAATATTTTATTTAAAGTCATACACGTTTTATGAAGATTTCTAAATAGGTAAATGGTTTAAAAAAAATTATTTTACGTTCATATTTTTTCATAAGTGTGTATATATATATATATATATATATATATATATATATATATATATATATTTATATTTATATTTTATATATATATATATATTTATATTATATATATATATATATATGTGCATATATTTGCATACATACATATAATTTTAACCATAATTATTAAACGATTTTCGACGTATGTAAGATTTTTTAATGTTTCTTTTTCATTAGTTAGTGGTTAGTTTTTTAATTATCTTATTTGAATAATTTATATTCAATAAATTTAATTTGTTTTATTTAAGTTCCAAATTCAACGCTCTGGTTAATGAAATTACGAATTCAATTGTAAAAGAAATGAATTCTGTATTTGAAAAGAATTTTGCATGTAATCTTAAAATTTAATTCGGTAAATACACGTTTTAATAGAATTTTTTATTATCATTGTATCTCAAAGAATGTAAACAGAAATGTGTCGTTTATAATTTTTAAATAATTTAATTCATAGGTAATAACAAAACAACTAAAAGTATTCCAGAAAGATAACTAATAACAAAAAAATGAAGAGGTGTATGCTATCCATTTAATAAAGATTTTATAATAAAAAAATATTTGGTTTGTTTTTTTTTTAAAAAAAACAAATAGTTTTACTCAAATTAACTTTGACCGTTATTATAAGTACACTTTATTTCCTGTTCGTATTTTTAAATTACTTGTATTTTAATGTTTTTATATGATTGTAGAACTCTTTAACCCTTTGAAACTGGGGGTGGATCTAGGAATCCATCCATGTGATCTAAAAGAAACTATGGTCTTTGAGCGCTATCTTTTTGATGATCTATTAGAGGTCACTTAATCTCTTTCTAATGAGACTGAATTTATAACTCTTTTTTTCATTACAAACAAAATATGGTCGTTCAAAAATCAGAAAAATAGCGGTTTTTTCATTTGAAAATTTATACAAATAATGAAATCGAGCATTGGGCCGGATAATATTTTTTTCTAAAAGTTTATCATTGGAAGAAAACGTATAAAAAGGTTTCAATCTCTACGTTCTTTATGAGCATCGCAAAAAAAATTAAAATTCTATGCACAGCAATATTTTTTGATTCATTTGTAAGTCGAAAACGACAGAAAAAAACGACAGAATGCTTTCAATAAAGATACCTTTCATTTTTAAAAAATAGTTTCATTATCATCTATATTTTCAGAGGAAACAAATTCCGAGTTTAAACCTTTTTTTCATAACTGTAAGTAGGTGTAGCCTCTCAATACTTTCATGTGGAAGCTTAAATTGAACCGCCTATATGTGTTAAAAAATATATATAATTTTATAAAATCGTTTTGTTCAATACTTATAACAAAATATTCTTGTTTTTATTAATTATTTCTTTATTACTAAACGTATAAAATTGTAAGTATGAATATATATAATATAATGGACAATAAAAATTGATAGATTTCGTACAAAAATACATTCAAGTGAATAAGTTTTACTGATAATATGTTTTTTTTTGTTCGTATGGAAAAATTCAGGAGATTACTGTATTGTAGTATACAATATTTGGTTGTAGATAGAAAAATATTGCGCAATTACATTGACCGAACTAGCATACAATTTTTTATGCATAAGGATAGCGAACGCATTTTCATCAAATACAAGCATAATTCAGAAATCTATTAATGTGAATTTGATTCAGTAAAAAGAGTTATAAGGCAAGCGAAAAAAATTTCAGTTTATTAAAACTAACATCTAAGAATACAATGGTATAACATCTAGAATATAATGGTTAAGAGCTGGGTTGAACTTAAAATGGGTCGGACAAGCACTAGTGATGAACCACGAAATGGACGTTCCATTGTAACTATGCCAGAAATGATTGAAAAAAATCCACAAAAGTGTTTTAGCAGACCGTAGAGTGAAAGTGAGTGAGATCACGAAGACTTTTACCATATCAACGGAATATGTGCACAACATGTGAACATGTATTTTATACAAACATTTGGGTATGACAAAGCTGTGCGCTAGATAGGTACCGTGTTTGCACACCCCTTATTAAAAAAAAATATCGAAAAGACGCTTCAATTGATTGTTTGGCGTTATACAAGCGAAATCCAATCGAATTTTTGCGTCGATACATAACCGTTGATGAAACATTGGTCCACCACTACACTCCTGAGACCAAATAACAGTCGAAGTAATGGACCGCGAAAGGTGAACTCTAAAGAAGGAAAAGACAATTCCATCGGTTGGTAAGGTTATGGCGATTACTTTTTGGGATGCGCGTGAATTACTCTTCATTGGCTACCTTAAAAAGGGGAAAAAATATCCAGTACTTTGCAATTTTATTACACCATTTGAAAGATGAAATCAAGAAAAAACGGCCACATTTGTCGAAAGAGAAAAAGCTGTTTCATCATGACAATGCAACCAGTCCATACATCAGTTGTTGCGATGGCTAGAATCAATGAATTAAAGTTCGAATTGTTTATCCACTCAAAATACTCATCAGATTTAGTCTCAAGCGACTTCTGTCTCTTTCCTAACCTCAAAAAGTGACTCGGTAGAAAAAGATTTACGAACGACAATGAAGTCAGTGATGATGTAAATGGCTATTTCGAGAACCTTGAATAATCGGCCTATCAGAGAACATTCTTGGGAAAAGTGTATTGGTCTAGATAGAAATTTTGTTGAGAAATAAATGAAAATCAATTCAAAAAATATTGTTTTCTTATTCAGACTAGAAACTTTTCACCCTACCCTCGTAATACTTCATTTTAATATTTTACTTTCTGTAATGTATGTATATATTCAATTTTTATATTTATTTGTATGTATGCAACTATATATTTAAATATATATATATATATATATATATATATATATATATATATATATATATTTGTATATGTATATGTATATGTATATGTATATATATATATATATATATATATATGTATATATATATATATGTACATATGCATATATATATATATATATATATATATATATATATATATATGTATGTATGTATATAAAGTTACTCTTTATATCCGAACTTTCTATTTTTTATGCAGGAGTGCTCTGTATTGTTCCGCTGTATAAAAAAGAATTTATTAAACATTAAAATTCGATCAGATAATATAATTTCGTGCTTTAGGAGGATCAAAATATAAATTGAATCAGTTTTTGTGGCACCAAAAAGGCCATTTAAAATTACATACAGTTGAAACGAAATATTATAGAATTATAAAATATATTTGAATAAATTAATTGTGATTATGAATAAATTAAATGTACTACATTTTCAAAGTAAATAATGAAAATATTTTAAAATAAAAAAATGATATTACTTACGATAAATGTATAATGACACTATCTACAAGTAATGAAAATTCTCTAAATCTGCACGAAGTGTGACAAAATGGTAATAAAATGAAATGGAATACCGCTCGTTATTGTTTTCGCATGAGTCATATTTGTGAGACAGTGATTCATTTTTGTAAGATATTGTTAAAAATGTTTTCATTTACAGATAACACCACACGTGACTATGCAATTTATAATTTGAACATTTGCTTAACTGATATCTAAATATATGAATAAATATAAGATTATTCAATTTAGGCTTGCATACGAACGTATGACAAAAGAACGTAAAAACAGAAAAAAAAAATTATTATTTTTATTTTTTTCGTTTTTGTTTTTTAAAATTTCATGTGGAAACCTAAATTGAATCACATATAGAATTATGCGTTTCAAAATTAATAGATATACTTTTTGAATTAAAATCGTTGAAAATGTTTAAACAAACAATTTGTCCCTTTTATTATTAATTAAATTTCCGGCTCTCTGTTTCTGAAAAAATACTATTTGCAATTATATTTTTTCAAACGCATTATGAAGTGATATTTAAAGGGAAAAGTCCATTTATTGACTCAAAAAATTATTTTAGTACCAATTTAAAACAAAAATTGTAAAACACATTTTTTTCAAATATAGTGCCTTATTTCTTTACATGCAAGCACAAATTTTAATTCCAAATATGATTTACAGCCCTCCATCACAATATATTTTTTATAAAAACTGCTTACTCAAAAAATAAATCTGTAATGCAGGTATCAAATAATATACTAATCACTTAGTATCAATTTAAAAGTGCAATGCGGTTTTTTTCAATAAAATGACAGCATTGATTAAGAAATTAAGGTATTAAGAAAAAAAATTTTTTTTGAAGAAACCAAAGGTTCCGCCCCCTACTCGCTATGCTTTCCGACACCTAGAGAGCATTGTCCCCGCTTGCTTCACTCGCTCTAAAGAGAGCGAAATTAAAAATTTAAAAATTGTTAACATTTAAAGAAATGTTAATAATTTTTAAATGAAAAAGATGCTGCCCTAGCCACACTACATTCACTTATGGCTAGGGATAGCGACATGACACTAGAGAACAAAATTACAATTTACAAGACAGTCATCATGCCGGACTATGACGTATCCATCCTCAATATGGCAGAACACACCCAAGTCTAACATCCAAAGCCTAAAAAGGGTTCATAATAAGATTTTGAGGATAGATCTGGGTAAGGCATATATCTATACAATATATAACCGACACATTCTGAGGCTAGTCAGCACGGTTGCACAATATTTTCAAAACCTTAGCTAGAAGTTTTTCGACAATATGCCTCCGTGCACGAGAAAATAAGAACTAGGCAAAGCACAAGTCAAACCATTAAGTAACAGAGTAGGAAAACGCGGCAAAACAAATTCGCACAGCTGTGCTACTTCATCGAGCCGAGGTAAACGTAGCCAACTCGGAGGCGGTGGACCAGTGAAGAGCAGTCCGACTAGGAAGGAGATGCTCTTGGTGGATGTTTTTTGGATACACACTGTTATGTGGATTTTTTGAAATTTTTCACACATATTTCCACGAACAAGGTTTACACTTGACACAAGAAAGGGTAGTATATGATAACATGACACTGGTAGGTTTCGGGGCAATACACCCCGAGGTACAACTCCCAACATAAAACGACAGTACACGATATCAAGACTCACACACTCCAAAAAATGCTTTGTGGAAAAAAAATGAAAAATGATAAACGAAACGAAGATATTGTGTAATGAAGTTTATTTTTTGATTTTTAATGAAATCGTAGGTGAAATTGAAAAGAAACTTATTGTTCACTTATTCTAAAACTTTTGTATACACGATGTTCGTAATTGATTTGTGTTCTTCTGTATACTGAAACTCAATACACTGCTTGGAGAGACCAACATACAACTGGCCGTGCCCGAATACTGTTTCATTGAAATCGACAAACGTGACGATTCGTGAAACATCGGAAATGATCGGGAATGGAAATTGTTAATGTGCTATTTGTAGAGTGTAGTGTGGAGAGCGACGTTGCGAGAAGGTGGTTTACACGAAAAAATGTTGTTTTATGGAAATCTTCCGATGGAATTATTTTTTATATAAAAAAATAGAAAGACAATGTGTAGTATCTGCTGCATAAACAAATCTATCTAGCTTGTTAATTTATAAATAATTGAAAATATTTTAACACTTCATAATTCTAATCAATTTTTGAAAATATGTTTATGTTCGTGGGACGACAATAATAATTTAAAACAGGTAAAATAAATAAAATCTTCATTTCACTGAAATCTTATTTTTTAATCTATTTTTAATCTGTACTGCATCATTAATTGAATGTTTTCTAATATATCATTATTGACAATCTGAAAATTGTCAATGATATAGTACAAAGAGGAATCAAGCCGATGAAAGTGATTAACTGTTTGTTATTTTAATAATTTTTTTCTGTGATTAATTTTAGTTTGTGGAAATTACCATACAAAATATCTTCAGGATTTAACAGTGAAATATGGATTTTTTAAGATAAGTTTTAGAATCAATCGCCGGTTTAAATACATTTCATTACAATTTAGCTGTAAGTGTATATTATCTTATCCGTTTTAGTGCCGCGCAGCGCGATCTAGCTGTTCTTAAGTTATACCGAAAAGTGCCACTACATCGAGTCGGGATACTCAATTAATGGTGCACTCGGATTGTGATGTAGCATGTTGTCAGTCAGAAACGCGATCGCGTCGATTGGCATTTGTCAAGTTCCTATTAAACAAGCGATATTGCGCTTTATGGCATTTCTTGACATTGTATTAAGGAAGCGCTACCGCGTTGCTTTGCCTTTTTCGAAATCATACTAAACAAGTGCTATCACGCCGCGTGGCACTATTCGGTAAGATTTTTGTAATAACCTTTGGTATTCAAGCGACTAAATACAAAATGAAGTGATTCAGTTTTTCTTACATAATATGACTTAGAATCGTGTATATATTTATATCAATATTTTAATTTATATTAATACTGTAAATAATATAATAACAATTATTGGTACTATTATATTGCACCAGTTTTTTTTCAAATAGAAAGGAAAAGTGAGACTATTATATTTACTATAGTACTAATTTGTATCAGTAGTCCATTGCTAAATAATAATACAATAGACGAACTCTTCAAAAAGAAATAATCGAAAGAAGAAAATAAAAATCTAGAAATGTTAATCACTAAGGCATTGTTTATTATGATCTGATCGATTCAACGTTTTATATAAACTAATTTACTATTCAGTGGCATAATTTGAGGAGTCCTGCCTAAAAAATTACAAACAATTTATTCTACATATATATATATATATATATATATATATATATATATATATATATATATATATATATATATATGTACACACTTATGTATAAAACACATTTATGTAAATGTGTTTGTTACTGTCCTAGCAATATAAATACTTGATGGAGATTATTCAGTTTGCCATTATCTATAATTTTGATTCCTGTAAGACTAAACAAATACAGGACTACGAATATCAGGCGCTCGTACTCGCCTTGCAGCTACGGTCCACAGCCAAGCCTCTTCACTACCTACAGATTGTCACACGCGGTCACTGCCTTCGTCTGTGACACCGCGTGCCAACAGAAATCCCCCGCCAATACCACCTACTCCTGGTCGCGCGGCTGGGCTCTGCAAACTCACTGGCACATTCGCCGAACTGAAATAGCCACCTGATTTCGGTTTCAGGTGGCGGTTGTTCATCTCCATATGAACGATCTTCATAAATTCTATCTGAGCAGCTAGTTTCTGAATCTCTTCCTGTTGATGCAAAATTACATGTTTCAATCAGTTTGTATTGAACCCCTTAAGCGTTTATGTTGAGTATGCTCGTCATGAAAAGATGCCATTTTTTTGTTTAATGTCGAGTATACTCGTCATGTAGAAAACAATTCGCTTTTGCTATTAATTGTAAAATTTAGGTAAAAAAAATATATTTGTAATCTTAGCACACTTTAGAATATTTATAAGCAGTTTTCTCTTTGTTACGTGAATCTTACATCTGGTATCTAGACAAGGTATTATAGGGTGTCTAACAGAAAAACTTGTGAAGTGAATAATGTTTTATTTATCCTCTCAAATGAGTTTTACTGATAATGATGAAAATATATCTTTATATCCAAGAAAGTTGAAAAGAGCGATAACATCTGTAACGTCTTCTGATGAAAGTAGTATTGAGGTTGAAGAAAATAATGGAGATGCAGGTTTACATACAAGGACACGGAATAGAATATCAGTAATTCCAACGTCTTCTGATGAAAGTAGTGATAAGGATGAAGAAGGTTGTGAACTCGATAAAGAAAATAAAAATTCAAATTTACAATGGAATATTAGAGGTCGAGAGTGAGCACCATTTAAATTTACTGCTCATCCTAGCCCAAATTTCATAATTTCCCATTCGTCAAAAACCAAATGTGTGTTCTATATGGAAAAATTTAAAGATTATGACTTACTAAACATAATAGTGGAGCAAACTTATGTTGAGCAATATTTGGAAAGTCGCCTGAATTTGAAACAACATTTAAGATTAAAAAAACGGATGGCGATAAACACTAATGAAAGACGATTTGTGATTAACTTACCAACAAAATTAATTTTTTTTCAAAGAAACAACCAAAAAAATGTATAAATTTTACAGAAAGAGCATTTACTGTGTTTTCGTTAAGTACACACGTCATCGCCTAGAAATAATTCAGCACAACAGTGCAAATTCTCAAAGTAAAACCAAACGCTTACGAGGTGAAAAACTGAATATCTAAATGTGTACTTTCCAATACATCCAACTATTTTTTACTGTTTGATGAGTTATTCATATTAACGGTTCGAGTGATGACGTGCTCCTCTCGTGCCTGATTAAAATTGCGGAGAACGCGATTGCACTGCTGTTTGTTAGTTTAATTTCTGCATTCATTAAAGGTGGTTGTCTTCGTGATAATCGTGATTTTTATTAGGTGTGTTATTAAAAATTACTTAGATAACGGATATCATTTGTGCATATGGGTGTGTTTATTTCAAATGATTTGTTCATGTAGTTTATGAGTGGAATTGAATTCGACAGAAGGTTATATGCACACTTCAATGAAAGAAGAATCCTCATATATTCGAAAAAAGTTGCTTTCAATATTTTTGAAAGAATGGTATTGAATGTATATATACATATATAATATTTTCTAAAAATTGTTTGGATAAAAAATTAACTAGATTGCAATTTACTTCAAGTAATAATTGATACTGTAGAGAAAAAAATGATTGGCAATCAAAAATACTCAGGAAAGGCCACCTACATCATTATCATTTTGAAGCTTATCAAACAAAAGTTTTGATTTAGAAAAGTTTCATGGGCGTAATTTCCGGCAGTGTAATGTCTGCAGTAATAAAAATGGTAATAGAGCGAAATGATCCACCTTAATTTGAGTTTTTTGTAAAAAATGACTTCACAGTCTTTGTGTGACAATCCACTCTTGTAATGAAAAATAAAAAAAATATATTTACTTGTATTAGGTTGCTAGAAAAGTAATTGCGAGTAATGACCTTCAAATTACTTTTCATTTTTCCCTTTTTTGATTTTCTTAGTAGTTTTAAGTCGTCCAGAACCGTTCGATGACTAACGCCTAACTTTTGTGCAAGCTCTAAAATTGTTGCACGTGGTTTTGATTCAACTTAAGCCTTCAGTTGGTCGTTATGAACTGAAGAAGGACGCCCGCGACCTTCTTGATCATCAAGGCTCTCGTTTTAGAACCACCATTGCACCATTCGTTAACAGAATCTACACAAAAGCTTCATTTAGTTAATGAGCAGTTTCGATTGATTTACCACCCGTTTTGAACTCATACAAAAATTGCTCATATTTCCTTCTTTTAGAATATTTAATTCCGTAGTTGGATTTGAAGCTAAATTAATAATAAAACCAAAGTCGATGTTACAAAAATACAGACTGAAAAATTTACTTTAAAATAATATTACTATAAACGCGATAAAATAACACTTTCATTAAAAAAATTAACGTTAGAATTTATAAAACAAGAGCCGCAATTATTATTTGTTACCAACCTAATCAAAATTAATTCTCATACAACATATATTTCTTAAGTAAATTATTCCTGTTCTTGTTATTTTTCTAAACAATAAGAATGCACATTTTAATCTGCATTTTTAGTATAATATATACCAGTGATTTCTGTCGTACCACACTCTGCGGTAGTGTAACGATGTCCTCTTCTCTACTCTGCCCCTATTTCATATATTTCACACATATTAACGCATCAAAAAGAGGCACCGAATAATGAACTGCTGCGTTCTTTCTGGAGCGCTTTAAATAGCCACTTCTATTCTAAAAATTATTCCTTTTCGTACCGCAATATTGCTTGTCAGGTGTTCTGATACGACAAGGAACACTGAAGTATATCGAAGAATATTGTCCAGCACTCAAACCGTTAACATGGTTGAAAATTTGACTAATTAGAATCTTTGTTTTATAACCAAATATACAAAAAGATAAAAAGATTAATACGAGACGATCCAGAAAGTAAGTACCGTTTGAATGCAAATGTATTATTTTAAATTTATTTATTATTATAAGCTCACATGTACTTAAAATTGCGTTTCAACATAGTGAGATATAGAATTGAGACAACTGTAGGCACACAAGTTTTTGTATTCCTCAGTTGAAGAAGTCTGTTGCTGTTTTGACTTCTTGTATGACTGTTTTTATTTTATTATCATTGCTCAATCGCTCTATCACTAAAAAATGTATGGAGCAGAAAAAGAAATGGTAGAAATTGGTTGCAAAATCAGAATTGTAAGGTTGATCCAGCCTTCTCACTAAAATCAATGTTAATTGTATTGTTGTGCATAGACTCGTAGGCAGACTGTCATTTTAGAGAGATTAAACACAATTTCTGAGGCGGAAAAATTCTTTTATGACAATATTGTTTAACCTCATGTCTATAACCAAATATGTATGAAAAAGCATCTATTTTGAACAAAAATATTATCAAAAAAGAAGTTATATAATTTATATTGTGTAATTATTCAAGTTATTGAAACGCAATAATTAATTAAAACAAACTACAAGTTGTTTAAATAACAAAGAATTACTTCTGGATTTAACGTATTAATTTAATATAATTGTAATTTCCTTGTTACTGGTGGAAATGCGCCCATAGAGAAGATTTTTTTCGAGCGTAAAAACGTTTTTAATCATTAAGGCAACCCCATTAGGAAGATTCTCCTAGTGATTCTCCATGATTTTCAAATTTCACAAAATTGAAAATTTTGTTAAATGAGGCGAACGGAGCAATCAGGGGAGGAGTAATCGCCTGACTATGGGCCTGGTTGTACATTCTAAATAAAAACGATTTCAGATTTTATTGTATCTTTTGTTTCGCCGTAAATTCTCCTATAAATTTAACAAATTTGCTGATCAATTTTATTTCGATAAATATTTTTAGCATTCAAACATTTAATCACTAACAGTATCTTAAACTTGGAATTTTCAATTGTTAGACTATTTCGAAACAAGATGGTGAATTCATGAACAAAAAACGAGAATCAACAGGGTGTTCAAAGTTTCTTTTTTCATTTTTGGGTACACATATGAGTACAAACATGTTCATAGGTGTCAAGAGAGGAGTTATAAGAAAAACTATGTAGAGTTAAAATTTTTGAAAAGAGACAATGGACGAATTATCTATCATTTTGTTCAGTATACTGTGATCAAAATGTTTGAATGACAATATCGTTTATAGGTTGCATGTTACATTAATTAATCCAACATATTTTACATGGCCAATTCAATCGTTTTTGATTACGAGGATAATTTGAAACGTTCGAGGCCTAACTATGAAATAATATAACTTGTGTTTTTAAATTACTTTTATTTTTCAATATGATTCTCTTGAACTTCAATGCACTTCATCCAGAGATGTTCCAGTCGTTTTATGTCGTTCCAGAAATCCTTTCTTTAAGGTCCTCAAAATAGCGATTCACTGTTGTTATCAGTTCTTTATCTGACGAAAATCGTCTACCATCAAGGATTTTTTTTCAATTTTGGGAACAGATGGAAATCTGAGGGGAGTAAATCAGGACAATAGGCTGAAAAAGGCAGCAAGTCGTATTTCAATTCAGCTACTTTTGCCATGGATATAACACTTGTATGGGATCGTGCATTGTCCTAATGGAAAATGATTTTTTCTTTGATAAACTCAGTCTTTTTTCACGAATTTGATTGAGTCGATCTAAAAGTGTAACATAATACTCTCCCGTTATCGCTTGACCCTTTGAAAAATAGTTAATTAGCAGTTCCCTTAGTAGCCCAAAAAATTGAAGCCATAGCTTTTCCAGCGGATAAAACTGATTTTGCTTTTTTAATGGCGGAAAATCATCAAGCTTTCATTGTTTTGATTGTTGTTTTGACTCGGAAGTATAAAAGTCAATCGTAATCTCATCTGTAGTCACAAATCGCTGAATAAAATTAGCAGTCATATCCCTCTTAAGTCGATTCAAACAGTCTTGGAAAATTTGTACTCGAATGCGTTTATGAAAAATTGTCAACAAACGCGGCATCCATCTTGTCGATATTTTTTTCATACCTAACTCTTCAGTTAGAATGTGATACAGGCGTTCATCTGAGACACACATAACCTTAGCAATTTCGAACACCTTCAATCTTCGATCCTGTAAGACAATATCGTGCACTTTGTAGATGATTTCTTTTGTCGTAGCAGTTTTTGTACCTCCTCTATATAAGTTGTCCTCTAAGCTTATACGGCTACATTTAAATTCAGTTGTCCACTTCTTTACGATTGTATACGAAGGTGGACTGTTCTTTAGTATACTTTTCATCTCATTGAAGATTTTTGTTGACGTTAAGCATTTTTTGACGAAAAACTTTATCACTGCACTTTATCCGTTTCAACAACGGAACAAAAAGAATTGTATTTAAATTGATGTTTGTAACAAATTGCTTGACATATTAATTATAGGCTTTGAGGTTATGCATAAGATAGATATATTAATGCGACAAAAATATTTAAAATATTATCGCCACTTACATGCTATGCCACGAACTTTCAGGTCACTTATTATAAATATTAATGCATTGATGCATACCCCGATACATATGCATGTACTAAAAACTGTCTATAACAAACAAAGTTTCTCTTTGATAAGATGACAGAATTGATTAGATTTGATTTAATTCGGACTGTCTCGTGCGAATTTATGATCAATGTGTACTTAATTAAAGACTACTAACTCAGCATACTCTTTCTTTGTGCGGAAGAATTCATAATCGGTATTTACTTTCAGGACGCGTTTCACATAATAAAATAAATAGTGGCTACCTTGAGTTCTTCATTTTCTTGATAAAGATCCGCGGTTTCTTCAGGAACTAGACCGATCCCATTTAGTGAGAACGAAGCCGTTACACCTCGTGATCTCGCTCTATTATCCCACTGATCGCCTTGGCCCCGTAATACTCGGACAATCTAAAATGTACATAAAATATTATAAAATATGATGTATGTATATGTATATGTACATATATATATATATATATATATATATATATATATATATATATATATATATATATAAACCGATTTAAATGATTCAAGGCATATTAAAATGATTTTTTAATATCTAGTGCTCTGTTTTCTTTTAACACCGAAGAAGCAAAAAATAACATCCAAATAGAATTGATTGAAATTGAGTGCAACATGGTGCTAAAAGAAACCTATCATGAAGTTGGTATTCCAGATTTTTATTTGTACTTGCCAGAACATTTTATTGAAATATATATGTTCGCAGCAAGAATTTGAAACATTTTAGTACGAAAGGACTTAATATTTTAAAAAAAATTAAATAAGAATAAAATTAATTTTACTCTGGCAGATTAGTGCCATGAATTTAGAATTCATGTATGTATTTAATACATGTATTATTTGTTTATTTTACACTATTTAATAAGATATTTAAGAGGTTTATCAATAATTATTTTTGTTACAATTGGAGTTGCTTTTTTAACATAATTAGAACGAAAAGTTTTAGGATATATTCAAATTTGTAAAGGTCCAAAGAAGGTTGGATCTTGGAACAAACTTATCCTGCTATATATATATATATATATATATATATATATATATATAATTATTTAATATATAATTTTTCTCAAATTATTAGTTAATTTTTGGTATTAATAACTTGAAAGGTGTTTCCAATAGAATGAGAAATATGGTCTTTTAATTTAGGAATTTTATTTTTCTTATGTTGTTTAAGTATAGGCGTATAATATACAGGTATAATTGCTGGGTGATCTTTTAATTTCAATTATGCTTTATTAGGTGGTTTACGAGCGGTTTCTCAGATAATTTCTTAAGAAGTAAGATTATCTTTAGTATTAATATCTTTTATTTTATTAATTTCAGGGTTTCCTTTAAATTAATTTATAAAATATCAAAAATTTGTTTGATTTTTAATAATTTCTTTACCTTTAGGTATCGTTTGATTAATATCTTATTTAGCTAAAACAAATTTAACTCCATTTGATTTTGCAGAAGGTGAATCTGAATTAGTTTCGGAATTTAATGCAGAATATAGAAGATGAGGGCTTGTTTTAATTTTTTTAGCTGGATATACAAGAATTTTATTCATAAGTATATTATTTATTTTAGTTGTTATAGATGCTGATGTATATTGTTTTATTTTTTATATTAAGTTAACAATAATTAGTTTTATTTTTATTTGGGCACGTGGAACTTTACCTCGATATCAGTATGATATATTAATATATTTATCTTGAATGAGTTTTTTTAAATTATTTATTATTATTTTTTAGGCGTTGTTTGGTAGTGCATACTTATGTGAATAATAATTTTTCCTTTTAAAGACTAGTAAGAGTTGACACAAGTCAAAATTGATAAATGAACATTTAACATCTATAGTAAAAATATTATTATTCATAAAAAATTACATCCTATATTAATAAAATAGTTTCTTTCAAAAGATGCCAAGTTTATATTAAAAAATAAATATTTTTTTTAATTTCTCTAATTTAAAATTTTGTAATGTATTTATTTTAATTTTTATAAATTCATTAAAAAAATAAATGTGACATTGAAATGAATTATTTCCTAATATAAATAAAAGATCTTTTTTGATTCGCTAAATATTTTTTGGGAGACTTTTTTGTCTGCGGTCCTTATAAGACTCTCTCAACTGAATTCGGTGGCCCGTGTTCATATATGAATTTGAAACCACTGGTTTACACATTTTTCGTTATACACCGTGAGAACTACATACATGTGATTAATATCAACCAATCGGAACAGAGGCCACGCAATATCCATCAACCAATCATTGATGATCGGGAATGGAAATTGTGAAAGTGCTACTTGTAGAGTGTAGCGGGACGATCGGCGTTGTAAGGAGGTAGTCTACACGAAAAAAATATTGTTTTATTGAAATTTTGCGATGAAATTATTTTTTATATTGGGTGTTGGAATTAATTCGTAGCGTTTTACAAGAGATGGTGTAGGTAGTACATGCTTCCATTGTTCCCTGTAACCAAATATTCCTCGTAAAACAGCTATTCTTAGGCGTCAGTTTCAGTATATGTCATTTGGTTGAAGCGTAAATAACAAAACTTTGTACTTTATCGAATATGTCGAATTTTGTGCCGGATAAATTGTTTTTGCGCGGAGTTTTACTTCATTACTTTAACATGAAAAAAAGTGCTGCCGAAAGTCATTGTATTTTAGTGGAAGTTTATGGTGACCATGCTCTAGCTGAGAAAACGTGTCGGAAGTGGTTTGCACGTTTTAAAAGTGGTGATTTCGACTTGGAAGACAAAGAACGACCTGGACAGCCGAAAAAGTTCGACGATGAAGAATTGGAGGTATTGCTTAATAAAGACCCATGTCAAACACTTTAAGAATTGTCTGAATCGTTAGAAGTTGACTTTTCAACGGTAGGAAAACGTCTTAAAGCCATGGGAATGATCCAAAAGCAAAAAAATTGGGTCCCATGCGAATTGAAACCGAGGGATGTTGAAAGGCGTTTTTCTACCTGTGAATTGCTGCTTCAACGGAAGAAAAGGAAGAGATTTTGCATCGAATTGTCACGGTCGATGAAAAGTGGTTCAATTGCGACAATCCCAAGCGCTGAGAGTTATGGGTTTAGTCTGGCTAACCATCAACACCAGCGCAGAAGCCAAATATCCATGGATCCAAGCTCATGCTCTGTATTTGGTGGGATCATAAGGGTGTGATCTACTATGAGCTACTCAAACCGAATGAAACCATCTGGGGATCGCTACCGACTACAATTGATGCGCTTGAGCCGTGCATTGAAGGAAAAACGTCCGGAATACTTTGAAAGACATGACAAAGTGATTTTGCAGCACAACAATGCTCGTTTGCACGTCGCAAAACCGGTCAAAACACACTTGGAAACGCTCAAATGGGAAGTCCTACCCCACCCACCGTATTCTTCAGATATTGCTCCTTCTGATTACCACTTGTTTCGATCGATGAGTCATAGCCTGTCTGGGCGGAAGCTCACTTCTTATGAAGATTGCAAAAAATGGGTCGATTCGTGGATTGCATCTAAGGACGAGGCGTTCTTCCGACGTGGAAAGATGGGAAAAAGTAGTGGATAACGATGGACAATGCTTTGAATGATATGTTTTTTCAATTTCATTTAAAATAAATGATCTTTTTTCATGAAGAAAACGCTACGAATTAATTCCAACACCCAATATATAGAAAGATAATATAGAGTATCTAATTATAAGTAATTATTTATATGTGGTATAAAATTATCATCATTTATATTATTTTTCTTTAATAGTTCTATAATAACTATTGTGTTCGGAGTAATTTTTCGAAGTTTTATGTTTTACAATATTTTAAAATTACCATGAATAATAAATAAAAAAAATCATAATTAAGCGAAATATAATCATTCATTGATTATGATTATGTAAAAGAGAATGTGCGTAAGCTAACCATATTGTCATATCAACTTAGCCTGATAGATGTGTTAATGCTATGTCATCGATTTTACATGACAGTTATCAGTATTGTAATATATTGTATTTAATGGGAATTAGCAACAAGGCTATTCTACTAGAGTACACATTCTCTCTGCCTTCAGGCACGTCGTACAGTCAACGTATTGGCCGTATAACAAATTAGTCGATTGTATGGAATCAAAGTTCACTGTCGATTATGTAGAACGTTTTTTTTTTGTACAAGCTAGTGAATTATACATTCTTTTAAAATATCTGTAGTTGCTTCATGTTAGTTAAATGATACGTCCTGATCTGCTTACGTCATAATCGGACAAATGAGGCTGAGCTGTACACTCACTTCTCAGTAATATTCAAAGTCAAGTCAAATATCAGATGTAATTTGCAAAGCTGTGTTTAACATGTTCGTGGACAAGGCTTTAAGTCCTCCAGGAACAAAACGGTTGCAGACGCTCTGGTTACACATGTCATACTGTTGAATCATGATATTGTGTCCCATAATGAGCCACTGTTTTCTTTTCATTGTCTCAGGAAATAGATAATAAATTTCAATTATCACAAAGATATCAATTGTATTTTCATTGCAGTCAGTGTTCGATTGTTTCAACAAAAATATGTAAGCACTAAACAATAATATTTTTTAATAGTCAAACACATCAACACAATATACATCAATGCGTGTTTTGTAAAAGAAACCATTAGATAGCTGTAATTGTCTTGTTCCAGTTTGCAGAAATTAGTGGTCTACTGGGACACGATGGCTTTCGAATGTTTTTTTACAAAAAATAAAAAAAACAACATAGAGAGACTAATTGATATAAAAAAAATATCTATAGGTTTTGAAATGTTATCTAGTTTCGTTGTACGCACGACTTTAATCTAATAAAGTGTCCGCGAACGTGTTAAGTCTTCGGAAGTACACATTCGCAGTAATTCTTGAAGCTCAGACACTTTTGTCAAGTATAATATCGAGCGATAATGATCATAGTTGTTGATGCGCTCTTGAACCACAAAAACCCAATCGACCATCAAACATAACGCCGAAGTATTTAAATACTTCTATTTATGAAATCGGAGATTCATCGTGTACGAGTTTATCGAATTCCCTTTTTCGACAATGTATGGATCTGAGCAGCAAAATTCTATACATTAAATCTCACATTACAATTATGTGATAGTGTGTTTAGAGTTCAGTGCATAAACGGATATTTATATATATTTTTAGACTAATATCAAAATATCAATAATATGGATGTTTACTAAATAATATTTTTATCTCCAACCTGACAAATTCTCGTCCGTTTTATGTTATCTAAAAATTATAGAGAGTAACTTTCAAAACTTTTATTTTGACACAACATACTGTTGAAGAATGTATAGAAAACAAACAGGTGGAGCGAGAGAGATATTTACTTTTATATGTATATATATATATATATAATAATTAATATATATATATATATATATATATATATATAATTCAAATTATCCACAAAAAATTATCGAAACGTCGACTTATTTATTTCTCTCTATATAAAATAGTATGGAGCCACAAAAAAACTAAAAGGTTTCAAAAAATAATGTACTGCGATTGTTTATATAGACACACTACACACACATGTATATATATAAATATATATATATATATATATATATACACATATATATACATATATATATATATATATATATATATATATATATATATAACTATATCAATATATATATATATATATATATATATATATATATATATATATATATATATATACTGCTGGCAGAGGTTTCATATGCAATAAAGAATATGAAAAATAGAAGAGCAGTAGGGAATAAAGGATTAATATTAGAAATATTCAAGTTGGTTGAAAAAAACATTATACAAGTTCTCGCCGATATATTTATATTGTGTGTATAAAAAAGAACTATTCCAGATAAATGAAGGAAATCATTCTTCTACACAAATACACGTAATTTTTTACACAAGAAAGGAGATAAAGGGGATCTGAAATATTACCAATTAGTCTGATTTCAATATATAAGTTATTTACAAAAATAATTTTTAAACGTCTACAAGCGCAGGTAGATTTCACTCAACCAAAGGAACAATCAAGATTTCGAATAGGATTTGGCATAATGGAACACATTCAGGTAGTGAGGGAAGTAATCAACCGGGTCAAATGAATACCAAATACTAGTATGTCTTCGATTTAAAGACTATGAAAAGGCATCCGACTTTATTACCAGATCATCGATCATATCTGTATTGAGGGACCAGAGCAGAGAGGGCACATATTTACTAGATAACATCTACAAGAATGGAGGCTTCGACGGTAAAGGTACAGGAAGAAACAAAAAAATTAGAAGTCGAAAAAGACAACGAGATCCATTTTCCTCGAAATTATTTACTGCTGCCTTAGAAGAAGTATTTAAATCGCTCGACTGGGAAGACAAAGGAATCGAAATAAAAGGTGAAAGATTAAGTCACCTTTAGTTTGCTGATGATATCGTTATCTTCACAAATACTACGCAGGAGCTATAAAAGAGGATAGAAGGATTAGATAATGCCAGTCAAAAAATTGGCCTAAACATGAACCACGCAAAAAAAACAAAAGTGTTGTTCAATGCTTTTGTCTGCCAGAAGAAAATTGAAATAAAAGGAATAGAAATAGAAGAAGTTACGAAGTATGTTTATCTAGGCTGGCTTATCTGTAAAAATGCATTATTCAGTTAATAAGTAAATAGGAGAATAAAAATGGGATGGAGCTCATTTGAACAAAATACCTTCACATTTAAATTAACAGTCACACTTAGCTTAAAGAAAAAAGTATTTGATCATTGTATACTACCAGTCCTTACCTACTGCAGCGAAACATGGATGCTTAACACTAAATTCATTTATAGACTCCGAACAACGCAGAGAAATACGGAAAGATACATTCTAGGAATAACAAGAAGAGTTGAGAAAAGCATAAAATGGATAAGAAAACAGACAGGAGTCAGCAATGTAATAAGAAGAGTAGGGTCTGAAATAAAGATGGGCGGGGAATGTTGCAAGAAGAGAAAACAATCCATGGACAACAGAAATTATTAACTGGGAACTAAGGAATATAAGACCAAGAAAGAGACCATGATTGATCAACAGGTGGGATAAGAAATTTAGAGATTTTATTGCAAATAAGTAGGAAAGAGAAACATTTAAGCGAAAAAGATGGAAATTCATGGAAGAGGCCTTTATTCAGCAGTGGACTGCTGAGTGGAGCCTGCTGCTGCTGCTGCTGCTGATATATATATATATATATATATATATATATATATATAAATATATATATATATATATATATATATATATATATAAATATATATATATATATATATATATGTATATATATATATATATATATATATATATATATGTATAAGTAAAGCCCATACAGTAAACATAATAACTCACCTTTGGTCCAAAAACTAACGCAATTGTTACAGATGTTGATAGTTGAGTACGAATAAATCCGAGCAGATATTTTATATCAGGACCCGCTCTTGGAAAAATTAACAGGCTGTAAAAAATACATACATACTGTCAAAGTACCATATATATACCTATACGTAAATAAAAATACATTAATAAACGTGATATATATATATATATGTGTGTGTGTGTTTGTGTGTGTATGTGTGTATTTGTTTGAGTATGTGGTAGATTTATATATATATATATAGTAAAAAATATTTGAATGTTAATCAGTGTTGTTGATATATAAATATCTCTTTTTATACAAAAATTAATACTTGGTAGATAATTATACAACATTTACTTGTATAATAAAATTTTCATAATAGAAATAAATCTAAAAAAAAGAATTTTTTCTTGTCAAACCTTTAGTTATAATCATAAATTTATACTAATTTTCTTACTTAGAACTCCTTTTTCTATTATCATGCTGATAAATCACTGCAAAAATTACATTTAATTCTGCGTTTTACTTTTTTTGTCTGTTACCCATCTGAATCTACAGCTGAATCTTAATCATCGTGTTACATTTGTATCTAAAGCGAGAAAATCGCTGGGTTGCTATGTGTGTTCGCACCTCTTTATTTATTAGTCATGTAAATTTGAAATGAGTTCTGAATCGCCGCGCTATATTTGTATCCTTACACAATGAAATTCCGATTTCATATTTTTTTCAATTACTAGAATTCAATAAATCTGATTGAACAATTTGACAACGTATTGAGAAATATCATTTTCTATTATCTTACAATATTTACTATTTTTATTCTAGAGATTTTCTGTTTTGTAGATTTAATACATTTTTTATGCTGAATGATCTTCTTTTAAGATGAAATGAAGATTTGTTTATCCTCCTTAAGATCTTTTCAATACTGTGCATTTTATTAAGAAATGTCAAATACCTTATTTAGATTTTTAATATTATTTATTGTATTTTTTACGGAAAATATTCCTTTTATACATGAGCTTTTTTGTAAACTGTACTAATTTCTCTATATTTTTATAACTTTAATGCAAGAGTGTTGAACATTATTGGTAGATATTTTTATTTTCTCTCAGAAGTATATTCTTAATTATATTTAATATCAAAATAATTTTTCTGCTGCAATATTTGAATGTTTCTGCAGTCATAGTTAAGAAATTTTTTTTATCATTTCAAAGTGTGCATATTTTTTTAATTGAATGCCATGTACAGAAATTTAGTTTAAAAAATATTAAAAAGCACAGGGCAATAATTATATATACATATATATATATATATATATATATATATATATATATATATATATATATATATGTATAATTAACCAAGGTGTCCCACCCGTGCTACCGGAAGAGGTTACATATGCAATAAAGAATATGAAAAATGGAAGAGCAGCCGGAAATGATGGGTTAATAGCAGAAATTTTCAAGTTAGTAGGAGAAAAAACAGAAAAAGTTCTCGCTGATATATTCACTGTTTGTATACAAAAAAGAACTATCCCAGATAAATGGAATGAAGCCACCGTAATTCTTCTACACAAGAAAGGAGATAAAGAAGATTTGAAGAATTATCGGCCGATTAGTTTACTACCTACGATATATAAGATCTTTACTAAAATAATTTCGAAACGTCTACAAGTGCAACTAGATTTCGCCCAACCAAGGGAACAAGCAGGATTTAGAACCGGATTTAGTACAATGGATCATATTCAAGTAGTGAGAGAAGTAATAAGCCGATCAAATGAATATCAAATACCAGTGTGTCTTGGATTTATAGACTACGAGAAGGCTTTTGACTCCATCACCACCTTGTCGGTAATATCTGCACTGAAGAACCAGGGCATAGAGGGCACATATATCGAGCTGCTAGATAACATCTATAAAAAAGCAACGATGTCAGTGAAACTACATGAAGAAACAAGAAAGATAAAAATCGAGAAAGGTGTAAGACAGGGAGATGCAATTTCTCCGAAATTGTTTACTGCGGCCTTAGAAGAAGTATTCAAATCGCTCGACTGGGAGGACAAAGGAATCGAGATAAAGGGCGAAAGATTAAGCCATCTCCGGTTTGCCGATGATATAGTTATTTTCGCAAATACTCCGGAAGAGTTGCAAAAGAGAATAGAAGAACTAAACGATGCCAGTCAAAAAATCGGCCTCAACATGAATCATACAAAGACAAAAGTATTGTTCAATGCGTTTGTATGTCCGAAGAAAATTGAAATAAAAGGAACGGAAATAGAAGAAGTCACGAAATATGTTTATCTAGGCCAGCTTATCAACAGAGATGGATCATTCACGGAAGAAGTAAATAGGAGAATAAAAATGGGATGGAGCTCTTTCGGACGAAACGCCTCAATATTTAAATCAACAATCCCACTCTGTTTAAAGAAAAAAGTATTCGATCAGTGTATACTACCGGTCCTTACCTACGGCAGCGAAACATGGGTGCTTAACGCCAAAATAGTTCAAAGACTCCAAACAACACAACGAAGTATGGAAAGATGCATGTTGGGAATAACAAGAAGAGATAGAAAGAGAATAGAATGGATACGAAAACAAACAGGAGTCACAGATATAATAAGAAGAGTAAAGAGTCTGAAATGGAAATGGGCGGGACATGTCGCAAGAAGAGAAGACAACCGATGGACAAGAGAAATTATTGACTGGGAACCAAGGAATATGAAAAGACCGAGAAAGAGACCAATGAACAGATGGGATAAGGATATTAAAAACTTTATTGGAAAACTGTGGAAAAGAGAGGCACTGAATCGAACAAAATGGAAAGTCATGGAAGAGGCCTTTATCCAGCAGTGGATTGACAGGGGCTGAAGATGATGATGATGATGATGTATAATTAATAGATTTATTCATAGATTATATTTTAAATGCAGTCATAGAAATCAAGTAATTGAAACCATTGAAGTAACATTGGCAGAGAAAATTATAAAATATGATGTGTAGACGCCATGAAAATTGTGTAGGGAAAAATTTATACATTTTCGGTATATCGCAGGTGTAAAATGGGACATTTTATGTTAAACTGTAAAAAGGTTTATCCGTGTAGGTATATATATATATATGAATGTACTGTTGTATTTAGTTTTGTTTTAAATTTAAAAATGTCCTTATTAATGTCCTTTGTTAATGTCCTTATTGAAAAATAGGGACATTATTACCTTTTTTAATATGTTATTTATTTTGATACATATATTATATCAGCAGTAGTTTTTTTTCAGTTGGCTTAAGTCGTTTCCATATAAATAAATAAAGTTCAAATCGCGTTCATAAAAAAAAATTTTTAATGTCTAAAATTCATATTTTCTGATTTCAAATATGGCAACATTAGTATTGCTTCTTTATAAAAGAATTATTTATTATATTCAGATTTAATATATATATATATATATATATATATATATATATATATATATATATATATATATATGTCTCATTTATATGGGTAGATATTTCGGATTTTCAAATCTTCATTTCATTACCTTCAGAATATTTTTATATAAAATAGTAAAAGTATGTTTCAAAATTAAAAGAAAATTCTTGATATAAATGAAAATTCTCTCGAAAAGGAGCATTAATGATCATTATTATACATTAATGCGCATTTATTATACATAGTATAACTACTTACGTCATGTAAATGTTGTAAAATTATCGAATAAACATATTATATCAGGCAAATAAAAAATCCCGTGCAGTTTTTGTATCATTATTCTCCAAACAATATTACTAAATGTGAAATAAGAATGCACATGCGATCACATGTAATTGAACTTACACATGGAGTTCAGTCGATTGATGTATGTCTAGCTAATAATTGCTATTTTGATATGTGATTGGGTCCTCAAATAATGACTACCAAACCATTAGCATTTGAATGTGTATATGAGTCTAAACTCGATTTTAAGACATGTTTAATATTTCCTAGTACAAGTATAGAATTTGGAGAGAATACGAGGAGTAAACGTACTTTCCATAAAGAGGAAAATTTAAATTTTCGAGACTTGGGATTGAAAATGTTTTCTACTTAACTCTTTCATTCACTAACTAAGGCTTTCAGTTGGTCGTTATGAACTGATGGACACCCGCGACCTTCTTCATCTTCAAGGCTCACGTCCCTAGCACGGATTTTTTGGAACCACCATTGCACCGTACGTTTCTGAACACTACCCACACCAAAAGTATTGTTTAGTTTACGAGCAGTTTCTGCTGCGTTATCACCTGTTTTGAACTCATACAAAAAAATACTCTTATTTACTACTTTCCCATTTTAATTTAATAGCCCAATTTAAAGCAAAATTAATAATAAAAGTTGATATTATCAAAATATAGACCAAAAAATGCACTTTAAAATGATATTAATATAAACATGATGTAATGACACTTTCATTAAAAAAAATAAGGTTAGAATTCAGAAAAAAATTGCAATTATTTTCCTACCAACCTCATATTAAGACTCCTTTCAAACTCTAATACATGTTTCATAATTTAATTATCACCCATTTTAAATAATTCACTTATTGAAGATATATTGCTATATCAAATTGAAAAAAATGTCGAAAAAAATAAATGATTTAAAATGTAAAAAATGTGTTCGGATGCTTTTTATTTTTGAAAACTTTTAACTTCGTCCAAGCCAGAGATGTTTTTTTTATAAAAAATAAAGTCATGCTTATAGGAGATGCACACTTTTTTATTATTGAAAACAGCACAATTTTTTTTGGTTACCTGATATTTTAGTTTTACCATTCTTTCCATCTTTTTTGTAAGTTTAAATAAATCTCATGAGAATGTATATTTTATGTAAAATAGAAAAAAGTATGTTTATATTAGAGATTTTTTGTTGAATATAATAATAGTCAGTGTATATGTACTTGTTATATATATATATATATATATATATATATACGAGTATATGCATATATATGCGCATATATATATATATAGGAGTATATGCATATATATGCATATATATATATATATATATATATATATACATATATATATATATATATATATATATATATATATATATATATATATATATACACACACACATATATATATATACATATACACATACATACATATATATATATATATATATATATATATATATATATATATGTATATATGTGTATATATATTATGTGTGTGTGTGTGTGAGTGTATGATTAATTTATACAGTTTTTGCGTTTTAATTTTTTAAAAAAATAATAAATATGATATGCAATAATACATTGAAATTGTCCAAACAATTCATTTTTTTCAAAATTTACATTAAAGTAAGAATATCACTGAGAAACGATTAAACATCAAAAATCGTTAATTGACAATAATGTTATATTACTAAAATTTTGTGAATTGTATAGAAAATTAACACTGAAGCAATAATGAATTTATATTTATCTTATTATTTTTTAAATTGCTGATATATATTTATTTAATTTCCTTTTTTTTTATCTCCAGTTCGCAAAGATAAGTTGTTAAAGAGAGTTCAAAATGAACGCTTACACTTTTTTCGAGAATAACGTCAAATTTTGATTTGAGACAATGTTTTAGATGTACTTTTTTCCTATTAGTATTATATAAAATTAAATAATTTTATAACTTTTATATATATATATATATATATATATATGTAATACAGTGAGTCAAGAAGTTTTCTTCATCATGTACTTTTGAACAAAACATTTGAAAGTTTATTTTTTTTTGTTATTATTCGAAGAAAAACTTTTATACATCATTTTTTCAATATATTTATAAAACCCAATTCCATGCTTTTAATTTTTTTTATGGAAATTTCCTGAATTGAATAAGTAACGCAATACGAAATTTGAGTCAAAAATGTTTTTGTACAGTGTAATTTTGCAGTGTGTTACAAGAGCTGTGATTGAACTTTCAAAGAATGTTTTTTTCAAAATTGTTACAGGATTATTTTAAAAGGTAAAATTTGAAAATAAAAGTATCTTAATTCAGTTAGTTAACGTATACTTTTTTAAATTAAATTGAAAGTGGGTCGAATTTCGGAAATTTCAGTAGATACAAGAAAACGTATTCTTCAGTTATATTTAAAGAAAAGTTGCTTCTAGAAATTGGTTATGTTGTTGGAAGAACGCATTCATGTATGCAATATATTATTAAATGTTTTGGTAAAATCGGCGCAGTAAAAAATGAAGCACGTTTCGATTGGGCTAAAAAAAATTCTTCCAAAGAAGAACGAATTGCGGTCAATACAATAAAATGAATTCCTAAGTCTTCACCCGTAAAAGTAAGCCAAGAGTTGGAAGAATTAGTAGGAAAAAAATCGAATCCACAAACAATTAGAAATATCTTGCACAAAGTTGGTTTTCATGGCCGTTCATGTTTTTCAAGTGCATGTTTATGTTTAGCGTGTTTGTTTTCCAAGGCAACAGTGTTTTGGAAAGAAATCTTTTTGATATATGCTAATGTCATTTTAATACCATAGTATTGTTTTATTTAATACTTCTTGAATTTTTCAATTTGTAGAAATATTGTGTTAAGGATTGGCTAAGAGAAATAGAATGGTAAATATAAAAAACGAACATTTCCGGCATTAACCTTTTGTTTGAGTTTAACTTAGAAGTTAAAGCATCAGAGGCAGCTAGAACCATTTGTTATGTTTACGGGGAAAACGCTATTGGAAAAAGTACGTTACAAAAATTGGTTCCTCGTTTCAAAAAGCGCAATAGTTACATGAATGTTTCTCCACATTCAGGAAGACCATTCGACTTTGATCAAGATCGTTTAAATGCTTCTATTCACGATGATCCACGTAAATCAATCCTGTCGAGGTTTATTGCCAACAACTCCGTCGTCTTGAGACCGAAATTCAAGATAAAGGACGTGGAAGATGGCATCGAATGATTTTGCGACATGATAACGCTAACATTACAAAAGCGGCTATTCAAGAGCTTGATTGGAAGGTTATTCTACATCCGCCCTATTCTCCTGATCTTGCTCCGTTCGACTTTCATCTTTTCTCCCTCTCTATCCAACAATCTCCAAGGAATCTTCTTTAATAACAACGTTGCTCTTCAAAATTGGCTTGACGAATTCTTCACCTCAAAACCATCAAATTTCTTCAGACGTGTAATTAAAAAACTGCCAGAACGTTGAGGACAAATAGTATTTTGAATGAATAGTATTTTGAGGACAAATATGTTTCATGGCGATTAATTAAAATTAACAATGTTTAAAATGTTGTTGGGAAAAAATAGCGAAAAATGACTTTTTTTACTTAATATCGAATAACTTTTGCAATTTTCAATATTTTGAAGTAAAAATTTAGGTCGATGTCTTTAGATAGAATAGTAATTTCAAGATAAATTAACTGCCATAATGCGCGTTCCAAAAAAGGTATTCATTCCAAGAATTTAAAATGACGATTTTGTGAGAAATTGAAGATTGGAATTAATATGTTTTTATGGTGTTATATCAAGTAATACATATGTAGAAATATAGAAAAAAAATATTTTTACGCCTGTGCGATAGCTTGAACACAAAGAAGATACCTTAAAGTAACAGGAGATAGCGACACAAGTTAGATTTTCTAAATTTTAGTATGATTCATTGGAGCGCAAAGTTTGCGTGGGATGTCCATCAACCCGAGTGCCATATGAGGGTTAATAAAATAGTTAAAAAATGGATTAAGGCGTTTTATTTACACGGAAAAAGTGATTTTCTCTAAAAATATGTCCATGGTGGTTTGCAAACTTTTACAAAATTCTAAAATATAGATACATTTTTTTTAAATTTAGATATATATATATATATTTAAACAGAATTCAAATAAAATCAACAACTATAAAATAAATTATCTGTTTCAATTGTTAGTTCTTACTTATTTTTCAAAAAATTACCAAAGGTCCCTAAAAATATGTCCAACACTATATATATATATATATATATATATGTATATATATATATATATATATAAATATACATATATATATATATATATATATATATATATATATGTGTGTGTGTGTGTGTTTGTATGTGTGTGTATGTGTAAATGTGACTGTGTGGCTAAAGGATGATGAAGTGTATTTGTGTTTTAATACAGTGAATTAGAATATAATAGATATATACTGCAAAGTATCGACAAATACAGGCATCAACTACTTTATGTAAATAAAATCAATTACATAATTAAACAAATTTGGCGTCTCTAGAAGTAGGCATTCTCAAAAATAATTCAATTATTTATTTACTTTAGTTTAGAAATATGCTGTTCAAATGATCTACAAGATAAAATAATGTTAATACTGAAATGAATTTGACATAAAAGTTCGAAACGTATTCAAAGATTCTAATGATATGTAATTTTGAAAATATATAAAAGATTCCGAAATGAATTTCACAGTTATTTTTACTGTTGTATATGTCGAGGAACTGATTATTAACTGTGTTTTTAGAGACACGTACGTTCCGATGACAGTTCCGTTTGATAACATTTTGCACGTTCAATATATTGATTCAATTTCAAACAAGTGCAATTCAATCATTTTCATTTGAAATACTGCATTTCTCACGCACGATCTCCTCTTATTACCGTTCTCGACACACAGTCAAATCGATGTACGTGTCTAAAGCTGGCCACTCACGTTTCGGTAGACCTGACAGGTTTGCCTGGACAGGCGGACCTGCACAGGCAAACCCGAACGTGTGTGTGACAAACTGCGTAGTTGTTACGATCTGTACAAAAACGATTCTTTTTTTCTGTCTGCGCAGACGAGCGACCATACAGTAAACCAGGGAGCATGTGTGCCAGCGAGTTCTTGAATTTTTTATTGTCTTTTTCTTTATCTGTTCTGATTCTGATTGAAACTTTTCAAAAAATTGGTAATGGAAAAACTATTAAAGTGAATTCATCAATAGTTTTTCCATTAATGGAGATATATAAATCTTAACTATGTCTGTGGCAAGTAAAGAATGAAGAATATTATGACCGTCAGAAAATTCCAAAACCATTTTCTGCAATGCGTTTTGCACGAGATAATCTCTAATAATTTTTTTTATCTTGAGAATTCAACTCTGCTTGCCAAAAAGATTTTATCATATCACTGCATAAAGGGAACGCATTATCGGGCACAAATATATAAGTCAAATCTCTAGTGCTCCCTGTGACGTTTTCCGTATTTGAAATATGTTACTCCCTGTTTTGTAGTTTTTTAGAGAACACCTCCGTCTTAAATTCTTCCGTTAGTACTGTCACGGTTTTAATGATAAGTTTTTATGGTGCTGGCGAATGATGCGGTTTTCAGGACTCTGACACCATTTTGTTTTATCGATAAAACAAGACATAAACTGTATCAGGATGATAAACTTGCGGCTGTGAGAGTGTTAATCATATTTCAACACTTAACTTTTTTTTGATTTTATTTCCTATAAGTTTGACTATTATAACATCACTGTCGTCGAATAAAAATGAATAGTTTGAATTGAAGAACAGAGAATAATATATTAGGTTGGTATAAAAATAATTGCGGTTTATGACCTTCAAATTCATATAGAAAACTGCAATTACTTTCCTACTGCCTAATATATTTTTGTTTTCCTCCCCATAGTAAGTTTGTTAGTTATTGGGGATTTAGGGCGCATCGACAACTGAATCTCCCCTTGATAATTAAAATTAAAACATGTGTATGTGTCTGGAGGCAGACCTCTTCATAACTGAAAATTGAAATTATATGTCCTATATCCTCCGAAAAACATAATAAGAATAAGCATAAATAAAATAAAATAAATTAAAATATCGAGTTATAGAGCGGGTTTTTACGCGAACCTTCGTAAATGATAAGATTTTCTCGTTAATCGGGTAAGTGAATTACGGTTATATGTAATTACATTTTCTACCGAATTTAAACATTATTTAAAATATTTGTATTATTAAATATTTGTAAAATTTCTATTTAATATAAAGGTCACCTCAGGTAAGTACCTGTATGAAAGTACTGTTAATTGTGTATAACAATTAACAGTACTTTTAATAAGTACATGACCGTATTAAAATCTGTCAAAATAAATTGATAAAATCAAAATCAAACATAATTTTATTGTTCGAAATTATATATTACAGTGCATTGGTACACTGATGAGGTACGGGTATTGGATGCGGGGTCTAAGCCTTGGCTTTTAACCCGGTATTGAAAGGAAGACGGGAGTTAGGTATGGAAGTTTAGGTAAGTTTAGGAGTTGGAATGCCGGGAAGAAAGTTAATAAATTGATACTTTTTGCATCCACTATATCTAGGAGAACCACTAATAGAAAAATAAACGCGCCGGGTGGTGTAAACATCACTTGCCGAAGCTCCTGATTTTACTGAATTTTCAAACATTTTTCTTTTTTTTTCTGACATTACTTCTTTATTTCCCACATACATGGTTCAGATTTATATATTTGTATGAGTTATTTAATAGTTTTACATTGCGCTTGAGTCGAAATGTTTTATGTTTACACAATTTTGCAAAGTCGAATCAATTTGTAATGAAATCCGTTCGTATTTAATATTATTCAATGCTGATTCAGCTTTTGATAATGGTCATATATATCTATATATTATGCATATAACATCATTCGCCTTAGGCCTTATTCGCAAGAGCGTTAAAAAAACTTTGCGTTCAGAGTTACCGTTAGTTTAAAACGCTTAGCTTTTAAAACGCTCGCAAATATAGTGTTCATATGAGCGTTTAAAAATCACTTCTTTTCATCATCTTCGGACGCATGAATTCAGAAGAGTTGTTGGCAATAGCTGTATGTATTTTAAGAAGGCGAAAAAAAATATGAAAAAGTTCTGTGTGCATCCTCTGAATGATCGACGATACTTGAAAGGACAGTTTGTGGCTATTTATGATGTTGAACGTTGTATCTGGGTGTTTTTTAGCTTCTCCAGTATGAAAATTGAAACATTCAATGAATTATTAAGAATTGATATCTACGATATTTTCCCAATTTGGGATTATTTTTAAAGTTACTTCCATCTACGTGTCCTACTTCAAAATTTTGTTTGAATAAGTTGGTAAACCTTTGTTATATAACAGAGATCTAGATTCCTCCTCCAAAATAAACGTCCAGTACTAAATACCGCCATTTTCGTAAACGCTGTTCGCCGTTATCTGTTGTACTTGCAATCAATACCAACGTGCAAGCAAGACTGACTGACAAATTCGGCGTCATTCAGCGCTTTTTAAACGCCTATGCGAATGAAAACACCCTCTTCCATATGTTCTACTTACTTCAACGCAAAACTCTCGGCGTTAGAAATGGATCAAGTTCTATATTTTTTACCGCGCGTTAAATAAACGCCGGCATGCGAAAAGAAACACTGCGTTTCATATGTTTTATTGAAAAGATGAAAAAAAAACGCGCGTTGATACGTTTTTTCAACGCTCGTGCGAATAATGCCTTACTATACCAACTTTTCATTAAACCCGTCTAATATATCTAATACAGCTGAAAGAATCGTTCTTCGATTTTGTTCAGGTCGCCTGTACAGGTGTAATAAATGCGTAGTTTTTCACACACACGTTCCAGTTTGCTTGTGCAGGTCTGCATATACACAAGCAAACCTGTCAGGTTTACCGCAGTGTGTGTGGCGGGGCGCACGTTTATTAATACACGTTTTGGTTGTTTGTGCAGGTCTGCCTGTTCAGGCAAACCTCAGGTCTACTGAGCGTGTGTGGCCGACTTAAGGCATGTGCGTCGAAAAACTGTCTGTGACTGTGTTACACACATAGACTAATGAGTTTTAAATTTCGATTAATTGAGGTACAAATGAAAAATTAAACTTCTGAGTGAATAGACATTAAATGAAGTTCCAAATGAAATTAAGTTCTTATTCAGACACATATACAGTAATTTTGAGAGTAAGATAGACGTGATATGATTGAGAACAACGACAACGACATCGACACAACGACACAGCGTCGCATAATTGTTTATACATCGATCGTACAATACTTACTGGAACGCCACCATGGCAATGTTAACGAGTGCAATATTATAAATAGCGTAACTAATAAGTTGTGCCTCATTGTACAGCGACTCTGCGTTTCTAACGTTGTAACAAACTTTGATTCCCCACGCTAGAAACAGCACTTCGCCTAAAAATACAAAACACGATCACAGGTGACGTGTGGTTGCGTGTGTGCATGTGTACGTGCGTCGATATAAACGAGAACAGGAAAGATGTCGGAAATAAGAATAGCACAACAACACAACGAACACGCCATCGTTTTTTTTCTTTTTTTTTATTTGTTTGTTTTTACACACAGTGATCAGAGATCAAGAGATGAAGCAAAACGGACTGAATCGAGCGCGTGAACGTTCGAACAGAAATGAAAAACACGCACGCTCTTTCATCACACGGATGAGGAGCGTCGTCGGTGCGAATACAGTTTCCGCGTCTTGAGATTCGTATCACATTTCGGCATTGATTGTTTTTTTTTATGGATCGACGGTTTATTTCGAGCGAAGTTGCCGGATGGTTCAACTTGATAAATGCGTTTTAGTTCGAAACAATAATGAAAGCTAATTAACGTTATCCGCATTAGCGGGAGCATTAAATAAGGTGACAGATAACTACAGATATAAAATATATGTCGACATTGAAATCAATAATAAAATGATATTGTTTACATACGAGTGTCTAATACATTAACTCTTCCAACCCGGTGGCTTTTTAACACTAAACGTACCGGGACTTTATATATACCTATTTCTACCGCAACCGGTCAAATGACTGGTTATGAAATAACGGTCATATTTTTCCAAACTGGATGTAGATAATTGTCAATTTAATAAGGAAAACAATACACAAAATAACTTTTAGATAATAATAAAAAAAATGTGTAATAAAAATAATATAATCAATATTTATTTTTAACAAGAACGGAAAAACACAAATTCATGTTTTTTCCATTTAGGGATAATTGATAAATATTTATTTTTTCCAGATTATAGGTTTCTTCATTATACATTTTCCGCAGACATATGTATTGCACTTAATACAAGTTGTGGTAGTTTTATTATCGGTTCAATATCCTATTTAGTACGTTTTTCGTAATATGAAATATTACTTACAAGGGGAGGATCCAACCTCGGAAACTGAGTTTGGGAACAAACTTTGAGTAGTGGTAGGGTATCACAAAGGTATTAATATAGTCACGTACTAACTCGCACTATCCAGTCATTTTCGAGAAAAAAGGCTCCAAAGTGTCAGCATCTGATAAGAGATATTGTTCGCGCTTTTACGGTGGTCCGATTCGGCGGACCAGCAATTATACACAATAAAAAGAATTGCGTAGTTGAACAGATAAACTTTATTGTATGTAAAGTTACAAAAGGATTAACAGTAAAACAAATATACAATTGAAAAAATGGAAAGATGGATGCTACAGTGGAGCATGGCGTCGATACTGTAGTCCGAGGCGATCCTTGTTGTACTGTGCTGTCATCGTACTGATTTGTACTGTTCTGCTCGGTTATTTTTAGGCCTTATTCGCACAAGCGTTAAAAGAAAGTTGCATTCAGAGTAGTGTTAGCGAATTTAAAACGCTCGCAAACATAGTGTTCATATGAGCGTTTAAAAATCACTTCTTTTCATCGTCTTGCGCAGTTTGGACGCATGTATTCAGAATTGTTGGCAATAGTTGTATGTATTTTAAGAAGGCGAAAAAAAAAATGAAAAGTTCTGTGTGTATCCTCTGAATGATCAACGTTATTTGAAAGGACAGTTTGTGGCTATTTATGAAGATTGAACGTTGTATCCGGATGTTTTTCAGCTACTCCAGTATGAAAATTGAAACATTCAATGAATTATTGAGAATTTTTATTTATGATATTTTCCTAATTTGGTACCAATTACCATTGTCGCTATGGTCTATTATCATTGTCGCTAGCTATGCACACGTGTTTCAGCGGTGCCAAGTATACAGCGTGCAAGTATATAGTACACAGCGGAAAGGAGGGTATGAGTATGCACTGGTCTCGGGATTACAAGAATCCCGAACAGAAATATTTTCGTCAGTAGTCAAATAACTTGATAGCTACTCGGTAACGCGCAGGTTTCGATTGTTCAAGGTTTCAGGTTCGACTCCCAATCAATGCCGCTTTGTTTTTCCTTTACCTGAATAATTATTTAAACCTGTTAATGCATTTTATTAAAAAAATGTTTAAATAAGGATGAAAAATATTTTCTTGCAACATTTTTTCGAAAAATGCTCTTTTTTAAATTCTTATAATTTTATTTCAGAAAATGTTTTTTTCGCATTTTTTTTTTAATTTTTTGCATTATTTTGCAAACATATTCTTATATTAAAGTGTTCATATGGTATATTCCACGGAGTATTGTGTATAGAGGAAGGTATAAAATTCTTTCATGGATACACCACGTGATAAATTTAACGTAATTTAATCATATACCAAGCGAATATTTTAATATACGAATATGTTCGCAAAATAATGCAAAAAATTTAAAAAAATCCTTAAAAAATAATTTTCTGAAATAAAATTGTAAAAAGTTATAAAAGAGCATTTTTCGAATCAAAATTGCAAAAATGTTATTTCATCTTCATTTAAATATTTTTTTTAATAAAATGTATTAAATGCATAAGATAATAATTCAGGCGAAGAAAAAAAACTGCATCGGTCGAGAGAGACTCATACTTGACACGCCAGACACCTGAAGCCTGCTCGCTACCGCCCAGCTGAAAAACTATTTGACAAGTGCTAAAAATTTTTCTCTCATAAGCCTTAAGCAGAAAATTTAAAGCCTTTTTGATCGAAAATGGCTGGTTAGTGCGAGCTAGCACGTTACTATATGAATACTTTTGGAGTACCCTACCGCTACACGAAGTTTGGTCCCAAACTCAATTTTCGAGATCGTAGCCACCCCTTGTTAGATCTCTTGATGGTTCCTGCATGTTTTCCTCTACTTCTTTGTGCAATTACTGATGTTCCATGGCAAGCTCTTCTGCTAGATGAAATAGGAATTCTTGTCTTGATACATTTCATCCAATTGTTTCTTTGTACAGAATTCATGCCAACAGCTCAATCAACGATGTTGAAGAAAATTTGAAGGAGCCATCTACAATATTTCGATTTTACACTATACTTTCTCGACATTTGATCAGTTATGTCTATATCGAATTTAGTATTATTATAATATTCTACTGTTTCAGGTATTCGCTTTATGCTGTTTTCTATTTTGATAGATGTAAATCTATCAAAATCGAATTCAAAGTATAAATTTTGAATTCAATATAAGAACTTTTTTGTTTGGTTTGATCTTATAAATTGTAAGATTATAATAATTTAATTTATAAACTAAGTTAAAGAAATGTGCCATGTCCTTTTTTACTTTTGCAAATTTCGGCAATTCTTTTTTGTTACTCCAAATAGTTCCAACTAATGTTGTCTTATTTTATAGAAGTTTTGTTGCTAGTGATGAACTGTAGAAATTGTCTGTTGTAACGTTTCTTTCGTATTCCATAAATATGATAGGGACAATTTTTTTGCTTGATATACCACGCGAGTATGAAATGGCAATAAATGCATATTACTTTGATATTATCAGATCCCATTTAATTCCTAGAACTCGGAACGCTTCTACTTCTGTACATTTTTGTATGTGTTCAACAATATGATCGTCAATTATTAAAGAAAATGCCGTTCATATTTTACCATTTATAATATTTCGCTTGGAATACCCTGTTGGACCTAATACTTCTTTGAAACTATTTAGAAATTGTGGTCTTAAAGATCTTGGTTTTTCTTTTATTTGTAGCCAAGCAGTTTCATCAAGAGCCACTTTCAATATTCTTGTCATTTTCGTCACCTTATTTTCGGAACTTGATAGATTTTTTTCGATTTTGTCCTCTGTATGCATTCAAGATGTTTTCTTCTTCATCGTCAATGTCTGAGAAATCATCATCAGTGTTAAATAAATAATTCTCATTTTCAAATTGGTCATCTTCAGGATCAAAATATCGCCCTTCAGTTATTTCTGAACACTCTTCACTTCTATTATTTATTCCTTCCAATAAATTTTCTGTTGAATGTCATGACATATTTAGGGATAAAACTCGGAAATAAAATAAAATAGTACAAATAATATATAAAACTAAGTATTGAGTATTATAAGATTTGTTCACTCTTTCTCTAATTTCTCGTATTCTGAGAATGTTAGATCAATAATCGCTTATTTATCGTATTGTCTGATAGCGGCTTTTTCAGATCATTTGCTCGAGCCAGTGCCGATCAAATACATCCTATATTCAGAATTTTTCATTTTTATCTATCCAGATCTAAGCTCTACTCAGAATTGACAGATCCAGACCAAATAACTTTATAAAAGTGCGTTAATTTGTCGATCGGTCAAATGACCGGTTGCGATAGATAAGTATAGTCTCACTTATCTATCGCAAACGGTATGTTTCTTAGCGAAAAAAGAAACAAAAGGAACAATAAAAATAGATAAATTGCTTAAACGGATAATATAAGAATTGTTATGAAGTCAAATGGTCGAAAGAAATAAAAATGAATGTAAAATTTTGAATCGAATTTTAAAACCGGACATTTGACCGGATGTGGTACGTTTAGTGTTAAAACTCTCAATACCGGTGCAATAAACTCAGTTTACTGCTAATATTTTTCACAAAAATGACTATTTATGAAGGAATAGGATTTTTAAATATTTGAACATCAAGGTCAATCTTTACACTAGCGATTAGTATTAATATAACATGTGCATTACAAGAAAATAAAGAAATAAAATTAAATAATAGAATTATAATTAATACAATTAAAAATATCAAGACAGATATTCACAAATAAAAACACGCTGTCAACTGAGTTAACTGCATCGGACTGAGAGAGTTAAGAGATCCTGTTGAACTTTGTCCATTTGGATCAGGTAAGAATATGTTATTACTAGCTTTAACTAAAGGGTTGTCTTCAGGTAAAAGTTGAACTTATAATATTTGCTTAAAAATGGCTGTTATAACGAAATTAGTATTGAAGAATAAGAATAGTACGTCTGTTTTAATCGTCGTTTTGGATCAGATAAGTAAAAATTTATCTGATCCAAAATGACGAAGACTAAAAGGACAAAGAATCACAGGTACAAAAACAAAATTATAACACAATTGAATCGGTCATTTCAAAAACTATATGTCATGTTTCTTTCAAAATTGTTTTTTTTTTTGTCGAAATTAGATCGTTGAGGGTAGCCTCATATTCAGCATAAAACTTACATTAGCCACGTTGTGTCTATCTGCCGAATCTGGTGATTTTTCTTTGCCCAATGACCGTGATTTTAGATTTATTAAAAAAATTGTACAAAAACATGATAGGAAATATATGGTAAAGAGTACGTTAAGATTGTTACTCAATTCAACATAAAGTTTACAATAAAATCAGTACAAACTTGGGATATTTTTAAATTTAAAAAGGGTGGTTTCCATTTTTCCAAAAAAGCTGTTTCTAAACTGAATCTTATGGGAGAAGCGTTCCGAAAGACCAGGAAAAAACATTTGCTCCTTCAACATATATGAGTTTTCAATACGATGCTAATAAATCTGGGATGGTGGAGACTGTGGAATTCATAGATGGTTTATCAAAAAACACATTCTAGCCACTAAAACATACTACAGCTGTGATGTCGCTTCCGTCTGCAGGAGTAAATGGATCAAAGATTTCGATAAAGTATAAAAAATAGACAATTTAAAACATTTAAAAGATAGCATCTTGAAAATCACATGTCATATTACAACGAAAAATTCAGCTGGCCAATCGAATAATTGGAAGAAACTCTTCTAGAATCCGATGAGGAATATGATTATGCATCTTAATATAAGCAAGATACATATTTATGTGCTATAATGTAATGTTTTTTAATAAAGAATCATAATAAAAAAAAAAATTAAATAATTTATTATGCAATTAATACTATTCCATGCAAAAACAACATAAGTCAAAACAATTATCGTTGATTTTTTTATACATTAAGGTTTCACAGGACAGTAATTATTGAGCAACTAACAAATTAAAGGTCAAAAAAACATATTAACAAAGAAAATCTTTAAAAAAATTGATCATTTTTGTGTTACGCAGTTTTTTATTGAATCCTGAAAAAAATAAATTCTGTGACTTATGCAGTTTTTGAAGTAAATAACAACATTGCAGTAAATAATATCCAGTTTTTATTTTAAAATAAAATTAATATTAAAACACATTTTTATCAATATATTATATTCAGTCTGTTAATCAAATAAAGTATTTTTTGTAGATGAATTTACTGTCCATTCATCTACATATCTTTTTTTAAAATAAATATAATTAAGAATCGAGTTAATAGTTCTTCGAATATATTTTAAATCGACGAGAATACTACTTTATGGATAATAATATATTGTCGACAAATATTTTATATCTAACAAATTCTATCGATAGGATATAAATGGATATTTATTTACATTGTGTTAATATTAAAAAATATAACTATAACAATGTAGAAGGTTTGACAATCATATTTATTGTTTTTTATAAATATGGAATATAAAAAATTGGAAAAATATAGAAATAAATTAATAGATTTGAATATATATATATATATATACATTTACATATATATATATATATATATATATATACATTTACATATATATATATATATATATATATATATATATATATATATATATATATATATACCGCTTAAATATATAAAATTCAATGGACATTGTCAATAAAATATCTTTCATTTTTGTTTGAACTTATTTTTTGTAAAAGTTGTTAATTTATAAATCGATTTAATAGATACTCGAAAATAGATTCTTTGTTGCTAGTCTTTATTTAAGATCAACGTTTCAAATAAATGAACATTTTATGAATTTTTGACCTACGAAGTCAATAATAATATTTAGCGTTTATTATTAAAATGTTAAATGTATATAGGAAATTAAATGTAATTTTAAACAAATGTTTAAACTAAATGTAACAGAAACTTTATAGGTATTTATTTTTCAATATAATATAAATTTAGGTTTATCCACCTAAGTCAATTCCTAAATATGTGTGAAGATATTTAAAAATGCCGAAGTGAACAAATTTCAAGAATCTGGAAACTACTAAAAAAGCATGCATCAATTGAAACACTCATATATATTTTCATTTACTCCAACTTTTATACGTACATTCAAATATATATGTACACACATATATATATATATATATATATATATATATATATATATATGTACATATATATATATATATATATATATATATATATATATATACTGAAATAGAATCACTGTAATTCAAACTATGTTGTAATGCGACAATATAAAATAAGAATTATTTAGAAACAGAACATTATAAGAAACACTGACCGATTGCAAGACTATGGTCCCACCAATTGTAACTGCACTGCTTAAAGCGTAAGCCTATACTATCTTGGATGTCTTCAGCCACCGGAGGTGCGCTTAATGTCCACGTACTCAGGTAGATAAGCATGACAAGAAGAATAGGCACCATCCATTGTAGTAGTTGTTTATCCGTCAGTTTAACTTTATGAGCTGATTTAACCCGATAAGTCAACGAAACTCTGCGAATGATATGTATATATAAATATTTCAATAGGGGTGAAAATATAGTGTGGTGATTCTGATTTAGAATTAAATTTATATTTATGTAATTAACAGAAAATATACAGAAATAAAATATATCAGTAACACATGCAATCCTGTTCGTCTCTGTACGTTTGATCAGTAAAGTAGTTATTCATTTTCGTTCGATTGGAATTAGAAAATTTCTAATTTAATTAGAAAATTTGAAATTAGAAAATTTCTCAACTTACTTCTAACATTTTCAAGAAATAAATTAAATCACTTCGTAAACTGTATTTAGAACTTAGATAGATTTTTCTTGAAAAAGTGTTTTTCAACTTCACTGACATATTATTTCAAATAATAATAGACAGAAAGATTTGATTTTTTTTTCCACATATAACCATTTATTTATCAGATGAACTATGGAAATCATGGTATATATTATAGTCATAATATAGTTTTAATTCTATGACTCAATTCACCTTCACAAATGAATTCTTTTTTAATTCGACAAACTATAAACATTTTTTTTATTCAAAAATATTCACTAAATCATTATTAATAATTTTTGATTCATGCTTACGCACATTTCAATTACGATATCATCATCTTTAGAACACCAAAGTACAGAAAAATCTGTACATATTTTTAATGATTTATTGAATATTTTTTGTAGTTTGTGGAGTGAAAAAAATTCATTTGAAAAAGATATTGTAATTTTATTAACAATAAGAAATGCAACTAATTTGAAAGAAAAACAGATAACTTTTTAAAAGTCATTCTTTTTCAAATTAAAGTTTTTTGTTTGTAGTTTATGCTATAACAAAATTTATATAAAATATAAATCTTTTCGATTTTTTGATTCGGATGATCCGGAGAGAACAAATCCCACCAATCATAAAAAAAACATGTTGTATGGTGTCCTGCTTTATGGTTAAAAACAAAGCTTTATTTTATATATATATATATATATGTGTGTGTAAAAAATATTCTAGTTTCCTTAAACAAAAGGAAAAGCTTTACGATTTGAAATTACCATAGTTTTTTTTTTTAAAAAAAATACACGAACCAATCAATACAAACCTTCCCATTCTCTTAAGTGTACATTATATTTACTAATGATTACTAAATATTAGGTTGGTAGGAAAATAATTACGGTTTTTGTTCTCTGAATTTTAACCTTAATTTTTTTTGATGGAAGTGTCATTTCATTGTGTTCCTGTAAATATTATTTTAAAGTGAATTTTTCTGTCTGTATTTGGTAATATTGATAATTTGGTTTTATTATTAATTTTGCTTCAAATTATACTATTAAATTAAAGATAGAAGAGAAGCAAATAATAGTAATTTTTTGTACGAGTTCAAAACGGGCAGTAAAGTAGCAAAAACTGCTCATAAACTAAACGATACTTTTAATGTGGGTACTGTTAAGGAATGTACGGTGCAATAGTGGTTCCAAAAATTTCGTGCTGAGGACGAGAACCTTGAAGATGAAAAAGATCACGGGCGTTCTTCTTCAGTTCATAAGGACTAATTGAAGACATTAGTTAAATCAGAACCATACACAACAATTCGAGAGCTTGCACAAAAGATAGGCGTTAGTCATCCAACAGTTCTGGATCACTTAAAACCACTTAAATTAAAAATGTATACGAACTTGAAGGCCATAAACCGTAATTATTTTTCTATCCACCTAACATTTGACATATTCTATTACTAAATCGATTTTTACTTTCCATCAATTTAAAATATACATTGAAAAATATCGACACACTGATGAAAGCTATTTATTCCATAAATTCTTTAATACTATTTTAATGGACACTGGAATGTATATTTTATGTTAACCATTTTAACCTTTTATTGTTTTTGATTATTGATATCATCATCTATTATGTAGTCTAAAAAATCTTTTTTTCTCTTTTATAATTCCACATTCAATTAGTTCACAATTTGAGATTATTTTTTGAGACTTCATTATAATTTCTTATGTTATATATTGGATGAGTGTAAAAGTTCGTATACGATTTGAAATTTCAACTCGGGCGATTAGTATTCTGAGAAAACGCTTTTATTAATCAATTATTTATCACTAACTTTTATGAAATTATTTTCCAACGCTCAGGAAGCTGTTGGAGTCCTCGTTTATAAAATATGCGCGATTTTTCGCGAAAAAAGGCGTTGAGGTAGGTTTTGATGCTTTCAGGGTGTCAAATTTTTTACCGTTTAAATTGTTCTGGAGCGACAGGAACAAATAATAATCCTAAGATGCCATGTCCGGAGAATACGTTGGATCGAATGTGATTTCCCATTTCAACTGATTCAGTTTTTGGAGTCAGTTTTGCTGTATGTTTTTTTACTTTGTCGTGATAGAAGATGACCCTTTTGTGATAGGCCAAAACTGGACGCTTTTCTTTATGCTGCGTTCAGGTTGATAGTTGTGTTGACAGTAATTCTCCTTACTAATCGTTTTATTCAGTGGGAGCAGCTCAAAATAAACAACACCTTCGCAATCGCACCAAACACACAGCAACACCTTTATCGTATCTAATTCAGCTTTGGCAAATGGTTATGCACCTTCTTTTACTTATTTCCACTTCGTTTGCTTCAGACGTGGTTGTACAGAATCAATTTTTCATCGCCAGTCACCAACCGTTCGAAAAAACACTCTCTGTTGAGGAGTCCAAGCAAAGAAACTGCTGAAGAAATGCGATAAAACTTGTTTTTTTTTCAGATGAGTGCAGTATTTACGTATCGAGCTTCAACGTGAATCTTAGCTTCTTGAAATGTCGATATACAGTCGATCTGTCAACTTTAAGTGTCTAAGTAACCTCTTCTATCGAAATTCCTAAGTTATTGTCAACTAGAGCCGGGTTTAGCCGTCTAGAGCGGGGTTGATCTGCGAGGTTAAAATCACCAAGTCGAAATTTAGCAAACCATTTCTTCACAGTTGAAAGTGATGGTGCATGGTCCAAATAAACCTTCGGAATATTTTTCGATGACGCGCCAACGGTTTCTCTTTTCCGAAACTCGTAAAACTTAACATGACGAAAGTATATCTACTCATTGTCCATTTTCAAACATTTTTCTTACACAAAAAATTAATCGTAACAAATTCGTCTGATGCTCAAATAACAGCTCTAACTGTCATCTTTCAAACGATATATAACATTAATACTTTTCAATCATGAGGACTGCCATACGGGCACTCTTAATACCACCTATTGAATCATATACGAACATTTGCACCGATCCAATATTTAAAAATAACATTAATATGCAATAATTAGCTGGTTTTGATGAACTTTTGCTCATCAATGTTATCTGGATATTTTTTATTTTAAATTATTTGCTACATTTTAATATTTTAAATAATAATATTAAAAGAATAATGTTTTTTGTTTACAATCAACATACTAGGACCTTATCTGAATTAATTGTTAACTTGATACGATAATTATTTCAAGAACTAATTTTTCAATGAAGGTCGCCATTTATATTACATAAATAATACATACATACATACATATATATATATATATATATATATATATATATATATATATATATATATATATATATCATATTATATATGTATACATATATGTATGTATATGAAATATATATATATATATATATATATATATATATATATATATATCATATTATATATGTATGTAAAAAGTAATATTATTATATATTGGTATTTATAGATAATAAACTTACCTCCATGTTTTCATTAAAAGTGCAGTATATGTAACGCAAAAACCCAAGTGACGAGACCATTTTGTCGCGATGCATGAGTACATATCCAAAACAGGAAATATGGCAGCCATCTGTAATATAGATATACATATATATATATATATATATATATATATATATATATATATATGTATATATATAAACATATATATATATATATATATATACATATATATATATATATATATATATACATACATATATATATAGAGAGAGAGAGAGAGAGAAAGAGAGAGAGAAAGTTGTCAGTTTATAAGATACACCAACTAGTGATACGATGCGTTTTCTTTGCTTTACAAAACAACTTGAATAATTGTCTGGACATGATTTGCAACAAGATGTTGGTGTAATTTCTGTTTATAATTCTGTTATACAGTTATTAAAAATGAGATGGTGTAACAGTTTTATTGCAAATAATATTTTATACTTCATTTTAAAAGTATTTAATATGATTGAAATTGACGAATATGCAGGTCATCGATGAATTGAAAAATTAATGTCTTATTCTTGAAATAATTTAAACTGGATATGTGACTTGTGATAATATTGGAATTGCCCACCCAAGTGAGGATGAAGTGTGATCATGAAGGAACGAACTTGATTAACAACAATATTTTATTAAACACTGGTGTTCAGACTTCATTTAAAAAATAGCTTAAAGCTTAATGTGTAGTGTAAAAACATTAGATATGCCATCAAACTCCCATCATTATTTTGTATTGTTGATATTAAATAAAATTAGTTCCTGTACTTATGTTTTTGAGGCAAATTTTGATTATACTATTAATATAACGCAATATAATATAACGCGCTATTAATATAACGCAAACATTGAGTTATAGAAAAATAATTCTAACACTGTGAATAAATTAACTTTCACAAATGAATTTTTTTTCACCCCATAAACCAAACAATTTTTTTTCTGATCAGATATATTCAATATATTAATTAATGATTCTTTTTGATTGTTGCTTATGAGTATTTCAATAGAAATGATATAATAGGGCACTAAGGTATAGAAAACATGATTTTTCTGTACTTTTTCTCTACTTTGTCGCTCTGAGGATAATAGAGTTGCCATCAAAATGCACATAAGTAAAAAAACAAAGATAATCAACAATAATTTATTGAATATTTTCGATCGAAAAAATTTTGGTATGGTTTGTGGAGTGAATAAGGAATTCATTTGTGAGACTTGATTGATCGAACCGATACCTTCTTCCAATATTCAACATTTTGTATGGGATGTTCCTATATACTTATTTGAGTTTTTATTTTTGTGATTTATTGGTACACCGGCACTCAATGTGCACGTTGTAATTCATTCGTGACAATATAGCGGTAAGTGTTGCATTTTCAGTTTACATTTTGCATAGCAGTATTGAATTCTAATATGGTTTATCTGTGTGTGGCCCGTCTATCTGTTATAACTATTATATTTATCATATTTCTTTAATTTCTCTGATACATAAACTGTTTTCGTTCACATGATCATTAATAGGTGAATATTTTTCGTTCATCACACCTTTCTTAGTAAACTTTTGACATGGTTTGGTATGATAATCTCAGGGCGACAGTTAGAACTGGTATATTTAACATCAAGTATCATTCGATGGTTAAAATCGTAAAAGTCCTTCGTTTTGTTTTTTTCTGATGTTTGATAGAACAACAACTTATGCTGGAAGTGTTGATCTGCCTAATGTATACCAAATTCTGTGGCTAAGTAATGTATTATTTGTGGAAACGAACCACTTATGTGAATAGAGTTAGTGTATTTAATAAACTGCTAGTTTATATATATGTATATATATATATATGTATGTGTATATATATATATATATACATATATATATATATATATATATATATATATATATAAACTAGTATATAGTGAAATCCAGTTATTAAATCACGAATAATGTTATCAATCGGCTATTGTCATCATAATCAGTCGGTGCCAAAACACACTACACAAAATTATTTAAAAATAATCCACCTATCATAATCAAACTTCGGCTATTATTATCAATTCTGATAATTACACTTGAGGTCGAACGATAAGAATTCTTAGCAAATTTGTAGTAAATGGACATTTTCTTCAAATCTTACTTTTAACCGAAGCATTCCTTTTATCTTTTATATAAGTACATGCCAAGAATTCTTAAAAATACGTAAATAGGTATTTTCTTGAAGCATGCCTTTATCTTTTCAAAACATATTGTTGCAATGAGTGGGGTTAAATATGTGCATTCTGTATCCTGTTGCGATTTTTCTAGTTTAATTTTGTGACCTGTTGAGTTAGGAAGACTGTATAAAGTGCTCTATAAAAAACCCTTTTGATGGCAGAAGCAAAGTAAAAGCGTAGAGATTTGTCTCTTCAAGGAAAGTAAACATTTTTAGAGTTGTACGATAAGTTTGCACAAAATGAGTCAAAGTTTACGGCTGCACATTTAAAAATTTCACAACCACTCTTGTGTAAGATCTTTAAAAACAGATCAAACACAGAATTTTTTTTCACTTTCTTATAAGAACACGGATCGAAAGAGAGAACGGTCTGGGAAGGATAGTCCAGTTGATTCAGCATTAAAAATTTAGTTTAGTAATGTTCGTGAAAAAAATGCTCCGGTTAATGGACCTATAATGCGTCAAAAAGCAGAAGAACTAGCAAAAGAAATGCGTAAGGAAGATTTAATTGCAACTGATGGATGTGTTAATAGACAGAAATAGCAAAATAATATTATGCATAAACGCCTTCATGGTGAAGAAAAAAGTACCGATTTGTTAGCAGATGATGAATGGATAAAGACAGAGTGGCCGAAAATTATTGCTGAATATTCACCCCAGGATATTTATGATGCAGACTAAACTGTACTCCCTTTTTGTGCAATGTCTGAGCATACTTATTTGTTTATAAATGTAACTGCTAAAGGATTTAAATTTTCGAAAGAGCGAGTGAGAGTTTCTTGTTGTTTGAGTATGATAAGTGAAAAGCGAGACCTTCTGGTAATTGGAAAAAGTAAAAATTCTCTATGTTTTAAAGATATGAAAAGTTTTCCAGTTGATTACTTTTCTAGTATAAATGCTTGGATGACAAATGTCATTTTCAATAATAGGTTAATTAAATGGGATCGTGAATTAATGCGAAACATCTTCTTGCTAGTAGACAACTGCATAGCACACACAAACAATTTGTCATTAAAAAACATCAAAATGATCTTCTTACCTTCGAACACTACATTATAATTCAATCATGAGACCAAGGTAATATAAGAACTTTAAAATCTTATTACCGCAAGTAAATTCTTGCGCAAATTATAGCAGAACTTGATGAAATTCAAGATCAATCTGATTCAAGTGTAATTTCAAAAAAAAAGATTTTCCTTCTTGATGCATTGCATTTTCTATCAATGTCTTGGAAGCAAGTCTCAGAGACAACGATGAAAAACTGCTTCTGAAGCGATGGATTTTCTAAAATAAATCCTGAAACTCCTGCTTTCGAAGAGCCTGGCCTTACAGTTGTTACAAGTTTTCGAAAGAATCCCAGGCGGTATGATTAAAAACGAATTTGAAAATTGGGTGATTATAGATAGCAAGATTGAAGTGAAAGTTACAATGATTGTATTGTAAATATGACAAGATCTTACTGATGATAACTACAAATTATCAGAAGAAAATAGATCTAATCTATTTACAGAAGATGATAACTAATGCCCAGATGCAAGAAGCTCTACGAATTCTTAATTGTGATGTGCTGTATAGAGATACAAACTTCGAAAAGAATTATGACAATGAGAATTGTATTCAGGAGCAAATGAACATAAAAAACGACAGACAACACTTGATAAGTTTCTAAAATAAATTTTATGTTATTTTCAAAAAAAGTTGTTCATAAAAAATGTAGCATATATGAATATGTAATGTTGTATTGAGTGTACAATTTGTGATAAATATGAATTGTACGAATTTCATAACTGTTTGTAATAGAGTTCAATAATGAAACTTTTTTTCCTCTGTTTAATTGTTAGCCGGTTGTTATTTTATTAAAAATTTTATTAAAAATTGCAAATCCCAAAGTGATTATAATGAGCGGATTACACTGTATATATATATATATATATATATATATATATATATATATATATATATATATATATATGATATAATATTTACCTCTAAATACATCGTTGCGCATCCAAACAAAGTGATTACAAGAAATGTTGGGCTGGCGACTTTAAATACTTTGAGTTTTCTATGATGCATCATGTAGATCATGAGTAGTAACGAACCTGCAACGCAGGTCACAGATACGACAAGCAGCGTAATTCTGAAATTGAATTTCATATATTTACCTTTTAAATAATAATTACTATATTTTAAAAATAATGAAGACTTTTTCGACGAATTGGAATTGTTAAAAAGAAACACTTTTTTTCAACGGCTATTGATAAGGAATTAAAAACCAATCTTGATAGTAATGCTATTTTTTGATTTTAATTTTGTTCAAATTCAGTGAATATTTTTATTATATATATATATATATATATATATATATATATACACACACAATTATTTAAATTTAATAAATTTTTGAATAAATATAGTTTACAAATTTCATTTTTTCTATAACCGGTAGCATGATGTTGAAATATCAGATTATATATATATATATATATATATATATATATATATATATATATATTGAAAGAATAATATATTAATGAAAAAGTTACCTGAATGGCCAATTATATGTGGCTAGACACGGTTGCGGTCCTTTGCATTCTGCACAACCAGGTTCGCATTTTCTACATCTAAATATTTCTTTCCAGAGACTACTAATATTTTCTTCATATTCTCTCCATGCGACTACAAATAAATAAAATATTTTGATTTCAAATATTTGCAATGTTAGTATTTATAATATTAAATATCCTCTATTTGTATTTCTTGGATTTAGAAGATAATAAATTTGAGATATCAAAACATCTCAAATATTTTTTTAACTAGTTTAATTGATTTTGAATTATTTATTTCGAAAATATAGAAAAAAATATGAAGACTAAGACCTTGTTGTTCAATGCTAACCTTAATAATTACTAAACAAACTTTAGTGCTTACTTAACTAATCCTATTAATAGGAAATAGTTTAGAAATTCGTCATTTTTAAACCTGATATAAGTATTTTGTTTTGACGGTCTTCGTCCTTTATGATTAATTAAGTATCTACTCTCCATTACTAGTTTCGACACGAATACCATTCTCAGATGGATTTTAACGACTATTTGAAATCTTCAAATTCCACTTGAGGATGATACTTGTGCCGAAACTAGTAGTAGAGAGCAGGCATTAAAACAAGTGATTATTCTTTCAGTTTATTTCCAGAAATTAATTTAAATTTATTTTTTCACACAATATGGAATTTTTCTTTAATAGAAAATACTCATTTGTGCTAGAAGGTTGTAACTGAGCTATAAAATATAAGGTCGGTAGGAAAAAAATGCGGTAATATATATATATATATATATACAAGTATATATATATATATATATATATATACTCGTATATATATATATATATATATATGAATTTGAAGGTCATAAACCGCAATTATTTTTCTAACAACCTGATATTATAAATCTATTAAATGTTAGGATCGAAAAATGAAAGCTAATAAATATGAAAAAAGATTATACAGTGTGTTCTACTCTTTTTGGTATTATATACATATTAGAAATGAAAAGTGTATAAATATGGATGATAATTTCATAAGTGTTTAATTACAGTAAACTTCCTGTCATTCATACATTTAAATGATTATTAGATAACGAAAAGTTTTCTTATACGAAGAATAAATGCTAAATTTTAAAATACAAATCAGAGATTGAATAATTATTTACCTTCGATTACAGTTCCATTGAAGACACCATGCTGATGTGGAGAATAGTAACCGGATCTGCATCGACATTGATAACTACCTCTTGTCCATCCATTTCCGATGTTGGACATAGCAACAGTGACGCCTATTTGTGGTCTATATATACACTATGTACAAAATGAAATAAAGCATTAATTATAAAATTGCTTTTAATAAATTTACAATAAAATATTAAATATGTTTAAAATTTAAATGAATGATTTTCAAGAAAAAAATATTACTATTTGGAAGTATATTTTTAATACTGGTTGAAAAGATAACGACAATAGAAAATATTTACATGATTCAAAGTAAAAAAAATATATTTATGAAAGAATCATCAGAAAAATGTTTGATAATTATCGATAAGTAAATTTTACAAGTAGTTTTTTTCATATTATTAAAATGCATAGATTATAAAATTGTGACTAATTAACTTTTACAAAAAAACTTTATATTCAAAATAATATATTTTTAGTATATATGAAAACATACGTGTGCTGGTATTTATGAGAGTGGACTATGTCAAAAAATTGAAAAAAATGATTTTATGATTTGTTTTACATTACAGTTATTTATATTTTAATAATCTAGAAGAACGTAGAAAAAAAATAAAAAATATACCGTTTAATGACTTTATAAATATGGCCGGTAAAAATAATTTTGTTTTTGTTTAATTTGATAGTGAACTAAGTCACTTACTTTTCGATATACTTTGTTTTTCTAGAAAAACACATTTACCTATCTGATTTTCGTATAAAACTATATTTATTTTCAAGATAAACAATCCTTAACTTAATCATTTTTTTCCTTAAAACTCTCAAACGAACAATAATATTGCTATTGGAAAAAATATCTCTAGAGAAATCAATTACAAAGAGAACGAAAAATATTAAGGGAGAAACTGTTTGTTGGTTAAAATAAAATGGATCAAATTTCTAAAAGGTGCCCCTTATCAGATGTTTTATAAAACATCTTTAGATGATAGTACAGAATTTGAAATTTTAGATCTTTCACCCAAAAAAGGAAGGCCAAAAATATACGAAAAAATTCATTTATTTCCATTCTATGCGAGTATCCGACCACTCACAAAAGAAAAACATGAGAATATAATGGATCTGTTACCTTACATTTCATCAACTTTCTATGAATATTTTCGTACTCTCAAAAGATCACAAAAAGAAAATACCGTTATTGAAAAAGAGAAGAAATCTTTAGTATTATTCTAAGTTAACATGATTATAATTACAAAATGTAACTGAATATTTTTGTTTACAACTTCCTTTTCTGAATAAAAGTGAAATATTTCTTGCTATATCATTTTTAAAATGTCTGAATAATTTTGAAATTAGTCTGTCATCTGAAGTATCAAAAAACACATATTTTTTATGATACTAGTAAAAATTCATAATTACATAAAAAAATTCATTATATCAGTAAGTACTTTAGAAAATATTTCGTTACATAACGAAAAAATAATTTTATTACCCACAAACGCAAAGGTCTAAACATTTCAATACGAAAAATATACGATTTAGTCCAGTGTTATAATTACTGGCACATGTTGTCATTTACTGCAAACATTTCAATTCTAATGAAAACTGACACGAATTAATAATGTTTTAAAATTGATTAAAATAAAACATTCTTTTCTACACAGAAGTAAAGTTACATATTTACAAAAAGTTTCAAATGTTATTCATATTTTAATGGCTATCTGATTGTAAATAAAAAAATAGATCAGTAATAAATGAACTAAGGGTTGATGAAGGCAGTAAAATTTATTTAGGTCACTTTTTGTTAATCATAGAAATTATTTTTTTTAATATCTGATAAAATTACAATATAACACTGAACAATGTATAAATATGTAATGAACAATAAATAAGCATTTAAAGTATATTTTCTATAAGAGAAAACATATATTTTACATTATAACTAGTTTTAAGAAAAATTTTTTAAGAGAGTATATATTTAATGACATGTACATAAAATAGAAAATAATCAAATCATGTGTAGAAACCGAACAATATTCAGCTTATAAAATATTAGAAGAAAAGGGTGAGAAACAGAGACTGAAGACTAAAAACTACAAATGAGAAGCTTAAAAAATCATTGAATGAAAATGTAGTGTATGTTGACAATATCCGCAATAACATCGGAAATAGGAAATCATAAAACGAAGAAACTTATTTAAACTAGTTTTTAAATAATCAAAAAAATAATTTGCTGTGATACTTATTTAAGCAGATTTTGTCTTCCAATGTTTTGTGCATTCTCTCGGAATTTAATTTAATTCGCTTCAATATTAAATATTTTAATGTAACAAAACATATAATAAAACATTTGGTTTATACAAATATGTTAAATTTGAATGTAAGATCGAAAAGTTCATGTTAATGTATTAGGAGGTTGAATTGAAAACCGCTGTTTTTTGTGTTATTTGAACATTTATTTCAATAACAAAATGTGTGAATACAGTAATATAAGTATTTATTCTCGGAATCTATGACTTTTTCCCCACTTTCTTGGCAGAAGAAGAAAGAATGGTTTGTCTTTTGAGCCAATCCATTCAGCAACCTAATTTTCGACTTCTCTGTAGTTATGGAAATGTACATCTTCCAAATCGTGTTAGATTGATCGGAACGGATGGTAATCGCTTTAAGCCAGGTCCGGAAAATACGCTTGGTGTGCGAAAGTCTTCTATTCGAGTCTCATCAGTGTTTGTTTCACGGTTAAAGCAGCATGAGGCCGATTATTGTCATGGAGAATAATCACTTTTCGGCGATTTGATGCAATTGATGATTATTTCTGCATCAAATTATCATTCAAACGCTCCAATTGTTGTCGATAACGTTCGGCGGTGATTGTTGTCTTCGGTTTCAACAGCTCATAATAAACGACACCCTCTATATCCCACCAAATAGAGACTATTGCTTTGTAACCGTAGCTGTTTCGCTTTGGTATCGATGTTGATGTTTGGTCAGGATCAACTCATGATTTTTTACGTTTCGGGTTATCGAAATAGATCCATTTTTAATCGCCGGTCACGACACGTCACAAGAAACTCTTCGTTTTATGCCTTGAAAGCAAATAAATTAAGATGTTTAAACGATTAGCAAAGGAATTTTCGTTTAACTCATGCGGTAGCCATCTCCCTTCTTTCTGGATCTTTCTCATGGTTTGTAAACGACATGAAATGGTTTATTTATCGACTTCGAGCTGTTGAGCCATTTCTTTGAATATTTGAGCAGAGTTTTTTTCAATAGACCTTGTTTGAACACCTTCGAACACTTTCGCTTGACCTGGCCGTTGTTTGTCGTGAACGTCACAATCACCACTTTTGAATCGTCGAAACCAATCTCTACATACTGTTCCCGATGGAGAAGATGCAATCGATGAGCTTCCGTTGTACTTTTTTTCAAATCAAAATAGTGTAGAAGTACAACCGGAAAAACAACTTATAGCGTTCCATTGTCATTCGGTTATAGACAAGCACTTGTGTAAACAAAGGATGTCGTCTGATGACTGAATTTTAGTGGGAAATGTTCACACTTCAAAATGACATAAGAGACATTTTTCACTGCCTACAGCATACGTACCTAGAGCCATCTACACATGAATAGCGGCTTTCAATACATCCTCCTATATACATATGTATAATGCCGCATTGAGGATTTAATCTGTGAGAGGTCAAGTTGAACGGATGAAAAATTGTGAAAAAAGTGAACAGTTGCTTTCAATTTAACCTACAATTAAGTTAATAATATGTTGAATTGTTAAATTGATCTAAATTGTAAAAGTGTTTTTTTAAGAAATTGGCTCTACAAGGTTTAGCCCTACTATTTATGTTTATTATGAACCCGGCTTGAGACAAAAAAATTATAGTAAAAGTATGGCCTATATAGCAATATTGTATCTAAAAGATATTAGCTTAACCCTTTGAGTGCCAAGGAACGATATATCGCTTCTTCATACATTTGTGAAAAGTGCCATGAGCGGTATATCGATCCTCGGTTTTCTAAGTGCTATAACTCATAAAAAAATCAACTTTGCTTCATAAAAAAAAACGTTTATCGCTAATAAACATATACTTTAATGTGGTCTATCCGTTTTATTTTAATTATGTACGTGAAATAACTGATTTAATGGTAGTCTAAACTAAATTGTAAAATTTAGTGTCGATGTTACAATTCAAACTGTGCGAAAAATTGCAGCGACCAATTAAATTTTATTTTTTATTTTATCCATTTATCGACCTTTATTTCCACAATATTGATGTCTGCAAAAAAAATTTCTCCGAGGGTTATATTTTTTTCAGAAATGAGTGAAGAGTGCCAGCGTAAAAACCTAAAATCAATTTCTTTTATATTTAATTTTTTTTGTAAAAGCTTTCTAATTATTTTTGATTTTATTAGCAATAGAGAAAATCTAATATGTTATTAGTATTGTGTAAAAATTACATTATCTTTAACAGAAAATTAATCGCAATATGTGTTTTTTTATAACTATGCATTTTTGCTTAAAATTGTCTAGTATTTTTTGTAAATGTATGAAAATTTCCACTAGCAGTCAAAGGGTTAACTTTAAAAAAGGATTATTTAAAAGGAATCTAACTTTAAGTGATATTACGATTCTTTTTGCCTTCCTTAGTATTTTAAATGTATCTTGAAAACGAGATATATTTTAATGATAATTAAATGTCTTGATTTAATTATATTTAAAATAACACCATCAATTACATTTCATATCACAGCATTTCATACAGTTTGTGAAAAAGACACTAATTTTTGAAGAGCAGAGAATTAGAATGATAAAAGTTAAAAAGTAGATGAATATTTTAAAACTTTATAGAATAAATTTAATTTTTGCAAGTTTGTAAGTTTCTTTCCTTCGTATATCTAATATACGTAACAAATATTTTGAATCTGAATAAAAGAATAAGTTTAAATTTTGTTATCTATAAATTTACAGACGTGAGTAATAAAAGAAAAAAGAATAGATTTTTTTATGTCATTTGGGAACTTATATCGAATTTACATCGTTCGTATTTGGAAACGATAAATTATGCCGACCGTAAATTGTCCACTGTCCCTGTGGATCTCGATGATTCACTATCTGTAGAATTGGAGCGTGCTAACTATCACCTATAATTTAAGCTACCAAGTTAGTGTCTAAGATTGTTTACTGCGGACAACGAACCTGAATTGTTCGTATTTACTCTACGGAACGACAAACTCTTCGCTATGTAACGCCTCTTGTATGCGGAAACAATTTAATGTTTTGCCATTCACTATTACCCCAGAATGATTTATTTAATAACAATATAAAATATAAATTTAAATGGGCATATAAATGTATATATATATATATATATATATATATATATATATATATATATATATATATATACTAAGTGAATTTGAAAATGATGTTTCTGTGTTTTAATTATAAAATATTTTTGTTTTATTTATATTTTAATTCTTTGTTGTGGTATATTTTGAATAATGAACATTTTCAGATATTCTCGATTTGAGATGATGTTACTTGTCTATTTATCCGACTTTTTTACTTTATAAATAACGTAATAAATAATAATTTTTATATATAATATATCATTCTTTACCGATAAATCTAATTTTATGTGTACGAAATAGATAATTGTGAAAATCAAATGAAAATAAAACGAAAAAATACTTTAATAGTTAAATATAAGTATTTTACTAATTTTTATTAACAATTATATTATATAATATGATTTTATCAAAATATCAATTAACCATTTCAGCTATATAGGTATCTCAAAAATAAATTACAAAAAATTTGTCGGATATTTGCAGTTTATAGATATTTACTATGAAAAGGAACGAAAAAAGAAAATAATATCAAAATATAAATTTTCTTAACCATAAATATTTAATTTTGTGTTTTAAATAAATAACTATTGAATTCTTATTCTTAGTTAAATGCAATAGCTTATATGAAAAATTACTTTTTTATTTTTTGTTCTATTAGAATTATCAGATTGATAGGAAAATAATTGCAGTTTTTGTTTTTTAAATTCTAACATTGGTTTTTCAGTTCACGTGTTGTTTCATCGTGTTCATGTTAATGTCATTTTAAAGTGAAGTTTTGAGTCTGTATTTTAGTTACATCGACTTTGATTTTATTACTAATTTTGCTTGAAATTGAGTTATTGAATTAAAGATGGAAAAGAAGCAAATAAGTGCAAATTTTTTGTATGAATTCAGAACGGGTGGTGAAGCAGCAGTAATTGCTAGTAAACTAAACGATGCTTTTGGTGTGGGTACTGTTAAGAGAGATACGATGCAACAGTGGTTCCCAAAATTTCGTGCTAGGGACGATAGCTTTGAAGATTAAGAAGGTTACGGGTGTCCTTATTCAGTTTATAACGACCAACTGAAGGCGTTAGTTGAATCAGAACCATTTAAATATATTTGCTACTTCAATGCACCGAGGAATAATTTCTGCAAGCGACGAACTTTTTTAGAGGATTTCACCCCTTTGCAAGAAATATTTTTTTAAATAATGTTTATACATTCGTTACATGTTTTCCAGTCATCTTTATATCTAAATATGAATATTTATTCTTAAAGGGTTCTCGGGCGGGCATGTATAATATTTATATATTTTTTTAATTGCACTTAAATTCTTTGTGTATGTTGGATGGTTTTTCCACTAAAACTCGAAACAGGGACCCAACTTTCATAATTAACATTTATATTACACAAATGATTTTCCGATATATATTTCTTCAAATAATACCAATTTGAATCACACACTCACAATCTAATATTAAATAAAAATGATATAATTTTATGAAACTTTGTCGCAATAATAGAGAACTTCTATAAGCATTATAACAGTAAAATAATTTCATAAATATCAGAATAGAATCGAAAAATATAAATTCTCTAGAGACTAGTATACGATTGAACTGTCACAATGGGTTACATATAAGCAGTGGCGCACTCAGGATTTGTTCTTGGGGAGGAGAGTGAGTTGAACGAATAAAATATTTTTAATTTGAATTCAATAAAATCATTACGTGATTATAAAAAAATATTTAATGAATAAAATAAGTTTCCTTTCTTTTTATAGAGCTCTTGAATGACTTCAACAGTCGTGGTTACACAAAACTCTCTGTGTATATAAGAGCATTTTTGTACGATGATTTTGTTTTGTTTTCTAATGTTTTTCACCTTTTCCTTTGGAGGCTGCCAGGTCCCGTTAGCCTTCTCCCTGAGTGCACCACTGCCTAGTAGTCGAAGTCATAATTTTGTTACCCAAATATATATATATATATATATACGAGGTCAGACAATTAAGTAATGCGACAAAATTCAAAAATCGAGTATATTTAAAAATTAAGGTACATCGCTGCGATCCCCTTAAAAGTAGTCCCCTCCCGCATCTATACACTTATTCCAGCGAGTTTTCCAGTTTTCGTAACAATTCTGGAACACTTCTTGTGGGACCTCTCCGAGTACCCTCGTCACAGATACTTGGATATCTTCAACGGAGTCAAAATGTCGACCTTTGACGAATTTTTTCATATGGGGGAATAGGAAAAAGTCGCAGGGTGACATGTCCGGTGAATAGGGCGGTTGTGGTAACGTTGCGATGCCTTTAGACGCCAAAAACTGAGAGACACTGAACGCACTGTGACAGGGAGCATTGTCGTGATGCAGAACCCAAGTCTTCGCAATCTCTGGACGCACTCTGAGCACCCTTTTTCGTAATTTTTCGAGCACATTGCGGTAGAATACTTGACTTACGGTTTGTCCAGGTGGTACGAAATTTGGCCTTGGTGCTCCAGGGGACAGCCACTGTTGGCTTTGTCGTTTAGTTTCGGGGTCATATTGAAAGAGCCAACTTTTATCACCAGTAATAACTCAATCGAGAAGAGTAGGATCACTTTCAACCTGCTGGAGACAGTGTTGCTCTAAATTTCTCGGTTCCATTTTCGTGACATGCACTACTCGCGCGTTGTTACAAAACACTAAACAGCTGGCGAAGAAATGATCGTACGAGGGTGGTCAAGGTCTCAATCGAGAGAGTAGGAATCTGCTATTACGGTGGCGGAGTTACAGATTCGCAGTATTACCACAGGCCGAGAAAAAAAATCGGTCGCATTACTTAATTGTCTGACCTCGTATGTACATTTATATTATTTGTATATATATATTATATATATATATATATATATATATATATATATATATATATCTGTGTATGTGTGCCTGTATATATTTATGTTCATGAAAAAAATGGTAATAATAGTATTCACTTCATATATATATATATATATATATATATATATATATATATATATATATATATACAGTAATGCATATTCTTACCTGCGTTGATTCATTATGGCATTTGTGTGTGCCCCTAAATGCCATTATTTGATTTGAAGATGCGATATCCCCCTCCTCAAGATCACACTGATTCACTTCTAGCATTGAGATATCTACATCTATGCTAAGATAACCTTTGGGCCTGTAAAAAAGTTTTATAAAATAAGATATGTTCTCTTTTAATCATAAAATATTAACTTAAGAGATTAATAAATATAAATAAGATAAATTCAACACTACTTTTTTTATTATTTCTATTAGGTTTTTTAGACATCTCTCTCTCTCTCTCTCTCTCTCTCTCTCTATATATATATATATATATATATATATATATATATATATGTATATATGCTTATAACTAATAAAATTTATGTCAATGACATAACCCTATTTTTAAATATTTTTATAAGAATTTGAAGTAGATATCAAAAAAGTTTCTTTTTAATTTTATTGCATGATAATTTTTTAATTAGGAACTTTAAATTGATATGGCTTTTATTTATAATGGAAAAATTTATAACAAAAAATTATTATTTCTTATGCTATACTGATAAATATTTGCAAGAATGGTGAATTATTAGATACTGAAAAATTATTAACAGTTATTACGTTCTTAAATTTAAAAAAGTTTTAACATATTGCAAAGCGTTCAATGAGAGTTAACAATCAGTATTTTGATTTTAAAAGCCAACGAATTGTCTGTTATAGTTAAATGTTTAGTTAAAACATATGTCAAGTATAAAAACATAATTGACAGCCATTTTTAAAAATAAAATAAATCTTTATATCGAGATTTGTTTGAAAACTTTGGTACAAAAAATTGACGACGCTACCAAATAATTTAACAGGATATGCAACTTATGAATCTTATATGCGGTAGCAGTGAGGTACATTCAAGAAGGAACAAACCTAATATTAAATTGTATCGTTTGGTTTATTGTAACATAAAATACATTGTTATACTAATTTATTTCAATTATTTATTTTCAACAACACCTAACGTAATTTCAAATATAAAGATTCAATTGTCTCGTCCGAATGACAAATAAAAATAACGAACACAGAGAGTGTTGAAGTTTCCGAACAAATCGACAAGGGGTTCTGCCCCTTACAATATAAATAAAATACTAATCACTAAGTGTGTATTAGAAGAAGATGTGGTAGTATTTATAAAATATAATAAAAAGAAAAAATATACAGTACAACTTCGATTATCCATGATCCGATCAACAGTTCACTTGATTAAATCGTGCGTTGCCTGTTCAAGTCTAAAAATGTTAGTTATTTAGTTATCCGTTACTAATGGACAACGTTCCTTCACATTCCAGTGCAGACATCCCTAGGACTGAAGATTGTCAAATTTTCGTGACTTATTTGCCACCTAAAGTTACACATCCCCCTCATCCAGCTTGTGGATCAGGAAGTGTATAGAGTGTATTGATTGCGTGCTGTCTTAGAAGAAGACACAGATTTAAAAACATTTTATAAAAAATGGACAATCAAGGATGCAATTTATTCTGCAGCAGAAAATTGGTCGTAAATAACATCTTTGACTCTACAAACATCTTTGAGAAATTATTCCCAGATATTGTTGTACCTAACAATGACATTATCGGGAATAAGGAGTCTGATTTAGTACCTCCAGAATCACTAATAGAAATTGTACAAAACATCTACGGTTTTGAAGAGGTGGATGAAGATGATCTTGAAGAATGACTGAAAATAGTTGAGAAAGGCCCAGGATATGAGATTAAAAACAACTCAGCTATATTATCAGAAAATCTAGGAAATATCACCACTAACGATGAGAGCGATAAGGAATCTGTTACCGAAGTTTCAACGTCAGCAAAAGTATCTTTTGCAGATGGCTTTTCTTGTTCAGAAACATTATTAGAGTATCTTGAACAACAAGAAGATACTAATTGTAGTGAAATACTTAGCGTTAGAAAAATTCGGATGTCAATTAAACAAAAATTGTATAAGAATAAGCGTCAATCATTACTGGCTCATTTTTTCTTAAAATAACAAACAAATACATAATGTAAATACACACATCTAACTGAAATATTTCTACGTATGTACATATTTTTATTTGGTGTAAAGAAAAATGAATTTGAAATATATATGTAAAAATACCTTTTAATTGTTACTTTATTGTACTTTATTGCTTATTCTATTATCCGTGTTTTTCAATTTTCCGGCTATGCCCCCGTCATTATCACAGATAATCGAGGTTCTACTATATTATATAATTCAAAAATAAATAGGATAATATCATTTTTTTTAAATGTAATTTACAGTAATAATTTTTAACCATTTCGTGAAAACACTTCTTCGTCTCTCTTTATCTATCTATCTATACACACACACACACACACACACACATATATATATATATATATATATATATATATATATATATATATATATATATATATATATATATATATATATTTAAAACTAATTATTTTGTATTTATTCTTTAAGACTAAAGTATTTAGAAATATTTATATTAGAATAATTACCACACAACAATAAATATTTTAATATTTTCTAATTAGGAATTAATTTTTTTAAGAAATTTAATGTGAACATTTAACTTCTTTCACCCCGGATAATTGAATTATATTTGACTTTAAATTAGGCCAAATGAAAAGTTTCTACTGAAAAATTACACGAGTGTTCTTTTAATGACAATTGTATCCTCTTCCTCTAATTAATAGATAGACTAGACTATTAAGCTTCTCAAATTGAAGTTGTAATTGCCTTCGTCAAGGATCATAAATATTTACCATAATTTTTTTTACCGCAGCTCTCATATAACTATATACAGTGGTAGGTCAAACGCATGTCAGATTGGCAGTCGCCAGGCGCCCCAAGCTTGGGGAAAAATAATCGTTATGTAAAGAAACGAAGCTTACACTTCAACGTCTTAGTTGATAATAATGGGTATCGTTAGCAAACATATAACATTCATTTATAGTAGAAGAATTTCTATCTGCAAATTATTATAGTCTTATACTCGACTCTACCCATGATATTTCACATATTGATCAACTCACACTAATTGTAAGATATGTATTACCAAATGGCGTTATAAAACAACGATTCCTTGGATTCATACCGATAGAAAAACATACGTTATCAGATTTAGAATGATAATTATTACTTATTTTTTAAAAAAATAGGCACAGATATTAAATTTTATCAAGGACAAACATATGACAATGCTGCGAACATGTTAGGAAAATATTTAGGATTACAAGCACGCATTAGAGTACAGTTCGACTAAGGTCTACATCCTTTGAGCTAATTACTTTCTAAATTTAGTGGGCAATTTTACTACAGGAAGTTGTAGCGCTGAATGTAACTATTTTACATTTGTGCAAAAATTATTTACTTTTTTTCTGCATCCACTCATCGCTTGACAATTTTGTATAGAGACCTGGAAAAATGTGAAAGTGGTTTAACTGTTAAAAAATTATCTGAAACTAAGATGGCCGGCGAAGAAAGATGTGATACTGGCTTTAAAAATTTTTTACAATCATATAAAGAAACTCCTTATCCAATATCTGCAATTCAATTTTTGAAAAAATAACTATAGTAGAAGCGTCAACTTTATTGAAGAAAATGAACAAATACGAAATGATTCTAATGACAATAATTTGGAACAATATTTTACAAAGAGTCAATGTTACCAGCAAAACACTGCAATCAATTGAGTATTCGCTAATTAAAGGTTTTGATTTGTTAAAATCATTGAAAATTTCATTAAACAATTCCGCGATGAATTTTAATGAAGTAGAAAAAGAAGCAAAAGAATTATATCTTTAAATTTTGATCAATAGGATGAAATATGTAGACCATTGGAAAATAATATAGAAACGTATTCATTTTCTTGATGAGAAAATTCCATTTTTAATTCTCTTAAAGTTTTTTATAACAATATGATTTCAGAAATTATTTGTAGAAAGAAAATATATGAGGAAAATAAATAATATTTCAAAATACTCTTTGATTTAAATTTGTTTAATTCAGAAAAGAAGAAGAGAGTGAAAAAATTAAATGAGATCTACAAGAGTGATATTGATAGTATGCATTTTGATGATGAATTGGAACAATTCCTCCTCTTTATATGTGAAGATAAAAACAAATTCAATATTTTCACAAAAATATATCAGGCAGCAAATGAAATGTCTTCAACATTTCCAAATGTTGAAATTATTTTAAAAATATTTTTGACTATTCCCATTTCAAATGGATCAGGAGAAATAACGTTCTCAGTGTTAAAGGAATGAAAAATTATTTTCGAAATACAATATCAGAGGAAAGGCTAAATATAATAGTATGGCGCTTTTGTATATACAACAAAAAATTATAAATAATATTGATACTTTGAAAATAATTGATGAGTTTGCTCGACAAAAATCAAGAACAAAGTTTATTTTAATTTCTGCACTCCAAACGAAATATACGGTTTCAGTTACAGTTTTACAGAATTGAAAGTTTTTTTTCTTTATTTTTCTGAAAAATAATTCAGATTATTTTATTTTGATGTAATTTATATAATAAAGTTATAGATATAAATAAAAATTTTATAAAACATATTTTTACACAAATACATTATTTTTGGTCGTCAAATTTTGTGCGCCAAGTAAATTTTACCGCTAGGACCCTCAGCTGGATTAATCCGCCCTTGACTGTATACATTAAATCTGATTAAATTCATTAGCTTTATTCAGATATTGTATTAATATTTGAGTAATTTATGAAGCTTTATTCCAAACAGTTAATGCAGCGAAATTCTTAAATTACTTATCTTACAACAGTAAGATAAATAATTGTAGATAAACTTTTTAATATGATTATTTTGAGATAGTGAGTCTAGTGGTTTTCGTAACAATTTTATTATTATATAATTATAACAGAAAAGTACATACCCTGGTCTCCGCACTGGCACAATTGGAACACTGTATGACATAAGCCACCCTTGTCGTGAGCATGAATAGTAAGGATAAGTCCACCATCCTCGAAACGACATATTTGAAGGGCTCTTCATAAATTTTGGTGATCGTACACCGGGACTTGTTAATGCATCTTCATACCTAAACAAAAAAACACATAAATTAACAAAAAAATGTATAATGGAAATTTTTTAATTCATATCGTTCCTTTTATCGTTTCATTATCGTTTCTCCATACATTTTCAATGAATTTTCCTAATATATTTATGAACCTTGTTATAGAAAAACGCGAGGAAACTATAATTATTTACAGAACAAATTAAAAATTATTTAATTGGTGAAGTCAAATTTATGGTAAGTTCATTTCCACGTATGGATCTTCTTTTTTTCTTCTAATAATATTAATATATATTTAAGATCGAAGAGGTTGTAAAATTCATTCTTAAATTTACATATCAGGTTCATTATAATAAGCATTCACTTTTAAGAGTTATTTTTTTAAAATTAATCCTGAAACCTAATTATAAATCTCATTTTGTATCAATAATAACTCATGTATGTAATTATCTAAAGAAATCCATATATCTAAAGAAATTCATGTTCTTTTTATTACAAAATAAAAAGAAATTAATGTACAAGGGCGCTGGTGGAGCGACAAATTTAAAGGTAGGCTTATTCACTTATCGTTGAAGCGAGAGGGTGTAATTAAAAGGTACATTGTTTTACTGGACAACCCATTTTAACTGGGCTCTACAAGGCTCGAGTACGTACTTCATCACTTAGGGAGTAGCAAATAATCTAGTTCAAATTTAGATATTAGTTGAGAATTATAAAGGCCTTGCCCTCTTGCATTTTCGTTACCGATCAGTTTTATTTTATTCAGATAAATTTAATAGACGGCACCAGGGATGGCTTTACATCAAAAAGTAATTTATTCTATTTTGCACGCAAGTTAGAACAAAAGACAAAAACTGTTTATAATTAGTGCCTAACTTTACCACCAGTGCCAAAAAACGGTTTGTTCTGAACATTGTACCATAACGTGCGAATTATTAATGACAGAAATAGATTGAAATTAAAATCATAAATTTATAAATTGTAAAAATATTTATTTTTTATACAGGAAGCACGCCAGTGGAGCGAGAAATTTTAAAAGCAGGATATTCACGTAACGTTGGAATGGGAGGGTGAAATTAAGTAATACATTGTTAGTTATTTATGACTATTTATAAATGTCATTTTGTATCAATAATAACTCATGTATGTAAATCATTTTAAAATTGTTAATTAGTTCAAATTAAGTATTAACATTGAGGAAGTTGATATAAAACCGACATTTCTTGATTTTGAATATGTTTTAATATATTTTGAATGAATGATTTATTTCTTCTATTTTCGAACTTGTGTCACACAATATGAATGTTATTAGGTTGGAATATTATTGGGTTGTAAGATATGTTCATCCTGTTTTTTTAGTGACCCTAAAATCATTTATTTTTAAACTCAGAAATAAGTTTAATCAATTATGTGTGTTCCATTTTGATAGATGACCTTTCTACATTTTTCTGGTATCTGAACGATTCTTTTCTTGAAGAATTCTTTGGACTTGTTAGCTAAAAACTAATTCAAGTGATTTTTGCAAGAGTTCTGATCTGTTAAATTTACCCTATTAAGAAATTTCTGTAAATTTCTGAACAAATAATAGTCTGAAGATGCAAGGTTCAAATTATATATTGTGGATGCACTAAAACATCCCAGCCAAATTGCAACAATTTTTGTCGAGCCTCCATTGAAAAGTATGATCTGGGGTTATCATTATGGAATACAATGACCTTTCTATTGGCTAACTTTGACCTCTTCCTGTCTATTCATTCCTTCACTTTGGTCAATTATGAGCAATACTTACAGAAATCATTAGTTTAATTTGATGACAGCAGCTCGTAATATACGATACTCTTTCAATCCCACCAGACATACAACATAATCTTCTTTGGGTGCAATTCAACTTTTCCGATAGTCTGTGTTGGCTCACCTCGCTGTGACCATGATGGGCTAAAGTTGTATTAAATCCACTTTTCATCGTGTTTAAATAACGAATCGCAGAACTTCACTCCACTAAATTTTTATTACGCAATTGATGCGGCACCCAAGTATCGAGCTTATTGACCCTCCCAAGTTTTTGTAAATGACTCGAAACAGTATTGGCAGTAATTTTTAATGCCTAATAAATCTCACATGTCGTCTAATAGCGGTCAATATCAACCATGGTCTTGATTTTACCAAGCGGAGAAAATGGGACGAATGTATGTTACAACCCAATATTATATTATTCGTTCGAAATTTTTATTGGCAAAGATTTATATTTGCATCTAGTTTAATTCGAATTTTGCTAAAAAATCAAATAGATATTCTTTATGTTAATCAATAATGTGAAATATGATGAAGTCTATTATTGTTACAATACTAACATTCTATATATTTATCATAAATGATTACCATAAATTGTCTTTTTGATTTTTCAACGAAATTTCAATCGAATTAGGTACAAACATAAATCTTTGTCAGCAAAAATTTTGAGCGAATACTATAAAAATATCTATGTTGTGTGATATAAGTCCAGAAAAAAATAAATCAGTCTAAATTCCAGCTCTACAGTATTTAATAACACTAATAAAATATCAGTAAAATTAAAAAACAAACCCGGATTATTAAAATATATCGATTTCGGAAATCATGTAGAAATGTTTGAATGCCTATTTCATGTATAAAATTATACCGAAATTAATATCATAACGAATTTAAGCACACATATATATATATATATATATATATATATATATATATATATATATATATATTAAAAATTGTGATAAATTAACTAAATTAACCGTTAGATATCGAAAAAATAAACACATGATGTACAATTTTATTCAAGAAAATATATTAAAATCCAATGTAAAAGATACTCGATTAGAACAATGTAATCACAAAGAACGAGAATGTCGCGGTGAGGGTGCTTTTAGTTGTCTAATATAGGGTGATTCAACTTAGGCTTCCACATGAAAGAATTAAAAAAAATGTAAATTTTTTTAAAAAAAACATATCCTCCATTTAGTATTTTAGTTTAATTGTATTTTAGTACTGAATTGAACTTAAATACTAGAAAAAAAATAACATGACTTTTTTAACCCCTGCACCTCCTTTTAATGCTTCTACGTAGAAGCCTAAATTGAATCAGTTTATATTAAACAACTATGTTTAGCATTCCGAGACATCTTTTTATAAGATATATTATAATTTGTCCAATTTGTGAAGGTCAACGGTAATTACCGTCGACCTTCGCAAGTCAAATGGTATGTATAATAAAATTGAAAGACGACATATCCGTATACATAAAAATTTATCAATATCCCGAAATACATTGTAAAAAAAGCGGAGAAATAAATATATGAACTGTTAGAACCAAATATTATTCAGAATTCAACTTCACATTGCTTCAGTCCTATTTGTATCGTCCCAAAAAAATTAAATCCTTTTGGTGAACGTAAATAGCGAATGGTAATTGATTATAGGAAAATAAATTATAAAACTATGAACGATAAATTCCCCTTACCAAATATCACAGACATATTTGATAAATCAGATAAAGTTAATTATTTTTTGACCTTCAATCTAGCCAGTAGATTCCACCAACTTGAAATAGATAAAAATCATATACAAAAAAGCAAGATTTATGTTAAATGTGGGCTGTGCATGTTAACTTCATAAATGAATGCTAAATGGTTTGAAATTTATCGAACGATTATAAACTAAACTGTGATAAGAGAAACAAGCATTTTGACTTTGATAATCAAGTTAGAGGAAAGATACTAATTTTTTTTATTACTTAATAAATAAACCTGTTACACGTAGAAAGAAATGTAACTGTTAATGGTGGTCATTATGTAAAAGAATAAATGTATTATTTGAATGTTGAAATTTATTTTTTTTAATTTCATTTCATTGCATTACCTTAAATCAAGAAAAATTAGGTTGGTAGAGAAATAATTGCGGTTTATCACTTTCAAATATATATAATCTTTTTTCTTTTTGGATTTTTCTAGCTGTATTAAGTGGTCCAGAATTCTTTGATGGCTAACGCCTAACTTTTGTGCAAGCTCTCGAATTGTTGTACGTAGTTTTGATTCAACTAACGCTTTAAATTAGTTATTATGAACTAAAGAAAGACTTCCGCGACCTTCTTCATCTTCAAGGCTCTCATACCTAGCGCGAGATTTTTGGAATCATCATTGCACTGTACATTCTTTAACAATACTTTCACCAAAAGCATCGTTTAAATTATGAATAGTTTCTGGTACTTTACCACCCGTTTAGAACTCATACAAAAAATTGCTCTTGTTTGCTTCTTTTCCATCTTGAATTCAATAGCCCAATTTAAAGCAGAATGAATAATAAAACCAAATTCTATATTACCAAAATACAGACCAAAAAATCCACTTTAAAGTGGTATTAATATGAATACGATGAAATGACACGTTCATTGAAAAAAAATAAGGATAGGATTTAGAAAATAAAAACCACAATTATTTTCTACCGTATGTAAGCTTCTGTACAAAATTTTCCAGTCATTTCATATATGTAAAGAAATCCATGTTCTCTTTATTACAAAATAAAAAGAAATTAACGTACAAGGGCGCTGGTGGAGCGACACATTCAAATACAAGCTTATTCACTTATCGTTAAAGTGAGAGGAAAAAATTAAACGATACATTGTTTTACTGGGCAATCCATTTTAGCTGAGCTCTACAAGCCTCGAGTCATAACGCACCTCATCACTTAGGAAGTAGCAAATAATTTAGTTCAAATTTAGATATTAGTTGAGAATTATAAAGGCCTTGTCCTCTTGCATTTTCGTTACCAATCAGTTTAATTTCATTCCGATAAATTTAACAGACGGCACCAGGGATGATTTTATATCAAAAATAATTTATTCTATTTTGCACACAAGTTAGAACAAAAGACAAAAATTGTTTATCACTAGTGCCTAATTTTACCACCAGTGCCAAAAAGCTGTTTTCTCTGAACAATGTACCATAACGTGCAAATTATTAATGACAGAAAATAGATTGAAGGTAAAATCATAAATTTATGAAATGTAAAAATATGTATTTTTTATACAGAAGCGCGCCATTTGAGCGAGAAATTTTAAAAGCAGGTTTATTCACATAATGTTGGAATGGGAGGGTGAAATGAAGTAATACATTGTTAGTTATTTATGACTATTTAGTAAACATGGAACAGTGGTCCGGTGTACATCGAGATTTTGATGTGTAATTATTTCACAAAAATAGCAAGTCGGCTACAACTAAACAACGGCTATTTTGCAATTATTATAACATTGTGTGTCATGGACAGGTACCGACCGCTTGTGTCATCAACTTGTGAGTTCAGATGTTTGAGCAAATCATTTCCACATTAAAATTGAAACACCAAGAGTCCAGTGAACAGTTAAAACACCCAAAAAAAATTAACAGTATTAGAGTTATAACGCGTAGCCCACGACGTTCAGCCAGCAAACACTCATCTGCGTTGAACATTAGTATGGTTCGTCGAATGTTACATAAAGTTTGAAATTTTCATACTTACAAAAGTCAAAATGTTCAAGAGTTAAAAGATACTGACTTCTCTGCTCGAATGAATTTTTGTAAAGATATGTTAGCGCATTTAGATGATTAGCACATGATTCATAATTTATTCATGCTAGATTAAGTGCATTTTCATTTGAACGGTTATATAAACGAGCAGAATAATCGATATTCAAATGCTTAGATTCCAATTGAATCACATTTAAATTCGTTGCATTATCTAAATGTTAGTGTGTGGTGTGCACTTTCGTCTTTTGGTATTATAGGGTCATACTTTTTCGAATACGACAACGAAAATGATATAAACGTTAACTCATCCCGTTACCCTAAAATGTTTATAACATTTTTCACTCAAAAAATAATTAGATGTCAACAAATTATTTGGTTCAAGCAAGACAGGACAGAAAGTCTTACCGCTACAGAGTCCATGACTGCTGTAAGAAAACTCTTTTCCAACCATATTATTTCCACAATCGGAGATGTTGTTTAACTAGCAAGATCCCCAGATTTGATGCCATGTAATTATTTTTTTCAGGTTATCTTAAGAGTAAGGTGTGTATTGATCATCCATACACTGTACCTGAACTTAAATTAAAAATCCAAGAAACAATTACGAGGAGTTCATTAGACATGTTAAGACGCGTAATGGAAAATTTTCGAATAAGATTACAGGAATCAGTACTTTGAAATGGGTTCACCAATCAATCATTATTTTTAGAAAATAAAATAGCCATATATATCTAACAGGATAAAACTACGAGTTAGTTCGGCTCCAATGCTCTTCAACTTATTATTTGAACTTAAATACGGACTATCCCAGTAAATGTGAACTCCACTATACTCAACAAAGCACAACAATTAGCGGGATCTTTCGATGATCTAAACATCATGGGAAGATCCATATTTCCATTAAAGGAGTCTTTGAATCACTTGAGACCGCTACAGCAGACACTGATCTTGCAATAAATGAGAATAAAAACAAAATAATGTAGCAAAGTAGAAGACGAAGAAGAAGATTAGTTCAAAACTTCACTATTGATGATTACAAATTCTAGGTTGTAAACAATTTTACATATTTTGGCTTAATCATCATCAGTGAAAATGACGAATCTCAACAAGTTCAAAAACGAATAGGAGCAGCAAGTATAACATATTTCACGCTCTTGCCTATAATGAAATCCAAAAATGTGCATAGGAAGACCAAAATCCGACTGTATAAAACCCTCATCCATACTATCATATCTTATGGAGGTGAAGCGTAAATCATGTCAGTTAAGACCGTAGAAATGTTGGATACCGTCGAAAAAAGAATGTTGAGAAAGATATTTATACCAGTAAACGATGGAGGTATGTGGAGAATAGGCTATGACTTCGAATTATATAAAGTCGATAAAGAACCAAAACTATCGTTCTTTATAAAAATGCTCCACCTGCGATGTGCAGGTCACACTGAGCTAGTGCGGAGTGCGAAAGTATCAAAAAGGAGAGTATCAAAAAGGACCTTAGACGAACAAGCAGGCGGAAGCAGAACCATGGGTAAACCAAGGTTCAGATGGATAGACAATGTAGAAAAGGATGCAGTGGAACTGTTGGCAGTAAAGAGCTGGAGAAGGACTTCCAGGCAAAGAGAATTCTGGAGTCGAAAAATTGAGGAGTCCAAGGCTAGATTTGGGCTGTAGTGCTATCGAAGAAAAAAGAGAGAATACCTATCAAAGAATATATAAACAAAATTACATAAAAACAAAAAATAATTGAATTATTGCGTTTTGAAATTTTTCCGTTTCTCTGGCTGACCATTTATAAACTATTTTAAATTTAACAAATCCAAGAAATGTGAACTTTGTTGTACGCATTTTGAATATTTGAATAATAAATCGAAATAAAAATGTTCTACTTGACTTAATACTAAAGATAATCAGTTCCATTGCTACAATATTTCATTATATATTAGGTTGGTAGTAAAATAATTGCGGTTTTTGTTTTCTGAATTCTAACTGTAATTTTTTTCAATGAGTGTCACTTCATTTTGTTCATGTTAATATAATTTTGAAGTATACTTTTCGGTTTGTATTTTGGTAACAACGACTTTGGTTTTGTTATTAATTATGCTTGAAATTGGGCTATTAAATAAAAAATGGTGCAACAGTGGTTCCAAAAATTTCGTACTGGCAACAAAATTCTTAAAGATGAAGAAGGTTGCGGGTGTCCTTCTTCAGTTGAATTAGAACCACGCACAACAATTCGAGAGCTTGCACAAAAGTTAGGTGTTAATCATCCATCAGTTCTAGACCATAAATGGAAAAATGTATATGAATTTGGAAGTCATGACGGTCTAAAACTGTTAGATAAGAGTTCTAGACCGTTTAAAACAGCACGGAAAATCAAAACAGAGAAAAATTTATATTAATTTAAATGTCATAAAAAGCAATTCTGTTTCTACCAACCTAATATTTCAATAGGTATTTTTTTTTTTAAAAAAAACGTACGATATGGCTTGCATTGAGAAGTTTTTATTCCTCTAATTAGTTTCGACCCAGTTTTTATATATTTAATTCATGCTGAAATTATTTTACTATAATTTAAAGTAAGTATATATTTAGTAATGTTGCCTGAACTTTGATTATTATTATTTGTTAACGTCCAAGGAAAGAAGTTATGATATTAAATGACACTTTAAAAAACTATGTAAGCTGACTGCCAGTTGTACAATTAATAGATTTTATTTCTAAATTATTTTCAAAACAAAAAAGTGTACTTAAAATATACTGTAATCTACTTAAAGAAGTATACAATTTGAAGAAGTGTTTAAAGATAAATTCTTATCGATATATGATAATATAATTTTTTTATAAAAATGTGAACAAACCATGGATAAGAAGATTCTGGCCTTGATCCAAGCTTTGGAACATCCTTTGTAAGTTTCTTTGGACCTTCCATTCCTGTCTGGATCCACCATGCACAGTGTGTAACTAGTCCATTTGAAGAATTCATGGCAAGAACACGAGCCGATGTGATAGTTGAGTCTGATATAAGTAAGTTTCTTGCTATCGCATCTTGTACTATGAAGGAAAAAATATATATTCATTTCATTGTAATTGAAAAATATCTATAATAAAATAGAAGAACGAGTAAATGATTAACTATAAAGATTAGTATTCAATAGAACCGCATCGTATGCATTCCATTTTTAGGTATGCATTTATTAGGTGAGACAAAACAGATTGTATTGGCGGATTTTTATTCACTGAAATTGTCAGAAATAACCTCACATTTGATAATAAACAGAAAAAGTTTAAATATAAAATTTTCAAATAAGAAATTAACCCCTAACTACCGCCATATTAATTTATTAATAATAATAAAGTTCTCATAGACCCATAAAAGTTTAATCTGTTTTAAATAAAAAAAGGATTGGCAATTAAAGATTAATTTAATTTATTTTTCCTTTATAGCTGCATTTTAACACAAATATGTAAAAATTATATTATATTTGATTTTCGGATATTTTTAATCGAATAAAATGAAAAAAATGTGCTTTCATTCATTGAAAATGAAGTACAATATTAAATGAATCTATTACATACGTTAATAGTCTTAATTAATAATTTCCAAAATCCATTAGGGGTACTCATAAGTTACCAATTATTTTTATATTAAATGACGAATTTAAGATTTATATAGTATTTATTTCTAAATAAATTATATAATCTTTATCATTATCACGGACAGTTTGACACTGTTTTTGTCAATTTTCAACATTATTTTTAAAGAAATCTGATGGCTATAATGTAAGAAAAAACTCTATGAGTGTAGGGTGAAAAGTTCCGGGCTTGAATAAGAAAACAACACAACTTTTTTGAATTGATTTTCATTTATTTCTCAACATGAATTCAATTTGGCTCGATACACTTTTTCAAACGATGTTCCCGAGCTGTTATACTTGACTGACAGACCGATTTGTCAAAGTTCTCAAAATAGTCATTATAGCGTCGCTGACTTCATTGTCGTTCACAAATCTTTTTCCACCGAGATGTTTTTTGAGGTTAGGAAAGAGATAAAAGCCGCTTGGGGCTAAATATGGCGAGTATGGTGTGTGGGAAAACAATTCCAACTTTAATTTATTGATTTCATAGCCACTGCAATAACTACGAGGGTCGTTTGATAAGTATGGTAAAAAAGTTATACAGCGTATTTTGGAAAAAATGGATTTTATTTCCTTATATTGTCTTTTGGAGCGCTACACTTGGTCTAGCAAATCTACGAAATATGCATTGACGAGATTCTCATTCAACGAGAATTTCTTCCCACCGAGACAAATTTTCCAGTTTGGGAAGAGGAAAAAGTCGTATGAGGCCAAATCCGGAGTATAGGGTGGATGAGGAATCAATTCAAAGCCTAATTCGTGCAATTTTACCATTCCGACGGTCGATTTGTGGGACGGATCATTGTTCTAGTAAAAGAGCACTTTTTGTGCACCAATCTTGCCCGTTTTTGTTTCAACTCTTCTTTTAAACGGTCCAGTAATGTTACATATAAGGCTCCTGTTATAGTTTTTCTCTCATCAGTTTCACAGTCCACATTACGATCTTCACCTTCTTCGGTGCACTTTCATCAATCGTTGTCCACTGCTTTGACTCAGGTGTGTAGCGGTGGATCCATGCTTCATCTACGGTGACGGATCGAAGCAAAAAGGCCTGCTCGTTTTTATCCATTTTTTCGACTGATACAATGTTGCTTCAAACATTGAAAAAAGAGACTTGATAGCCGTGACGTTATTAAATGAATGGTGGCGCCATAACATAGAAGTTCACCAAACTTATCAAACGACCTACTTATTGCATCGACTAGTGTTTTGTCAATGAAATAGCGCTTTCTTTTTCGTTCAATGTAACCGTTTTTTTCTCGATTTAATTGTTCAAATACTTCATTAGGTTCGTATTATACTAAGTATTAATAGTTTTTCCCTTTTCAAGGTAGTCAATGGGTTGATTCGCCTTTCACAATCCATTGTTTCGACTGTTGTTTGGTCTCAGGAGTGTATTGGTGGACCCTAGTCTCATCAACGGTTATGTACCGATGCAAAAATTCGGTTAGATTGCGTTTATAGACTTCCAAACAATCGGTTGAAACATCCTTTTGACATTGTTTTTGGTCAGTTGTGAGCAAATGTGACACCTATTTAGTGCACAGCTTTTCTGTACCCATATATTCGTGTAAGATATTGTTCACATGTTCCGTTGATAAGCTAAAAGTCTGACGTCGTCACTTCAATGGGACGTCCGTTGCGTGGTTCATCACTGGTGCTCGTCCAACCCATTTATGTTCAGCAATCCAGTGCTTAACCGTTGTATTCGATGGAGATGAGTCCCCAACGAAAATCCAGCTCCTTTTTTATATCAGTTATACTTAAGCCTTTCAGAAAAATTTAAACACGGCACGAATTTTTATTTTTTTCATTTTTAAAAACGATGCTTCAGGTTTTCACTTCGATGGTCTGTCAAACCAAAATTAAACAACTTATTGATTTGAAGCTTCGAACATAGGTATATGAAGAATGAAATCATGTGACACAATTAAAATATTTAAGAAAGTGGTGCTATCTATATGTGAGGCTCGCAACTTTTCACTCTACTCTCGTAGGCGAGTTTGAAAATGAATTAGAGTTTTAAACTTCTTATTTGCTAAAGAGTGCTATATGATGGGACAAATATTACAATGACGGATATTGAAAACTCTATATACATCTAATACAGTGTAGTGATCATAGCCTGAAATTTTATATATTTTACAGGAATTGAGAAGCCTAGGAAGGGACCGTTCGCTATGTTCTAGTACTAAATTCAGTGGCTCACGATTCACGCTTCTTAAATCATTGATGTAATCTCGGTTTCGGAAAAAATTCTTGAAGTGGTGGAGCATTTTCCATGATTGTTAGGTGGATCGCATCTTGGTGTTGGGCCAGCACAACTTCAAGATACTCGCGAAGGTAACCTCTTACTGGTCTTAATTGGAATGTTGAATTTTAACCAATTTTTAAGACATGTCAGCCAGCCTGGCCATGATACATGGTATAGAAAATGCTACGTTTTGATTGGTTTACATAAAAAATTTGAAGCCAACTATGCACGGCTTGCTAGTTGGAAGTCAACTCATTTTTAGAATCGCATGAAGTGGGAATAGATTTTCATCTCGTTTGGGTGTCTCGGACTTCTATCAGAGTAGTTAAACGTTAAGATAAATGTGTTAGTAGTAACAATTAATTTTCTGCTTTTAAATTTAGTCAATCATAATTCTGTTTTAAATTAAAATATTTTTTGGTTATTTTAAGACACTGAAGTTCTAAGCTTAACATTTAAAAACACTATATATCTTATTTAGTTAGTTGACATAACCTCACAAAATAGTAATGAACACGATGACATCTGAAAAGCAGCTAAATAGGTACTACACACTTTTTACATTCCATTTGAAAAAAATTCTGCCGAAGCCCCGGGAACAGTGAAAGAGGTCAACAGGTAAACAGTGAAAGAGGTCTCAAAATGCATTACTATTTCATCGACTTAAAAGTGCAATCTTTTTATAAGCGATTCGTTAGTTACTCGGAAGATAGAGGTACATTAAACGAAATAATAGGGGATATTTTGAGGATTGAAATGTATTCCATTTTTTTGTAAACATTCATTACCCATAAAAAAGGCACCGAATTAATTTGTACCCTTATATATTTATATCGTTTTATACATGTTTCCAGGACTACCTAGAGCACTCATTCTTCGTAGTATGTACATGGTTAGATAAATTGTTTAAAGATAAGAACATATCGTGGCGGTTCAGATTCAGAATCTTAACATATTAAATGTATAGAAAAGAAGGATGCGAGGGCCAACAAGATAATGATCTTCGTTACTACTTTTTCAATTGGACATATGATAAATAAAGATCGTATTCTGATATCCTCTTTGACCTGGCTTTGTACATTGATTGATTTAATCTATTAGTTACCTGAATCTAAACTTTAACCACCTCGCTGTTTTTATTCATAAATATGTTATAGGACGTAGTATATAGTTATTCTAATCGATTTTCATGCATAGAGTATAAGTTGCAGGTGTGTTTTTTAATATTTTCATTTATTTACTTCAATTTCTCATATTACTTTAACCAACTTATTTCAAAAGCTATTAGCCATAAAACAAGTTCAAACTTGTAAAGTTCTTAAGTTATTTTGATGCTATTAAAAAGTTTAATTAAAATTGAAAACTAAATTACTTGTCTATAGTCTTCTTCCACGTTGTATTATATTATTAATGATTTTAGTAAATATCATAAATATCTGTTAAAAACATCTTTTAAAAACTAAAAGTTTATTTTCCAGATATTACAATATCTAATAATATATAAATCATGTTAAAATTCAGGTTTCAATATCAAAAATTCTATGTTTATCTACAGGTATATAATGTCAATTGAGTGCATTATTAATAAATGTTACAATAAATAGAATTTGTGAAATTTTGAATTGATGCTAAAATCTATAATCAATCATGTATACAATGACAATAAATTGTGTACAACATATACAAAGACATCAATTGTGTATAACAAGCATTACAAATTAGAATCAAAGAACACTGACTACTATGATGCGATAGTCCGAGTTCGAGTAAGAGGAGTGCAGCCATGTCTGCTCGTTGTCGTGCAGGTTCAAACCTTGCACTGTTGATCGGGACAGGGAGCGTTCTTGTTTGTTCTGTGACGCACAGAGTACCACGGCCGTCACTGCCAACGTCGTGGATGAACTGTAGTGATGAATCCATCCCAGTAACATCTTGACCTGTACTTGATTTGTCGTCGAAATTGATAATCGATTCTCCATTAACCTAAAAATAAATGATATACTAAAAATGTATGTGAAGGCAAACACTTTTTTAACGTTTTTTTTCAAGTGGTATTAAAATATGTGAAGAGTATATTATCAATTTAAGTTAATGACAAATATAAATCTGTATGTATATATATATATATATATATATATATATATATATATATATATATATATATATATATAACTCGTTTCTGCTTGAGATAAACTTTAATATTGTTTTTTTAAAATAAATATAAGATTTTAAGCACACTACACATTCTTACATCAGAGATATTTTCTTTTAAAAATGGACAGAATATTTTTAATAAATGAAAATCATTGTAAAAAGTTTATTAACTAATTATGATTGTATTAATAATATATCAACTTAATATTGTGTATAAATGTATTTAAAATATGTTATTTATCGAAAAATTAAAATAAAGCTTTCAGTCGAGACCATATATATATATATATATATATATATATATATATTACTTCATTTTTGTATACATGAAATATGATATGAGAGAAAGTTAAAAAATTCGCGGAATGAAGAAGAGAGGTAAAACAAAACCAGTATTTTTTTTCTTTTTCAATATATTTTTCCTTGACACTAATACACTTTTCAGATCTTTGAATAAGTTTCTTTAAATCATCATAAAAATTCAATATTTTTGGCTTTCGACACAAAATGAGCTGAAATTTGAGCTAGAAATTTTACTTTTCATCTAATGCACCTTTATATATTTTAAATGTTTTAATTTATAATGTGATACTGAATGAAAAATTTCGTTTCATTTTACTTCTTTCTTCAAACAATTGGATAATTTAAATAAAATTGGTAAAATCCAAAAATGTTAGGAAATAAAATTAAAATAATTATTTTAAGTTTATTTCTTGTTTATTAAAACCTTGGAATGTCATAATCTCCATTTTCTCTTTTATTATAAAAACGTTATCTTTGTAGGTTTAAAGATAACGTTAAATAGGTAGGATTAAAAGATCTATTAATTCTCAATTTAATATTCTTACAAAACAATATCACATAATTGCAGACATATATATTTGTTTTTCATACATTAAACGACGAGAAATGAATTTAATGAAACATATTTAAATAAGTCTTCATAAATAAAGTAGTTGAAAATAACTTAAATTCTATTCCAATTATTCAGTGATACAGACAAATTCTTTTACAAGTATTATACACAAATGGAAGAGTTATATATATACACATATATATATATATATATATATATATATATATATATATATGTATATAGTATAACTGCAGTTATCCGGCATAACCTCTGTCAGGACTATGCCGTGACGAAATTTCCGGATAAGTAGATTATATGGGTTTTTGAATTAATGAAGGTGCACATATAGTTATTTGAGTTATGTACTGAATATATTTTATTGAGTGTAATTATTATACATAGTATATATATATATATATATATATATATATATATATATATATATATATATATATATGTACGTAGTTTTTGGATTTAGAAAAAAAAATCAGTTATTTTTTTTGTTTTTTAGAAGCAAGTAGTTTAGCTGCAGCCATATCTCTGATGTACCGCAGCAGAGCTTCTTTCTTCAGGTTATTAGTTTCGTCCTGTTCTTCTTAATATTTAATGATATCTTCGATTGCCTTGATGCATGAATAATGGCTAATTGTTGGCTGATGCGAAATTCTTTCTTTTTCTTCTTTGCCTTCTATTGTTGACTCTTGAAAAGCTTGATTAACGATTTCGTCGTCATTTAAAATTTAGTACCAACTTCATTCTCATCTCTGTTTTGTTATTCTCGGATGTCTTTGTCATCACAATCTGAGCAACCAGGTATCTTATATAAAATATTTGCAGTTGTATATCTGCATCAGATGAAAGTTTTTCTCTGTGAACTCTGAGTTTTATAATTTCATTACGTGATTTAAAGTTTCTTAACCAACCTTGGCTTGCCTTGAAATCGGGTTCTCCGCCAATTTTTTATATTAAAAAGAAGAGATTATTCACATAGGACATTACCCGGTACAGGATTTCACTCTTTGAAAAAAATAAACAAAAACCTCTTCATCCAAAGCTGTTTTTTCTGATTGTCTCGTTGTTTCTCGACTTGGATTACCAGCTTCAATATCTTTTTGAAATTTAAAAATTCCTGTTTCATTTCTTACTAGCTACAATATCTTTTTGAAATTTCAAAATTTCTGCTTCATTTTTCTATAGGTCATAGACAGTTGATGATCCAATGTTGTAATCACGACATATTGTCCAGACTATAACACCTTTTTTCAACCAACCAAGGATTTTAAGTTTATCATTTAATGTAAGCACAACACGCTTCCTTATTTTAGATTTTCAGTATCCATTTTACCAAACAAATTTATTAAATCGCACAGGAAACAATGAGTCCAATCGTTAAATGATGACTGATTTAAGAACGAAATGTGCTGAAAAATATTCAGCAAATGCCAGTGTGCTCAAGCAAAAATAACAAACAAAATAAATTTAGACAACGAAAGAATATTCGTTAACTTATCTCAATTTTATTCGCTCGAAATAAGATTATTTATGTTAAAACAAAAACAATGATTTGTCTGATGTACCATTGTAACGTGTATATACGAGTATATATATATATATATATATGTTATAATTATCTGACTAGTTAATCGATTTTCCGGATAATTGGAGTTCTATTTCATATATATATATATATATTGTTAAATGCATGGGGTACGTCCATGCCCATAAAAAAATTAACACAACATCGTTTATTACAACTAAACCTTATTTATTTATTGCCAGTAAATAGTTACAAAATAAATTATTTTATGCATTTCGTCAGTTTACCTCCCATTTACTCAAATAAGAACACTCTACTCGTATATTCTGTTTGTTAACCGTCAGTCACTCTTTCCAACCATCAACTTGCCGTACTCGCGAATCCTTTTGATTCGCTCGGTTGCTCGCTTATGCACTTAAGACCGAGTGTTACAGAACATTGCAGAGCTTTTTTGAAGTATCTTTCTAAAAGGTTCTGTTACGTTATATTGTAAAGGTTCTGTAGACTGCAGCATTCCAACTTTTTCTGGATTAACTATAACTTTTATTTTTATTCTTTACTGCTGGTTCGCTCTTGTAACAATTTATTTGCATATATACATACTTACATACACTACATATATATGTGTATATATATATATATATATATATATATATGTATATATACTCGTCTCTCTCTCTCTCTCTCTATATATATATATATATATATTTGTGTATAAACATATAAAATCCACCAATCACTCGGTTTGCGTTGTTAATCGTACCAAAGAACGCCGACGTAAATTGAAATCATCTGTTACATAATTCTATAGGATTATATTTGTATAGGACTTATTTTAATTCACTACATTTAAATAAATAATACATATTATGAAAACTGTGAAAATTGAACCCAACTTAAATGCATAAGGATTAAAATTTAATCAACTTATCTTTATTTCATTGTAATAAATAAAATTAGTCAAAGAAAAGTGTTATGTAATTCATTTGTACATCAAATATATATAATAAATATTTTTTATTCTGAACTGTAATATGATTCCGCTGTCCATTGCTATTGAGTGGGATTGGTAAATTAAAATTTTATCTAAAGTTTATTGAATTCTCACGGTTTTTTCTCGATAGATTTATTTATAGCAATTTATGGTATCATCCACAGTTCCTACCACTCTTGAACTTCATTATATCAGGATCGTCAGTTGAAAAAATGTCCATTACCTCTGATATAAATTGTATTGCTTTCGAAATGAGAGTTGTGCTTAATTTCTTTCTTCTGGTATTACATCATCTCTATCAGACCCATCCATCACATGTTTTAAATCTATACCAATCTAGTTTTCGTTATTGAGTACTTTGTCTTAGAATTGAATCACCTAGTTGATATCTACCTCTTCAATGCATTCAAAATTTGCTTTTTGGGCCAATTTGAAAAGTTCTCTATGAACACTGGGCATTGCATCTACCTCCGCATCTTTGGAAATGCGTCCAGACCATATTTTATGCCAAACTCCATTCATAAATGACGGTTTTACTGCCTTCGACGATTAGTCATTATTTGTCGATGGCCATCATGATATTTTAGTTCTTTCAAAAATCTTTTATAGTAATAGGCTTTTCTTCTCTATCAGTTGCTGAAATAAATCGGTTAAACGTGCGTCGAAGATAGTAAAATATAAAGTTTGATATGACACCTTGATCCATTGGTTGTATAATAGATGTTATGTTTGGAGTCATAAAAAATTTTTTTATATTTTCTAAAATATCATCTAGATAAATTGTATACCCTAGAATTTTTTCCAATAATATTAATGCTTTAAACTCTGTACAATACTAATATTCGGATCTTAACAAAGTAAAAATTACTTTAAAATCGCATCTGGCCAGTGCATACGATGACGAATTTAATCCGTCTCTGCTGTCAATGGAGACGAGTACAGTACAAATCACGCAGTGTAATTCATACACAAAACAGTGCTCCAAAACACAGTTGTAATTTATACACAAAACTTGTATCATAAATCAGTGTAATTCATATACACCGCAGTTTAAACTATGTAATCAATAAGCTATATCAAATGAAGCAGTTTTATTCGGTATCAGAGCCTAAGATTCATGCTAAAATAAAATACACTTATCATTAAAATAATATGTGTGTGTAATTTGATTTAACAGAAGATCTGCATAAATTTACTGCACCAACTAACATTACAAACTCATTTTTTTGGGCAGAGAAATAAGCTTTCCATTCAGGAATTGCACAATAAATTACCCATTCCTTAAATACGGCTACAGTTACTCACGCATTTTTATTTGGACGCCAATGAATAGGAAGATTATTTTTTTAGCGTTTTTCATAGCCCTAGGATTTTCAGAAAGGTACATTAGAAGAGGCTTAATTTTGAAATCACTCTCTGCATTTCCTCCCAGGAGAAGTGTAAGCGGATCTTTGTTAACTTTAAAACCATGATAAATCATTTCAGATTTTGAAATAAAACTTCTGCCATTTACCTACATTTAGAAACGGTTTGGAAGAATATCCATCCACATCAATAATCGCCTTCAATTGAAGCGTAAAATAATTTTCTACTGTAATATCTGCATTGGCAGATTCTTCTTTTAAAGCTACATTGTGCAAGTTTCATCGAGTTTTGTAACGTTCAAACCAACCTTAAATGGACTTGAATTTTTTCAAATATGGTCCGCTGGATGAAGGTGTACCTTTTTGTATATCTTTAAAAAATACTTTGACCTTTCCTTTGAATAATCATTTAGCTCAATGGCATTCTTGTCTGAGTTTGATTTGTAATCCAAATACAAAGTAAGAATTTTATTTTTATCATAAAAAAACTTCTTACTTTTGTAATTTGATTGGATTGTAAAAGCGTGGAAACTTTAGTGCATTCTCTTATTTGGTCAGTATTCCGATTACAAATTTTTCTCACCGTGATGGCAGGAATTCTGTCAAAATCAACCACTTTCTCGTCAGATTTAACGCATTTTAAAATATCCAATTTTAATTCAAAATAATTTGCTTATGTTTTTTATTTGCATTCATTGTTAAGATTCGAATTAAACACACTTTTAACTACCGAAATGGAGAGAAAAAAATAACAAGACTGATTTACACTAATAACTTGGATGAAATTATCTTTCTTGTATAATAAAGATAAAAATACAAATTAAATGGAGAATTGACAAAAAAATGAAAATAGTAAATGGGGCATTAGTGAAAAAAAATAAAATTTTCCGTAACGACGCCACTCCGAAACGACGGAAGCAAAGGTTTTGGTTTATATATATATATGTATATATATATATATATATATATACATACTATAATCCATCCATTTAAGTAATTGGTTCTATGAAAACAGCATGTAAATAAAAACCGCATAAATGAAGCCATAGAAAGCTGTTTAAAATAGGGATCTGTTCCATATTCTCGAATATTTTACTTTAACTGAAGTAGAAAAGTTTTAATTATTTTTTTTAAATATACGTCTATGTAAGAGGTCAGTGATAACAAAGAGCACACTTTTTGCTGTAGTTAGCAACTTTACAGTTTCCTATACAAAAATTACTCTACTAAGATGAATCTTCTAATCTGAATCTGAACCACTTCTTTCGCTATCAGGATCTATGCTTACAATAACATCAATAACTTTTTAAATCATAGATATAAAATCTTTAATGTTCTGGGTTGTAAACAGTTAAAATGATTCTTTTTCATCATTTTCTTGCTCTCCTTCTTCGTTGTTCTTTTCTTAGCTTGATTCAATAAGATCATGTGTATTAATTCAGAATCGTATGATTTTAAAAGTTCTTCAATATCAAAATCATTGAGATCATTAAATCCTTCACATTCCCATTATTGTCCTAGAGCCACTACCTCAGTAATGTCGTTATCAACAGTTTCTAATAAACTGAAGTCGTCTATTAAGCTGGAAATACAATCTGGTCACAGATTTTTTCAGACAGCATTCATGGAGCATTCTGTGCTCTTCGACCTATTCTCTTTTTTGTACCTTTCGATCCTTTTTTAATGTCTTCGTAGGTATCAGAGATATTTTAATTGCGCCAAAAGTCGCGCAATGTGATTTGTTAACCCGCCTCCAGCTTATCAAACATTTGTTTAAAAGTGTAATTTTAGGAAATATTTTTTAAAACTATTTTTACTACACTATATATTTGCTATATATTTTGCTACACAATTGTAAATAAGATTGCAGAAGAAATTAAACTGGGGAAATCCCAAATTTGTATAATTACAATGTGTATACAATATGTGATATAATATGATAAATGTATGCATTGTGTCGACATTCGGTGTCTAGTTGATTATTTAAAATTTAAAAATTTGTCAACCGCATTAAAGTGAATTCATATAAATGGACACCGCATAAATGGAGTGACTATAGTATATACATTAAATAATTTCGTTTCAAAAGTTTAAATAAGCAGTATTTATATGTGACACAAAATCATGCATGATTATGTCAGAAAGCGATAACATGCAAACATACATAAGAGATAAAGTGAGTAAGTAGTGAAACGTGGATCTCACTTTCGGCCGAATTATTTTCGTATCTACGTCGCACTAGAACGATGTTTTTGACGTTGACCTCTGAAATGTGTCCCCCCCGTCGACTCCCGCTGTTCGTTCTTAAACAATTTGCCGTTAAGATGGACAGAGTCAACACCACCTATAGATAAATAGTGTTGATAGAGTCCATCCATTCCGTATTAGAACGTCAAGACAACATAGTCTTGAATAACGCAGTAGAATTTTGATACAATTTTAGTTCCAATCGTTGCCGAAATGTCAAAAGTGGCTATTGCATTTTTTTGTGTAGTGATGTGTATCGTTGTCACAAATGGTGCAGTATTCTTAGTGGACGGTCGCAGTAAAAGTAAGCTGATATACATTTTTTAAACAGAGTCTATATAGAATAATCAAAATATGACATGTCTCAATCTCAGTCTTTATCGAGCGTTTGCATAAAGTAATCCAATTACGAATCTTTTTAATAAATTTTTTTCATGAATATTATTTTATATAAGAAATAAACTGAAAATATAACACTATTGAAAGTAACCTAATTATTTATAAAAATCGAAATTATAAATAGTCGAATGAATGTTGTATTCACTAATATCATCTTTAAAAAGTAGTAATGCATAATAATTAATGTAATGTGTTCTTTTATTAATTCTGTTGGCTCTAATAAATACAAAAGTGAACTTATAAATTTTGGCATTTACATAAATATTGTACATTTGTTTTAGAATTGTGACCCAATAAACACTTTTGTTAAGATCTCAAAAAACATCAAAATGAGAACACTAAAATTAAAATTTATAGTACTCGTTCTGAATATTCTTATCATATGATAAATTTATTATTTTTAATACTTTTAAGGTCAAAACTCAACAGAAATATTTTTAATGATTATTCATAAATCATAATCTAATAAAATAGAAAATACAGCGACAAATCGAAGGTTTAATGATGACATTTTTGATTTTTCTATAATATATATTACTATGTAGAATAAATCACAAGAAGTGACTGTAATCATAGAGTAAAGAAATAAAACAAAACAGGCTTATGGTCGGGTGCTAATGACCTTCTGTCTAAGTGCGGTAAAACCCAATAATCAACCAACAGGTTTATGGTTTGTTCAAAAAAAAACTATTCTGTGTTACAATTTAAAATTTTACAAAGTGTTGAGTTGTCGAAACAATATTTGTTATTATATATATATATATATATATATATATATATATATATATATATATATATTACGTTTGTGCAAAAATAATTGCGGTTTTTACGTATCGAGTTTACAGATATAGATCAGTTAAAAATTATATTTATTAATCATAATAAAGACTATTGGCTTGTACATATTTCTCCTAACGGGGAACAAGACTATTTATTCTTACAAGATAGAATTCTGGAGTCCTGGAATTAACAAATTGATAGAAAACGATTGGAGTTGATGTTTGATCTTTGAAAAACCTTCTCTCGCAGGAAATTACTCAAATATTTAAAAAAATGATAATCTGTCGGAGGCAGAACCGGAGAATAACGTGGGTGAGGTAAGATTTCATAACCCAGTTCATTTAATTTTTTTAAAGTCATTTGTGAGACGTGTGGTCGGGCATTGTCATGAAGAAAAATTGGTCCTCTTCCATTGACTAATGCTGGTAGAAAATAACCCAACTTCTTATGCATTTTTTCAATTTCCTGACAATATTTTTCTGCTATTATTGTTTCACTAGGATTTAAGAAGTTGTAGTGAATGATGCCACAGTAACCATAATCTTGTTTTGTTCATGAAGTTTCGATTTAGGATACTTTTTGGTGCTTCTCCTCGGTCTAGTTACTATGATAAACGTTTTCGTTTATTGTAGAAAATCCAATTGTTATCACATGTGATAATGCGGTCAAGAAAGGGATCATTTTCGTTATGCAAAAGAAGTGCAGAGCAAAATTCGTAACTTTGAATTGTTTGATGTTCGTTTAGTTCATACAGAACCCATTTTTTCAGCTTTTTTGTTTTTATAATTAGGTTCAAAGATTGAACAACTGTCGAATAATCAATATTGAGTTCTTTTGCAAAATCTTGAATTGTTTTACATGCATCCGCTTCAATAATGTTTTTTAAATCATTATTGTCTATAGCTGAAGGACGTCCATGACCCTTCTCATCATCAAAGATTTTGTTTTTATTACAAAATTTTTGGAACCAGTGTTGAGCTGTATGTTTACTAATTGACTCTTCACCAAAAACAAATTTGGTATTTCGAGCAGTTTCTGTTGTTTTACATCCACAATTTAAGCTCATACAACAAAATCGCGTGAATTTGATTCTTTTTTCTGTGACTAATTTATGAAATTATATCCAATAATAATAATAAAGATTGAAAACAATGGGCATAAACTGAAATCATTTGTACTAATTTCATTGTTTGCAATGATGTATCACATGACTGTAATAAAAGATAACGGCAATGAGAAAAATCGGCGCCAAACTTAAAATGATAAAAACAGCAATTATTTTCTATCAAGCTAATATAAGCTTACATTAGCCTTTACAACACATTATTTTTTTTATTACTAGTTGGTAAAAATATTTGAATTTATGGTTCTCCAAAATAAAAAAATCGTTTTTTTTACAAGCTTCTTTATCGCACAAACTGTAATTCAATAAAATAACTAAAAAAATAGATGCATTTTTTAAAAGTTAGTCTTTGCAACAAAATTAAATATTTTTTTCATTTTGAAAAATATAATTTTCACGGTTTATTAATTTTCACTTATAAAATAAATTAATTTAAATTGACAAAACTTAAAATCATTACAAATGTTAATTTTTGATATATAATGGTACTTAAGTTGAAAATTCCTATTTTAAAAAAGAATCATTTATAGAGTCAAGTACAGTGTCAAATATCTCAACATATTAGATTGACAGGAAAATAACTGTGGTTTCTAACCTTAATTTCTTTCAACGAAAGTGTTATTTTATCGTGTTCATGTTAATATCATTTTAAAGTGCATTCTTCGGTCTGCATTTTGGTAACATCGACTTTGGTTTTATTATTAATTTTACTTGAAATTGGACTATTAAATTAAAGAAGAAAAAGAAGCAAATAAGAGCAAGATTTTCGTGAGTTCAAAATGGCTGGTAAAGTAGCAGAAACAGCTCGTAAACTAAACGAAGCTTTTAGTGTGGGTACTGTAAACGAATGTACTATGTAATGGTGGTTCCAAAAATTTCATGCTGGAGACGAGAACCTCAAAGGTTAACAAGGTCGCGGTCATCTTTATTCAGTTCATAACGATCAACTTAAGGCGTTAATTGAATCGGAATCACGCACAACAATTCAAAACCTTACACAAAAGTCAACCATTAGTTATCCAACAGTTCTGAATCACTTAAAACAGCTAGGAAAATCAAAAAATCTTGACAAATGGGTGCCGCACGAACTGAATGAAAATCAAAAAAAGAACACTATTAAGAAGTTTGTTCTACGGTTCTTTTACACAACAGAAACGATCCATTTCTCGATCATATTGTAATATGTGACAAAAAGTCGATCCTTGACGACAACAGAAAGTAGCCTGCACAATGGTTGGACAAAATGAAACTGTGAAGCATTTCGCGAAACCAAAATTAAACCAAGAGAAAATTATGATCACTCTTTGGTGGCCGTTACCCGGTATAATCCAATACAATTTTTATAAATCCTGGCAAGTTTGAGAGTTCAAGCTGAGAGTTTATGTCAAGAAATCGACAAAACGAACCAAGAACTGCGAAGTCTGTTCCCCGCACTGGTGAATCGAAGGGTGAAATCTTGGTGCAAGACTAGGCACGACCACACTTCGCACGATTGACCCTCTAAAATTTAAATGAATTGGTCTATAAAATATTGCCTCATCTACCAAACTCACCAAATATCTCGCTAACAGATTATTAATTGTTTAAGGCTTTCGATAACTTCTTACAGGGTAAGGTCTTCAACAACCAAGCTGCTGTTGAAAGTGAATGTCGAGATTTGATTAACTTCAGAACTACAGATTTTTACATCATAAAAATAAATCAACTTGTAATTAATTGGCGAAAACGTGTCGATTCTAATGGTACTTTCTTGATTAATAATGTTAATTATAAGCTGAGAGATATGTTTATGAATTTGAAGGTCATATATCCCAATTGTTTTCCTACCAACTAAATATCACGCACAGTTGCTATCGAAGTCATCAACTGTGCATCCAATTGAATTATTGATTGAAGTTTTATTTCATTTAACAGTTTTATTAAATCTAATAATGTTTGAAATTAAATTCATAAGAAAAAATATTTATTTTTAAATATGTGAAAATGTCTTAAAATGCGCTTTTTATTTTTTGTGTATAATGTGCGGAATCAAATTTATTAATTTAGAATTCTGTCTTACATTAGTTGACTCGTTTCTTTTAATGTATTTAAAATTAAAAATATATTTTTTTATTTTATTCAAATTGTCTTTATATATAATTATAGTCACTTATTTCAACATTAAACTGGAAATATAGTTAAAAACAAAAATAAAAAGACAAACAAAAAAATATATCAGAACTAATCAAGTTTGGAGCATGTCCCGACTTAATCTGTCATTTTTTAATTCCGCATAACTTATGAACACATACAGTTTCATAATAAACCCATTCAGAAACACAGAAATCGTTTAATTATACACTAAGAAAATTTTGATTGAACGATATCCAAATCTAGTTCCGGTGTCAAAGTCATTAATAACATAAAGAGTATTTGAAGAACAATTAGATTAACTTTTCGTTTCAGATATACAGTTAAATGTGAATTTTATCATTGACCTTTTATTCGTTCTTAGTTTGATCATTACAAATTGATTTTCAGTCAAATATTTTTAAAGTTGTTGTTTGTAAAAAGATTTAATGAAGATATATGCTTCTGTTTTAAATCTATGAGTTTTCCTCAATACATTGCAAAGATGGTAAAGATACTTAAAGAAAACCTTGAAAATTTTTAAGATAACATTCGAAAAATTTAGTTCTAGTAATGTGGGATATATTACGTAAATTAATTAGTCTACTGCATATATATACATATATATATATATATATATATATATATACACACACCTGTGTGCCAAAAAATAGCAGTGCTTTGTATATGAATTTATGGATGAAATCAAATATTTTTCTGTTGATTATAAATTCAAATATTTGTTGCTATATTAACCCCTGTATATTTATTTCAGTTATGTAAAAATATTAGTAAAATTTTATTTCCTATTTAAAGAATTAGTGTTATTATAGTTCGGATGACAAAAATTTTGGTGTGCAAAAAATAGTAGTGCTTCCAAGTATTATATATATTTAAAATTAAATGTAAAATTTACATACAAAATATAATAAAATAATCTATTATTGTGTTGTGTAGCCATTATTAGCCAACACTGCTGAACATCGCCTTGGTATAGTGTCGATTAATTGCCTACATATTTCCTGGGGAATGGACGCCCATGCAGATCTCACTGCTTCCCATAACTCATTAACAGTTTTAGGTTTTGATTGAAAAACAGCTTTTTAACACCTTCGCAAAGGTTTTCAATGGAGTTCAGGTCGGGGGATTGTGATTGCCACTCGATAACCTGAATTCTGTTATCCTAAAACCAATTTTTGGCCAGTCTACTTGTATGTTTCGAATCATAATCCTGCATGAAGAGCCATTTAAGTAGCATATTCTACCGAGCATAAGACAGCATAACATTTTGTATAATGCCAACATAAACTTTTGCATCCATTGTCTCTTTAATTGAATACAAGGGATCAGTAGCGTAGTAAGAAAAGAAGTCCCATACATTTATTTTTACAGCACCATGCTTTACGGTCTTTATTGTAAACCGTGGACCGTATGAACTATTTAGCAGTCTTCTAATATACTGTATTAATCAGCTATTGCTAAACAAAACTATCTTGGATTCATCAGCCCACAGAACACCATTTCGTAGATGGCCAATGCAGATGTTCTTTTATAAATTTTATCCTATTTTGCAAATGATGCCGCTTCAAGAGTGGAACCTTTTTGGACTTCTGTCAAATAATTTGACTTCTGTAAGTTTCTTCCTAATTGTAGAAGCGTCCACATTTAAATTCAGCTCCTGTTTTATCTTCGAACTCGTCAAAAAAGTTTGGTTTGCGCTAAGGGAACTATTTTTCTTAGATCCTCCTTTTTCGTCCTCATATTTTTGCTTTTTTGGTTCACTTTTCAGCATTTGTAATCATTTCACTAGAGCACGTAAGCGTTTCTTCAATAAATTTACGGGTTTTACCTTCTGACAGCAACTTTTTAATTAAAAATCGTTTATCTTCACTGAAATGTTTTATACGACCCATTTTAACTGAAGAATTCACTAAATTTTGTATTGAGTCGATAATTTCAGTTCATTTTAGATTAAAATTAAAAAAAATGTTAAAAAGATTTCCTTACTTTAATTTTACATATAAATTTAACAAATCTGCTGTTATTTTGCATAAACAATTGAACAAACGCTGGCAAAAAATTACAATAATTTTGGCAATAAAACCACAAAAGGAAATCACACAAAATCGAATGCTGGAACATTACAATGTGTTTTCTAATAGATGTCACTAATTTTTGAAAGAGAAAGTGTAAAAGAAATTTGAATATTACTTTTCTAAGTGCACTGATATTATTTTGCACACAGGTGTATATATGTCTATAAGTATATATTTGATGTACAAATTAATTCAGTAGCTTTAGTATAGAAAATAAATGTGTATTTACGGAGCAATGGAATAAATTTCAGTCATCAAAATATACTTCATTATTTTGTCTAACTTTGCTACATCTGTAGAGCAACTGACGAATCTTGTCGAAATCAAGATATTTGAGTCGATGAAGTCGATGCATTTTCGGATCTCTTCTAGTGTTATAAGACAGGTATTAGACAAGTGATGCTGAAGAGATTTTGACAGGCCTATAGTCAGGAGGCAGTGAGGCATTTCCTCTCCTGGTTGCTCCTTTTGGCGTTTTCCCTAACAGAAAAATCCGGCCTTGAGAGGTTCCAAATCATGTAGAATCATTGGAAGTATCCTAATGGTTTTACCTTGATGATTGAAAACGTTTCTACGCACGAAAAAAATCGTTTCTATGAGCGCGTCTCCACAGAAAACGCGTAAATTACAATTATAATAAATTATTAAGTTAAATCAAGAAGAACTTCTTTGTTATTTTAAAAACTTGTAATTTATATACAAACTATTGCATTTTAACAACTTGACTAATTACATAACTTCTTTTTTAATACAATTTTTCAAAATAGATTTTAATAACCTGACTAATTATATAATATAAATTATGTAATTTCTTTTTTAATAATAAAAATTTCAAAATTAGATTTTTTCATATAAATGTGATTCTAGGTATGAGGTTAAACAATTTTGACATACAAAAATTGACACTCTTAAAAACTGTGTTTGCTTCCTCTAATATGACGGTCTCACTACGGGTCTGGACTGGAATGGATGATAATCTAAGGGGGCTAGGTTTGGTAAATACGCTGCATGGGAGGGAATTTCCCATCCCAAAGAACAAATAACGTGTTTGGTCCTTTCGTGACCTACGATCAACTTCTGCTCTGCTACAAAATAACTTGCTTTGTTCCCTCGCCAGTGAATGGTATTTTTCTCTCTAATTTGACACTCAACCAGATGAGATATTGTTAATAACGCTCTGATTTTATAATCTGACCAGACTTGAGAAAATCATAATATACTACACCCTAAATGTCTCACCAAATACACAATAAAACTTTTTTGGCATAGATATTTGGTTTCAGAGTCGATGTCGATTGTTGATAGGATAAAATATATAGTTTTCAAATGTATGGGTTACTTACCTAATACATTGTGAAATAAAAGTTGTATAGCCCACATTATCAGACTTAATATTGCTTATTAAGATTATTTTTGTTTTTAAATATCTTGAAATTTTATAATCAAATTTAAAATTTGCGATGAGACCTTGAACATTATCTAAGTGCTAATAAATTGTTAAAATCTAACTTTTAAAATAATTAAGTGCAATAAAAATAAATGTAGTAAAGATAAGAGCCTGGTGTATCTTAATACGCTCATTTCCATATATGCGGACTGTAAAATAAATGTTAAACATCAACTATTTAATTTAATTTCGTAATTTTTGTTTTATGTAAATTTTTTTCAGCACTTTAATTATTTATATTATACGTACTTCCAATAAATACGTAGAATTCGAATGAACCGCTTATGCAATGTTTCTTTGAAGAATATTATTAATTAAAAAAAAACAAGGTTATCGAATCAAGTTTTATATACATTACACAAGTTTATTCCTTTCGTGAATTGGAATTACTGTTGTATCGAAATTTGTTCTATATGAATAATTATATGACCTGCTATATGCCATTGTGTGAGGACCACGCTTAACTAATTCTGATTTAGTACGGATTTACTGGTTTAGAGTAGGAAATGTACAACAAAACTATAGATATCACGTGAAGCAAAATATTTATATGCTGGTGACTTAATATATTAACCCTTAACGGTCGACAATTTCTGACTGAAAACGTCTACACCGCGGGGTTAATATGCGTGGAGACTATGTGAAAGCGGATGTTACGATTTTGTGTATATTCAATAAATTTTAATACCTTTAAACCTATAACGTATATCCAAGTAAGTAATACATGGTTTAATAGAGCAAGGATGTAAGAATGTTACGAAATGTTAACCTTAGCGCGTGGCGTCTCAGGTCGCCACAACTTTGTCGCCAAATTGTAGTGTAATATTAGGTTCGTCGCGCGGAAAAATTAATGTAGCTCAAGAATACATGCGTGTAGAATGTTGTATGAGGTAACATTTGACAGAAATGGACAAGTGTTATAAAATGAAATACTAAGAGTGACAATAGTGAAAGCAATTGAAAAGATATACGAGTATACTGATAAAGTGTTGAAACTAACTTTTCTCTAAAATTTTAAAAATGTCCAAATATCTTCAAAACAAGAAGATAAATAAGTATCGTAAACGTTTACAAAGTGAAAGAAGACTAAATGAAGAATCCAAAAAGGCCTCTATGACAACAGTAGAACGAATGCGGAGGATGAGGTAGCGTTGAGAAGTTGAGGCGGACAACAGTCACGCGAACGCTGCAACGTCTGGTACAAGTTCACAGAGAATAGATGTCGATAGTGAGATGGAACCGATAGAATAAGACGAAACAGAAGCAGATGTAACGTTTGAGAAGATATTTAGCGTTTAAAACTCATTGGCGTCTGGCGACGGAGCACTTTGAAAAGACATTTTATGGCAACAAGTTGGGTTCTGTTTGTGGAGTTTGTGACCGCATATGGTTCCAAAATAATTTAAACGTCCAAATGCAGCTATGTTGTAATTCTTACAACAGAAATTTACAGATGAAGACGTTCAACATTTCATGTTGTGCTCAAACTGCTTTACATTAGTAAAGCAAAGAAAGGTGCCACGTTGAGTAACATTAACGGTTTCTCGTATTCGCTGAAGCCAATACACTTGCCACTCAACTATATCGAGATGTTTCTTTATCATCAAATGCTTTACTACATAGAGCATGTTAGAACAATAGTCAGTGACTGGCCCTGTGATCCCAACATACCGCTTCTGCTCACCGAGGACTTTAACATTGATGTGTCAAACGATCGTCTGAAACAGTTTCTGAACGACAGATTTAGATTGGTCTTGGCCACGGATCCAAGTGACTTCACAACTTTAATGAGTACCACTATAGACTTATCGTTCTCTAGAGATATAAGTGTAGCATGAAAATCTTACATATTATACTACTTGTACTATTGACCTATTTTTAACAAAATTTTGCAAATAAGTCAACATCATGAGAAATGAATAAAAAGACACACACGTTTGTTGTGCTCATTTCTTTCTTTCTAACCCTACAAACACCTCGCCCCGACAAATACCGTTTAAGTAAGACGTTTTTCGCTAAAAACTTTAGAGGTAGTGACTCCGACACTACCTACCAATTTTTTTTATAATAGTCACAAAGAGACAATACAAGCGAAATTAAAAGAACAACAATAATAATTAAAACAAGAAGAACGCTTACGAAACTAGTTGTTTTTAAATGAAAATATAAAAAAAATCTGACGTACATCCAAATGTACATTTTTAAAATAAAAATTATTTTTTATAATTGTGCAAAGTATGGTACTTTGCAAAATAATCCCCAAGGTGTAGCAATGGATTCCCTATACATGTCGAACAATATGTAGATGTTTATTTACGGTCGGCTTTAATTTTTCTGTCGGAACATACTCAACAATCCTTCTTATTTCTAGAACGAGGAATATGTAACTTTTTTACGAATGCTAATAAGAACTAATTTTTTAAGGAACACATACAGAAAAGCATGAAATAAATTTTCAAATGATATGAGGTACTACAAGGTTTATTTTATAAAATTAATTAATTAAATTATTTATGGTGTAGACAAATCCTTTTTAAGTCACTGTACATTTCTTACATCGGATAATATCATACGAAACGAAAATAAATTGGTATGTGAACAAAATTCTCTACATGTCCCCGCAGCAGAGCCTTTCGACTGTTAATGGTTAAAGATCGATATTGAATCCAACATTTTTTTAATTTTTTAATCATTGAAATTTGCAAACAAAAATTGTCAATAATTTTAAATTATAGAAATAATTTGTGATATATAAAAAATATATTTAAGACTACTAATAATTTTAGTAAACAAATATGCCTTTAACTGATTGTATTAATATCATCTGTTTTTTACTATAACTGAAAAATATTGATATTATAGGTTGGTAGAAAAATAATTATCGTTTGTGACCTTCAAATTTATATACATTTTTCTCAGCTAATAATTAACTTTATTAATCGAAATGAGAACCATTAGAATCGATACATTTTTACCAATTAACTACTCAAAACACTCTCACGCTTTCAGTTTCTCGTTATGAATTGAAGAAGGATGTACGCTACTTTCTGTGTCTTCAAGGATTTCGTCCCTACCACAAAATTTTTGGAACCCCCATTGCACCGTACATTCCTTAAGAGTACCCACACAAAAAGTATCGTTTAGTTTAAGAGCCGATTCTGCTGTCTACCACCCATTTTGAACTTATACAAAAAAATACTCTTATTTGCTTCTTTCCATCTTTAATTCAATAGCCCAGTTTGAAGCAAAACTAATAATAAAACTAAAGTCAATGTTACCAAATTACAGACCAAATGCACTTGAAAATGATATTAACTTGAACACGATGAAATGATACTTTCAAGGAAAAAAATTAAGGTTCAAAATCAGAAAATAAAAACCGCAGTTATTTTCCTACCAACCTAATAAAAATTAATGTACAAAATTAAATAATATATATAAATTTCATAAAAAAATATAATTAAATATAATAAATAAATATTATATATAATATTAATATATATTTAATATTATATATAATATTAAATATAATATAATAAATATAGATTTCATAAAATTTAACACATTTTATAAATAAATAGCCTGTATCTACCTTAAATTGAGGTATATTCGATTTGGTCGCAGATTGAATAGGTTTTTGAGGCTATCATTCTGTTGTTAGTGCTGAAATTTTTTTGTATCCTTGTGTTGGTTTAATAAAATTTCTGTAGTATATACATTTTTTCTCTACTTTTCATTTAATAAGGTTCAATATTTTAAATCAAAACATTTTGAGTTTTTTTTAGAAAATATAAATAAAATTGTTTTTCATCTTTTGACGATTTTCGAAAGTGATTATGAAATTCTCTTTCTTGTTTATGAAAATATTAACTTCTCCAGTTCACTTCGTTAAAGTTTTCTTTTAAAATGGTTTATTTTATTTAGGCGTATGATTAATTAATTCACATTGTCGAAGATTAGAGAAAACAAGTAGTACAGTGATTCGATGCATATATTCATACTTTAGTATATCTAAAGTATGAATATATTTGTGCTACTTCAAGGATGAAAAAATATCTGAAAAAAATATTTTTAAAGAAATTCTCCAATACTACAATTTTTGAATAATGACTATTTTGTATTTTCGTGTAATTATTAGGCTGGTACAAAAACAATTGCGGTTTTTACGTACCGTGTATAAAGATGCATATATCAGTTAAAAATTATATTTATCAATCAAAATAAACACCATTAGCCAGCACACATTTTTTCCAACGGAGAACAAATTTGTTTATTCCTACAAGATAGAATTCTGGAGTCCTAGAATTAACGAATGGATCGAAAGTACTTTGAGATGATGCTTGATTTTGAAAAACCTTTTTTCGTAGGAAATTAATAACATGTTTAAAAAAATAATAATCTGTGGGACAGACAGGTCCACAGAAAAAGGTGGGTGAGGCAAAGTTTCATAACCCAGTTCATTTAAATTTTTAAAGTAATTTGTGAGACGTATGGTCGGGTGTTATCGTGAAAGAATTGATCCTTTTCGATTGACTAATACTTACCGTAAACTATGCAACTTCTTCTGCATGTTTTCAATTTTTTGACAATACTTTTCTGTTTTTATTGTTTCACCAAGATTTAAAAAGTTGCAGTGTATGATTCCACTTCACGACCATCATAGTAGTGACCATAACCTTTTTTTCATGAAGCTTCGGTTTAGGAAACTGTTTTGGTGCTTCTCCTCGGTCTAGCTACTGTGATGAAGGTTTCCGATTGTTGTAGAAAATACACTTTTCATCACATATGATAACGCTGTGAAGTAAGGGATCATTTTTGTTACGCAAAAGAAGCATAGAGCTGACTTCGTATCGCTGAATTGCTTGATGTTAGTTTGGTTCATGCGGCATCCATTTATCCAGCCTTTTTGTTTTTCCAATCAGGCTCAAATATGGAACAACTGTTAAATGATTAACATTGAGTTCTTCTGCCAACTCTCGAGTTGTTCTTTAATAATGGTTCTTAAACCATTATTGTCTATAGCTAAAGGACGTCCACGACCCTCCTCATCATCAAGGATTTCGTTCTCATTACGAAATTTTTGGAACAAGTTTTAAGCTGTACGTCCACTTATTGACTCTTCGCCAAAAATAAATTTGATATTTCGAGCAGTTTCTGTTACTTTACGTCTCAATTGAAACTCATACAACACATTCGAGCCAATTTGCTTTTTATAAATATGGAACAACTGTTTAATGATCAACATTGAGTTCTTCTGCCACCTCTCGAGTTGTTTTACGTGGGTCCACTTTAATAATGATTCTTAAATTATTATTATATATAACAGAAGGATGTCCAAGGTCCTTCTCCCCATGAAGACTTTGGTTTTTATTACACAATTTTTGGAACCAGTGTTGAGCTGTACGATCGTTAATTGACTCTTCACCAAAAATAAATTTGATATTTCGAGCAATTCTGTTGCTTTACATCCCAATTTAAAATCATACAACAAAATTGCACGTATTTTCTTTTTTTCCATAACTAATTTAAGAGTTTATATCCAATAAGACGAAAGAAAGAAAACAATGGACATAATCTGAAATCAGGAGTGCTAATTTCATTGTTTACAATAATATATCACATGACTATAATAGAAAATAACGGCGACTAGAAAAATCGTCACCAAACTAATATGATGAAAACCGCAATTCTTTTTGCACCAACCTAAAATTCCGTATGTTCGTGTAATTAATATATATCATTTCTGTTCAAATTAATTTAAAAGAATGATTTTGTTTCCTTTTTTGGCATACCATTGTCCATTTTCGTTTCAAGATATTTATGGAACTTGCTTACTAGATAAATAGGCCACAAGATGAGAAATGATTGCGCTCTGATGACGTACTCTTAGCTATCAACGCGGCTACAGCTGCGACCGAATCGGTATATGATAGCTTTTCATATAAATATGAGTAATGATTATGTGACAGCGTTTTCAACCCAGTAGGGAAAACATTCCCTTCCCATGTACACCAGCGCTAATGCGAAACGAGTTTTGAGTGATTTGAAATATATTTATTATTTTATCATTATAAACAGCTATAACGTAAATTTGTATGTACACTAGGACTATAGTTAAGGGGGACCAGGGGGAATTGCTCCTCTGGTTACTCCGTGCGCCCCTCTCTAGCAAGTCTCTAATTTTGGGAGATTTGAAAATCATGAAGAATAATTGGAATTATCTTCCTAATAGGTTTACATTAATGTTAAAAACGTTTCTACGTGCGAAAAAAAATTCACTTCTATGAGCCCGTTTCCAACAACAACGCTGAAATTACAATTATATTAAATTATTATGTTAAATCGAGAAGAACTTCTTTGTTATTTTAAAAACATGTAATTTACATATAAATTATTGCGTTTAAACAACTTGACTAATTACATAATTACATAACTTCTTTTTTAATAATAAAATTTTCCAAAATAGATCTTTTTTCATATAGATTTGGTTTTAGGTATGAGGTTAAACAATTTTGATATAAAAAAGTGTGAGGGATGGGGGAACCCGCGGTTGAAATGAAACTTCCGAGCTGTAAATACAGAATATTTTTTTAAAATATTTCTTTCCTGGTAAACTCTATTTTACCAGGAAGCAATACTCTGTTTATATATTTAGTATAAATATAAATTTTGTGCTGTGGGTTCTGCATTATCTTAATTTGAAAATGAAACAATTGGCTTGTGATAGCTGAAGTAAGATATAAAAAATGCTTTACAACGTTTCGACTCGTGCCGTTGGTACGGTCCGCACTACTATTCCTACCTCCACTTAACTTCCGTTACATAGTTTTGTTTTACAACTATTGGACTCGTACCGCGCCTAAAGAAGTTTAACTTCAAAAATTGTGGTGCCTCTCTCTAATATGACGGTCTGGGTACGGTCCTGATTTATACAACACATTTTGCTAACACAATCAGACTTGAGAGATATTTAAATAATTAACTGATGAGTAGATATGTCTGTAGATTTGTAAATTTAAATTTATCTTGTATTAATATATTTCAAAGAATTTTTAAGTCAAGTTTTTATCAAAAATGTAACAAATTTTTAATTGATACTTCATCATCTAATTTATTTGTAAAACTATAAATCTGAAGGTAAATTTATTGTATGATAGTATTTGATTTTTTTAGCGCAAGTATATAAGAAAAGAAAGAAATACAATTATCCAAAATTTAAACATTATTTTTATTTACATTAAAAATATTAAATATCGTATAGAGCATTGTCAATGGTTGAAAATTAGAACAGATGTATTAATACAGTATTATAAATACTATTTAAATTTGTTGTTACTTTTTTGTTATGTAAAATTATTCTTTATGAGAATCCTGGAAGCCAAGTATGAGTCCGTTTTTTATACGGCGGATTTCGACCTTTGTCATTTTTTGATCTATTTTGAATCATGTTCAAAAATGATCTGGACAAGTAAAACCTGATCATAAAAGAAACAGACTCATATATGATCTCCAAGAAATATATTTGAGAATTAGGAACATTTACATAGAAAAACCTCGCAATAACAGGATTATAAAAGATAAATTTTTTTTTTAGTTTATCCCGAAAAATGCTACTACGCTGAAGAAACGTTGGTAATGAAACCAGGAGACATCAAACCCTTACAAAATCAATGTTGCGAAGTTGAATGTCAAGCAGATTTAAATATAAGAGGAACTTGGTAATTATCACATAGTAAATTAATTGTTAATGAACTAATCCCCTCTTTCTCTCTCTTTACACTCGGTACAAAACATAATTTTACTTTATTAAAATGAATTTGTTAATTTATTACAATTACATATTTATTGTATAAGTATATTAGGATTATTATAAAATACTTGTGTTATTGCTTTTTGTCCAGTGCTGTTCTCAACGATTTATTACACATAACTCATCCGGACATTTTTTTAACAGGGCATATTTTTTCCGTTAATTATGTTATAAATAGGATGCAATTAGAAATTTTAAGTTAGTTTAGTTCTGAAGATTAAATAAAGTGTTTACCATGACTTGAGGCCAGGTACATTTAAGAAATATAATTTTGTGCGAATATCAAATGAGCAATAGTGAAATTATAGCAAAAAAAAATGTTCAAAAGGTGTACAAAAAGAGTGTTTATTTGCCAGAACGTGTGAAAATTTGTTTAAAAAATTCATTTCAGGAAATTTAATCTTTCAAGATAAATCGGGATTAGGAAAATTATCAGCATACTCAAAGGATAATCTCATCAAAATAACAAAAAAGATGAATGTTTCACAATCAATAGCACTAATATATATATATATATATATATATATATATACGAGGTCAGACAATTAAGTAATGCGACCGATTTTTTTCTCGGCCTGTGGTAACACTGCGAACCTGTAACTCCGCCACCGTAATAGCAGATCCCTACTCTCTCGATTGAGACCTTGACCACCCTCGTACGATCATTTCTTCGCCAGCTGTTTAGTGTTTTGTAACAACGCGCGAGTAGTGCATGTCACGAAGCCCACCGAATGAACATCGCTCAAAATTGTCTCGAGCAGGTTGAAAGTGATCCTACTCTTCTCGATCGAGTTATTACTGGTGATGAAAGTTGGTTCTTTCAATATGACCACGAAACTAAACGACAAAGCCAACAGTGGCTGTCCCCTGGAGCACCAAGGCCAAAGACGGCGAGAATGAGCAAGTCGAAAGTGAAAACCATGTTGATTTGCTTCTTCGACAGCAAAGGGGTGGTTCACAAAGAGTTCGTACCACCTGGACAAACCGTAAATCAAGTATTCTACCGCAATGTGCTCGAAAAATTACGAAAAAGGGTGCTCAGAGTGCGTCCAGAGATCGCGAAGACTTGGGTTCTGCATCACGACAATGCTTCCCTGTCACAGTGCGTTCAGTGTCTCTCAGTTTTTGGCATCTAAAGGCATCGCAACGTTACCACAACCGCCCTATTCACCGGACATGTCACCCTGCGACTTTTTCCTATTCCCCCATATGAAAAAATTCGTCAAAGGTCGACATTTTGTCTCCGTTGAAGATATCCAAGAATCTGTGACGAGGGTACTCGGAGAGGTCCCACAAGAAGTGTTCCAGAATTGTTACGAAAACTGGAAAACTCGCTGGAATAAGTGTATAGATGCGGGAGGGGACTACTTTGAAGGGGATCGCAGCGATGTACCTTAATTTTTAAATATACTCGATTTTTGAATTTTGTTGCATTACTTAATTGTCTGACCTCGTATATATATATATACGTATATATACGTATATATATACATATATATATATATATATATATATATATATATATATATATATATATATATATATATATATATATTGGGTTAAAACAAAACTTCGTATCGTTTTTAAGGCGAAATTCGAAGGCAGTGTTTACTTATTTGTACATATATTTATTCTAATACATATGTACATATGTACCATTTTGATCTACCACATTTCGTCATCTTTCAGAATTTGCTATCTTTCTGGCCGATGAATTGATCCAAGTGGTTTTTGCAGGCTTCCAGGGAAGTGAAGTTTTTCCATTAAGGGAATTTTGTAGGGACCAGAACAAATGGTAACCTAAAGGTGCAAGATCAGGCTAACATGACGGGTGAGGTAGGACGTCCAAGCCTAACTGTATCAATTTCTACCGCATCTGCAAAAGAGACGTGAGATCTAGTTTTGGTTTGGTGGAAAACTATACCCTTCCGATTTAATTGGCCCAGTTGAACACAATACTTCTCTGAATTTATGGTCTGATTATTTGGGAGATGCTCGTTATACACAACACGATTCCAATCCCACCAGATACACAACATGACCTTCTTCGAATGTAGATCCGATTTCCCAAGACCTTTTCAGATCCAGATTGTTGTATATAATGCATTTTTTATCGCCAGGGATTGATTTTTTCAGAAAGAGGTCGTTTTGGTTTTTTTTAAGGAGCGAATTACTGATGGAAATGCGTCTCATTAAATTTCTTTCAGTTAAATCATGAGGTACTCAAACATCGTAGCGATTCGCATATCTAAGTGTCTCCAGATGCCTCACAATACTCGAATGGGTCACCTACAGCATCTCTACGATGTCTCGTGCCGTGAAACGTTGATTATTTTCTATAAGTGTTGCAATTTTGTTATTATCAACAATTCTAGGTCTACGGGAACGCTCTCGAGATTCAAGGTCGAATTTTTCCTCTTTTAACCAAGCGAACTACTTTCGAACAGTACTGCAAGCTGTGGTACCTTCTTTATAAACAGCGGATATCTTTTTTGCTGTCTTTGCAGCTTTTTCTTCTCCCGAAATAAAACAGCACTAATGACGAAAATGCACCTTATATTCTTCTATTTTCAATTTAACAGGCTTAAGATTCACAAAATGCACAAAAATAGCAGAGAAAGAAATGCTGAAATGTCACCTGTCAAAATTACACAAATGGATTCATGTTATGTAATCGAGCTGCTCGCGAAACTGTAATTAATGACATCTATTGGAAAACGTTATGAATGTTTGTTCCAATGCAATATATATATATATATATATATAAATAAATAAATAAACTCCAAGAAGTTAACAAGTGCGGAATTTACGTACCATACCTATAATCAAAAAAAAATATCGAACAGAATCTTGATTTACGTTAGTTTCTTAAAGTGTCAAAATCTAACAACTTTTTTTGACAGAATAGTGACTGGAGATAAAAAGTTGATTCTCTATAGAACACACACACAATAGAAGAAGAACTAATGGTTAAAGCTATAAAATCGCCCATACCCATTATCAAGGGCTTGACTTGATTTTTAAAAAGGCATGCTTTGTGTTAGGTGGGGATATAAGAAGTGTAATCCACTATGAGATTTTAAACGAAAACCAGACTTTTGATTCAAGGCCTACTGTCAACAAAAGAAAAGATCGAATGAAAACATCAAGAGAAACGTGGATATTTAATCAATCGTAAAAGAGAAATATTGCTTCATGATAACGCTAGACCGCATACAGCAACGGTTCGCGGCGCAAAATAACCAAATTGAATTAGGAAATCCCACCATATCCTACATACATTCCAGAAATCACTCCATCTGATTAATATTTGTTTCGTTCACTTCAACATGCCTTAATTTAAAAAAAATACCTGAAAAGCAGACATCGAAAACTGCATGGATGATTATTTTGCACCTTTTTTCAAAAAATGAATTGAAAAACTAATTAGTATATCGACAAAAGTCGTATTGAACGACGAAATTTACATTAATAAATAAAAAAATCCGAATAATCTCTCAATCGTACTTTTAGAAAAACGCACGGACTTTTGACTTAATTTAATACTTGAATATAAAAATATGTCTCAATGCATCATATATACTAGGAAAGAGCTATCTTATAATAGCAACTTTGACTGTTCGATATCAGGAAATTATTTATATATTAGGAATTAATTCATTACTTATAAAGAGAAAGAATGAATTAACATTTTTTGAGTTAAAAATTAAAATATTATTTTTAGTACAAAATCTAACAAGAACTAATGATAAAAAACTTGATAAATGAATGGCGTCACTGTACAAGAAAATGATATCTAATATTCTTCTTTAGAAAATTTAGTCCTTTTAATTTTAGCCATTTACAGTAAATGAACATAAACTAAAAGAAGAAAAATACTCAATTCCTCTATCAAAGCGTAACTGATTATTATCACACACTGTTTTTTCTGTGTATGTCAATTTTAATTTTTCGCAGATCTGATGCTGTTGGTCACCTATTGTTAGTATGAATTTTTCTAGTTAAATTAATATCAAAAGATTACATAGTTAAATAATGCATTACTTATATATATATATATATATATATGTATCATCATCATCAGTTGAATAAAGCCATCTTCCATGATTTTCCATTTTGTACAATTGAATACATCTCTTTTTCTATTGATTTCAAATATTTTTTTTAATTTCTTTATCCTACCTGTTCATTGATCTCTTCCTTTGCCTTTTTATATTCCTTAGTTTCCAGTTAATAATTTCTGTTGTCTTCTCTTCTTGTAACATGATCCGCTCAATTACATTTCAGACTCTTATTACATCTGTGACTCTTGTCAGTTTTCATATCCATACTATTATTAGCCTATGTCATTCCTAGCATGCAACATTCTGATTCCTTCTTCTTGTCTTCTTTCTTCTTGTCATTCCTAGTTAATAATTTCTGTTGTCCATCGATTGTTTTCTTTTCTTGCAACATTCCCCACCCATCTTCATTTCAGACTCTTTACTCTTTTTATTACATTTCTGACTCTTGTCTGTTTTATTATCCATTTTATTCTTTTCCTAACTCTTCTTTTTATTCCTAGAATATATTTTTCCGTACTTCTCTGTGTTGTTTGGAGTCTTTGGATGATTTGGGCGTCAAGCATCCATGTTTCGCTGCCGTAGGTAATGGCTGGTAGTATACATTAATCAAATACTTTTTTATTCAAACAAAGTGAGATTATTGATTTAAATTTCAAGGCATTTCGTCCAAATGAGCTCCAACCCATTTTTATTCTACTGTTTATTTCTTCAATGAATGATCCATCTTTGTTAATAAGCTGGCCTAGATAGACATACTTCGTAACTTGTTATATTTCTGTTTCTCTTATTTTTTTTTCTTCTAGCAGACAAATGCATTAAATAGCACTTTTGTTTTGGCATGGTTCATGTTTAGGGTACATTTTTGATTGGCATGATATAATTCCTCCATTCTCCTATGTAGCTCTTCTGGAGTATTTGCGAAGATAACAATATCATCAGCAAACCAGAGGTGACTTTATTCGCTTTTTATTCCAATCCGTTTGTCTTCCCAGTCGAAGGATTTTAATACTTTTTGTAAAGCTGCAATAAATAATTTCGGTGAAATCGTTTCTCCCTGTCTTGTACCTTTCTCGATTTTTATGTTTTTTGTTCCTTTCTGTAGCGTCATCGTCAAGATTGCATTCTCATGCTCTGGTTCTTCAATGCAGATATGACTGATTATTTTGTAAGAGTCGAAAGCCTTTTCATAGTGTATAAATGCAAGACTTAGTGGCATTTGGTATTCATTTGACCAGCTAATCACCTCCCTCGATATCTGGTTATTATCCATTGTATTAAATTCGCTTCGAGATCCTGCTTGTACTCTTGGTTGAGCGAAATCCATTTTCGCTTGTAGACGTTTTAAAATTATTTTTGTTAATATTTTATACATTGTAGGTAGTAAACTAATTGGCCAGTAGTTTTTCAAATCATCTTTATCTTCTTTCTTGTGTAGAAGAATTACGGTGGCTGCATTCTTTCTATCTGCGATAGTTCTTTTTTCTACACACGATGTGAATATTTGATCGAGGCCTCTTTCAGTTTTTTCTCCTACCAGCCTGGAGAGTTCTACTATTAATCTATCATTCCCTGCTGTTCTTCATTTTTACATATTTTTTATTGGATATGAGATCCTTTTAGGCAGTACTGGTGGGACACATTGGTTTGTAAATTTTCTATCCTTGTCTTTTTTCATAACGTGCACTTTTGTATATATAAGTATATACTTTTGTTTTGTTTTAATTTTCAGTATGATACATTTTGATTAATATTTTAAAAAGATTTTTTTATAAAATTAGTATAATATATTGACTTTAAACAATAAATTATTGTATAATGGTTTTTAGAGAACAGTGTTTTTAAGCTACTTTAATAGATTATATATGACATTTATGTAAATTGTATTAACATTAATAAATATTTAAACGAAAATATGAAAAGTAACGAAATTCCTATATACTTAATCCATTGTAATGAATTTTTTTCTTTCATAATTGAATTCTATATGTGATTGAATCGTTTTGTACCATTTCAATGTTAAAACTAATGTAATATAAAAACTTTGGTTTGTGGTAAAAAAATAATGATTATTTTTTTTGCAGTTGTCCTGGTCAAAGTTTTGTGAATCTACCATCTGTATGTAAAGTTATTGAAGATAAAACAAAACCGTATCCAGGATGTTGTAAAACAGTGCAATGTTGAAAAAAGGAACAGCACTTGACTATGTCTATTACTTATTTCTGAAAGTAAAATGGATAAAAAAAGGAAATGAATATATTTATTACTTTATATATATATATATATAGTATTATATATTTTTATAAATTTAAAATTCTTTCAAATTATATATTGAGTTTACTAGCTACTTTTTTTGTTATCAGTTCTTCATATTGTGTTAAAAAAAGCTGTTATTTTTTATTATTTGCTCCGGTCAGTTTAGAATTCTTAATTGTTTACAATAATGCGATACGAAGAATAATTAAATATGTTTGAATAATAAACAATATTAATTAAAATGTCTGGAAATGTTATCTTTTGTTAAATGTAATGGATAGTAAAATAGATGTTTTACTTTATGACACAATAATATTTAAATTGTACATTTAGATCTAAATAAATACTCGGTAGTTTTATTAATTCGTTTAACAATTTTTCAAATATAAATTTATGTTTGTATACATTTTTTAATAAAGTTAACATTTATTGTCTTTTAATACCTGTTTCACAATTTATTTCTTACTAGATTATTATCATTTTAATATATATATATATATATATATATATATATATATATATATTATATATATTATACATATATATATATATATATTATATATATATATATATATATATAAAATATATATTATATATATAATATATATATAGATATATAATATATATATATATATATATTATATATATATATAATATATATTATATATATATATATATATATATATATGATTCAACTTAGGCTTCCACACAAAAGTATTAAAAAGAACTCAAAAATTAAAAAAAAAACATTATTCTCCATTCGGTATTGTAGTTCAGTTGTATTTTAGTATTGAATTGAACTAAAATACTAAATAAAAAATATTATGACCTTTATTAACCCCTGTGCCCCCTTTTAATACTTCCATGTGGAAGCTTAAATTGCATCATCCTATATATAACAAATGGTGTCACAAATTATTTTTACAGCCTTTAAAACACGTTTAGATATTCTACAATTATTTATATCGCTTTATTTTAAAAGATCTTTTTTATTAATATAACCTCAATCGTCTAATGAAGAAATGTTGTAAGGAAACCTCTGTTTATTATATACCTATGTATATATATATATATATATATATATATATATATATTTATATACATATATAAATATATATATATATATATATATAAATATATATATATATATATATATATATATATAAATATATATATATATATATATATATATATATATGGAGTGTCAGTGGAGCGGGAAATTTTAAGACTAGGCTTATTCATTTACCGTTGGAGTGATAAGTTAAAACTAAGTGAAACATTGTTAGTTATTTGTGGCCATTTAGTAAACATAGAGCAGTATTCAGTGCGCATCGAGCTTTCACTGTGAAATCATTTTACAAAAATGGTGAGTCTGCTACAACTGTAAAACTGTTACTTCGAAATCATTATAATATTTTGTGTCGTGGGTAGATATCTACTACTCGTACTATCAACTTATGAGTTCAGAAGTTTGAGGAAACTAATTCCATAGTACAATTGAATCATCAAGGATCCAACAGAATAGTAATAACCTCAAAAAACATGGTACTTTTTAGAGTTGTTGTACTGCGTAGCCCACGACGTTCAGCCCATAAATATTTATCTGCATTGAACATTAGTAACACATCGGTTCGTCGAATTTTATAAAGAATCAAATGTGCATTCGTATAAAGTTCAAATTCTTCAAGAGTTAAAAGGTATTGATTTGACTGCTCGCATGAATTATTTTCAAGATTTGCTAGCGCATTTGGATGAAGATAAAAACATGATTCAGAATTTATTCGTGTCAGATGAAGCTTATTTTCATCTATTTGACAAGTAGAATAGTCGATATTGTAATGCAGAGAATCTACTTGAATCACATCAAAAGCTGCTGTATAGTTTAAAAGTTACTGTATGGTGTGCACTTTCGTCTTTTGATATTATTGTGCAATTTTTTTTCGAAGACGATAACAAAAATGCCATAAACGTTAACACATCCCGTCACAATAACTTGATTACAATATTTCTTACACAATAATTAATTCTATATTTACAAATTACACAGCTCCAGAAAGATGGGTATAGAATTTATACCACTAGAGTGTTCATGGGTGTTGTAAGAGATTCTTTTTGGACCATATCATTATCAACAAAAATGTAGATGTTGTTTAGCCAGCAAGATACCAAGCATGTGAGTATTTTCTTTATTTAAAGAGCAAGATGCGTATTGATTATCCACACATTATACCACAACATTTCTGATGCACGAATTAACTAAATTTTCACAAATTACATGGTTCCAGCAAGATGGATCAACAAAAAATATCGCTAAAGTGCCCATGACTAGAGCAAGAATTTGCTTTCCAAACTATATCATTCTCGAAAATGGAAATGTTGTTTGACCAGCAATAGACCCAGATTTGACGGCGTGTGATTATTTTTTTGCGGTTATCTTAAGAGCAACGTATTTATTGATTGTTCACATACTATCTCCGTACTTAAAAATCCAAAAAGAAATTGCGAAGATTCCAGACATGTAAAGATGCATAGCAAATAGAAAATTTATGAATAACATTACAAGAATGCGTGCGCCAAAATGGTGCTCATCTATCAGTCGTTATTTTTTTAAAAAAAATATATAATGGTCCGATATATCTAACAAGAATATGTAAACAAAATTATGTGAAAATAAAAACTCATTTAATTATTACGTTTTGAAATTTTCCTGTTCTTTTTATTATGAGTAAAATTACAAAAATGCGCGCACCAAAATAGCTCATATATCAAGAGTTATTTTTAAAAAATAAAATGGGCAGATATACCTAGTAAGAATATCTAAACAAAATTTCGTCAAACAAAAATTCATTTAATTATTGTGTTTTGTAATTTTCCCGTTTCTCTAACGCACTCTGTTTCTCTCTCTCTCTCTCTATTTATTTATATATATATATATAAATGTATATATGTATTCATGTTTGTATTTATATTCGGAAATTCCTTTTTTACTACTGAAATTATACTTAGCTCATTCTCTATTACTTGCATAGTTAAATTTTCACTCATTTCCTCTAACTGAAGAAAATATCTGATCAAAAATATTTAATAGTTTATTGTTAGTCAATTTTTGTTTGTTACTTTTTCTATTTTGGAGAACGATTCGATTATTTTTGCAACAGAAAATCATTTTTTTCTATATCTAAGCGCTTATTGCTTGTGGAATGAGTGAAAAATTCACTTGTGAAAATGAAATTATCTACAGTGCCTAAAGTATGACGTGTCACTTTCTATTTTATTCATTCACACTACTGTAAACCAAATAAGAACAAATTCAATTCAAGGTCATTTGTCCATGTCAATGATGCTTTCTATAATTTTACCAAGCTATACTTTTACGCATATACAGGTGTCATATAATTTTATTAATTTGTGGATGTTCCTGAACGTTTAATTTATTTAACATTCAAGCTTCATGAAGTTAATAAATATAACAAAATTTTAAACTATATAATTCATGTTGAAAAAGCAGGAGAAAATATTACTGAACTGTTCACAAATTAATTTTTTTATTCCACAAACTACTTGTACACTTTTTTCATATTAAAAGTATTTGATTACCATTAAAAATTTTTGTTTGTTGTTTATTTACATACGAATTCCATTTTCTTTAGAACGCCAAAGTACAGAAAATCTGACATTAATCGGCTCTAACTTGATTGTTTGACTGATAATACTGAGAGGCTCATAATTTTACTGTATATGACGAATCAATATAAAATTTATTATCTGTTTATTTCTGGAATTATTTATCAGTCTGAAATAAATATGTAAACAAAAGTATGAAAAATAACCTAAAAGCTTACTTTTCCACATGAAAAATAAATAATTCCAAAATCTTAAATTCAATAGCCGAATTAAAGACAAATTATTAATAAAATCAAAGTCGATATTATCAAAATACAGATCACAAAATGCACTTTAAAACGAAAATCACATGAATACGATGTATTGATACTTTCATTGAAAAAAAATACAGCTAGAGTTTAGAAAACAAAAATGTTCCTACATTTATGTTCCTACTAATCAAATATATTAATAAATGAATATGCGGTTGGTCGATCCCACGGTGTTTATTTTGAATTCAGAAAAGTAAAACCGGCTTTTTTTCTATCAACTTAATAAAATGAAAAAAATGTATTCAAACTGGTTACGAAAAAAGTCAAAAGAATTCATTAAAAATGTTAATACACTTTGATTGATTGTATCAACATTTAGTATTCAATTGGGGATAACCCTCGATGAGGTTTATATGAGGTTTATATATATATATATATATATATATATATATATATATATATATATATATATACGTGGATCGTTTGATAAGTTTGGTAAATTTCTATGTGATATGGGGTCACCATTCATTTGGTAACGTCACAAATATCACTTTTCAAATTAGCATAGGCTAAATTTCAGCCAGAAGCAACGTGTTGTTCACGTTCTACAGATGTGTGAAGCGAGAATTGTAGTAGCTGCCACAAAAATGGAAAAAAAACGAGTAGGTATTTTTGTGTCGATACGTCACAGTGGATGAAACATGGATCCACCACTACACATCTGACTCAAAGCAGCACTCAAAGTAGTGGTCAACGACTGGTGAAATTGCCCGAAGAAGGCGAAGAACGTTTTGTCGGCTGGGAAGGTGACGGCCACTGTTCTTTTGAGAGTCCCAAGGAATCATCTTCATTGAATACATAACGAAGGGAGAAACGATAACAGGATCATATTATGCAATATTGTTAGACCGTTTGAAAGAAGAGCTGAAAAAAATCGGCCAGGATTGTCGTACAAAAAAGTGTTCTTTCATCGAAACAACGCACTGTCGCACAAATCGATTGTCTCAATGACAAAATTATACGAAATAGGTTTCGAATTGATTCCTCATTCATTCTATTCTTTGGATTTGACCCCGTGCGACTTCTTCTTCTTCCCAACCTTGAAAATTTGGCTCGGTGAAAAGTCTTGGCGAATGAGGATGTTATCGCCAGGTCAAAGCTTATTTTGCAGACTAACTAGACGAAGTTTATAGCCCTCAATGGAGATTATGTAGAGAAGTAACACCGTTTTTTCCAAAAAATGGTGTTTAATTCGCTCCTTTTACCATACTTATCAAACGGCCCTTATATATAGATATGTATATATATATATATATATATATATATACATATATACAGTAATCCTTCACGTACCGCAACACCTCAAGAGCACTGTTGCGTTACGATATGTAACGATTTGTAGAAAAAAAACGCCCATTTAAAGCGCTCCGGTGCTCTCGATTCGGTGCCCCTTAATTACAGTCAGCTTTGTTGAGTAAAATCGCATAAGGGGGAAAAGACATCGTTGCCCTATCGCAGTGAGCGGTACGACAGGGAAAACTATATATATACATGCATACATACATATATATATATATATATATATATATACATTATATATATATATATATATATATACATAAATATAAATTAATAGTTTTTTCAAGTTTATATGTAATTATTCCAGAAATTGGATACAAAATTGTAATAAAAGTAAGTATTTTAGATTCGATACACAGTAAGTATTTTATATTTTTGAAACAAATTTTTATTAAGGTGTAAATATGAAATTGCGAAATTTGTACGTGACAATTAAAACGCAATACTTTTAACAAAACAAAATATATTTAATCAAAATAAGCTCCATCTGTTTCAATGATCTTTTTCCAGCGAAAAATTAGATTGTTTATCCAATTTGTATAAAAATCGATATTTTTAGAGCTTATAAAGTCTTAGAATCCTTGAATCACTCGTGTTGGGTTTCGGTATTTCTTATTTCTTAAATAATATTCTAAGTGGCGAAAAAGATGATAGTCTGTCGGTGAAAGATCTGATGAAGAAGGGGAATGCGGTAAAATTTCATAATTTAATGAATTGAATTTAGAAATTGTGATTCGACATGTATGTGATCGAGCATTGTCTTGCAATAGTATTGGCCTATATCTATTGATTAGCATTGGCTGTTTTGTTTTTAATTTTTCATTCATATTGTCGATTTTACTACAATATGAATCAGCCGTAATTGCTTCGCCTGGTTTTAAAAAAGAATAAAGAATTATTCATTTATTTGTTCAACATACAGTAACCATAGGTGTTTTTTTGTTTAATGACAGCTGGGGTGCGTGTCCTGGAGCTCCATTTGGATTTAATCATTGTCCAGATCTTTTTCTGTTGTCATACAGAATCCACTTTTCATCACAAGTAATGATTCGATTTAAAAATGGCGCTTTATCATTTCGAATCATCAGTGCAGAACACAACTCTAAGCGTCTCAGTTTCTGACCGTCTCTTAATTCGTCCGGCACCCACTTTTCCAGCTTTTTCACCTTTCTTATTGCAGAGAGGCGACGAGAAACAGTCATAATACTAACAGTTAAATCATATTCGAGAGCTTGAACTGTTGTATGTGGATTAGCTTCCACCATGGCTATCAAATGTTCTTCGTTCACAATGGTTTTGGGCCTTTCTAGAGGCTCATTGTCGAGATTCGTATTACCGGAACAAAATTTGTTGAAGCGTAGTTGATTTGTTTTCTGGCTAGCCGACCCTTCTCAGGAAGCTCCATTGGTATTTCTACTTGCTACCGCTGAACTTTTTCCCAACTTGAATTCATATAAAAAAGTAGACGCAAATCTTTTGTGGACACCATCCTGTTAAAGGATATAAAAAAATAAAAATGACAACAATAACTCCGTATTTGAAAATAATTGAATGGTACAGTACATTAGTCAAATGCAAATTACTGAACTTGTAAAATATTGCACAGAAGTACAGATTGTAGATAGGGACAGTAGGAATCTCGTTAATCCATTCATGCGCGTCACTAGTTAGATGATGAGGTATTTGGCTACTCTATTTGCGCCTTTAAGGCGGACTTTCAGATACTCTCCTCTGTAGGAGTGGAAGAGCACTTGGCCCTTCTCTTCTCTGTGTCCCTATCATACTTCCCTTTCATACATGAGCCCCCTTCTGTTAACCCTCACTCCACTGACTAGTGAGATTACCGGCCTCAACGTGCTGCTTGGAAAACAGCGAATGTGAAAGAATCAGGCACTTGTGAAGGTGGATCCGAGAACTACTCAAGGACTCGACACTTGTGACGCGCTAAACGCTAAATGCTTATTTTGAGGAACCCATTCTCAAAATAACTATGCTCTCACTTAAGAGAATCATAGTTACTCCCGCCGTTTACCCGCGCTTGCTTTAATTTCATCACGTTGACATTCAGAGCACTGGGTAGAAAAACCTTTCTCGATCGCGGTCGACTTCTGACTGACTGAAATTCGACAACTTGACATGTTACAACCTAATATATTATTTAAAATCTTATAATAACCAAATCAAACTTTTATATGAACTCTTGGTTATTTCTTGATACATTTTTGTATCCAGAACATAAAGTGTTAAATGATGCCAAACAATTAATTTTTTAAAATGGTAAAAAAACATTTTTTTTAAGTGATGATTGAATGTAAACAGTAACATTCAGTTGCAGTGCTTTTACATAAGATTTGTAAAGAGTTTGTTTTCTTATATAGGAGTTTATATATTAAATCCGTTGCTCTATATTTTGACAAATGATTTCTTTCACCTCACAAACCACAACAAATTTTTCGATTAAAAATATTAAGCAAATTAGTTATGTTTTTCGGCAATCTAGCACTCTGAGAATAATGACATTGCTATCGAAATGCGCATAAACGACAATCGATAATAATCGATAATAATTTGTTGAATATTTTTTATCGAAAAATTTGGTGTAGTTTGTGGGGTGAAATAAGAAATAATTTGTGAAAGTTAATTTAGCCACCGTGTCAGAACTGTTAGGCCTTATTCGCACGAGCGTTAAAAAACGCATCAACGCGCGCATTTTTTCATCTTTTCAATAAAACAGTGTTTCTTTTCATATGCCGGCGTTTATTCAACGCGCGGTAAAAAATATAGAACTTGATCTATTTCTGACGCCGAGCATTTTGCATTGGAGTAAATAGAACATATGGAAGAGGGTGTTTTCATTCGCATAGGCGTTTAAAAAGCGCTAAATGACGTCGAATTTGTCAGTCAGTCTTGTTTACACGTGGGTACTGATTATGAGTACAATAGATAACGGCAGATAGCGTTTACGAAAATAGCGGTATTTGATACTGGACGTTTTATTTTGGGGGTGAAATCGCGATCTTTGTTATATAACAAATGTTTGCCAAATTACTCAAACAAAATTTGGAAGGAGGATACGTAGATGAAAGTCACTTCAAAAATAATGCCAAATTGAAAAAATATCGTGGATAAAAATTCTCAATAATTCATTAAATGTTTCAATTTTCATACTGGAGTAGCTGAAAAACATCCGGATACAACCTTAAATCTTCATACATAGTCACAAAATGTCCTTTCAAGTATCGTTGATCATTCAAAGGATGCACACAGAACTTTTTCATTTTTTTTGCCTTCTTAAAATACATACACCTATTGCCAACATCTCTTCTGAATTCATTCTAATTATTATGCCTTCTTGTTTTCTTATTGTTGTAGCTTATCCAAATAAATGTGTTTTTGATTCACAAATATTATTAACAGGAGAGACGAAGAAAATGATAGGCCAGTGTTGCCAAATTAGATGTATGGAACATTCTATGCTGTTTGGCGAATGGTATTAGACATATATACATGTATTCATTTTTTTATACAACTCAGAAATTATTATATTCATTTATTACGAAAATCATTTTATTATATTTCAAATGTATCATGGCTTAAAGTCGAGTAGTTCGTAAGCGTGAAATTTATATACTGCTTGAATTTCATCATTTTATTCTTGATAACATATTTACATGTTTGAGAGGTATTATACACGTCATTAATTTTTACACTGACTATACCTAGTTAACCTTTCTGGATAATAATAAATAACTGCATTTTTTTTAGAATTATGTTATTATGTGATTACATATATATATATATATATATATATATATATATATATATATATATATATATATATATTGGTCTGTGCAAAAGTTTGTATAAATTTAATAGCTGGTGTTAAGAGTGCCGCATGTCGGTGACAGTCACAGCTCTCATTTGAGCATTAGACTGATTTGTTTTGATTCGGTTTGTGTGTAAGAAACATTTTTGAAAATGAACAACGAAAAAATATACTTTCATCACGTTATGTTGTATAAGTTATGGATAGGAGTAACCATTTGCGCGACAACGAAAAATATTCTGGAGGTTTATTTGGACTATGCACCATCACTTCTAACTGTGAAGAAATGGTTTCCTAAATTTTGACTTGGTGATTTTAACCTCGAAGTTCTGTACGGCCTACTAAGATCGACGACGATGTTGTGTGCGCTTTAGTTGACAATAAGGCCTTATTCACACGATCGTTGAAAAAACGCATCAACACGCATTTGCGCTTTTTTCATCTTTTCAATAAAACATACGAAACTGTCTTTTCACATGCCGGCGTTTATTTAACGCACGGTAAAAAATATAGAACTTGATCCATTTCTAACGCCGAGCGTTTTGCGTTGAAGTGAATAGAACATATGGAAGAGGGTGTCTTCATTCGCATAGGCGTTTAAAAAGTTGAATGACGCCGAATTTGTCAGTCAGTCTTTCTTGCACGTTGGTACTGATTACAAGTACAACAGATAACGGCAGGCAACGTTTACGAAAATGGCGGTATTTGATACTGAACGTTTTATTTTAGAAGTGGAATCGAGATCTTTGTTATATAACAAATGTTTACGAAATTATTCAAACAAAATTTTGAAGGAGGACACGTAGATGGAAGTCACTTTAAAAATAGTCCCAAATTGGGAAAATATCGTAGATAACAATTCTCAATAATTCATTAAATGTTTCAATTCTCATATTGGAGTAGCTGAAAAATATCCGGATACAACATTTAATCTTGATAAATAGCGACAAACTATCTTTTCAAGTATTGTTGATCATTCAGAGGATGCATACAGAACTTTTTCAATTTTTTTTTGCCTTCTTAAAATAGATACAGTTATTACCAACAACTCTTCTGAATTTATGCGTCCAAAGATAATGAAAAGAAGTGATTTTTAAACGCTCAAATGAACATTATATTTGTGAGCGTTTTAAAAGCGCTAACCCTAATTCTGAACACAACGTTTTTTTAACGCTCGTACGAATAAGGCCTTATTGTGATGTGCTGTATACTTCTCTATGTAATAATTTTCATTTTTAATAATTTGTTTTTAATATTGAATTTTTTTCCTGTAGCAACAAGCATATGGCATTTCCTTAGTATTCATAGTTCTTTGTTTTGTTATACCACACTGTGCACATTTGTATAACATATAAATAAACACTTTTTCTTCTATACCAGTTATTGTTCTTTGTACGTCAAGTTTCAAATACAGACTTTAGAACGCAGTCGATCGAAATGCAAAATGTGTGGTTCTATTCCTATGTGATATTTATTTTGTTATAAGATGTTTTATTTTCTGAAGTGAAATATAATTGCATGTATTTTGAAATTGTGTAGTATAAGTTATATTATACTGATTAATACATGTCAAAAGGAGGAAAACAACGAATAGATATATAAAACGTGACATGAATATATATATATATATATATATCTCTTTTTCTAAACACAATTGGAATATAAGTTATTTTTGTCTTATTGATATTGTTCCATTTGACGTCATTATTTTCCGAATATCATGTTTAAAAGGGATGTACATTTTTTTTAATTCGAAATCCTATATCACAACGTTATTTAAAACTCAGTAACTCGATTAATAAGTTTACCTTGTGATGGAATTTAATGGAATATTTTTAAAATAAATTAAATAAAAATGTTAAAAAAATTATTTAAATCGTTAGAATTGTATGTTTAGTAGCGAAAAGTCAGAAAATACATAAATATCGAAAGTATTGAACTTAATTTATGTGATGCGAAAACCAAATATACACAATTTCAAACATAAATACAAATAATATCCACACGCGTATATAAAAAAACGGTTTATAAATAGAAAACATGTTTTTCACACATGTCTGTAAATACAAATAAGGATTTTAATAAATGCTTTTATATTTTGTCCTATCTTCTTATAAGATCAGATGGCTGTATATTCACCGAAACAGGGTGTGCCATTTCAAGATGGTACATATGCCGAAAACCGGTCACGGACAACATACTTACAGCTGATCCTATAGGAAGGAAACATTCAGAACATACTAACGGTATCGCAGGTATAAAATATTATATTTAAAAATAGTCTATTTTTATGCGGTAGATACATTCCATACAAAACCACATATAAAAAAATCGTATAACAAAGACATAACTTACTTTGAAAAATTAGGGATACGTTCCATAATTTTCAAAAACCACATGAAACCAAAACAATGATTTTAAATTCACCCAAAATCGGATAAAAAAGTTTATGAAAATTTAGGAAAATGAGAATTTAAAAAAAATCATCCGAAAATCTCAAATAAACTGAAATAAAACTTAAAACAAGTTTGTTTTAAAATTTTATTTATTTAATTTTCTTGAAAAGAGACAATTATTTTCACATTGTTTCATCAGAATTATCTTCCCTATCTGACAACGTGCGGCACCATTTGTGAATTGGTGCGAAATGACTTTCATTACTAGAAGAGATAATCAGTGTATCATATCTGCATGTTAAAGACAATGGTTCTTCACAAACAGAATTTGCATCAAGGTTGGTTGGTTGGTTATTGTGGATTTAGGGCGCATAGACAACAGAGGTCATTAGCGCGCCCAAACACAAATTATAAATTAAAAACACACCCCGTTTGCGCACTTGCATTCGAATCACCCCTTAATTCGAAACGCTAATGTATGTGTGCCAAACGCTTAAGAATATGTCATTAAAACAATATTTCTCTAAATGAGAGATAAAGATAAAACAAAACACATGGAATGAACTGGACTGTCAAAATACCTAATTTTGATTGGACAATACGTATAAATATAATAAAAAGAGATGAACTCTTCAAGATAGTAAAACATTTAAAATACTGTGATCTGATATTAGGATTCACAGGTTTCTTTTTGTGAAAAAACGCTTTAAAATAAGCCAGTTGGCTTGACATGTATGACGACACAACATGTTAAAATATATCAAGATTTGGAAAAACACTAAATCATGCTAAAAAGTCCAGTCTCCTTTACGAAAGTCAAAATGCGATATGCGACGTCGTTGTCGTCCCCTAAAATTTTGGAGATGTCCACCGACAAACCCAGACGATTCCTAATCATCACATAACGGTCGCATCGTGTTAAAATGTGTGACACCGTCAGAGCAGTGCCACACGTGTCACACATCGGCTGGCCTTCTTTTTTCAAGATAAAAGAGTGAGTCAGTCTGGTGTGCTCTATACGAAGCCTCGTGAGAACGACTTGTTCTCGTCAGTTCGGTCGGACGGACGTCTTCCAGACACGTACCGAGTCCTTGAGGCTTCGTAACTTGCTAGCGGTTACCGCCACCCAGTCCCGCTGCCAAGTGTCGACGACATGTCGCTTGAAATGCTGTTTCAAGTCATTGACTTGAACAGCCGGAACGTCCGCGAGGGCAAGATTGGACGCGTGACGTGCCGCTGCATCGGCTCTCTCGTTGCCTGCCACGCCAGCGTGGCCCGGCACCCAGCAAAAGACAATAGATTTACCGCGCGAGACGATACAGTCAAGCACTTGTGTATCTCTTGAACGAGATTATCCATCGGATACATTCTGCGGATAGCAGAAAGCATTTGCGTCAACTTCACCCTCGTTCTTTGTTGATATTTTTCTTTTGAAAATGTAATCAGTAATTAAGCTCTGCGATGATGACTTTACTATTTTTTAAACAGTTTACGATATCCAGACATACAATTTTTCAGCTCATGTTGGAATTTGAAAACTCTGAATGAAAACTTAATGAAACTGTGAATGATAGGCTTCAGTTTTTTGACGGAAAACGTCTTACATCGCGGGTTTAATATGGGTGGAAACTATGCGAAAGTAGATGTTACGATTTTGTGTATATTCAACAAATCTTAATAACTTTAAAACTATAACGCATATCCAAATAAGCAACACATGGTTTAATAGAACAAAGATGTAAGTATGTTACGCAATGTTAAAATTAAACGCGTGACGTCACAGGTCGCCACAACATTGTCGCCAAATTGTAGTAATATTATCGGTTCGTCGCGCGGAAAAATTAATGTAGCTCAAGAGTGGGTGCGTGTAGGATGTTGTGTAGTTTGACAGAGCTGGACAAGTGCTATAAAATAAAATACTAACAGTGACAATAGTGAAAGCAATTGAAAAGATATACACTGATACAATATTGAAACTGGACCAATTTTCTCTAAAATTTTAAAAATGTCCAAATATCTTCAATACAAGAAGGTAAATAAGTATCGTAAACGTTTACAAAGTGAAAGAAGACTAAATTAAGAATCCAAAAAGGCCCCTATGACAGCAGTAGATCAAATGCAGAGGATGAGGCAGCGTTGACAAATTGAAGCGAACAGTTATACGAACGATGCAACGTCTGATGCAAGTTCACAGAGAATAAATGTCGACAATGAGATGGAACCGATAGAATGCGACGAAACAGAAGCTGATGTAACGTTTGAGAATAGATATTTAGCGTTTAAAACTCATTGGCATCTGGCGACGGTGCACTTTGAAAAGACATTTTATGGCAACAAGTTGGGTTCTGTTTGTAAAGTTTGTGACTGCATATGGTTCCAAAATAATTTAAACGGCCAAATGCAGCTATGCTGCAATTCTTACAACAGGAATTTACAGATGAAGACGTTCAACATTTCATCAAACTGTTTTACATTAGTAAAGCAAAGAAAGGTGCCAATGTTGAATAAAATTAATGGTTTCGCGTATCCGATGAAGCCAATACACTTGCCACTATATCCAAATGTTTCTTTTTGAACTAATGCTTTACTACACAGACCATGTCAGAACGATAGTCAGTGACTGGCCCTGCAATCCCAACATACCCCTTCTGCTCACCGGGGACAACATTGATGCGTCGAGCGATCGTCTGATACAGTTTCTGAACGATAAGTTTAGATTGGTCTTGGCCACGGATCCAACTGACTTCACAACTTTAAAGAATACTACTATGGACTTAATGTTCTCTAGAGATACAAGTGTAACATGTAAGTCTTACATATTGTACTACTAGTACCATTGTCCTGTCTTTAACTTGTACAAATTAGTCAGCATTATGAGAAATAAATAAGAAGACACACAAGTTTGTTGTGCTCATTTCTTTCTTACCAACCCTACAAACACTACGCCCCGACAACACTGTTAGGTAAGACGTTTTCCGCCAAAAACCTCAGCCGTATTGACTCCGACGCTACCTACCAATTTTTTTTTAGAAATAAAGTTTTATATTTATAGTGAAAGATTATAGAATGTAATTTTCAAAATTAATTAAAAAATATTTCAATTATTAACCTGTACTCCTTTTCACACTTAAGAAAGTGTGAAAGTTAGATGTCAGTAAGAACTGACATCTATTACTGCGGGTAACAAGAATCCATACGAAAACAACAGTAATATGCAAATTAGTTCATATTACTTGATTATGATTGTATACTGGTTGAATAATCATAATTTTAGTTATATTTTTTTTAGTTAACAGATAATTGTTTAGTTAAAAAAATATGATTAATGGAAAATATCATTGGTATGCCAAGTAGTGTACATTTATTAACTGGAATGGATTAATATTCTTAAATATGGTATCTAATAACTTTATGTTAAAATATATCCTTATTATTTACATTAATGTTTATTTTATTTTTTATATATGAAAGTTTCATAATGTACTTTTATAGATGATAATATGATAACTTATTGATTGCACTCCCAAAAATACTAGTATTATGTTTATTGAAACACTGGCAGTTTTATAAAGACTTCATAACCCCTGTTTTAAAATAGAGACGAGGAAATACGTGAGTAATAATTAATAAGTTTCATATACGTCAAAATAAAAGAATGCTGTTTTCAAAGGTCAAATCAATTATATCATGTTATTCTAATAGTGAAACAAAATTTCTATGTATTATAAACTATTGAGTGTTCTTTTTTAAAATGAATTAAAATATGCATCCAGAGGAACAATCTAAAGCCTTAAAAGTCATATTATTTTATTATTATGTTGGTAGGAAAATAATTGCTGTATTTTTTTCTGAATTCTAAATTCATATTTTTTTCAATGAAAGTGTAATTTCATCATGTTATTGTTAATATTATTTTAAACTTTGTATTTTGGTAACATTGGCTGTATTTTATTATTAACTTTGCTTCAAATTAGGATATTGAATTAAAGATGGAAAAGAAGTAAATTAGAGCAATTTTTGTAAGACTTCAAAACGGATAGTAAAGCACTGTGAGTTACGGTAAAGCACTAGTTTACGAGCAGAAACTGCTTGTAAACTAGACGATTCTTTTGTTGTGGATATAGTTAAAAAAAGTACGCTGGAATGGTGGTTCCAAAAATTTCATGCTGGGGACGAGAACCTTGAAGATGCAAAAGGTCGCGCCGTCCTTCTTCAGTTCATAACGACAAACTGAAGGCGTTACTTGAATCAGAAAAACGCACAACAATTCAAGAGCTTGCACAACATTTAGACATTAGTCATCCAACAGTTTTGAACCACTTAAAATAGCTAGGAAAATCAAAAAAAATTGACAAATGGGCGCTGCACGAACTGAATGAAAACAAAAAAAAGAACACTGTTAAGAAGTTTGTTCTATGGTTCTTTTACGCAATACAAATGATCCATTTCTCGATCATATTGTACCATGCGACAAAAAGTTGGTCCTTTACGACAACAGAAAGTGACATGCACAATGGTTGTACAATGCCTAAAAAAAAATGAAACCTCTAAGCATTTTTCGAAAGTGAAATTTCACCAAAAGGCAATTATGGTCACTGTTTGGTTGTCTGCGCTCGGTATAATCTACTACAATTTTTGAGTCCTGGCGAAACCATTACACCTAAGATATATTGTCAAGAAATCGACAAAATGTGCCAAGAACTGCGACATCTGGTCCCCGAATTGGTTAATCGATAAGGTTAAATCCTGCTGCACGACAAGGCACTGCCATATGTTGCGCGATTGATCCACCAAAAGTTGAATTTGCCATCAATAATTAAATGGGAATTTGTTTGGAGTTTTTCGGCTTACTGCGGAAAATCATAGATGACTCACAGAAACTAGAAAATGTAATGTGTGCCATAAATGTTTAATATATATATATATACATATGTATATACTCGTATATATATATATATATATATATATATATATGTATATTATTAATCTTCTTTTTCATTTACTACCATAAATATATACACAAATCATACAACCAATAAATAGAAAATAAACATTTTGATTGGACAAGAAAAAAATGAAAAAATAACCATTTAATCTCTCCAGAGAAAACGAAAAAAAGTTGATTTAACACCTACGATTAGAAACAAATTATGATTAAGAGTATTATTCTTCATGGATCTTTACACATAATATGGTGTAAAATTTAACATCGTTGGTTTTGATGCTTCAATATACGAGTATGGTGTAATTTTTGGAGAGAATAAAAAACAAAATGTATAAAAAGGATCACATTAAGTATATAACAATAAATGTGGTACAAGTAAACAGTTAAATAAGGTTTGGGAGGTTTAGAGATATTCGAGATTTTTACATTTTCACGGGGGTCCTGCGCTCTTAACTTCCGCAATGTGCATGTTCGACTATATATATATATATATATATATACATACATATATATATATATATATATACATATATATATATATATATATATATATATATATATATATATATAGCCATCAGCCTCTTTCGATCCACTGCTTAATGAATATCTCTTTCAAAACATTCCAGTTCAAACAATTTAATGTCTCTCTTTTCCATAAATTTCCAGTAAATTTTCATATGTCCTTATCCCATTGTCCATTGGTCTTTTTTAGAGTTTTTTTTAAAACTTCTTAGTTTCTAATCAATAATTTCTCTTGTCCATCGAATATCTTCTCATATCTTTCCATACTTCTCTGTGCTATCTTAAGTTGTTGCATTGGCTTTTTGAATAATAGGTAAAGTCAAAATGAGTTTGTAGTCAGCAATACTCATTCCTTTGCGATTCACATGACAGAAAATAACGTATGCGTTGTAGATTGTAATATCGAAAGTATGCAAAAATATGAAATAAAATTTTTTGTACTTTTTGATTGTTTTTCTTATCATTTTTGACATAAAATCATTTTTGACACCAAAAAACTAACCAATGAATCAAAAATATTACTTCACACAGAATTTTATTTTTTTTTGCAATGCACGTGAAGAACATAGAGAATATTGAAATTGGTTATACGCTTTCTTCGAATGATGAACTTTTGGAAAAAAAATATTATTAAACCCAATTCTCAAGTTCACAATTTTTATTGGTTTTCAAATGAATAACCGTGATTTCTGGACGACCGTTATTTTTGTTAATGAAATAGTTATAAATTTAGTCTTATTAGAAAGAGATTAGTGACTTAAATATATCATCCAAAAATAGCGTCTGAGACCATAGTTTCTTTGGAAAATATCAATGGATTCTTAGATCCACGCCCGGTTTCAAAAGGTTAATTCAATATCCCATTTCGAAGGGAAATTAATAGTAAAACTAGTCGATGTTGCCAAAGTACAGATCGAAAAATGCACTTCAAAATGATATTAATATGAACACGATGAAATGACCCTTTCATTGAAAAAAATAAGATTAGAATTCAGAAAACAAAACCCGCAATTATTTTCCCACCAACTTAATAATTTTGTATCTAGAAACAATAACATTTCAGTTAGTTGTATTTATTTAGTTAACAGTACGAAAAATATTAGTTATAGATGTTAAGAGATCATGTCTTAATTATATCGTGTGAATATTATTTCATTTATAAGTGTGTCCTTGAAAACATAAAAATATCCATTCACAGAAATATTTTCAAGCTATTTATTCAACGTATTTAATGGAATTAACAAGTAGTGTGTACTTTTTTATCAGACAATGTTTATTTTGTGAAATTCACAGATACCTTCAGAGCATTAGTCTTAATGAGTACCGAAATACGAGCATTAATATTCTCTAATTGAAATAACCGAATATGAAAGGTACAATATTTACATAAATAGATACATTCGCGAATGACTCTTCATGTAATAAATACATAGTTGATGACCTCGGCATGTTCATGAACATCGAAACTCAACCGGTTTTCCAGCCAAGACAAACAAAAACAAATTGTTGAAAAATACGGAGAGGGGCTTGCAATCACGAGGCATACACTGTGTATATTGCAAGTTTGTACGTCGTTGCCCACGTTCGTCTTTCAACGGATACTTTCTTCGTTTTGTTGTCATTCTCTTCATTGTTGTTGCTGCTATTTTTAGTTATAGTTTAATAAAATGATGTGTAAACTAATTGTAATATTCTGTATTTTGAATACTGTATACTTCCTACAGTTACAAGCGGCGCAATCAATCCTCGACGGCCGACACGAAGGTGAGTGATATAAAATTTTATTTTTTTTATATGCGATGGACTTCGTTGCATGTTCACAGGATTTCCCGTGTACAACGCGTTCACCTTGCAACATCTATTTAGAAATTTGATATTTACTTTGTTAATATTAAACGCAAGCTATTTTGACATTTGCATGTACTCACTATCATAAAATTTATAATTAATATATATATATATATATATATATATATATATATATATATATATACTAATAATAAATCTGAAAATTATTGAATTTTTATATCTGACCTGTAATTTATTCATATGAAAATTAATTAATAAAGTGAAATATAAAAACTATAAACAATAATTTATAAGTAACTATCATATTTGTATTTTTATAAATTTATTAATAAGCGTTGAAAAAATAGTTATAGTAAAAGAGCTAATTAATAAGTATTTAAAATAAAAGTCGATTCTTATAAAATATTAAACACTATACATCTTTATCAAAAAGGATCAAAATAGGATAAACAATTAATACACTTACTGGCGACTGTATAATAAAACATTGCAAATTTCGATATGTAATCATCGCTATATACAATTGATGATTGAATATATTCTTTTAGTATGTTATAGCAGATTTACCAGGAAAGAAACAGTGTTGTTAGAAATGATGTTTTTGTATTTATTTTCATGTAATCAATTACTATTTTTAAAAGGAAAAAAGTATTTATTTAAAAATAAAACATTTATCTTCTAAATTTCCTCAATCAATTTTCTATAGAATATAGAAATTAATTATAAATTCATTTAAATGTTATTTAAATAATTAAACGTACAATTTATTCAATTCCCGAAAAATATAGCAAATATACATTTTTTTCAATAAATCAATCGTTAAGATTATAATTTACCACAAAATGAATTTCATATATTGTACTAAAATTCATCAATTAGTAATAATTTAGAAATAACATTAAATCTTACAAATGTTTCTTCAGCTAGATAATTCAATTAGTAATAATTTAGATATAAGGAAATAACAAAGAAGGGTCTTTGTAAAAATTCAGTACACTTTAAATAAATAAAAAGTATATACTATTAGGTTGGTAAGAAAATAATTGCAGTTGTTTGTTTTTTGAATTCTAACTTTATTTTTTTCAATGAAATTGTCATTTTTTTTGTGTTCAAGTTAATATCATTTTAAAGTGCAAAGTGCAAATTGGGCTATTGAATTAAAGATTGAAAAGAAGGAAATAAGGGCATTTTTTGTATAAGTTCAAAACGGGTGGTAAATCACTAGAATTTCTCGTAAACTAAACGATGGTCTTGGTGTGGGTATTGTCAAGGAACGCACGGTGCAGTGATGATTCCAAAAAAATCGTGCTGGGGACGAAAGCCTCGATGAGGAAGAACGTCGCGGGCATCCTTTTTCAGTATATAATGACCAACTGAAGGCTTTGAATTAAAATCATGCATAACAATTTGTGAACTTGCACAGACGTAAATCGTTTGTTATTCAGCAGTTCAGTTAAAACAACTAGGAAAATTAAAAAAGTTGTAAATGTACATGAATTTGAAAGTCATAAACTGCAATTATTTTTCTACCAACCTTATAGAAATCTGTATTTGGTTTTCAAATTTTCCAGACACATTTTTGTATTAAATATATGCATTTGTTCACGGCTAGAAAAGTAATGAAAATAATAAAGCTATAAAAACAATCTACGGTTGTCATTCCAAAAATGTTGAACTTGGTTAAAAAGAACACTGAAAATCGACTCTAATTCCTTCTCATGATTTTTATTCATTATATCAGTGACACATATATACTATAACACAATTTATATATTATACAAATGTGAATAACATTATTGTTTCTAAGTTTGTTTAAAATGTGTTTATTTCAGTTTTTATTTAAATAAATGAATTATATAGTTTGTTATTTTTATAATTAGAAAAACATTTAACATGAATGTAGAAAATGTATATATTAAGAGATAATTATGAACATTACTAGTTATACATCAGACATCATAATTAAAAATATACTAATATATGTTAAATATTTTAGATTATCCTGAAAAATGTTTCTACCCAGACGGTTCAGTTGTACTCAGTCCTGGTGAAAAGAAAGCGTTCTCTGGCGAAGACTGCTGTATGATCGAATGTAAAGATAATTTGAACATCATTAAGAGTTGGTAAGGAATTATTCAAGATCAATAATAGTTTATTAAATTAAAAACGTTGATACGAGCATTCAATATAATATTTTTCGTAATATATATATATATATATATATATATATATATATATATATATATATATGTATATATATATATGTATGTATATATATATATATATATATATATATATATATGTATATATATATATATATATATATGTATATATATGTATGTATGTATATATATATATATATATATATGTATACATTTATAATCAAGAATAAAAACATTATTAGGTTGCTAGTTGTAAATCAGTTATGCAATTTTTTCTCATTCATTTAAGTTATGATTTTTAATGATATTTATATCCTATTTTCACCTTGTAAAACGTAATTATTTTAATAATTATTTTTAGTTTTGAATTGAGTGATGTTGGTAAAAATATTCATTAGTAGTAGGTGTTCAATTAACTGTTTTTCTTTTTTCTACATCGATAAAGTCTCCTAAAAATGTAGCGGAGGGTTGGCGTTGCGAGTAGATGGTCTAGATGAATAAAATTTTATTTTATGGAAATTTTACGGTTGAATTATTTTGTATATATAGAAAGATATATTTTTTCTAATTTATATTTTATTAATTACATTAGCAAGTATAGTATACTAACGTAACGTAAACAATTGTCCTGCTAAAACAAATAGTATTATTAAGCTCGAAATCGTTTATTGAAACCAACTTTTAAAAAAATTCATTCATTCAAATTAACAGACATCATAATTAAATTTTTTATATCTGTGATCCCGTTGATATGGTGCCTTGACGGTCCCATTTCTTTATATGTTTACTTTTTGCTACCGGTTTCGGCACGAGTCCATCTTCAGTTGGGTTTTGAAGTCTTTCAAAAAACCACCAGAAGATGACTTTCGTGCCGCCACCGATCACGAAAAGCAGAAATACAGTTGATCTTAAAAGATGAGAACTCCCAGGATAACATAACACAGATTTCATGCAAATAGAGAAATAAAGGTATAATAAAAATGTATCGTTATTGGAAAATCAAGTGGTGTATTTGAAAGTATTAGGTTAGTAGGAAAATAATTACGGTTTTGTTTTCTGAATTCTTACCTTAATTTTTTTCAATGAAAGTGTCATTTCATCGTGTTCATGTTAATATTATGTTAAAGTGGATTTTTCGGTCCGTATTATGGTAACATCGACTTTGTTTTTATTATAAATTTTTTGCTTCAAATTGGGCTACTGAATTAAAGATGGAAATGAAATAAATAAGAGCAGTTTTTATATGAGTTCAAAACGGGTAGTAAAGTAGTAGAAAATGGCCATATGGTCATATGGAAACTGGTCGATGCTTTTGGTGTGAGTACTCTTAAGGAACGTACGGTACAATAATGGTTCCAAAAATTTCATGCTGGGGACGAGGGCCTTGAAAATGAAGAAGGTTGTGGACGTCCTTCTTCAATTCATAACGATCAACTGAATACGTTAGTTGAATTAGAACCACGCACAGCATTTCGAAATCTTGCACAAAAGCTAGACATTAATCGTCCAACAGTTCTGGACCATTTAAAACAGAAAGAAAAATCAAAAAAGCTTGTATGTATATGAATTTGAAGGTCATAAAGTGCAATTTGTTTCTACCAACCTAATAGAAAGTTTGTATATTTCGTACGAGGACATTTAATAATGATGAAATATTATTATTACTTTTACTAAGGACAATCCGATTGTTACCAGTTTACATCTTTTATCTGATGTTACATTTCTACTTGTTTGAATTATTTTAGTAATAATTTTTAATGGGAATCAATCAAGTCTTATCTATATTGTAAATATTTTGAAAACTAAATTTATATTTATTGTAAACTTGACAAAGTTGATCAAAGAACAAAGAAACACTATAACGATTAAAAGAAAGTGATTAGTTATTAGATGCCTTTTAACTCATTGTTCAAATTTCAGTATGTAGTTGGACTATTATTTATAATAGTAAAATTCTAAGTTGTTTAAGAAAAAGATTAAATCAATAAATAGTAACACAATTTTACAAAGTATTCTACACAGCAAACAATTACTTTGTTATTTCTAAATTATAAATATTTATCAATAATAACAGGACCTCATTAAAATTCCATTAAAATATTTTGTACACATTCAGTTATTCATATATTACTGTATTTTCATTCTTTATATAACTAAAGACTTGTAGCCTTTGTAGATAGTTGGTTGATAAATTTTCTTGTATTTTTTTGATATATAATAAGAGAAATTATTTTTTTTTAATTGATAAGATATGTATTAAAATAGGTATAATTCTCAAATTAATTTTAGTTCGACACATTGTTACAAGTAACAAGTTCCCTTTGGTTCTTTAACAACAAATTACACCTTGACAATGATTTCATTTTGCTGTACTTAAAAAAAATCTATTAAAAAAGACTAATATAATTAATAAAATATAGAATTTAAAAAAATGTAATTAAACAAAATATATTATAATTATAAGAACAATATTATTTATCTTTAACGAAAAATTCGGCGCGATACTGATTTCTACAAATTTTATTTATAACACCAAAAGGTCAGTGTCGATAAAAGAGAGTCAGTAAAATTTGATTTCTAAAAACTTGTTCTTATAAGTTTAAGTCCTCGTCTCTTCCGGATTTTTAAGATATTTTCGATAAATATTATGATTTTTTATTTTATTTTAAATTAATTCACATTAAATTAACTACTTCAAAATGAAATCCATATGAAAAGTGTTTATAGCGGCCTGAAACATAGTCAATCTAAGAACAATAAAATATTATTTTATATTTTTAATATATGAAATATTTAGTTTTTATAAAAATGTTTCCGTTTGAAAGTGTCTCTCCAAATAATTATAAAAACCAAAGGGATCTGCCCTCTACTCACTGCACTCGCCGACCTTTCAGCGGTCCCGCCTTCTTTCTCTTCGCTGGGTCTCTCGACTTGCTTCACTCATATCGCATATATTCACTCAATATCGTAATACATATACACACATATATATATATATATATATATATATATATATATATATGTATATATATATATATGTTAGTATGTCTAAATAATCACTCACAGTTATATTGCAACGTGATTGTTTTGTAAAGTTGCACATTTTATTGTAATTATGATACCAATACCATAATTTTTCGTGAAAATTTCATATAATTTCGGGTGTCATCGTTAATAATAATTTAATATAATTCTACACGCTTTTCTGTTCTGTTCAGTCATCTTTATTTTTGATACTTTGTACATCTTCCTAGTTTTCTCTAATATCACTATAATTGATAGAAATGACAAAAAAATACTCTAATTTGTTTGTTAGAATACTGAGAATGAAAATTCTCGTTTATTCGTGGACTTCCTATATCTTATATGTATAAATTAGTATTAGATACAGATAAGTTGTTATATAGAACAAAATTCTTAAAATAATTAGTAAAAAAGAATACGATTATATTATATACGATTATTATTAGATACGACGAGATTATATACGAATATTGCATTTTTAGATTATCATTGCTATTTTTTTCGATTATTTACAATAAATATGTAACTTTCATATATATTTTTTTAATTTTTCGTCTGTATAAGAGATTAATTGTCATTGTGTTTGAATACTGAATTTGTGTATTTATATTTTTTCATTTCTTTTTTTTAGTTGCGGTCTTGAATCCTTTGAGTATTTACCTCCATTCTGCAATGTTACAAACGATGAAACGAAACCGCATCCAGAATGTTGCGGAAAAGTAAAATGTGATCAAGTTGTGGTACCTCCAGAGCCTGCACCATAAACAAAAGAATGCTGTGGAAACAACGAATTTTAATTCGACACTTGTGAGCATTTTTTTTAAATGAAATGTCTTGTAAAAGTGTTCTTTTTATATCAAAATATATTTGACCTTTAAAATGTCAGTTGACGTTATAATAAAATATAAATGTATGCAATTTAATAAATATATTGCAATTTAGATTGTCGTATTGATTAGTTCTACTGAAAATATGTCTCTGTTTATCTCTCTCGTTTATTTCATCTATTTACTTTTATCTAAAAATAATTCTATGATATTTATTCTATATATTATTTATTTAATAATATACCTAAGCGCCCTCTTTCAAAATATTATACTTATGTATATTTCTAGTTAAGAAAATATGACAAAAAGGAACTGCATTGTTTTGTCTAGTTATAAAATACATTATGAGTAAAAAATTATAATATCTTAGTTATAAAACAAGCTATGTTTTTGTGAAGTCTTTTATTGAAGACACTTATAAAAAATTGTATTCATATAAAATATACTATGTGGTTTTTAAATTCTATTTTTAAGTATGAAATGTTCAATTAAAGCGGCGAACTAAGTGAATTAAAATATTGTGTAATATTCAAAAATAATCGCAAACAATATCAGTGATGTGGTTGTGAAAAGACAAACAGCTCACGGCGCTAGAGGAAACTTTAACACAAAAAATAGCTGGATTATTTTCCTTCATTGACAAGATATTTATAACTTTACTTATATTAATTAATATTGAGTATAGCAGCTATCTATATATCTATCTATATCTATACATATATATATATATATATATATATATATATATATATATATATATATATATATACATATTTGTATAGATATAGATAGATACATAATAGATAAGTAGATAGATACGTATAATGGTGAGTTATGAAATGACGCCATCTCTTTCCAGCCGAGTAAACCATCTTTGTCTTCATCGAAGCTGTTTCATCGCGTTCAGTCTACTATTTTGATTTCATTTTTGATTTTGGTATGCAATGGTAAATCCAAGTTTCGTCCATGATCCTAAAATGCCGCATAAAATTCGTCGAATTCTTCTTAAACAGTTCCAAGAGGTCGGTTGATATTACGAATAATATAATCGTATTCTTTTTTACCAATTATTTTAGGAATTTTTGTTCTATATAACAACTTATCTGTATCTAATACTAATTGTTACGAATTCGTTTTCCTCTGAAATGAGTAAACGCGGCACCCACTTTGCGAAAAGTTTTTTTATACTCAATTCATTGTGCAAAATAAAATGTGTTCGCTCTGTTGAGATTCCTATGGCTTCTACTATTTCTCCCACTTTCACTCCCAAGTCGAACAAAACCATATCGCGGACTTTATGATTTCTGTCGTGGCAGTTGCTCTCGGACCTCTTAAGCTTGGTGCATCTTCGATGCTCATTCTGCCAATTCGATGATCGAATGAGTTACAACTTGACAAGCGTTACTAAAATAGATGAAACTATATGAAATTATATACAGAAATCTCCTTATTCCTCAGTAATTTCACAAACTAAGTTACTCTTCAAACCGCTTTCATACACCATACCCTTAATGTCCTACCACATACACAATAACAGCTTTTTAGGGGTCAACATTTGAATTCGCAGTCGATGCTTTACCGGGCGTAACCACTAATTTCTAGCACTGAGCATTGTCGTATAAGACACATTTTTCATTGCCGATTATAATTTTATGCAAAAATTATATATATATATATATATATATATAGTGGCACAAAAATAATTTCGCTTTATGACATTCAAATTCATATACATTTTTTTAATTTAAGTGGTCCAGAACTGTTGGATGACAAACGCCTAACTTTTGTGCAAGTTCTTAAAATATTGTGTGTGATTCTGATTCAACTAATGACTTCAGTTGGTCGTTTTGAACTGAAAAAGTACGCCCGCAACTTTTATTATCCTCAAGGCTCTCATCCTCAGCACGAATTTTTTAAACTACTATTTCACCGTATTTTCCTTAACATTACCTACACTTAAAGCATCGTTTAGTTCACGAGCAGTTTCTATTGCATTACAACCCGTTTTGAAATTTTAAAATTAATAATAAAAGCAAAGTCGATCTGACCAAAATACAAACCGAAAAGTGCACTTTAAAATGATATTGACACGAACACGATGAAATGACACTTTCATTGAAAAAAATTAATGTTATAATTCATAAAACAAAAACGCAATTATTTATCTACCAACCTAATATATATATATATATATATATATATATATATATATATATATATATATATATAATAACTATGCTTACCGTTAAATACAAAACAAAAAAAATATATAGCCAAGTATTCCCATATATAATGATATATCACTGAAGAGTATTTAAATAAATTCATAAATGTACGAAAAAGTTTGAGACTTATTTTAGGAGGTTTAGTTCAAACGTGAAAGTACTTATACATATTTGTAATTTTAAATTTATTGATGTTAATTTAATTTACGTTATTAATTCTTATTTATCTCACACATTTATCCCATTATTTGCTTTAATAAATTTACTTCTTAATGAAAATATTTTTTCTTTACAAAAAATATATGCATATATATATATATATATATATATATATATATATATATATATATATATGTATATATATACATACGTACATAAAACAGTGTTTCAAGGTAGCATAATCATTAATTAGGTAACTTGATCATCATTGTATATTAAATTAATTGGTTTTTTATTTTTAACCCAATACTTATGAAAAGAAGCTGAGTCTGAGTATCTCTCATAATTAATTATTTATCTCTTACTTGTTTCGCTTTCTCATATTTTCATTTTTTATTGGCTTGCTTAATTACAACCAACTACTTATTATTTTTTTTTGTAATTGGTACGCTTACTTTTATAATTATATTTGTATACTTATGTATATATATATATATATATATATATATATATATATATATATATATATATACGGAATATTTTTCGTAAATTTGTATTCAGAACACCGATGAGTACGTGTTTTACATTTTATCTTATGTCTAACGGAAAAAAATAAACTAATGTCAGAAATTTAGCATATATTAAAATACTAGATTCTATGAAATTGTCTGACGTCAATTTGAAATTAAAATCATTTAAAATAGCGTCTCTACAAGAAATCTCTAAATTTGTCGCACAAAGCCGAATAAAAGTTTTTATTGATGGAGAAATTTTAATTAATGTCGTAGTTCACTGTGCAGAGAGATAAGGAAAGTAGTTTATCGAATTTTACCTTTTTTTATCTTAACTTTATATATTGAACAAACGTGCATGAAATAACAAGCAAAATATTCAGAGTTGGATGTTATTCTAAGTATTACTATTTTTTCACTAAATTTATAAGGACAAACCTGGTGTTGATTTAGACAAACAAAAAGATCCTAACCATTATTTCGGACTAATATACTTATACATCTATTAATATAATATACGATATTTTTAAGTAGTTATAGATTTAATACTAGAACTACTAAGCCTGTCATTTTGACGGTTTTCAAATTTTATGCTTTAAAAATATTAATATAAGATATTTATTGTTCTAGGAATTTGACGACTTTTAATAAAATATAAGAACAGTTACAAATTCCTATTCAATTTTCACTCAGCCACTTTAACTTCCATAATCTGTCTGACCTATGCCTAATTATACCAAAACCTGTTAAAATGACGGGCTTAGCAATTTCAAAATTTATAATAATTTATGGACCATCTATGAACGGATAGACATTAATACGTATTTACATTCATTTATACATCGCTTTCAGATATTTTCTGAAAATTTCAAGAACATTTGTCATATAAAGGCTATATTAAATAAACTACAACCCTCATATGGCGACCCCAACAATCCTCCCCTCCAACCGTTATAAGTGGATTTATTTTGTTTCGATTATGATTTTATTTCAGTTTAGAACTAATAGCTCCATCTAGTAGATGTAATCAAGACACTATCATTATCAGTTGTATTTCTAATATGATAAAGTACTTGTCAAAAAGTATACTCTGTGAAAAACGTATAAAAATATTTTTACAACGAATTGAAATTAATTTTTGGTATATCCTAAGCAATTATGAAACGATTTCCAGGAAGCAAGAAATTATTGGAAGAATTGAAAAAACTAACTAGTATAAATGAAGACTGTTCGGACACTAATTCAAGTAATAATGATTTAGATATATCTTACATGAAAAATAAAACTGATTTTTCATACTTTGAAGAAGCTGAAGATGAAATTGAAGAACGAGATATTGAACAAAGTTAGTTAGTTAGTTGAAGATCAAGAAGATGAAAATGAAGATTCAGAGAGTGAAGACGAAGTTCCCCAAAAGAGTCACAAATGCAGAAAGTGATTGCGAATTTGTTCAGATACTGAATTGGATAGCGAAACCGAAAAAAGCCAACAGGTGGACATTACTGCTGACGATACTGAACGGGAAAAATTAATGGACGGTCGTATTGGTAGATTGCCATCATATATCAAATTCAAGGATTCTTCTGTCCCAACTGATTATGCGAAGCAAAACATTATGCTTGGTAATGTTAGTAATGCATTTCGACTTCTAATTGATAATCGAATGATGAGTCACATAAAAGCTTGTACTAAATAAATCTGTGAAGATTGTTTCTAATCAAAAACGAGTTCCTGAGACTGTATCGTTTTATAATGAGACTAAGTTTGGAGCAGATGTAATTGACCAAATGGCTCGCAAGTATAGTGTAAAAGCAGGGTCACGTAGATGCTCTTTGCAGGTGTTTTATAATATTTTAGACTTGGCAGCAATCAATTCGTGGATTTTATACAGAGAAACTTGTGATGAAAATATAACTAGAAAACAATTTTTGTTTTAATTGTCCGAAGAATTCACTAGTGAATACAGTAGCAGCAGAAAGGAAGCCACTTCCCAAAAACACGAACGGAAAGCAATGGATTGTACTCCGGAAACTCTAAAAAAAGTTCTTGTGAACGTAAATCTTGCCAAATTCGATTGTGCAACAAAAATAGAGCGAATTATACCTGTAATGAATGCAACAAATATGTTTGTAGCAAGTGTCAATCTAAGATAACATGTATTTGTAATATATGTGCCTCAGAGTTATATTCATACATATGTATATATCTAATGTTTAATACTTAAAATGCAAATAGAAACTGTTTTTGTTCGATTTTTTTATTGGAAATTAATGAATTATTGCATTAAATGCCGTTTTTTCTTAAATTATATTATTTTCTTTACATAAACTAAGCCAAAAGGTACGATGACTGACATGATAAAAAATCTGTCGATTTGACGGGTGTGATAAAACTAGGTATATATTAAACGTCGGTTGTTCTAGTGTTAATGTAATTAAAATATTAGGTTGGTAGTCAACTACTGGTTGATTTGGAATTTTATTTTTGTTTTTAATTATTAGCCTATTTTATATATTTTTTTGTCATGTTTAGATATAATGAATAATATTAGATTGGTAGGAAAATAATTGGGGTTCTTGTTTCCTGAATTATTGTTGTAGTAAAACATTTAATTTTTCTCTTCGTACATGTTAACAGTTAGTAACGCTGCCACTTGTTATTTTCTATTTAGTTGCTAGGGTTGATAGCTATGGTTACTCATAAAATAAAATAAACAGTGGTACATACAGTAAACAGTATCTGGCATTAGTGATGTAATCTGTCGATTTGTGCTTTGTGTCTTGATGCTAAACTTTCAATAAATTGTTCATATTGATGAATTTGTTCAGTTTATTTATGCACCTGTAATTCATCAACAATTATAACCTTAATTTTCTTCAATGAAAGTGCTATTACATCGTTTTCATGTTAATATCATTTTAAAGTGCATTTTTCGGTTTGAATTTTGGTAATATACTTTGGTTCTACTATTAATTTTGCTTCAAATTGGGCTATTGAATCAAAGAGGGAAAAGAATCAAATAACAGTAATTTTCTGTATGAATTCAAAACGGGTGGTAATAAAATTGTATGACAAACCATATACGGTTGTTAAGAGTATATTTTAGTAAAATTTTAAAAAGCATCATTGACACGGGCAAATGACCTTGAATTGAATTTGTTTTTATTTTGTTTGGTAATAATATGAATGATAAAAAGAGGTGACATGCTATATTTTAGACACGGTAGCTAATTTCATTTTAACAAGTTAATTTTTCACTCATTCCACAAACAATAAACGCTTAGATACAGAAAAAAAGATTTTGATGTTACAAAAATATTGGAATCGTCCTCCAAAAGGGAATAATAATAGACAAAAATTGAAGAAAAATAAATAATTGAACATTTTTTGATCGGACATTTTCATGTAGCAGTGGAGGTGATTGAAAAAATTAACTGCAAATTAGATCGGTATAATTTCAGGAGTAAAAAAGGAATATCCGTATATAAATACAAACATAAATACATATATATATATATATATATATATATATATATATATTCATATACATATATATATATATATACTAGTTTGATAGGAAAATAATTGCGGTTTTTGTTTTCTGAATTATAACCTTAATTTTTTTCAATGAAAGTATTATATCATCGTATTCATTTTAAAGTGAATTTTTTGGTCTGCATTTTGCTAATATCAACATTAGTTTTAGTATTATTTTTGGTTCAAATTGGGCTATTGAATTAAAGATGGAAAAGAAGCAAAAAGGATTAATTTTTTGTATGAGTTCAAAACGGGTGGTAAAGCAGTAGGCTTGTAAATGAATCCATGCTTTTGGTGTGGGTATTGTTAAGGAGGTACGGTGCAATGGTGGTTGAAGATTTCATGCTGAGGATGTGAGCCTTGAAGGTAAAAAAGGTAGCAGGCGTTCCTCAGTTCATAACGACCAACTGAATGTGGTAGTTGACATCTGAACCACGTACAACGATACGAGAGCTTACACAAAAGTTAGACGTTAGTTATCCAACAGTTCTGGACCACTTAAGACAGAGACAAAAATCAAAAAAGCTGTAATTGTATAGGAATTTGAAGGTCGTAAACCGCAATTATTTTTCTGACAACCTAATGTTTAATAATTTTCTATACTTTTTAATTATAAGGAAGATTAATATGTAATCGAGGTAAAAGTATGCTAAGTGTCAGTTGATATGAATTTCTTTTTTGCACGAATTTTAGATGGATCGAGTCTACTTATACGACATAGATCTGCCTATATGTAGCCGTTTCTAGGGGCGTCTAGGGCCTCGACAACAGCCTGAGTCATCTTATTAAATTTAATATCGGTTTATAGCTTAGTAGACTATCGCGCTTTCGTGCTCAAATCCAGGAAAAATTTCAAAAAACCTAGATGTCATTCGCAAAAAGGGGTAGATAACCCAAAATAAGATAAGGTGTAGAAGGTAAAAGCCCATCCCTCCATCCATTCAAAAAAAATTAATATGAAATTTTGTTTCAGTTTTTAATTATTAGCTTATTTTATTTTTTTGTCATAGTCAGATATTATGGATAATAATTCAGATATCGGAAGGTCGACAATTTAACAACTTATATATGCTTCAGAATTGAATAATGATGAGACTGGTAGTGAACCAGATTAAATTATCCATATGAAGTTCATGCTTACATATTTAAAATGGATCAATCTTGCACAAAAGGATATTGTAGTTAGAATCTATAAACGAATTGATCATAAATATTATTCAAAACAGTCAAATCGATACATTTTAATTATATCTGCATTCTTTTCCTTTACAAATCTAACAAAACTATAATATATGTATATTACTTGAATTACTGACAGTTATTTTATATTATATTAATCCATTCTGCTAACATTTCATACTTATTTTCTTTATTACAGAATCTAAATATTTCCCATTTTTAAATTTCTATAGATATGATCGATTACATGAAAAACAATGGAGAATAATACTCCGCCAGGCATTATAAAAAAAGTGTTCATAAGAACGAATTATTTCCATTATAATTTTTAATTTTTATGTTTTCTTTTCTGAATTCATTTTTTCTGAAAGTGATAGAATTTTACTTTAATATGTATAATAGTTTTTAAAGAAAACCTTTTTAAATCTTGTTCTTTACATTATAGTAGTAATTTATAAGCATGATTCATAATTATCATTTTATTATTGATACATTCTTATTATCTATCTATCTATATATATATATATATATATATATATATATATATATATATATATATATATATATATATATATATGTATGTATGTACGTATGTATGTATTTTCGTTATATAAATATATTTGCGTCAGTGTGTCGAACATTAAAATTTGTCGTGTGTTACATTCAATGTCTTCATAGCCTCGAAGATTAAAACATACTTGTTTATTTGTTGACGATAAATAAAACGTTTGTTGAGGTCATTTTAAAAACATCCGCTATCAGATCGACACAGTATATACCAAATAGTAATTAGTCGCATACAGATCTGGGACATCATTTTACAGGCGTTTTGCTAAATTTTTGTTAAAATGTTTACAAATTTTGTGCTGTTTTGTGTTTTGTTTGTGGTGTCAATTGTCGACGCGTCGGTCTTTCATGCGAACGCGTCACATAAAGGTAAATTAAAGGCATTTATTATAAAAAATAGACTATATATATATATATATATACATATATATATATATATATATATACATATATATATATATAAATATATATATATATATATATATATACATGTGTATATATATATACATATATATATATATATATATATACATACATATATATATATATATATATATATACACATATATATATATACGTATTTTATATAAATATATATATACACATATATATATATACGTATTTTATATAAATATATATATACATATATATATATATATATATATATATATATATATATATATATATATATGTATATGGATATATATATATATATATATATATATATATATATATATATATATATATATATGTATATATATATATATATATATATATATATATATATGTATATATATATATATATGTATATATATATATATATATATATATATATATATATATATATATATATATATATATATATATATATATATATATATATATATATATATGTATATATGTATATATATATATATATATATATATATATATATATATATATATATATATATATATGTATATATATATATATATGTATATATATATATATATATATATATATATATATATATATATATATATATATATGTATATATGTATATATGTATATATACATATATACATATATATATATATATATATATATATATATATATATATATATGTATATATATACATATATATATCTATATCATTTATATATCATTTTTTATGTTAGTGTTATACTTGAAAATAAAATTAGTTTAAAAATATTTTTCCAGTTTGTCATTAAAGATATATAATTTTGGTAATATTTCTTTCTCACTCCATTTCTATTCAAACTGCTATGCCTTCTTCTCAAATTATTATGCCTTCTTGTTTTCTTATTGTTGTAGATTATCCAAATAAATGTGTTTTTGATTCACAAATATTATCAGCAGGAGAGACGAAGAAAATGATAGGCCAGTGTTGCCAAATTAGATGTATGGAACATTCTATGCTGTTTGGCGAATGGTATTAGACATATATACATGTATTCATTTTTTTATACAACTCAGAAATTATTATATTCATTTATTACGAAAATCATTTTATTATATTTCAAATGTATCATGGCTTAAAGTCAAGTATTTCGTAAGCGTGAAATTTATATACTGCTTGAATTTCATCATTTTATTCTTGATAATATATTTTCATGTTTGAAAGGTATTATATACTTCATTAATTTTTACACTGACTATACCTAGTTAACCTTTCTGGATAATAATAAATAACTGCAATTTTTTTAGAATTATGTTATTATGTGATTATATATATATGTATATATATATATATATTGGTATGTGCAAAAGTTCGTATACGATTTAATAGGTGGTGTTAAGAGTACCGCATGTCGGTGACAGTCACAGCTCTCATTTGAGCATTAGACTGATTTGTTTTGATTCGGTTTGTGTGTAAGAAAAATTTTTGAAAATGAACAACGAAAAGAAACACTTTCGTCATGTTATGTTGTATGAGTTTCGGATAGGAGTAACCATTTGCGCGACAACGAAAAATATGATTTTACACAATAGTTGTCTGACAAAAAAAGTTTGATCGCATTTATTTGGCAGTTTCTTTGCTTGGACCCCTTAACATAGCATATTTTTTGGATCAGTTTGTGACTGGCGATGAGAAATATGTTAGATCCTTTACAACAACGACCGATGCATACAAACGTGGAAACTGATAAATAAGGCAGAACCAGTCGCCAAAGCTGGTCTGCATCCGATGAAGGTGTTGCTGTGTATTTGGTGGGATTTTTAAGGTGTTGTTTGTTTTGAGCTGCTCCCATGGGGCAAAACGATTGCTAAGGAAAAATACTGTTAACAACTAATCAAATTGAATGCAGCAATTGAAGAAAAGCGTCCGATTTTGGTTAGTCACAAGGGGGTCATCTTACATGAAGAAAACGAAAAACCACATACAGAAAAACAGACTGCAAAAACTGAAGTAGTTGAAATGGGATATCATTACGCATTCACCGTATTCTTCGAACATTGTACTTTTGGATTATCAATTGTTCCGTTCGCTGCAGAACAGATTCAATGGTAAAAAATTCGGACCGTGGCGGCAGTCAAAAACCACCTCATCGCCTTTTTTTGAAGAAAAACCGAGCAGTTTTTATGAACGAGGAATCCAGCAGCTGCCTAAGCGTTGGAAAATGATTGCAGAAAACGATGGTGAATACATAATTGATTAATAAAAGCTTTTTCTGTGAAAAATAATCGCCTGAGTTTCAATTTCAAATCGTATACGAACTTTTGCACTGATCCAATATGTATATATATATATATATATATATATATATATATATATATGTATATATATATATATATATATGTGTATGTGTAAGTACACACAGTTAATTACTTGTTTATGAACTAACTCACTGTTGTAATTTTGATGGTTTACAAAACGAATGAATAGTATTATTATACAATCATGAACTTTATTCAAAATTTTTATTTTTTTCGATAATATACTAGAAATAATAAATGTTTTTTTTTGTTTTAAAATCTGCTCAACTTAAATAATCTAAGAATTTAGGTTTATGGTAATAAGGTGACTAATCTCTTAACAGTATTCAAGAAGTTATTTTCTACATTTAATGAAGAGTATATAAAGAAATTTGTGTTGCACATACATCTGATCTTTTCCTTCAATATTATAGTATAAAGAAGAAAAATGTGTCAAAGTACAACTATTTAAGAATTGCATTTCATAATTTTTTATTTTAAAACAGGAAAAAGTTATAAGAAGTTTAGTTATATAGAAGTATATAGTCTTTAGAGTCTGACAGTCTTTATCTATGTTGTAGAGTAATCAATAAGTGTATTCACCGTACAACATATAATTGTACTTTATACAAATTAAAATTGTATAATAAATAAATCAAAACCGGCACGTAATAATATGTGTAGTAATGAAGAACACTGTACAGTAAAAAAGTGAAATACGATGGTCATTTGATAAGTATGGTAAACAAGCAAGTTAAACACCGTTTTTTGGAAAAAATCGATTTTATTTATCAACATAGTTTCTATTGAAAGCTATACAATTGGTCCAGCGAGTCTGCAAAATACGCATTGACGGCAGTGATGACATATCTTTATTCGACGAGAGGTTCTTCACTACGAGTCAAATTTTCAAATTCGAGAAGAAGAAAAAGTTACACGGGGCCAAGTTCGGAGATTTAGGGTGGATGAGGAATCAATTCGAAGCCTAATTTGTGAAATTTTGTCATTACGACGGTCGATTTGTGAGATGATGCTTTGTCCTGGTGAAAGAATATTTTTTTGTGTGCCAATCTTGGCCGTTTTTGTTTCAAATTTTCTTTCAAATGGCCCAATAATGTTGCATAATAGGCTCCTGCTATCATTTTCCCCTTCGTTAAGTAGTCGATCAAGATGATTTCTAGGAAATCACAAAAAACAGTGATCATCAACTTCCCAGCTAAGAAAACGGCCTTCTTCGTCACACTTTCATCAGTCATTATTCATTGTTTTGACTCAGGTGTGTATTTGTGGATCCATGGTTCATGGTGACAAATCCACGGTGACAAATCGATGCAAATAAGCCTGTGGAATGTAATTAAACATCGCTAAACACTATGATGAAAGGGCTTTTCATGTGCGTTTTTAGTCGGCAGTCAACAATCGTGGAATCCATCGTGAACACAACTTTTTCATGTCCAATTTTTCGTGCAGAATATTGTGCACATTCTATTAATATGCCTATAGTCACAGCAATCTCGCACATTTTCTCTCGGCAGTCTTCCATAACGATTCCATGGAGTTTTTCAATGATATCCGTCTTGGTTATCTCAATTGGTCGTTCAGAGCGTACTTCATTTTCACTGCATGTTCGTCCATGTTTAAACTCATCCAGAAATAAAAAGTTTTCAACGCTGGTGCAGAATCCCTTTGAACTTCATCCAACTCTGTTTTGATCTGGGTTATCGTCCTCCTTTGCAAATAAAAATGTT
>CM068317.1:15094254-15214254 GCA_034766995.1 Acanthacorydalis orientalis | reverse complement strand
TGTGTCCGGTTCTTCGGCCAGTTTCACGAACCATGGCAATATTCTCGTCCGAGTGACCTGCACGAGCATGCTGAGGTGTTTTGATATGTGCTACTGAGCCAGTTTGTTCGAATTTGTTGACCAAATTTTAAATTGTGCTCTCAGAAGTTCGATTTTGTATACTAAAATATTCACGTAGTATAGGTGTGCACTTTTTCTCGTACGCCAATTTTCATAATAGGCTACGATAATTTTAACGCCTTGTTTTATCATATATTGCTCCCTAATTACTTTTGTACACGTTTTTGCTCTACAAAAGTCTCTCTTTAACATTAACAATTACTTTGACGTTTGAAAAATATTCATCACTATCATATGGAAGCTCATCTTGAATCATCCTCTCTCTCTCTGTATATATATATATATATATATATATATATATATATATATATATATACATACATAGGAAAATATTAATTCAAGATTATTACATTCTCTTTAAATGATATTTACAGTAAAAGGTAATAAAAATAATTTTTAAAATCAATTAACCCTTTAAATGTTTATGTCGCGTATGGTCGTTATGAAAAAATAGCATTTTTTTTGTTTAATATACATGTGATGTAGAAAAAAATCGCTTTTGCTATTTTATGTAAAATTCAGGTAAAAAATATATATTTGTAATTTTGGACACTAAAATATTTCTAAGCAGTTTTTCTTTGTTTCGTGAATCTTACATCTGCTATTTAGAGAAGGATATTATATGGTATAATAGAAAAACTTGTGAAGTGAATGATGTTTTTATTTATCCTCCCAGATGAGTTTTACTAATAGTGATAAAAATATATCTTTACATCCAAGAAAACTGAAAAGAGCGATAACACCTGTAACGTCTTCTGATGAAAGTGGCGATGAGGTTGAAGAAGATAATGAAGATACGGTTTTACATACAAGGACACAGAAAAAAATATTAGTAATTTCAACGTCTTGGGATGAAAGTAGTGATGAGGATGAAGAAGGTAATGAATCTGATAAAGAAAATAAAAATTCAAATGTACAATGGAATATTAGATGTGGAGAGCGAGCACCATTTAAATTTACTGCTCATCCTGACCCAAATTTCACTATTCCCCAAATTTCAAAAACAAAATGTGTGTTCTATATGGAAAAGTTTTTAGATTATGAGTTACTAAACATAATAGTTGAGAAAACTAATTTATATGCTGAGCAATATTTGGAAAGTCACCTGAATTTGAAACAACATTCAAGATTAAAAAAATGGATGCTAACAAACAGTAATGAAATACGATTTGTGAATTACTCCCCAATAAAATTAAAAAAATTTTTAAAGGAACGATCGAAAAAATTTTTCATTTTATTATAATTTAACTCAAATTTACAGCAAGTGTATTTATTGAATTGTCGTCGAGTATACTCGTCATCGCCTACAAATAATTAAGCACACAAGTGCTCAAATATATTCACAAATTATTATAATTCTCAAAATAAAACAAAACGCTTAAGGGGTTAACAATGACTGAATCATTACAGATAGACATAAACCGTTTTTGGTGAAAATGCTTTTGTTTCGAAAATTCAATTAAATAGCTGTTTTCTTACATACAATAAAGCGTTGGAAAGAGCTAAATGGTTTCAAAATTTCAAACTTCAACACTTCGTCATTGCCGTTAATCATTGTTTGTTCGGATTTTACCAGTAAGTAAATTTAATAGATAGATAGATATTTGGGAATTAGAGGCCCGTCGGAAATTAAAGTCATTAGTGTCCAATGGATTGTTTGGAACTGTTGCAAATTGTGTAATCAATTAATTTAATTTCTAACATATAAAGTAACATATAAATTTATAATTTCAGTGTATATAATTTAGACTGAATACTTTCCTTCAAAAAATCATGAGAAATTGATGAAAGTTGTATCACTCATAGTGTATTTTTGAAAGAGAGATGCTAAGAATTTGTATTCATACTTTTATCAGGGGGATAAAATTATCAAATTATGTTAAAATAATAAATAAAATATATGAATTCGATATTAAAGAGTGATATTTCTTTGTATTATAACCTTCTAAACTGAATTTAAGCCGCCAAATGTTATATATTATATGAGAATTCTGGAGAAGTAAGAGGTAAATTTTTCTTTTATAGAGGAATGAAAACTATTGAAAAATCTTAAATACTACATGTAAGAAATGGGAAAAAACAAATTAAATTGGTTTATATAGTATTCAATTGAGAATCCATTATTTTAATCACACATTAATATAAAATTTACTTACAATTAAATAATATATTTGTTAGATAATTTTATTTTGATCCATTCTTCCTATTAAGAATAATTAAATTCTATTAATTGGAAAAACTGTTCTTTTAACCTACTTTTTAATTCCCTACAACCAAACTTTCGACTCTAACCTTGTATTCGACAGCCTTGTAAATGTATAAAAACATTTTAATGCATTAAATAACTACCATTTTTTATAACCATACTAAATATTGGAGACATTGTCCCGTTGAAACTCTCAACGCTGTGATTGTTTACATTTTCTTTTTAAAACACATAATAAATACTTACAATAATCCACAATCTCATCAATTATGAATAATTACTCCGTGATTTTTATTATCATACACCTTCATACATCATCGACCTGTCACCATATTTGTAGATAAAGACAGGTTTTATTTTTCTATACAGGCTCATTTTATTCAAATAATATTTTCGGGCTTGAATAAAAAAAGAGAATTTAGTTTTTTTTTTAGAATTATATATTCTTAATGTATTTTTCAGCAATGCCTTCAAAAATTCAGATATATTTGTATATTTAATTTTTAATATTCGTTTTTTCCTTAATAATTATGTATGCTTAGCTTTTTTAAAAAATGTTTCTTTTTGTGTACCGTTTGTCCTTTAGACTGTAGTTTCAAAAATATAAGTTTATTATCCAGGTATTATCTTCTGTATTAAAAATTAGGAGTTTTATTGTAAAAAAAACTAAATCTGTTACATCAAGTTCACAATAACAATGAGCATGTAATAAATATCTTATGCTTTAGGTAAATAAAGAAAAATATTTAATTAGTAAAATATGCTATCATTTATAGATATCTGATTTGCAAAATATAGCATTACGGTACATCTGATTAATTTATTCATTGTACATTAAAGCTTGATTATACTTTTAAATGATTATAAAGTATATTTAATTCTGAAGAATTAACTAAAAGAATTAGATACAAAATTGTTCTTTTTTCTAGTTGTTCCCCTGGATTCGTAACACCACCCTGCATAATTTTACCTGAAGATTTGTCCAAACCGTTTCCGGATTGCTGTCCGCAACCAGTATGTCCTATAAGGACAAGCAGTGAAGATATTATAAAAAATACACTAGATGAAGAGTGATGATAATATTTCTAGTTTCTATTCGCCGAATTTAATTAACCTACTTTTATATTGCCATATGTTTATGTATTTAAATAAGTTAATTCATGTATCGGTATAATGTAATAGTATTTACACAGAGATACTTTATAATACATATATATATATATATATATATATATATATATATATATATATATATATATATATATATGTATATATATATATATGTATATATATATATATGTATATATATATATATATATATATATATATATATATATATATGTATATATGTATATTTATATATATATATATATATATATATATATATATATATATATATATATATATATATATATATATATATATATATTGGATTGCAACAAAAGTTCGTAGTGTTTTTAAAGTAAAATTCAAAGGCAGTGTTTATTTATTTGTACATTTATTTATTCTAATATATATGTGTTATTTTGATGCACCAGTTTTTGCCATCTTTCATGTAGTTTCATTATTTCATCCTTCTAAAACTTGGCAAATTTCTGAGCGAAAAAAAAATAATAATAATAAAAATAAATTTATTCAGATGGTTTTTGCAAGCTTCAAGGCAAGTGAAGTTTTTTCCATTAAGGGAAATATGTAGATACCGGAACAAACGGTAATCTAAAGATGCAAGATCAGGCGTGGGTGATCACGGTGGATCACGGGTGAGGTAGGATCAAATTGCACCATTGTGGAGCCAAATTGCACCAATTTCTTCCAGGTCTGTGAAGAGATGTGAGGTCTAGCTTTGTCTTGGCGGAAAACGATACCCTTCTGATTAGAAAATTCTGGATGCTTTTGATCGATTACCGCCTTCAAATTGGTCCAGTTCAGCACAATACTTCTCCGAATTTATTGTCTGATAATTTGGAAGAAGCTTGTAATACACAACACACTTTCAATCCCACCAGATACACAACATCACTTTTTTCGGATGAAGATGCACTTTTGGAGTGGTTAATGAAAGCTCACTTCGTTTTCGCGAGGACGTTTTTCGATTCACATTTTTATAGATGACTAAATTCCATCGCCCGTGATTAATCGTTTCAGAAATGGTTAATTTTATTTTCTTTTAAGGAGCGAATCACTGATAGAAATGCGTTTCATTAAATTTCTTTCAGTTAAATTATGAAGAACCCAAACATCGTAGCGATTCACATATCCAAGTGTCTCTAAATTCCATCATAACACTCGTATGAGATATCTGTAATATCTCTGCGATGTTCCGTGTCGTCTGACGTTGATTATGTTCAATAAGTGTTGCAATTTTGTCATTATCTACAACTATAGGCTTACCGGAACGCTCTCGATTCTCTAAGTCCAATGTTCCATTCCTGAACGGAGTGAACCATTTTCGAACAGTACTGCCAGCTACGGAACCTGCTGCATAAACAGCAGATATCATGCTTGCTGTCTCTGTAGCACTTTTTCCTCTCCGGTTATAAAACCGCATCAAATGACGAAAATGCAGCTTATGTTCCTCCATTTTCAATTTTAAATTTATAAAAAAGGGAGGAATTTTTTTTTAAAAAAAGTATTAGATTTTCTACGAAATTATCAATAACGCTGATATCCGAAGTTAAACAATTTTTTCACAAAATATGATATTTGTACCATAGCATCTACAACAAATATGCAACTTTATAAAACAACGACGTTGCAATATATCTACGATGAATGATTATATAGGCATACTAACATATATATATATATATATATATATGTATGTATATATATATATATACATATATAAGGTAACCAAGAATTGTTTATCAGTAATATTAGCATGTGTTTTACGGTTAATTGTTGAATGAATCTCTAATTGTTCATTTTAATTCAAAAAATAATTCTAACCCTTAAAAATGTGTGTGAAAAATATTGTAGTACATGCGTGTTTGCTTTATGAATTTAAGCTTCGGACTAACGCTACAGAAACTGCAAAAAAAAATTGTACTGAGTTTAGAGAAAGTTACAGTTTCATCAAGAACGGCTCAGAGAGGGTTTAAAAAAATTTCTACCAGGTATGAATCCATTTAAGACAAGATCAGATCAAAATAAAAATAATCAGTTTTTAAAAATCGAATTTATAAATTATCTTGTCACTGGGAAAGGTTGTTCAATGTGGTGGAGGATATTTTGGTGAATAAAGTTATTTTATGTAAAAATATACAAGTTTTTTTTCTCAATTCAAAAATGACAGAACTTGCTTGTTTACCTGATATATATATATATATATTATTATTATGAGCGAATATATGCAATAAGAGCGAAACGAGTAACAGAAGCGATTCAAGCTAGTTAGAGTGGAAGCGAAATAAGCAAGGGTAAAGACCCCCGTGGGTCGGCAGCCGTAAAGAGTATAGGGTAGATCGCCTTGGTGTATGTATATATATATATATATATATATGTATATAAAAGTAAAAATCAATCCTGTGCACACTTTTTAGATATTTTTTTGGTGTTCTGATTGGTCGATGATAATATATATATATATATATATATATATATATATATATATATATATATATATATATATATATATATATAAATTGAGATGTGTTGATTAAAATTGTAATAAAAAAAAAACCTCTTTGAAACTTTTATGAATATTGAATTTTCTTTAAATGAACTGTGTATACAGCAAAGTACTTAAAATGCAATAATCGAAGTTACCGAATGAAAATCAAAATCAAGAGGAGTTTTATTTTGGTGAAGAAGTCGCTCAACGCCGCCGAGCTGTGCGTTAGATGGTAATGAGTGTAGACTCGGGGATCTTAGCCTTGTGTCTTTTTCTCTGGTTTTGAAAGGAATGTGGGTTTTTATGGTAATGAGTGTAGGGTAAGTTTTGGGAGTTTGGAGTCCGGAAAAAAGTTTCAAAAAACCGGATCGAAGTTACCGAATTTCGTATATGTTTAAATACTAAATGCATATCCAGTTAAGTCACGTGTACTGTTAGTGTTGTCTGTTAAACACAGCTTATCATTCGTTATACAATACATCATATTAATTAGTTTTCAACCTATCCGAAATATGTGATCAGGCGTCTCTGGTGATTCTAGGCCATTACGGTTACTTAATTGGAAATTGATATCTTAAATATATTTATTTTGGACAGCCGGTATATTGTGCATATAATTTGTACATTTACCTAAATGTGTCGAACATAAAACTTTGCCGTGTTTACATTCATGCCTTCATAGTCTGGTAGATTAAAACATACTTGTTTATTTGTTGAAGAGAAACAAAACGTTTGTCGAGGTCATTTAAAAAACATCCGCTATCAGATCGATACAGTACTTATATACACAATTTTAATAAGTTGTGTACAGATCTGCAACATTACTTTGCAGACGTTTTGCTAAATCTTAGTTAGAATGTATACAAAATACGTGCTGTTTGGTTTTTTGTTTGCGGTGTCAATTGTCGATGCATCGGTATTTCATGCGAACGCATCACATAAAGGTAAATATTAAATGCATTTATTATAAAGAATAGAATATATATATATAAATGGTGATTAAAATTATGCTTTCACACGCGAGTATTAAAAAAAACGCAAAAATAAAAAAAATGTTATTCCTCATTTAGAATTTCAGTTCAATTGTATTTGAGTATTGACTTGAACTAAAATACTAAATAAAAAATAACATGACTTTTCTTAATCTCTGCACCCCTTTTTATTTCTTCCATGTGTAAGCCAAAATTAAATCACCCCTATATATATATATATATATATATATATATATATATATATATATATATATATATATGTCAGGCACGTTTTTATTCGTACCCAAAAAAAAATTTAAACCAACAACGATCACAGTTTACTAATTATAATGATAACAGATTATTACAAAAGTAACAATGAATATACATTCAATTCACACAGAGCGTCTCTCGCTCTGATTGTGCTCCCTGCACACCCACGCTCAATGCTCTGTTATTTTATTTATTGTTTATCGTCTGCACGACAGGCCCGCACATACACACCGTTGTCCAGGCCTCATTCTGTTGTCAAGGGCGGTGATCATGACATGCGGAGCTGAGCATCAGGAAAGTGCTGACATATATATATATTTATATGTATATATTATATATATATATATATAGTATATATATATATATGTATATATATATATATATATATATATATGTATATATATATATATATATATATATATATATATATATATATATATATATATATATATATATATATATATATATATATATATATATATTGATATCAATTGTGTTAGTAGTGCAAGTAGAAAATTAACCATTTCCATTCGCAATCATAAATGATTGGGAATGGAAACAACAATTAATGATAAATGATACAACATAAATGATTGGTTGACATATATCGCGTGGTCTCTGTTCTGATTGGTTGATATCCAGTCACTTGAACATAACTCTATGACAGCAAACAATGAAAGAGGTGTATACGATTTCAATATAAAAATGTTGACATTTATTCAAAATATTGTACTCACTGAAGCTTTAGAGTAAAAAAATAATTACATACTTTAACATAATATTTTGTTAATTTTTAAACTTTTCCAATAAAAAGTTTACTGATGTTTACATATATTATTTGTGCGTATAATTTGTTAATTTCTATTATTAGTTAAGGGAGACCGAGCATTAACGAGCGAGGCACGACCCCCTTCCCGGGTGTCAGCACATATGGTACAGAGCCCACTGATACTAGAAAATAATATGAGTTTACAAATATTTTTCTATTTTGTTATTAAAAATATATAATTTTGATAATATTTCTTTCTCACTCCATTTCTATTCAAAGTATTATGCATTCTTGTTTTCTTATTGTTGCAGATTATCCAGATAAATGTGTGTTTGATTCACAAGTATTATCACCAGGAGAGACGAAAAGAATGATAGACCAGTGTTGCCAAATAGAATGTACAGCAAATTCGTTGCTGTTTGGCGAATGGTATTAGACATATATATTCATTTTTGATACAAATCAAAATGTCGAATGGTATTTGGCATTTATACATAAATTAATTTTGTATACAAATCGCAAAAATTATCATATTTTTCTGTTATAAAAAAAAACATTCCATTATATTTCAAATACATGATGACCTAAAGCTAAGAATTTCGTAATCTTTAATGTAATGTATTGTTTGAATTTCATCATTTTATTCTTAGTAAGAATTATATGTTCGAAAGATATTAGATACGTCATTAATTGTTGCATTGACTATACCTAGTTAATCTTTCTGGAGAATAATACAAAACTTCAAATACTCGCATGGAAAAAATAAACAAATGTTTAAAAACACGTACATGTTATTAAATTAAGAATCAATTACTTTTATGTTTTACTTACAATCGCATAATATATTTCTTAGATAATTAAATTTTGATCCAATATTCGTGTAAAAAATGGTTTAAATTTTATTAATTGGAAAAACTGTGCTTTTAATATACTTTTTAATTCCCCACAACAAACTTTTAATGCACGTTGTAGTCGACAACTTTGCAATTCTATGAAAACATTTTATTGTAAATAAAACCATTTTTTTTATTATTCCATACTAAAATATTCGAGTCATTACCCCACTGAATCTCTCAACGCTGCACAATGAAGTATTTTTCTGATCTAGTTGGCCAAAATTATTTTTATTATTTAATTGGTTCAGAACGTGGTTATGTTTTGGTTGACGGGATTTTTAGGATAAATAAAACATATTTTATTTTTTCAAGCGATATAATTGGTTTTGTCTTATTCAAGGTACCTCAAGCGTACCCTGAAGTCAAAAATATTTTTTTTTATAATTTTTTTTTCTTTCTTGTATTGAGCTGTCCATTTATGTTTCATCTTCAATTTTATATAAGAAAATCGATTTATAATTTCCTTTATTTGAACCACTGAGTATTGTTTATGGCTTAACAAGTAATTTTCGGCGAATTCCAATTGTTGGTTGGTATTATTATTTTTACATTGCCGCACAATGGCAAATATTTCATTTTTAGTCATTATTTGGACTCCTGATGTTTTTAAAGACAAAAAAATATTTCAAATTGAAAATAAACCCTGACTTAAAAGAGAGTTTCTAATGAAATACAAACGCTTCTGTGCGAAACCGCGGTTACTGTTTTTATTTTTTTAAAGCATAAAACACCTTCTTCATGTTATTGTAAGAAGAAACATCGGGATGCACTCTGATGTATAACTAATACCTTCGACTTGGTTCAAAACTGGCACAAAAATGATTAAAAACGACTCTTTTTGAACTGAACTTTAACTGTTTTATATTTAATGCATTGTAATTAAAATGGTTAACTATATTCTCTCTTACCTCCTTCACGACAATCCATAGTGCAACACTTTCACCACTTTTTTGAATAAAAAAATTCTCTTTTGAAATTAAACGATCACACAGAACATCGAGATAGACGATTAACTTCTGACTGCCTGGACCAGGTTGCCAGTAACGCAGGAGAAGGGAAAATTGTGATCTCTTTTCCCTAACTACTCAACTTTCTCAGGTAGTAATTAGTTTTTATGTATGATAAGTTTGACGAAATCTAATTTTGGCCAGCTAGATCAGGAAAATCTCCACTGTCCTCTGTAATGTTTATATTTTCTTTTAAAAACATATAAATACTTACAATAATCCATAATTTCGTGAATTATGAATAATTACTCCAAAACTTTTGTTACCATACACTTTCATATATCATTGACCTGTCATCAAATATGTAGATAGAAACAGACTTTATTTTTCTATGTAGACTCATTTTATTCAAATAATGTTTTCGTACTCGAATGAAAAAGGACTAATTTAGTTTTATTCGTGAAAATTAAATAAATCGAAAATTCTTAAGGTTATTTTAAACATTATTTTCTAAAATTTCAGGTGTTTTTGTATATTGAATTTTTAACACCGGATTTTTCTTAAAAAAATATATTTGTTTAGCATTTTTAGTCATTTTTCTTTTTGATCCTATTTACTTTTTAGAATGTAGTTTCAAAAATGGAAGTGTTTTTATTCACATTTGTATTTTCTCCTATATTATGAATTTTGAGTTTTTTTTCTAAAAAAAAACTGAATCTGTTATAACATATTCAATAACAATAAACATGTAATACATATATTACATTTTAAATACGAGGGTCGTTTGTTAAGTATGGTAAAAAGAAAGTTAAACGCCCTTTTTTAGAAAAAATCGATTTTATTTCTCAATATAGTCTTCATTGAAGGTAAGATACTTGTTCAAGCGAGTTTTCAATTTTTTCATTACGTCGGAAAAGTAGCTTTTCTCAAAGACTGCAAAATACACATTGGCAGCGACGATCACATCCTCATTCGGTGAGCATTTCTTCTTACCGAATCAAATTTTCAAGTTTGGGAAGAGAAAGTAGTCGTACGGAGCCAAATCCGGAAAATAGGGTGGATAAGGAATGAATTTGAAGTATAATTCCTGCAATTTGCCATTTCGACGGCCGATTTATGGGACGATACGTTGTCCTGGTGAAAGAGCACTTTTTAGCCGTTTTTGTTTCAGTTCTTTTTTCGAAACCGTCCAATAATGTTGCATAATAAGTTTCTATTATTGTTTTTCACTTCGCTAAGTAGTTGATCAGAATGATTCCCTGAGAATCACAAGAAACAGTGGCAATCATCTTCCCGGTCGACAAAACGGTCTTCGCCTTCTTCGGCGTAATTTCACCAGTTTAGTCATTGCCCACTACTTTGAGTGCTGATTCGAGTCAGGTGTGTAGAGTGGATTCATGCTTCATCCACGGTGACGAATCAACGCAAACAAACTGCAGATTGCGATCCAACATCACCAAACACTGTGTTGAAACGTCCTTTCGTGTGCGTTTTTGATCAACTGTCAACAATCGCGGTACCCATCGAGCACACAGCTTTTTCATGTGCAATTTTTCGTGCAGGATATTATGCAGTCGTTCATTTGAGATGCCTACAGTTTCAGAAATCTCACAAGTTTTCACTGGGCGGTCTTCCATAACGATACTATAGATTTGTTCAACGACGTTATCGTTGTGACATCAACCGGGCGTATAGAGCACATTTCATCTTCAGTGCATGTTCGGCCACGTTTAAACTCATTTATTCTAAAATGTAAAACAGTCTTTAACGCTGACTCAGAGTCGTTATGAAATTCATCCGCTTTCATCTGGACGGCCGTCTACTTTTTCAAACAAAAAAATGTTTTATCACTGCGTGGAACGCGTTTTTTTCAATTTTTGCAGCAATTACTACAATGCTCGCTTCGAATATCTGTAGAACGTGAACAACGCGTCGCTTCTGACTGAAATTTCACCTATGCTAGTTTGAAAAGTGACACTTGATGGCCGTTAAATTACCAAATGAATGGTGGCGCCATCTCATAGAAATTTACTAAACTTATCAAACGACCCTCATACATATAAACAATTAAGTAAAATAGCAGCACTCTCGTATATAAAAAAAATGTTTAATCAATATAATATACAACCACATATAGATACCATATTTGCAAAAAATGGTATAACGATACTTGTGATTTAGATCTTTCATTTATTCAATATATATTTAAGCTACATTATACTTTTGAATGGTTATAAAGTAGGTTTAATTCTGAAGAATTTACTAAAAGATTTAAATCCACATCGTTTGTTTTTCCTTTCTAGTTGTTCACCTGGACTAGTAGTACCACCGTGCGTAATGTTACCTCAAGATATGTCAAAACCATATCCGGACTGCTGTGCTCAGCCACTCTGTCCTCCTGTATGGCCACACAGTGAAGATAAAGAAAATATAATAGACGATGTGTGATGAAAATAGTTTCAGTTTTTATTCGCCGAATTTAATTCGCCTACTTATATATATATATATATATATATATATATATATATATATATATATATATATATGTATATGTATATATAAATATATATATATATATATATATATATATATATATATATATATATATATATATATATATATATATATATATATATATATAAATAAATATATAAATATATATATATATATATATATATATACTACAATAAAATTATACGACTTTATATAGAAAATGCGTTAATAGAATTTTACTTGACATTCGTTTCAGATTCAATTAATTACTTTGTCATATTTTATATATTCTGCTACTTAAATCAAAAACTTCTGATTTCAATTATGACCAGAAAGACGTATTAATTATCTAATCAACTACGATGTAAATCTTATGAAACTTTGTGTACCGGAATTAAATACTTCTCGCTACCGCTTCAAAAACTTTTTAAACTGTTGGAAAGAAGACGTTTGTCATGTTGTAATACAAATTTTATTGATTGTTTCATGTTATGAATTTAAAGTCGGCGTGACTTTAATATAAATATTTTTTAAAAAGTAATTATTTATTGTTAAGTTGTAATAACATGAAGTACATTAATAATTTTTAAATAATTGTTATAAACGGCGAATAAATACTAGAAAACCTAATTTCATGATAATAAAAATACTATCGAACAAATTATATAATTTATTGTTTGATATCATTCAAATAATTACATAAATTAACTCTTTATTTTTTAAAAATTATTTTTTTTTTTGAAGAAACAACATTTGCACTTTCTTAGGATCCAAATCTAACCTGATGAATTTTTTTCTTATAAAGTAAATGTAAAAAGTACATAGAATTCAAAATTTAAAAAATATATAAGTTGCCTTAAAAATATTATTTTTTTCTCTTTCACTAACTACATGTTATACTACAATCGGTTAAACGCTAAGATATTGAAAAATCTTATAGTTTTCCCAGATGTTTACTATTTGAGAGGAACAATAACAACATTGTTAAAAGAAATAAACGAAGGAGGCTGTTGTCGGAGTCTTACACCCTCAGGTACGGCCAGTAACATCATGATTATAAACAAAAACACGACCAATATCTCAAATATGTGAAAAAAAATCATAGTCCTCTAGGGTTGATTCATCATGTAAATGGCAATAATCAATAATACATTTTTGATTACTTTTGATTGTAATAGAAAAAATTGTGGATAGTGAAGTAGTGAAAATTAATATGTGAAAGTGAATTCAGCCACAGAGCAAAAACTAAATTGTGCTTTTATATTGTCATTAGTCATATCAGTAGAGAGACATGAATAAAAACATATATTTTTTAGTTACATGTTTTATGTTTCATAATCTATATTATTAATTAATTTTACTACATTTATTTATTTGTTTTATGGTCTCCGTAATTTTCCAGTATATTTTGAAGAAAAAATATACATATTTCCAATCAAGAGTATCAGTTCGAAGAAGAATGTGTATTCACTCAAAGTACAAGTTTAAAATTTTAGAGATTGACATCTTTGAGGCGTTATTTTACAACATATCAAAAATCTGATAAATTTTACGCTCATGATCTGAGTAATATAGAGAATAAATTAAAACATTTTAATATATTCGGACAGTTTTGCATAGTAGAATATTATCATGTTCAAACATAACCTTGCTTTATTTAATTCTGACTATTTTTTTCATATTTTTATCTTCATTTGGATACTATTTAACAAATTTACATTATATGTTATCTAATTCGTTGTCAGTAAACTATTTTCAATAATAACTTGGAATTATTACTTTTTTTTCAATATGACATTTTTTCATACTCGAATCAAACTTTTCATTACAAAATTTTTAATGACCAAAAACAAGTTTGGATTTTTTATAAATTATTTTCACATCATTTTTTTCTAGTTTTTCGTACTTTATCTTTATAAAACTTAAAAAATAATGAGAGGGTGAATATGATTGGAATTGATAATCGTGTTGGAAGGGTCAAAAAAATATTTAATTTATCTTGTAAGAAAAAGAAAGTCTCTGAAATATTATTATCCAACTTGTGCATTTTTGACGCAGTAGATAAAATGACCCAGATCTAAGACAAAAGATGAGATTTATGACAGCTGTAAATAATATCTCATGTTTAATATTATAAAAGTTTGAAAAAATTAATGCACTTGTTTTGGCATTTATATATATATATATATATATATATATATATATATATATATTATATATATATATATATATATATATATATATATATATATATATATACTACATATACATATATTAGGCTTGCCAGACGTCTTGCATATATAAAAGTGTTCCGTATTTAATGTCGAATTTTGCTGTGCCTTATTTTACTTGTTTTACTTTGACAGCCTTATGTCCCGTATTTTAATGAAAAGATAAAATTATAAATATTATGTGAATCAATTATAATTTCCAATATTCTTTTCGAACAATTTACAATAATGTAAATTGATTAGTAAGCCATAAAAACTGACAATTCGAGGAAATTAATTGTGTTTACAGCTTACGACGGTGGCATGGCGGCGACGGTCCCTTTCACCGGTCCCTTTCACCGGTCGCTTTTTATTTAGTATAAGCATTTTACTTATAATTCAGTATAGATATATTGTACCTGTCTATTTTCAAACAGTTCTTATTTGGAATTTATGCGGTGTGGTAAAATTACACTTAACCCTCGATTTACACGATATTCTAATTGCACGGTATCGGTTTAATACGGTTGAAGGAATGTGGTAAATTTTCATTTACAAGTATTACATTTACTATTTCATTTTAACATGGTTACAGAATTGCAAAAAGAATTTGTTTTAAAACACTTACACGCATATTTAAAAAAGCTCTCTATTTATACTACTGTGCAAAAATAATACGCACACACATCACTGTAAAGAGTTTCTTGTTTCCTTGCATCCTAACGATAACAGAAACTCTCAACTTCGCATTTTTTTCTGAACTGAAGTAACGGTATCAATTCGAGATAACGATAGCGCAGATAGTTTTAACGGTAAGAAAAATAATAATTTAAAGAAATGTGCTCTATAAATATCAGTACGAGTTTTCACTTGAAAGAATCAGCTTGAATAAGCTTTGATTAATATAACATAGTGGGTTGTCATTATAAATCACGTGTTTTCATTGCCTTTGTTCCATACATTCGGACCAAAATATATAAAAAATATATAAAATATTTATAATATGAGACAACACCAACTTGGAGAGTTTTTTAAATTATTTTTTTTTATATGTATTTCTTGCATTATTTTCTAGCCTTGATAATGACTTCGAATTCTATAAAGCAAGTCTTTGCGGATTTGTAAAACCTATCCCTTATTTTTAATATGAGATGCGGACTCAAATTGCACAATTTCGATTTACATGGTATATTTGGAGAACCAATTTACCGTATAAATCGAAGGTTAGATGTAGTGCTAAATATAAGGCCTGAATTGCACCTAATTATTATAACGTTCCTACATTATGTCATTTAACAAAATTGTTTTAAGGTTCGGAGTTGACTTTTTTAACACCCATGTCCTGTATTTGGTTTTCCAAAATCTGGAAACTCTACTATATATATATATATATATATATATATATATATATATGTTTATATATATATATATATATATATATTTGTTTATATATGTATATACATATATAAACAAATATATATATATATACATATATAAACAAATATATATATACTGTGTACGAAAATTTGCTATATATATGTATATACATATATATAGCAAATTTTCGTATATGTTAATTGGTTCCCCAAAAACATTGTGTTATGTGAAACCGTGTTATATTTGAAGTTCAGACGAAATATTTTGTAACGTTCCTATAGTACTATATTGTATTTTAGATTAAAAAAAGAACATATTTAGTTACGTACTTTTCTTTTACCTAATATAACAATAAATATTACAAACTGTTCAATAAATTACATTAATACCCATGTAGTTCTTAACCTTATATTTTCCGTATAAGGTTTTAGATATTACTTATACAATCCATATAATAATCAGAATCCTTAAATGGGGACTTTATATATACCTTATATTAATTTTATAACGCACAAAAAGGGACTTTACCATATAAGGATCATATAAAGACACTTTATATGCCTCATAAGATTAATATATAATGGTATATAATAGTTGCCCGTATATTCTGATTCTTATATAATTGTATAAGGAATATCTAAAACCTTATAAGGAAGATGTAAGGCTTACAAGAGCAATACATATCTATACCTCAAAGCCACAACGAGATATTTCGAAAAATAAGTTTTGAGGTATTAAACATTCAAAATTGTTTTATTAATAAGAGATCGGTATCATGTAATTTCAATGAAATAAACTTGGGAACTGCAAGATATTAAGTAATGATTACTGACAAAATATTTCAATATTTCGTTTTAATCGTGTGTTTTGCCCCATTTCGTTTTCTTTTCATATATAAAACCGTATTATAAATGCCGTGCTATACGAGATATTGTCAAAATTAGTCGACCGTGTTATAAAAGTAACGTATTAGACAAGGAATTGCTGTTTATATATATATATATATATATATATATATATATATATATATATATATATAATTGAGGTTTTTGTTTTCTGAATTCTAACCTTAATTTTTTCAATGAAAATGTCATTGTATTGTATTCATGTTAATACCATTTTAAAATACATTTTCGATCTATATTTAGTAACAACGACTTTGGTTTTGTTATTAATTTTGCTTCAAATTGGGGTATTGAATTAAAGATAGAAAAGAGGCAATTAAGAGCAATTTTTTGTATAAGTTCCCATCGTGAATTTACATATTCACATCGTGTATGGAAAGAACTAACCCAGATAAATGAAATGGAAACCACCGTAATTATTCTACACAAGAAAGGAGATGAAGAGACTTCGAAAAATTACCGGCCAATTAGTCTGCTATCTACAATATATAAGACCTTTATAAAATAATTTAAAAATGTCTACAAGCGCAACTAGATTTTGCTCAACCGAGAGAACGAGCAGGACTTCGAAGTGGATTTAATGTAATGGATCATATCCAGGTAACAGGTGAGGTAATTAGGCGGGCATATAAATACCAAATACTAGTATGTCTTGGATTTATAGACTATGAAAAGCCTTTAGACTCTATTACCACATCATCAGTAATATCTGCATTAAAGAATCAGGGCATATAGGATACATACATCGAGTTGCTAGAAAACATTTACAAGTATGCAATTTTGACGATAAAGCTGTAGCAAGAAACCAAAAATATAAACAGTGAGAAAGGTATAAGACAGAGAGATGCAATTTCGCCGAAATTAATTACTGCAATCTTAGAAGACGTATTCAAATCGCTCGACCGGGAGCACAAATGAATCGTCACCACTCGTCGAATATTCAAGATTAATTCAACTCCGGTTTGATAATGTTACCGTTATCTTAGCAAGTACTCTTGAGCAGCTGAAAAAAACATGAACCATGAAAAAACAAAAGTATTGTTCAATGCGTTTGTCTGTCCGAAGAAAATTAAAATAAAAGGAACAGAAATAGAAGAAATTCACAATTATGTCAATCTAGGCTAACTGATCAGCAAAGGTAGATCATTCATTCAGAGAAGTAAACAGGGGAACAAAAAAAAGGATGGAGTTTATTTGGATGAAACGCCTCGATATTTAAATCAAAAATCCCACTCTGTTTGAAGAAAATTGATCAATGTATTTGATCAATGTATACTACCAGTCCTTACTTATGGCAGCGAAACATGGGTGCTTAACGCCAAAACCATTCAAAGACTAAAAAACACAGATAAGTATGAAAAGATGCATGCTAGGAATAACAAGAAGAGATAGGAAAATAATAAAATGGATACCTATACAGATAGGAGTCACAGGTGTAATAAGAAGAGTAAAGAGTCTGAAATGGAAATGGACGGGGAATGTTGCAAGAAGAGAAGATAACCGATGGATAACAGAAATTATTAACTAGGAACCAATGAATATAAAAAGATCTAGACAGAGATCAATGAACGGATGGGATAAAGAAATTAAAATTTTTATTGTAAATTAGTGGAAAAGAGATGCATTCAATCGTACGAAATGTAAAATCATGGAAGAGACCTTTTATTTAGCTGTGGATTGATTTAGATTTCCTCAAACTTATCACAGGTAAAAACTAATTACTACCCGAGAAAGTTGAGTAGTCAGGGAAAAGAGATCACAATTTTCCCGTCTCCTGCGTCACTTGCAACTTGATCCAGGCAGTCAGAAGTTGATCGTCTATCTCGATGTCGTGTGTGATCGCTTACTTTCAAAGGTGATTTTTTTTATTCAAAAAAGTGCTGAAAGTTTTAGACTATGGATTGTCGTGAAGAAGGTAAGAGAGAATATAGTTAAAGTGTTTTAATTAAAATTGCATTAATTATAAAACAGTTAAAGTTCTGCTCAAAAAGAGTCGTTTTTAATCATTTTTGTGTTAGTTTTGAAAGAAGTTGAAGCTTTTTGTTACAATTCAGGGTGTATCCCGATGTTTCTTTTCACACTGACACGAAGAGGGAGTTTTTAGCTTTTCTTAAAAAAAAGTAACCGCTGATTCGTACAGAAGCGCTTGAATTTCGTCAAATAAACACTTTTAGTCGTATATCTTTGATCATGGTTTATTTTTAATTTGAAATGTTTTTTTGTCTTTAAAACCATCAGGAGTCCAAATAATGACTAAAAAGAAAATATTTGACATTGTGCGGTAACGTAAAAATAATAATTTCAACCAACAATTGGAATTCGCCGAAAATTACCTGTTGAGCCATAAACAATACTCAGTGGTTCAAAGAAAGGAAATTAAATATCGATTTTCTTATGTAAAATCGGAGATTAAACGTAGATGGACGATTCCATATATGAAAAAAATTTGTTATAAAAAAAAGATATGATTGATTTCAGAGTACATTTGAGGTACATTGAATAATGCTAATAAAAACAGTTATATAGTTTTAAAAAAAATATGTTTTAATTATCCTGAAAATCCAGTCAACTAAAAGGTAAGCAGTTCTGAACCAATTAAATAATAAAAATAATTTTGGCCAGCTAGATCTGGCAAATACTCCACTGTGTACCGTTGTCACCTTACATAAAATATGAATCTGTTGGAGCAAAAATATATCGGACCAGTACACAAATTAGTAAGCAAAAATATTATCTCAGTAATAAATTTTATCAATTGAAACTGAGCCTTCTGATTTCTTAAGTTTCACGGCACTTTTCGAAGATTGAATAATCGATTATTATTCTTTTATATTTTCTTAAAAGAATAGTTTGATCCATAGATAAAATAAAATTGGACGATTTATACTGATTTAATGAGGTGGGATAGTCCGGTCCGGCAAAGTACACTATTGAACGTGCACTGTCATATAATGTCGACGTTTAACAGGTCAGACGACTGAATGCGGAATGTGGTTGGAGTGTTACGTGACGTCAATCAACCTACATGTTATTTTCAATATACGTGCATACGAGTATATGCACTTTTATGGACTTTTTATGTATTTTTTATCTATAAAACGCAGTTTCGTGGTATAAATTTTATATTAGCATTATTAATATTTTATTTAATGTATATATATATATATATATATAGGTTGGAACAAAAGTTCGTAGCGCTTTCCAATAGATGTCATTAATTGCAGTTTCGCGCGTAGCTCGATTATACGACATGACACTCATATGTTGTTGTGTATTATGAGCTTCTCCTAAATTATCAGACGATAAATTTGGAGAAGTTATGTGCACAATTCCACCAATTAAAGGCGGAAATCCATCAAAAGCGTGCAGAATTGGCCGGGTATCGTTTTCCAACCAAGAAAACGTTAGACCTCACGTCTATTTGAAAACCCGGCAGAAATTTGTGCAGTTTGGCTGGGGTGTCCTATCCCACCGGCCATATTCACCTGATCTTGCACCTTTAGATTACCATTTATTCCGGTCCTTATAGAATTCTCTTAATGGAAAAAACATCACTTCCCTGGTAGTTTGCAGAAACCACCTGGACCAATTCATCGTCGAGAAGGATGCCAAGTTCTAGGAGGAATTATGAAACTACATGAAAAATGGCGAAAAGTGGATGAAAATGGCACATATGCATTAGAGTAAATATATGTACAAATAACTAAACACTACCCTTGAATTTCATGTTAAAACGGTACAAATTTTTGTTCCAACCCAATAATAACTTTTATATTTAATATATACATACATATACGAGTATATATATATATATATATATATATATATATATATATATATATATATATATATATATATTACCCTGATGAAAAAGTTTCGGGAATTTCTATTTTAAAAGAAGCGGGTGAATCCAAATTTAATTTTTTTTAATGATATTGTTGGTAATGATTCCACTGTAATCTACACTAAAAATTCTTATGATCTGTCAAAACATTCGTGAACAACTGATGATTTTGTAAAGTAGTTTTTGATGAAATTTACTACGTCTAAATTTATCGAACCATTCGTAATATTTCTGCTTTGTTCCGACATTAGATCTATACATCCAAGTCTCATTTCCAGTTCTGATGCTTTTTATGAATCTGAGATCATTAGATTCTTCAGATATCATCTCGGCAGCAACATCTTTGCGATGCTGTTTCTACTCGAAATTTAGCTTTCTCGGCACACGTCTCGCTCTGATACGTTTCAAGTTCAAAGTATCGGTCATGATACTTTGGCAAAATCTATAGTTATGGAGACATCATCAGCTATCACTTAGTCAGTCGATTATCATTCAAGGTCAAATGCTTTACATTTTGAACATGTACTTGGTCGGTTCATGTTGACGACCGTCCTGGACGAGGGTCATCTTTTATTCGGTCCTTCTTAAACAAATTGTACCACAGGTATATCCTTGTTTTCCATAAACACTTGTCTCCAAATGCTTTTTCTAATATTTTAAACGTATCAGCACAAGAAATTTCGTTTTTGACACAACATTGAATACAAATTTGTTGTTCTATAAATTAAGACAGTAAAATTCATAGAACACACAAAACATTTCGTTACAAAAACATCAGCTATTGACGCATGGTCTGAAAGATAGAAATAAGTTTTGGTACAAATTACCGTGGGATGATTTTACCAACATTAACATTTAAAATTTTTTAACGTTGGACTTACACGGTTGTTTAACACATTGAGTGTCCAGCGCTTTTTGACCGTGCTCCATGCGGGTCCAAATGATGAGAGCGAGGCTGTCATCCGAGTTTTTTTACTCGCGCTTCGTAAAACACAAACACTCTGAACCAAACGTACACGAAGTGCTGCACATGTTATCACAATTTTAGGGCAAGCATTGGAAAAGCGTAGAAAATCCTCAGATTGTTGAGAGGCAGGGAAAAATGTAGAAAAAACCGTAACATACTGTCCTAGATGACCAGCGAAGCCACAACTATGCATAGATTGCTTCAAAGATTATCGTTCAAAATAAATGTAATTTTTATTTAATCATTTTGTTTTAAATGGATACTTATTTAAAAGTGCACTTAAAAAATGGTATCCTATTGTTTTTATCCGATATATTATATATACGTGTACCTAACAAAATATTTCCTATTAGAGTAAACAAAACTGTCACTCATTTTTAAGTGACGGGGTTCCTGCTGAATCAAACCCGTCACCCACTTTAGAGTAACGCGTCACTCAAAGTGTTAAAATAGAAATTCTCTAAAATTTTTTTTCAGAGTAATATATATATATATATATATATATGTATATATATATGTATATATATATATATATATATATATATGTATATATATATATATATATATATATGTATATATATATATATATATGTATATATATATATATATATATATATATATCTAATATCACGCATTTTTCTCAATTAGTTATTATTAGTAATTAATTTCTTATAATCTTATAATATAATATAATCTTATAATTGTTAGTAATTAATTTCTCAATTATATTTTTTTATTATTTATAAGCAACCAGTAAGTTACTGTTCAACTGAGTTACTGGAACAAATAGTATGCCTCATGCTTAAATAATGTACTATATTACATATTTCGACTAATAATGACAAGAAAAAGAATATTTTTAAAACCTCATATGGAAAATTGAACTAATTGAGAAAAATGCGTGATATTATATATATATATACATATATATATATATATATATATATATATATATATAATAATAATAAAAATATTAAAAAAATGGTATGACCGACGATTTGCCTTATTAGCAAAAAAATATTAATTTAAATTGTTTTCTTACGATGTGTACATTGTTTTATCTGTCCTAAACTATTTCTAACGTGATTGATTGATGCTTGTAATTAAATAGAAACTCAGCATTGGTGCACCATCTAAGAATGTTTTCCAATCATCGTCGGTGTTTCGACCACCAGCTAAAATCCATTTTAATTTACTAAAATTTGCTATTGAACTCCTAACACACAATTCTCAACTAAATCTTCTACCGAATTTTCTGAAACAGTTATATGTCGAATGTTTTTATATTTAATATTGAAAAATGTATTTGAATTATTTAGGTATTCATATATTCATTCATTTTTACTGAAGTTAGTTTAGTTTTCAAATTACTTATTAAAGTTTTAAAGTTTAAAATGTTATCAACATTTAACTGATCTTCAATTTTTTGTTTATACTCTTTAATAATATTCAGACGTCGTTTGTCTTCGAGTGCCCTTAAAACATTGATTTTTTGAATAAATACGATGGCGGACAAAGAAACTCTGTTGGGATTGAACCCGTTCTTAATGAAGGTCGTGATCGTAGCTGTTACTTAATATTGTCTCATCTGACCTCACCGTTATCGATTTATATTGTTTGTTCTTTGAAATATTCTTTTTTATATGTTAATTTTCTTCATATATTTCAGCATGTTTTCCTAACGTTCAATTCTTTAATATTTTTTCTTCAAGATTGTGAATACGCTGACGCATTTTTCTTTCTTATTTTAATTATTGTGAAAATCAGAAACACAGCATCTACCTAGCATGTAAATATTTTAGAAATTTAGTTATATTTTATTTATTAATAAATTACGGCAACAATAAATAATATATTACAAGTAAATAATATATAACGAATTACTATTATTAAGAATTATTTTGTTTCTTTGATATTTAGTATATTTTCACAGAGTGTCTCACTTTCAATTTTTAAGCTAGTTTTTATAATCTTTTTTATACCAAGTATAACTGAGTATTTAACAAAAGATAGATTAAATTATTATTTAACTGAAATATTAGGTTGGTAAGAAAAGAATTGCGGGTTAATACTTTCAAATATGTTATAAATTTTCTTCTTTTTGATTTTCCTAGCTGTTTTAAATGATCCAGAACTGTTGGATGACTAACGCCTAACTTTTATACAAGCTGTTGAATTGTTGTGAGTTGTTCTTATTCAACTAACACCTTCAATTGGTCGTTATGAACTGAAGAAAAACGCCCACGATCTTCTCTTCAAGGGTCTCGTCCCGAGCATGAAATTTTGGAACCACCATTGCACCGTACGTTGCTTAACAGTACTCATACCAAAAGTGTAATTTAGTTTACAAGCAGTTTCTACTACTAGCTTACCACCCGTTTTGAACTCATACCAAAAAAATGCTCTTATTTGATTTTTTCCATCTTTAATTCAATAGTCCAAATTTCCATAGTTCGTTTATTTATTTTCTCAAAAAACTATTTTTTTATTTCATGTCTACTATTTCCTAAAAATAGCTATCTCGATAGATTTGAAATTTTGCATAAATATATTTCATAAGTTTGTCTAGAACTCAACGCGCGATTTTTTGACATTACTAATTATTCTTTTATTATACATTTTTTAAATTCATTTTTTTTGTGTAAAAATGAATCTTTTTTTCTTTAATCACCAATTATGTACATAAATTTGTAAAATTTAAATAAACAGACACGTATTTTCACGAATAAAATTAAAAGTTAAATTTATAATTTATTTTATATAATAAGTTATACATTTAAAGCATTTTATACATCAATAAGCCAGTATTTAAATTTATATTTATTTATTTAAATGATAGTAATTGAATTTTACCATAAAGTCGAACAAAGGTTAAAATATTCTTATTTATTTTTCCTATACTGTTAGTTTGGTAGGAAAATAATTTCGGTTTTTGTTCTCTGAATTCTAATCTTATTTTTTTTCAATGAAACTGTTATTTCATCGTGTTTATGTCAATATCATTTAAAGTGCATTTTCCAGTCTGTATTTTGGTAACATCGACTTTGGTTTTATTATTAATTTTGCTTCAAATTGGGTTATTGAATTAAAGATGGAAAAGAAGGAAATAAAAGCATTTTTTGTATAGGATCAAAATGAGTGGTAAGAAGCAGAAACTATTCATAAATTAAACGATGATTTTGGTGTGGGTACTGTTAAGGATCATACGGTGCAATGGTGGTTCCAAAAATGTCATTCTGAGGTCGAGAGCCTTGAAAATGAAGAAGATTACGGGCGTCCTTCAACAGTTCATAACGACCAACTGAAGGCATTAGTTGAATCAGAACCCCGCACAACAATTCGAGAGCTTGCACAATGTTAGGCGTTAGTCATCCAACAGTTCTGAACCCTTAAAACAGCTAGTGTATGAAACTGTATATGAATTTGAAGGTCATAAACTGCAATTATTTTTTAACCAACCTAATAATTCCATCATAGTTTATATTTGACCTTTGTTGTAATTAAAATAAATCGTTATTATTTTCTTAAAAAAAGTACTAAATTGGTATATATTGTTGTTTTTAATTATTAGAAATCTTTTTTAAATATATCCTTAGCTTACAAAATTCAATAAATTCTTTTAAGACAAATGTTTTCCACTCCACATCAGAAAATATTTTTTAAGACTTAAATATTATATGATTTTCACTTTATAGCACTTAATTCGTGCTATTTCGTGAAAAAATACAAAATACTTGTGAGCAAAATATAAAATACATTAGTGGATAACAAGGATTAAATCTATCAGATCTTATCCTGTACTTGGCTCCGAAGAAATTTATCTATTATATATCTTACTCCATATACGAGCAGACTATTAGATGGATATAGATTGTCGCAGACCAAATCTAGAAAATGTCCTCTCATATATAGTTAATTAATAATTGTACACAATAACCGTAAGTCTGTTTAAAATCTTAAGCTTCAAAATGTGATAATTTTATATAATTACCGGTTAATGAAAATAGTTGTCATATACACATTATCCGTGACGTATGTAACATAAACATAAAAGACGGAGACAAATAGTTAGTTTTCTGTTCGTGTATACACACGTTTTTATTTTCCTTTTAAGCGCGTATGTGTTACGTGCAAGATATCATTTTATGTTTGAGTGGGATGACTTAAAAATAAAAAATAACTTCACCACAAAATAGTACACGTACAAAAGTTTCACAAGCAAGAATACAGCTGGAATTTCAACGAAATACCAATATGAAACACCATCAGATTTATGTGTAATGTGTAAATCCGCGAAACGGATTCGTCACGGTGTGAGTACACATAACAGAGAACAGAATAAGTAAGCGGTCCGTTTGAATTACAACGTTTATTTAAAACAAGTACACGTTTAGTAATGGACGCAAGAACTGTGATTTTTCTCTTCGGTCTCGTTATTGTTATACATGGATCAACGTTTATTGGGAATGGAAAACATCCAAGTGAGTAAACATTAATAAAATACGTGCATATTTATTAATCACACAAAATATTATTCTCGTTAATTTGTTGTTCAGGTAATATTATTATATTTATTATATTAACAGGTTATCCTGGTAAATGTTTCTTCGACAATCAAGTGTTGAACCCAGGCGAAACGAAAAGAATGGAGGAAAGATGCTGTAATATACATTGTACAAAAGATCTACGAATCGGCGGAGAATGGTGAGTGTATTTATTTATGATTTTTATTAAAAACCAAACAACTTTGTATAATTCATATTTTTCAATATTCGAATGTTCCTCCTTTTATTTTTGATGTTAATATTTACATATGCAAAGTTATTTATATATATATATATATAAATAAATATTCATACATACATATATATATATATATATATATATATATATATATACGTATATATATATCTATATATATATATATATATATATAAATAAATATTCATACATACATATATATATATATATATATATATATATATATATATATACACATATGTGCATATGCATGTACGTGTGTGTGTATAAATGTAAAAAATGTTTAATCCTGTTTGAGTTCATAGTCTACCATGTTTATAATGTATGTAGTTTAATTTTGTTCTTACAATAAAAAATCAAACTCATACAATAGTTTGAAGACTTATAGTTTGACTTGTAGGTTGAAGTATTAAACTAAAAAAAATAAAGTCAGAATTTGGAATTCTAATTCTAAAACATATGTGAATTAAATAAACGGTGAAAATAGTGAATGTTAAATAAACAGAGAAAATGGTGAATTTAATAAATCATATATGATCTATATTAAAATAAATGTAAAATGTAAACATTGGATGGTATTATTTTTTTAAAAAAAATATTATTTGCGAAAAGTACGATGAATGTACTTTTTATATATTTACAAAGGTGTAGTAATTGACCTGCTGTTCTTCTCAGAACATCTAGAAACAAGTTTTGAATATAGACTTTTTTTAATGCACTATCACTTTCTTAAACAAAAATATATGTAGTATTCATGACGATTTATGTTCTCTTGTTGTGTATTTATCCACACACACCAGGGCCATGCGGTGGCATGGACCAATGGAGTGATCGCTCCAGGTGCCTTAGGTATGAAGGTGTCTGTTAAATATTTTGCAAATGTTTTATTATTTCTATGGGGTTTTTTGTATATTTATAACGAATAATAAATCGTAAAAAATATACAGTGCTATACTAGAAAGCGCCATGTACCTATTTCACAATTATAGGTGTCATCTTCAGATGTATGTTATGTTAAATTAATATGTAAATATGTTTAACATTGTAGTGAGTAATTGTATTTGATATTTCTATACATCGAACCATAATAAATTTCTCATTAATATACTTATTTCTGTTCGATCTGTTTGTATTTATATTCGAGCACTCGTCCTACGATGAGGATCTTAAATGACGTTGGGACGATTTCACGATTCGAATTCGTAAAAAGAAAAACAATTTTGATTACGAATTTAATGATCAAGTCATTATGATCTATATTACAATTATAAAGTAATTTTTTTTTATTTCATTCTTGACACTGCGATTAATTCAAATAGTGATTTGAACCAATAAAATTACATTTTGATAAGTTTAAAATATTATAAAACATTTATAAGCGGAAACATGAAAATAAATCAGAAATACTGGAAAAATGTATAGATTTATATTTATTGTTGGCTGATGATTATAGAGATATTGATGGTCTTGAATTTTGCGAAAAAAATATAAATTATCTGTATTATTGCCCTAATCACTAAAAATAACAAACTGTTTGGGGACAAACAATTTAACTACAATATTTCAGAATCTGTTTATTGGCCTACGAATAATGCTAACTTTATCCGTACCAGTTGCTACTGAAGAACATAGTTTCTCCAAATTAAAATTATAAAAAGAATACTTAATGTCGGAAATGGGATGAGAAAGATTAATCGGTTTGGCTATGATGTCCATTGAAAGCGATCTATGTGTAAATTATGTCAATTTGATTCAGGATTTCGCGAAAATTAAATCTAGACATGTTAATTTCAAATAATATACATTATCATTTTTTCTGTTAATTATTTTGTACAATTGCAACTATTTTATAGTATACTGTTGTAACTATTTGCTGTTTGTGATAAAAATGTTTAAATCATTAAGTCAATATATAAAATGAATTGTTAGGTTTTTTAATTTAGGTAATTAATCACCTCAGTATAAGATAAAAGCGTTTTTTAAGAAAATCATCATTCCATTTTCTTGAAAATTTTAGACCATTCCTTATACCCACTTACCGAAATAAGACTCTCCTTTCAAAACCGGTTTAGAAGCCACGGATAAGACCCCGGACATAACCTCAACTTCCATCCAACGCACAGTAATACGGCGTTGATACTGTAAAATTCATCATAATAAAATTGTTTTTGATTTTGATTTAATTTAATTTAAGAAAATCTGCTCCGGGCGCCAAAATACCACCACGCGGCTGACACACACACACATATAATATATATATATATACATATATATATATATATACATATATATATATATACATATATATATATATATATATATATACATATACATATATATATATATATATATATACATATATATATACATATACATATATATATATATATATATATATATATATATATATATACATATATACATATACATATATATATATATATATATATATATATATATATATATATATATATATATATATATATATATATATATATATACAGTCATGATCATTGAAAGTGATTCACTCCAAAAAATGTTTAAAAGACTTTAATATAAAAGGAATTTTATAGTCAGTTTTGTGATCGATGATTCAATGTTTTTTTTTAATGAAAGAATATTGAAACAACATTTTTAATATTTTTATAAACATATATGCACAAAGATTTAATTCTCACATAAAATTTATATTTGGTTGATCCCCTTTTAGATTTTATTATGGCTTTAATGCGTCGCGGCATAGAATTCATTAATTCTTTGATGAAATCCTTCGTCAACTCTCAGTTCCACTCAATCTATAGCTCTAATCTCAATTTGTTTATTGTACTTATGTTCATTTTATTTATTCTATATTTTATTATTCTCCACATATTTTCTACTAGGTTGTGATCAAGACAAGTTTATCTTGTAACCCACGTTCTTGTAAGTAAGTGATTACTTATGGAAAATTAACAGGACCACTCCATTTTTTATACAAAATTTGATTGACAGTGAATAAAATTATAAATAAAACTAACAGTTACCTTATGTGACTTAATACAGTGTGGTATAATACAGAATCATACTGGAAGATTATGGAACCACAATTTGCAAGGTAATGATCCATAGATGGTAAAAAATATTATTTATAATTTTTTATACCGTTATCCAATCGTGTCAAACTCATGTATGAACACGGGGAACCAAATTCCGTTTGAGAGAGTCTGCGAGCCGCAGACAAAAAAAAATTTAGTGAACAAAAATGTATTTTATTTTTATTAGAAAGTAACTCGTTTAAATTTTATATTTATTTTTACATTAATGGATTTATAAAAACTAAAAAATACATTAATTTTAGGTATTATCAAATTTTACAACAAAATTTTTTGTGATAATGATTTTTTTACTATAGATATTAAATGTTCATTTGTCAATCTTGAACTATGTGAAATCTTATTAGTCTTTAAAAGGGAAAATAATTATTCACATAGATCCACTACCAAGTATTGCTAAGATTCTTGCTGCAAATATACGCATTTCAATAAAATGTTGTGGCAAGTACAAATAAAAATCTGGAATAACAACTTCCTTATACTTTTTTTTAGTACCGTCTTGCACTGAATTCCTATCAATTCCATTTAGGTGTTACTTTTTATTATTAATTAATATTTTAATTATTTTATTATTTTAATAAAATCAACTGCAAGCTTTCGATCGCGGGCCGCATACTAGAATCTTGCGGGCAGTTTGTTTGACACCACTGCCCTTCTCTATTAATAAAGTTAATCAGAAACACTAATTGCCTAACACCATAACATGAAAAACATTCCCAAATAATTTGGATTTGAGAGTGCCTTATAGTTTTCAGGATGCGCTTTTCCAAAAAAAATTCTCTAATTCTTCGTTACGCATACTAAAAAATGTCAGAGCAAAAGAGGTTGATTTTGGATTCATCGGAAAACATGATCTTTTGCCAATCTAATTCTGTCCAACTTTCATTGGTTTTTGTCCAGTGTATATGATCTTTTTTCCATTTTCCCTGCTAGAAATTATTTTGGTCAGATCGTATATGCAATCCATTCTCTCTCAATCGCCTCCGAACAGTTTCAACATAAAATACCGTACCATAGGTAGTTTCAAAGCTTATATTCACTGCAAATTGAACGGATAGTTCTCTTGTTTCTATAGCTGTTTTAAATCGATCTTGCAAAGATAGACGAATTAAAAAACGATCTTCTCTATCAGAAGTCTTTTTTATCATAATCAGATTTTTATTTCGATTCGTTGTATCTAATTCTTTCTTTTTTTCAAAATTTTTATCACTCTCTAAGAACATTCAGTTCTCTTAGAAATATAATGTATTGACAGTTCGATACTCGCTAAAATAACAATTCCTTTTTTTCTCCGCAGATACATAAACATATTTTGGCATTGTTATTTTATAAAAGATTTAATTACACCTTCTTCACCTTCACACTTTGAAATCTCAAATATAACTGAGTCATTTTTATGAAGGACATTCGTATTTACCAGGACGAGAGTAAACAAGAAGTAATTCATTTTTTTAACAACTTAAAACCATAATTTTAAATGAGAACCACTTTCAATGACCGTGACTATATATATATATATATATAAACTTAGTGTATGTATAGTTATGAAAACAACTATTTAAACACAATTTTACAAATTTATAGAAAGTTGTGAAACATCAGGATATTTTTTACTTAAATTACAAAATTTTTCTGCGTCATCATATTATCAAAGCAAGGAAATAGTTCAATTAATAGTATTTTGAAATAAATTTGAAGATTTTAAAGTTCGAGTTAATAGTGTGTTATCTTAGAAAGTTGCCTTTGTTTCTAATAGTATAGCTACCATCATTGTGATACAAAAACTTAAAAGTATATTTTTCACACTATGTGTAAATTCACTTTCAGTAATGAATTGCCACTCCGTCACAAACCATATATTACAGATACCCATAAGTATTCAACTCTTTTTATATAAAAAACAAATTTAAGTTAAAAAAAGTCTATTTATTAACCAATTATATAATCGTTATCATTTTTAAGGACAGTTTTCCATCTTTTCTGTAAATTTTCAAGCTCTTTCTTGAAAAAGTCTGGTGAATGTGATGTAAAATAATAAATAGAGGATTTTCGACATTAACTACAGATTTAAATTTTCTTACCAAAAAGTGCTCCTATGACCCGAACAAACAACAATCACGTGGAAAAATATCTGGAGAGTATGAAGGGTTTGATAACATTTCCCTTTCGAGCTACCTAATTTTTTTTGTGTGATCTTTATCGCGTGTGTTCTGATATTATCGTATTGAAGAATTCCACCTTTTCGATTGATTAAAGCAAGTTTCTTCTTAAATAATTCCTTAGACAACCTTTATAATTGGTCGCAGTATGACTCAGTGGGAATTGTTTCTTCAGGCTATAACAATTCATAATAATTTATATGTGCAATCCCAGTGCAATCCCACCTAATGTACAACAGAACTTTTCGCAAAGACTTGGTTGACTTATGAGTTTGTTTCGGGATTTCTTTCACAGAAAGCTATTGTTTAGAGCGTTTAACGTTCGAATAAAGGATCCATTTCTCATTTTAAGTGACAACTTTGGTTAAAAAGAATCATTACGTAATCTTTTCATCAATACAGTGCCAACTATTTATCTTTGTTCCTTATGAGTATCCGATAAATGGGATAACACCTATATTCCTTGTTCATTAACATTTCTAATTTCATGTACATATCTTTGTACAGTTGCCGATGTAGCCCCGAATCTGCCTGATAATTCATATATGCTTAATTTTGGGACGCTTCCACTAACACTTTTAACCCATTTTACGAGTCGTCCACTTTGAGAACTCTTAGGTAAGTCAAAATCACCTGCAGTAAATTTTCTAAACCAACGTTGGTATATATATATATATATATATTAAACACATTCCTATAAATATACAAAAATTTATTTATTGTTGTTGTTACATTAAATCCCGAACAAAAACGAAGGTGTAAGTGTTCTTCAGAATGTACAGAGTATTCCGTTTTCTTATGGGACAATAAAATGATATTGTTTTTGACAAAAGAATAACTTCATAACCTTATTTATAAAATACATAAATAAAAAATCTTTTTACACTGTTACGGTTGAAGTAGAACTGGCGTAAAATACCTCATTGAAAATAGGTGATGAATTATGGTTTTACTTAATAAAATAGTAAAAATGGTTTCTATAATTTAAAGCTTTAAGTATTATAGTATTACCATCGAAATTCGCATAAATAAAAATAAAAATGGACAGTAAACAATTATTAAACATAAAAAAATTCTAGTTACAAAAAACTTTTTCCGGTTATCGAGAAATATTAATTTATGAAACTTGAAAGTAATTTATTCATTTTATTAATATACTAAGTAGCGTTCTCGTTCTTCGTATGGAAACTTTATGTAATAAACATTCATATAAATAAGCATATAAAACCGATTTACAATTATAATTTCAGTAATATTGATAATAAATAAAATGTTATTTTCTTTATTTTTCTTAATATTTGTAAGAACAGAATAAACTTATTACACAAATATTTTTCAATAAAAATAATATAAAAGTGTTAGATATTTTAGAAAAGCACATCATGATAGTAAATGTTACTAAAATAGCCTGCTTGGAATAGAGATCAACAAAAGTTTTATTTCATTTAAGAAGTTTGAAAATAATTTTATTTAATATTATCGTCTTGCTTCCACAACGGTTCTTTTTATCTAAGAATTAAATAATTTTTGATATACCACTTTCAAGTGACGCACTCGGAATTTAATCTTGGGAAGGGATTGGGACGAGTTGAACGGATAAAAATTTATTTAATGTGAATTCAATTAAATTCATTAGGTGATTAGAAAAAAATATTTAAAGAATAAAATCCAGTTTTCTTTTTCTAACAAAGCTCTTGAATTATTTCTGTCATGGTTACATTAATCTTTCTGTATATATATATATATATATATATATATATATATATATATATATATATATATGGGATAATGATAGAGGATTGCATTAATTTCTCTGTGTATATATGAACATTTTCATGTGATGATTTTGTTTCGTTTTCTAGTATTTTTTTTTACTTTTCTTTTGGGGGGTTCCAGGGTCGCTTCCCCTTCTCCGTGTACGCCACTGCTATTTGACAATTAACTATGTTCTTGTTTCTTAATTGTATTATTTGATTAAATATTTTTTATATATGTAAAGTAGCCAATGAGAAAAACAATCATTAATAAATGAGTTTAGCACGTATCTCATTTTGACTTGATTGTAGTTTATTCGTCGTTTAATATCACAAAATGCGCCATAATTGTTGAACATACTTAATTTTCAGGCATATTACCAACGAAAATTAACCTATAAAATACTAAGGCATTGTGTACATCTGCTAAATCGTTCTTGAATTTGAAACGCAACTCCACAGACAAACAGAATTGTTTGCTTTATATAACGGATTATAACTAATCGAAAACAATACATTACTGGGAATCTAATAATTCAAACATACTAATACAGCAACTGATTTTATGAATTTATTTATAGATGAATTTTCAATAAACACTTTCTGAATAGAAGATTAAGAGAAATATAAACATCTTTTGTGTACAAACCTATTGTATGTTCAGTTTATAGATGTAAGAAATATGATAATACAAAATTTATATTATTACGTTGGAACAAATGTTCGTAGCGTTTTCCAATAGATGTCATTAATTGACGATTTCGAACGAAGCTCGATTATATGACATGATTCTACATATGTTATCTTGACAGGTAACATTTCAACGTTTCTTTCTCTATTATTTTTGTGCAATTTTGTGAATTTTAGGTCTGTTAAATTTAAAATTGAAAATGAATGAATATGAGATGCATTTTTGTCATTTGATGCTGTTTTATTTCCGGAGAGTAAAAAGCGCTACAGTAACGGGAAAAAAGATATCCTACGTTTATGAAGAATGTGCCGTAACTGGCAGTACTGTTTAAAAGTGATTGGTTCAGACATAGAAAATTAGACCTAGAGAATCCAGAGCGTTCCGACAGGCCTGCAGTTGTTGATAATGATAAAATTCCAACACTTATTGAAAATAATCAACGTTACATGACACGGGATATCGCAGAGATACTTCAGGTGTCTCTTACAAGTGTTGTAAGGCATTTGGAGACACCTAAATATGTGAATCGCTACTATGTATTGGTACCTCGTAATTTAACTGAAAGAAATTTAATGCAACGCATTTTTATCAGTGATTCGCTCCCTAAAAGAAACCAAAACAACTCATTTCTGAAACAATTAATCACGGAAAAAATGGGTCTACAATAATGTGGACCGAAAAAAGTCTTGGGGAAAAGAAAATACGTCTCCATTAGCCACACTAAAAGCGGGTCTTCATCTGAAGAAGATGTTGGGTATCTGGAAGGATTGGAAGGGTGTTGTGCATTTCGAGCTCCTCGCAAATAATCAGACAATAAATTCGAAGAAGTATTGTGCTCAATTGAACCAATTAAAGGCAGTAATTGATCAAAAGTATCCAAAATTAGCCAATCGGAAAGATATCGTTTTCTACCAAGACAACACTAGACCTCATGTCTCTTTGCAGTCCCGACAGAAATTGGTGCAATTTGGTTGGGACGTTGTACTTCACCTACCATATTTAATTGATATTGCACCTTCAGATTACCATTTGTTCCGTTCCCTAAAGAATTTCCTTAATGGAAAAACTTCACTTCATTATGAAACTACATGAAAGATGGTGAAAGGTGGTGAAAGGTGGTGAATCAAAATGGCATATATATATTCTAATAAATATATGTACAAATAAGTAAACAATGCCTTTGAATTTCACTTTAAAAATGATACGAACTTTTGTCCCAACCAAATATATACAATGGTTTCTATAACTCATCCGATGAATAAATGCTTGTATGTGAAAAAAAAATCAAATCATTCGGTCTATTATTACTTGAAATAATATGCCAGTCAAGTTGAAAAATACTTTTCTACATAAACTATTAATACAGTTTGTGAAGTAATTACAACTAAAATTTCTAGCAAACTTCTAACAATAATGGATAATGTTCATAATGTTGGGTTGAAACAAAAGTTCGTATCGTTTTTAAGGTGAAATTCAAATCACTTTAAAACAATACGAACTTTTGTTTCAACCCAGATATTATGAATACTTAACCATTATTATTAGAACTTTGTTAGAAATTTCGGTTGTATTTTATGTGTCCATGTCATGTGATAACGATAAACGGTACTTTTAAGATAGATAAAGACAAAACGAATGTATTTTAATAAAACAATGATCAACCTTAGCGGAACGGTCAAAGAATAAACATTTTATACAGGTCCCTATATTTATTTTTAATAAATTAATTATGGCATTTACTGTGTCATTTTAATTCGTGGTTTTTGAAAAAAAATGTATAGATATCTCGCTTTAATCAAAAATTAAGTATAAGTTAATATTAAATTGTTATTAGTGCAACTACAACTTCTATAAATTATTATTGTTATAATGACTACAACAAACTATTAATTTTAAAAGGTACTTCAATATTTTTTTATTAGGTATTCATTTTTTATCATATAAATTTAATGGGGTACTTATTTTTTTATAACTACACAGATTTAATTATATTAATAATAAAATTGTCTGCCTTGAGATAGCAATGCTCATGGATTAGCAGCCATCATGATTAGTCAATGCGAGAGATTAAACTATCCATCACATTTATTTGTCAAATCCTCTTTTATGTTCTCAAATCATTCCTCATTTTTTATATGAATTATTAGTGCATCTAATTTTTAAAATAATAAAAAACAGCTATTTTGGAATTATATGACATAAAAACGTATATATATAAGATAGATAAAATCAACGAATACTCATTAAATATAAGGGTGCGTCAATGGAGTGGGAAATTTTAAAAGCAGATTTATTCTCTTACTGTTGGAGTTAGAGGGTAAAATCAAATGATACATTGTTAGTCATTCATGGCCATTTAGTAAACATGGAGCAGTGGTCCGGTGCATATTCGATGTGAAATCATTTTCAAAAAAATGGCGAGTATGCTATAACTGTACAACAGTTATTTTGCGTCGTGGACAGGTACCGTCTGCTTATACCATAAACTTGTTGATTCAAAAGTGCGAGAAAACTGATTTCACATTAAATTTGAAACATCGAGTATCCAGAAGAACAGTAAAAATATTAAAAACATTGACAGTGTTAGAGTTGCTGTAACGTGTATCTCACGACGTTTAGCCTGGAAAGACTCATCTACATTGAATATTAGTAATACATTGGCATATCGAGTATTACATAATGATTTAAATTGTCATCCATATAAAATTCAAATTCTTCAGAAGTTAAAAGATACTGATTTGCCTACTCGAATAAATTTTTGTGAAGATATGCTCGCACGTTTGGATGAAGATGAAAACATTATTCATGATTTATTAATGTCAGATAAAGTGCCTTTTTATTTATACAGCTATGTAAACAAGCAGAATAGTTGATATTGGAGTGCTCAGAACCCATTTGAATCACATTAAAAACGCAATATAGACTGAAAGGTACTGTATGATGTGCACTTTGGTTTTTCGGAATTATAGGACTATTCTTCTTCGAAGATGACAGCAAAAATGCCATAAATGTTAACACAGCCCGCTAACTAAACCGATTATAACATTTATGATGCAAAAATTAATTCAATTTCCATAAATCACATGGTTTCAGCCAGATGAGGCTATAAGTCATACAGGTAGAGTGTTCACGGATGCTATAAGAGCGCTCTTTCTGAACCTTTTCCAAAAATGGAGATGTTGTTTGATCAGCAAGATCCGCAGATTTGAAGGTCTGCGATTATCTTCTTTGAGTAAAGAGAAAGGTGTAATCGATTGTCCATTCACTATCCTTATACTTAAATTAAAAATCCAAGAAGCAAATGTAAGGATCAGATATTTCAAGACGAGTAATGGAAATTTTCCGAATAAGATTATAAGAATGCGTGCACCGAAATTTTGAAACAAGCGTTATTTTAAAAAAATAAAATTACCCATTGTATCTAAGAACAATTTTTATCAATTATTGGATTTAAAACGTAAAAAACATTTCTGTATTTAAAATGTTACAAAACTATAAAATATGAATAATTGCAAGTTTATCACACGACGTCACTCAATTATATATTTTTCATGATATTAAATACAAATTAATAATTCTAAATATGTTGAAAAGTTTATTATACTTCTTGGAATTATATCTTTTATAGGGGAAGTTACGGAATAAAAAAGTTATGAAAGTGCTCGAAGATTAAAAACATTATAGTACATTAAAATTTATTGAATTAAATCGTATTATTTCCCCTTAAATAAAAAACGTAACAACTGTTATACATGAATTCAGACATTATTCGAATACATTCATAAAAAGTACAGGAAATATTTTTAAATAGAAACATTTATGAAATGTTAATTCAAGAAAGCAGATTTCAAGCAAAATACGGGGGTAGAGTGAAAATTACCCGTGTTTGCCAAGAAAATATAATTTTTTTGTGCAAATTCTTTTTTAAAAGGTAATCTCCTTTTGGAACGATGGATTTAATTCAACGCATTTCCAATTTTTTATCGTTACCGAGTAGTACGGTTTGTCAAACTCTTCAAAGTAGGCATTTATAGCAGCCATGACTTCCGAATTAGATGTAAATATTTTACTTTTAGGCCATTTCTTCAAGTATGGAAACAGAAAAATGTCACACGGTACCAAATCTGGAGAATATAGTCAATGTGCAAGCAATTTGTAGTAGAATTCATGCAATTTTGCCCTCACAATTGTTGATTTGTGAGTCGGTGCATTGTTATGATGGAAGAACACCTGTTTCTATGCTAAATGATAACGTTTTTTCTTGATTTAATCATTGATCTGGTCCAATAATGATACACAGTAGGCTTCTGTTATTATTTTCTCTTTTTCAAGATAGTCGATTAGCAATATTCCATGTGCATTCCAAAGAACAGTTTCCATAACGTTTCAAGTTGATACAATTATTTTTTGCTTTCTTTGTTGCACGTTCTCCAGGAGAATTCTATTGTTTTGACTAGAGTATCGTTTCAGCTGTATGATAATGGATCCATTTTTCATCAACGGTTATGTATCAACACAAGAATTCATGTCGATTACGTTTAGACATCGTTAAAAACTCCTTTAAATTGTTCGTTCGAATACGTTTTTGATCTACTGTGAGCAAACGCGTCACCCATCTGGCGGAAAATTTTTTTTTATGCAAATGATCATGTAAGATGTTCCGTACACGTTAATTTGAAATACCTACTATCTCAACTAACTCATGCAATTAGATTCTAGGATCATTTAAATCAATATCATTGATTTTTCCAATCATCTCTTCAGTAATCATCTCAATTGGACGACCTGGCCGTTCTTCATCACAAACGCTTGTAGGACCACATTTAAATTCATTGAACTAATATCTGACGGTTGTTGACGAAGGTGCAGTGTCCCCGTAGACAGAGTGCAATTTTTCTTCAAACGTTTTTCCAACCAAAAATAGAAATCTCAGCACTGACCGATACTGATTTTTTTCCATAGTTAGAAAAGAGCAATAGTTGTTTTTTTTGAATGACGAAACTAAACCAATTAACGTGTTATCCTCAAATACTGACAGCAGTAGTTCGAATGATAATGCTGTTAACAGGTATTGTAGTAATGCCATCTCTTGTCAAACACGGATAGTTATCACTCTACTCTCGTAGTAGAAATAAATATTTTTAATAAAAACTAGCTTCCAACCATCGTTTCAAAATGATGCTTCATGTTTATAGCAAACAATTGTTGCATTCAACTGATAAAATTGATTCAAAACTATTTTATTTATTACGGTGGTAGAAAAATAATTGCGATTTTTATTTTCTAAATTTTAACCTTAATTTTTTTCAATGAAATTGTCATTTCATCGTATTCATGTTAATATCAATTTAAAGTGCATTTTTCATTCTGTATATTGGTAACTTCGACTTTGGTTTTATTATTAATTTTCCTTTAAAATTGGGCTATTAAACTAAAGATGGAAAAGAAGCAAGTAAGAGAAATTTTTTTACAAGTTCAAACAAAACGGGTGGTAAAACAACAGAAACTGCTCATAAACTAAAGATGCTTTTGATGTGGGTACTGTTAACGAAAGTACTGTGCAATGGTGGTTACAAATTTTCGAATTCTGGACGAGATTCTTGAAGATGAAGAAGATCGCGAGCGTCTTTCTTCAGTTCAAAACGACCAACTGAAGGCATTAGTTGAATCACTCTGCACAACAATTCGAGAGCTAGCACAAAAGCTAGATGTTAGTCATCCAACAGTTTTATATCACTTAAAACTACTAATTAAAAAAATGTATATAAATTTATAGGTCATAAACCGCAATTATTTTTCTACCAATATAATATTAACGTTTAGTATTTTGTACACTTTCCTGATGTCATTATAATATTTGTGCGAAAATAAAACCATGTAAACTGGATTATTATTAGTTTAAATTTATTAATAATTTGTTAAATGTAGATGTACATTTTTTTCTATAAATTATCAGTTAATTAACAAATATTAAAATCATTAGTAAAAACATCACCGGTACATTTATCCTACATAACAGAATGTTTTTATATATTTGTATACATATAAATAACGCATATAAAGTATAAAAGATAATTAATTTTCATGTAATTTACAGCTGTGGTTCAGTAGGTGGAAAAGAAGAATGTATTCAGAAAGAAGATCTATCAAAACAATATCCTGAGTGTTGTGAGCAGCTTATATGTCGTTAACGACTGTTAATTTTGGATAAAAAGAATTTACACGAGTTTTCGATTTGATTAATTAGTTGTAAAATCGAAATGTTTTTGAATAAACAAAATAAAGGATATTTAATTAAGAGATGTAAATTGAATGTATGTAAATATTTTTAGTCAAATAAAATCATTTTTATAAAAAAACATTTTGCTTGTACTATATTTTTTTTCAGTCTACATTCCCTTTATTTTTTCATTCTTTTATAATCTATTTAAAATCATTTTTCTTTGCTATAAAATTATCAGATTTAAATTCAATTATATATTTTATTGATTTTTATTGTTGTAATTAATTTCGTACAAAATTTACTTTTACAACGATCTAATTGATGTATTGTTTTAAAAGTTCTCATTTTTAATAACTTTTAATTATGGTTAATTGAAATAACAGACAGTAAATTAAAGCTATGATTTCAAATAAAACGAGGTATACAAAATATTAGAAATTTATTTTTAAATTCTTTCTTCTATATGAAGTTTAAATTCAATTACATATATTATTAATTTTTATTGTTGTAAGTCATTTCGCGCATACAATTTAAGACTTAATCTAATTGCCGTATTAAATTGAATTTTCCCATTTTTAATAACTTTTAATGATGGTTACTTGAAATAACGGACAGTAAATTAAAGTTATTCTTTCAAATAAAAGCAGGTATATAAAATATTGAAAATTTATTTTCATATTTTGTTCTTTCTATATATACATAGTAAAGTAAAAACGACTCTGTTATAACAACGTTAATGTTATGACAAAATGAAATAAATATTTATATTTTTCGATAAATTGTCTTTGTTTTTGTAAATTATTAGTGTTAATAAACAGTGTTATCTCTATAATCTTGAAAAAATATTTAGAGGTCATTTCTGACACTGCGGATAAAATCATGTTCACAAATGAATTTTTTTCTCCTCACTAACCACATAAAAAAATTCCTGATTAAAAAAATATTCAATAAATTATCATTTATTATTTTTGATTGTTGCTTTTACAAATTCTATAGAAATGCTATTATCCTCAGAGAGCCACGGTACACAAAAGTTTGACATTCTTAAAATTGAGCCTTTATACGAGGGTGGTCCCAGAAGTATCCGGCCTGACATAGAGATGGCGGTAGTTGTTTGAAAAATATCACTGTATTAGAAAGTACACAATCTATAAAGCATATGTTTCAAGTTTGAGGACGCCACTTTGTTTAGTATTTGTTTGGCAGCCATCAATAGTGAACGTTTTCAGTGAATTTGTGAAAATGGAGAAAATTGGTCATCGTTACGTGATACAATACTTTTATTTGAAAGGCCTCAGCCCAACCAATACAAAAGCTGAACTGGATTCTACTCTGGGTGAGTCTGCTCCTTCGTTTACAACAGTGAAATATTGGGTAGCAGAGTTTAAACGAGGCCGTACGAGCTGCCAAGACGAGCATCGCAGTGGTCGACCAAATGAGGTGACGACTCCAGAAATGGTGAAGAAAATCCACAAAGCGGCACTGGATGATCGTCGACTAAAAGTGCGCGAGCTAGCAGACATAGTAGGCATTTCAAAAAGTGCGGTACATCGCATATTATCTGAAAATGTGGACATGAGAAAGCTGTGTGCAAGATGAGTGCCGCGTTTGCTCACACTCGAGCAAAAACAGTGTCGTGAAGATGTTTCAATTGAGTGTTTAGCGAAGTTTCACAGCAACAAAGCAGAATTTTTCCGCCGTTTCATAACCATGGATGAAACATGGGTCCATCACTTCACATCCGATACAAAAGAACAATCAAAACAATGGACTAAAAAGGGAGAACCGGCTCCAAAGAAGGCGAAGACCGTTTCATCTGCAGGCAAGGTCATGGCGTCGGTTTTTTGGGATGCGTGTGAAATAATTTTCATTGACTATCTTGAAAAAGGAAAAACTATCAACGGCGAGTATTATGCGAACTTATTGCAACGTTTGAGTGAAGAAATCAAGCAAAAACGGCCGCATTTGGCTAAGAAGAAAGTGTTGTTTTATCAAGACAATGCACCAGCTCACAAATCCGTTATTGCAATGGCCAAAATTAATGAATTAAAGTTTGAATTGCTACCTCATGCACCCTATTCGCCAGATTTAGCCCCCTCGGATTATTTTCTGTTCCCAAACTTGAAAAAATGGCTGAGTGGTCAAAGATTTCCCAACGATGAAGAAGTGATGTCGGCAGTTAATGGGTATTTTGAGGAGCAAGACAATTCTTATTATAAAAAGGGTATCAAACTTATTGAACATCGCTGGGAAAAGTGTATAGAGCTGAAAGGAGATTATGTTGAAAAATAAATATATTTTTTTCCAAAATTTTTGTGTTTTCTTTGTTGGGTCGGGTACTTCTGGGACCACCCTCGTGTATATATATATATATATATATATATATATATATATATATATATATATATATATATATATATGAGGTAAGTTTTTAAAGTAAGGTCCGTTTTGTAACTGCAGCTGATTAAACATGAATGATATGACTGTGTATTTGCAAAAGCTTTACATTATTCATGTGCTAGCTCTAAGCCATTTTGTGTCCGTCGGATTTTTGTTTGATGCCACGTGCTGGTAGTTCAAAAATCAATAGTTCAACAATGAATAATCCTGCCAACTGCAAGATTCGTGCTGTGATCGGGTTTTTGGTAGTAAAAAACAACAGTGCTGCCAAAATTCACAGGCAACTTTGTCAAGTGTGATAGCCAAGTGTTATGAGTGACAATGGTATTTAGGTAGTTGTTTGGCAATGATCAATAGGTCAATTGGTGGTTAAGCAATGGTGTCGTTTATGTAAAAAAGAGCGAACGAATATTCGTGATGAAGAACGTAGTGGACATCCTAGTGCGATGACAGATGACTTGATGGAAAAAATAAATATAAAAGTTTCAGAAAATTGTCGTTTCACAATATCGTATTGAATTTTAAAAGTTTTACCGGCAGTTATTTATTGTACTGTAACAGAAAATCTGGGCTCTAAAAAAATATGTGCCAGATGGGTATCAAAAATATAAATCAACACACACAAACAAAACATATGGATTTACCTAACAAAATTTTGAAAGTATAGAAAAATGAAAGGACTACTTTTTAGGTACATTGTGATTGGAGACGAGACCTGAATTTCCTACACAAACTTTAAATCAAAGAAGAGATAAAATACTGAAGACAGGAGTTACTGATTGGTTCAAGTCATAGACGGCAAATTTATTTGAAAAATACGTTAAGTCAATGGTGACTGTGTGGTGAAATAACGTATGTATTAAGATGTCTTTTTCCTATAATAAATATTTTTTATCATTGATGTTCTTTCTCTTATTATTGAACAGATCTTACTTTAAAAACGCGCCTTGTATATATGTGGGAATTAAGGCCACGCCACTGGTCTCCGGCAGACACGAAGGGCATAGTAAAAAAACAACATGGCCGCTAGTGGATGCTGAATGAAAGTGGAGTGCAGTGTAAGACAACAAAAGTAAAGTATTATTAAATTTGCTATTGTAATTAATGTGATTATTATGATTAATCAATACATTTATATATCATGTTTCTTTCTTTTAATTAAAATCCTACATACACACACACACCCATATATATATATATATATATATATATATATATATATATATATATATATATATATGTATATATGTATATATATATATATATATATATACAGAGGAGTCTAAAAATGTATACACACTTCAACGTAAAAAATATCTGCATAAAAGCTTTATTACTAAAATTTTTCAGATAACAAGAGATCGATGTGGATCATCGTTGACTTCTACAATCACAACAGGTGCTCAAAGTGTTCACCATTAGTGTCAAAACACTTCTGATTTTGGTGCACTACAATACGAGCAATGTTGGTCAAAGTTCTCGCTGTGATTGCTGCACAAAACATTTCAATTTCTTCCCATAGAGCAGTGCACCAAAGCAATTGGTTTTCTACGATATACCACATCCTTTAGGTTCCCCTACAAATAGAAGTCGAGTGGTGTTAAATCTAAAGAACATGGATGAAACTCAAGGTAGGTTCTCATATCTCGGTGGTAGCGTGGCGGTGCGCCATCTTGTTGCGTCTAAACTGCTCCAAAACCATAGCCGAGGAAGCAGGACTTGTTGCTGTGCGAGACATCCTAGATCTTTCCTTCTGCATATCACACACGGTACCAAATTTATTTCAAATTTACCACGAATGCATGTAATTGTCTGGCGTGTTGAAGATCCTGTTTCAAACGCAGACCATCCATTTGTCCGCGCATCCATTGTAGTTGTACTTCACACACATTCTTCAATTTAAAATACCACTTCAAAACGGTACTATGTTGCTCGAACAACAACTGGCTCTATTATTTTGTTTGATCGTCTTGCTAGTCGTATGACGACTCTAGCATTCGAGTGATCAACGACACCTTTTGGGAGATCATACTACACATTCCACCGTAATTCATTTCAACCATTTAGAATGTAAATATATAACTTCTATTATAGTGTGTAAATATTTTTGGGACCCTCTGTGTACATATGTATATATATATATATATATATATATATATATATATACACGATAGTCAGCTTATGACTTTAGAAATTATTTTATCCGCCATTTTGATTTTCCGTAATTTTTTACAGTTTTTTGTGATATTTCATCAGTGTAAACGTGAAAAATTCGTTGTATCGTTTTACGGCATCGTAACTTCTGTAATTTAATTCTACACAAATTGAATGATAATACAAATTTTCATCAGAAAATCATTATGAGTGATCAAGCTCATTTTGACCTCAGTGGTTTTGTTAATAAGCAAAATTCCCGGTATTGGGGTAGTGAAAATCCTCGGTTAATTTATGAACGACCATTGCATCCTCGTAAAGTGACAGTGTGGTGTGGAATTTGGTCAGGACGTGTCAATGGATTTTATTTTTTCAAACATGATACTGATAATGGTATAACGGTGAATGTTAATAGTTTACAGAGGCATGATTATCACCTTTTTGTACATCAAATGAATGAGTTTGGCTTACAAAACATTTTTTTCTAATAAGATAGGGCTACATATGACGCAGTACGATACACAGTCACAATGTTAAAGAGTGTAATTACAAGTCAATTAATTTCCAGAAACGGGGCCATTGATTGTTTGCCAAGATCTCGTGATTCGACAGCTGCTGATTTTTTTCTTTTGAACAGCTCCGACTACTGAACAGCTTAAGAACAATATCAGAGAAGCTGTGAACGGAATACCTCGAAATATATCGAAAATACTCGCATATGTACCGTAAAAGGTGGTCATTTGACGGATATTATATTCCACACAATTGCAAGATCGAAATAAAATATTTATCGAATATTAACAAATGTTTTTATTTATTGTGAAAATAATTTCAATTTGAAGTTGTAAAGTTATAAATTGGACACTTATATATATATTGCCACTTATAACAAAATATTTTTCTTCAACACTTCTCCAAAATTTTACTATTTTTTATCTGGTATTCACGGTGAAAAAATAATTATTTTATAAAAATATTCAGAGCTTTTATCTTTCTTCAAAAAAGTGGGATAAAGTTGACAATTTTTTTGAAGTTGAAAATTTTTTTGTCAGTAATTTTTTAAGAATAAATAATAGCTTCTCGGAACTAAGTCAGGGATGTAAAATAGACGATCCAAATTTATAAAACCACAACCTCCTTATTAATAGTTAAAAACGACACTGAGGCATTATTGTCCAATAACAACACAATGACTTAACAGTTTTTTTATGACACCCGGTATTTTCTGCATCAAATACCCATAGTATTTTCCAATATCAGTGATATTTCATTTTTAAAAATTAAATAATAAAATATAATATATTTTAAGATTGTGTCACTGTTTCCTTCTTTGCTTCCAACGATCTCAAATAACTTCATTGCATTCACAGGATGATTCAATTAAGGCTTCCACACGAAAGTTTGAAAAAAATCTCAAAAATTAAAAATATGCTTTTTTAAAATTTTTGCGATTTTTCATATTTACATGTGTAAACCGAAATTAAATCGCATACATAATCTTCTAGAAAGCGATTCTTCTATGATAGTAAGTATGATACACAAGATTCAAATTTCAGTGAGATATTATTTTCTTTTTCAATATTAAAAAAAATTGGTACCTATCTTACTCTGACATTGTTCTTTAAAGATATAGTAATTTTTGAAAGTCCACATCTTGATAGTATTTGCTTTGTTTTTAAAAATACATTTTGCAATACTCTTGCCTTTAGTAAATCGATTGCTTCGAGATAACTTCCATAGATTTCTCTTATAGGTTGTACTTAATCGTTTCTTTTTCTGAACGAGACAGTTTAGGAAATGAATTGTTGTTAATAAAAAAAGTTTGTTTTTACGTTGTGTATACAAGAAATACACAGTATTGAAACTTTGTTTCTTTGTTTAGTTCTTAGGTACTTTTTTTATCAGAAATATACTTATCATTAAAGTACTCTATTTTAAACATTTTCAGAAATATGAAAAAATATACCTAATATTTTCTCGCCGGTACCTCACGTACATATAACTAAATGCAACGGAACGCATTTTTCTATCACAATTTAACATTAATTAACAAATATTTTAATTTCTGACTGAAAATGATTCAACATTTCTTAATTTATCTCTTCCAGTATAATTATTAGAACGAACAATTTATAGTGAATTAATAAATTTATTAAAATTAAAAATTGCTCCATAATCAATATTCAAAAATTATAAAGATTCGAGTATATCTTCAGACGAGTTAAACTTATTCACAGCAGTTCGTAGTTATCTGAGTATAATTCGGTTCCCAGTAAAGGTTCTTACTGAATGCCTGGTTGGTTATTGAGGTTTCAGGGTGCTTCAACAGCTAAGGCCATTAGCACCTGAACACAAATTATAATTAAAAACATATCCCGTTTGCGCACTTGATTTCGAATCATCCCTTAATTCGAAACGCTAAATTATAAGTGTCAAATGCTTAATAATATTCCATTAAAACAATATTTGTCACAATAAGAAGTAAAAAACACATATGTCGTTACTGGAAATCTCACTATTTAAGAAATAGATGTATGAAAGTGATTGTTTTTGGAGATAATAAGATTCTTCATATTACGAATGATAATGAAGGGGATAGATAAAATAATAAATGAAAGTTACGATGTTTGATGAAAGTAATAAAAAAAATATATACAATTACTAGTCTGTCAAACATAATAACAGTCGTCAAGAAAATCTGTCTTTGACTGATACTCAAGTGAATAGTTAGTTAAAAAATCTCACAAAATAAATAAAAAAAAATAAAAAAGATTTTTCAGGCACGAAAACCGGTGACCGGTCCAAATAAAGTAACAAGAGAAAAAAGAAACAGATTGTATCTGAAATGCGGAGAAAAAAGTTAAAGATGAATGAATTTTCTTTATGCATGTTGAATCCTATTCCAACACTTGAGTAAAATAAAATTAAATTAATTATGCAGAGTATATAAGCAGGAATAAAGATTAATCTGTTTCTAAACCGGGATCATGACTCAAATACATATACCATAATAGAAAGTTTGAGAAATTAAATGTAGAAAGTAACAGATTTTTGAGATAAATTTAATGATGGCGAATAAAACATTGACTTATTTTAGATAAATAAATTAGTTTGAATTTAAATTGAAGTTTTTATTTTTGTCTTGCACACAAAACCTAAATATTTTCAAAATGCATTTTTAAAATTTGTAAAATGTCATATTTCAGTAATTTAAAATTCTAGGGACAACCAGCCTCGAGGCAAAGCAGGTTGTCACAATTTACTTATTTTTTTAAATTGAATATATAAATACTTCCCTTTTTGGAGGAATATTTGTAATCTTATATGAAAAGAAAATTATGCTAAAAATATTCCGAAATTTCGTTTTAAAAAAATTACAGAACTCACAATTTTAAACGTGTAGAAACTATACACAGTATCTCTTATTTCTTCAATTTTATAAATTCTTGTGCAATTATAATAAAAAAATCAGGCAAAAAATGTAATTCCTTTGATTCTGATCTTTTGATTCTTCTTCTAACGTATTGTTATACTTGCAGCTTGTATTTGTAAAATAATTGGATTTAAAACAATTAGTTTGGATAATCTAAGAACAGAAACGAATTAGTTTTAATACAAAAAATAATTATACATTTTCTGATATTTGAAGCATATAAACATTTTACAGCATTAATAGGTTCCGTTCCTGAAAGTATTTTTTCTTAAAATGTTTTCATTTTATTTTTTTAAAAATAATGAATATAGTTATAAAGCGACGAATATAAAGTAAAATTATTTTTGATTCAAAAATATTATTTACTATTTCAATTTTTAAAAATCTGTAGAGATTTATAAATACAACCAAGTTAATAAAATTTTCAAGATTATTCCTATTTATTACATTATTTATTTATTTATTTATTAATTCTGCAGCTTGATATGAATTTTAAAATCAATTTACTACACTTGATAAATTTTAATTAGAATTTGCAATATTTATATATATATATATATATATATATATATATATATATATATATATATATGTATATGTATATATATGTATATGTATATATATATATATATATATATATATATATGTATATATATATATATATATATATATATATATATATATATATATATATGTATGTATGTATACATAAAATATCACGTTATCAAATATAAATTTAAAATAAATATTAAAAACATATTACCGATTGTTTCAATTATTTATTTGTATAGTTTATGAACAAATTAAAAATTATGTACAACTTTATCAAAATGTGTTAGATCACACATTAAACAAAAATTGAATAGTTTTATGTTGTGATTGTTAGATGGTTTGTAAGTTGATAGATTATGTAAGAACGGTAAAAAAAGAGACGAATAATAACTAAAATACTACACATTTCTATATATTTCTCGTAGATGATTCAATTTATGCTTCCACATGAAAGTATTAAAAAATCATGTTTTTTTTTAATATTTTCATGTGGAATACTAAATTGAATCATCTATTGGGTTAGCCAAAATTAATTGCGTTTTTTTTTCTAATAGATGGACATACATGTCTTGAAATGTAACTAACTTCATTCTAAACGGTAAATTCATTATGTAACTTGACAGATGACAGTTGAAGCTTGTTTTAGAAAAAAGAAAGTTCACAATTCCGTCGACAATTGTTTTTTTGCTGTCGATTTTAAAATGGAAAATCAAAAAGAATATTTTTGTCATATTTTGCTGTAAAACTTCCAAAAAGGAAAAACTCAATGCAAGGTCCATAAAAACGTATGTGATTTGTATGGTGAAGATGCTTTAAAACTAGGGAAGTATCAGAATTGGTTTACTAAATTTCGGTCTGGAAATTTTGATGTTAAAGCTGCACCACGCTTAGGAAAGCCAATCGAAGTTGAAGATGACAAAATAAAGTAATTGATCTAATCTAATCAACGTTTAATGATACGATCGATTACTGAGAGTCTTAACATACCAAAATTGAGAGTTGAAACCATCTAAAACAACTTGGAGATGTTATTAAGGTTGATATTTAAATACCACACGAGCTCAAGAAAATTCATCTCACTAAATGTATTGAAATCTTCGATTCTCTCTTGAAACTTGAAGAAAACGATCCATTTTTGAAACGTATGATAACAGGCGATGAAAAATGGATCGTCTAGAACAACGTTGAATGAAAAAGATCGTAGAGCAAGCGTGATGAAATTGCTCAAAGCACTGAAAGGTAGTAATTCACCAAAAGAAAATTATGCTGTTAGTCTGATGAGATTTTGAATGTTTTGTGTATTTCGAGCTGTTTCCAAAGAACCAAACCATTAATTCGGACGTGTTCTGTCGTCAACTGGATAAATTAAATGATGCCATCAAACAGAAGCGTCCAGAATTGGTAAATCGCGAAAATGTTACGTTTTACCCTGATAACGCTAGACCACATTCAAATTTGGTTAGTCGTCAAAATTTGTTGCAGCTTGGATGAGATGTATTACCAGATCCACTATATTCGCCAGATCTGGCTATCCATCCGACTACCATTTGTTTAGTTCATCGCCTTGAATGGTAAAACCTTTACTGCTGATGAGAACACCAAATCGTTCTTGGAACTATTTTTTTACCAAAAAAGATAAGAACTTTTCTGAACTCGGAATCAGGAAGTTGCCTGAAAGATGACAAAATCTAATCGAACAAAATGGATAATATACGAGTATTGTTTAATAAAGTTTTTATTTCACATGAAAAATTCGCCTTTTATTTACATATAAAACAAAACGCAATTACTTTTAGGCCAACCCAATATATTAGAAGTGTTATTCTATCTTCCTCCCGCTCACTCATTATTTATGTCAAGTTCTAACTCATTTCTCCTGAAACTTTTAAAGCTATTATCATATCAACCATAATTGCATATTGCCAGAATTCTGTCACGTTTTCAATTACAAATAATATGTTAAAAGTAGCAATTATTAAGATTAAATATTTATAATTTTCAAAATGTAATACATATTTATGATTTTATTCATATTTAAGTATCATTTATAAACTATTAATATCAAATAATAATGTAATATAATGTCAAATAATGTAATTTAAATTTGAAAACAAAACATGTTCGTAAAATCGAACTCAAAACAAATTCAAGCTTAAAAGTGCGAATAAAAAATAACTTTAGGAGAAATTATCCGAAAAAATCATTTTTATATTCATATTTCAGATCCAGGATATTATTGTTTCAGGTAAATTATTCGAGAGAATACTTCTTTAAAAATTTTTTTCAAATTTGATGACTGTCCAGTCATCAAATTTGTCTCAATACATTAAGTGCAGAATAATTCATTGTCCTATTTCATTTCATGATAAATCGAGGATTGTAAAATGAAATAATAAAATTTATCATACTTTCTAGTTTGAAAAGTAAGATTACAGGAAAATTAAATTTAATAATTTAACTAAACAATTACAAAATTTGTTATAATTATCGAAATTTTACAAGATTTTAAATATATATGTATATATACACTCGTCCCTCAATTTACTCGGGTTTTTGTTAGCCGAGTTTTTTTTATGCGGCAAATTATACCTCTATTTACGCTGCACTTTTTATACGCGGTATTGATTTATGCGATCTCATTTTACGCGTCAGATAGATTTCATTTTATATAATTTTTCATTGTATTTATTATATATGAAATTGACGCAAATTCTTACTTGAACGTATAAAAGCACGGCAGTGCAGTACAAAACATGCTCAGGGAGACGTCACATTGCCTTAACAATCATCTTTACGATTCTTATTTATAGCCAGAAAGTATATTTTCCTAGAAGTTTTAAAAGTAGGTAACAAGTGTATACAAGTGACACTGAATAAAATTTATCTACTTTTGTTTTCTAAAACGTCATTATTTTTGTTTTAATTTGTGTGAAATAAATATGTGCCTCTACAACTTTACTAGCTTTTATTTCCAATATTTTTTTCTATTGTAGACAGACTCAATTTACGCGATTTTCATTTACGTACAACGAATTCACGTGGAACGGATACTCCGCGTAAATTGAGGGACGGGTGTATATATATATATATTATTCTAACAAGAGGATTCTTCTTCAAACGTTTTTAAAAATATTGAAATTCTTATCTGTATAGAGTAGTACTCTTATTCAATATTTCATATATTTAACTACAATATTTACTTTCAATAAGAATACTTTATCTAATAAACTGATCAATGAAACTATAACAGTCATATTTTCTTCCTGTGTTTTCATTAAGTATAAAAAGTTTCACCGTTGATAAGTATTTACATACTAAAATTATTTTTCAAATAAAATTGTTTATCATCTAGTATATAATACATTGGATTAAAATAAATTAAGAATGTTTTTTTTATGTAATCTTCTTGAATTTCAATAAAGTTAAGATATCGCTATCACAAATTACTCTTGGTTCTTGCTATGTAAAGAAGCAATTTAATTAATATTGAATGTAAGTATTTTACAGTGCGTTGAAATATACACGAATAATATTAAACGTGCAATTTAATCTTGGTTCACGTGCAACTTTAATCTTTTATACGTGTGCTCTTCAACGACGATGGTATTATTTTATTCGTCGAGTTCATATTAGCATATTATAATATTGAAATATGCCAGTACACATATACAAACACACACACACATATATATATATATATATATATATATATATATATATATGTATATATATATATATGTGTGTGTGTTTGTGTGTGTAATAGTACAAGATAAGGAAGGAACAAAAAGAAACCCGAAGGAAAAAAGTACCTAACGGAATTCTACAAAAATTTAGCTTTGAAAACAAATGACATTTTTTTCATATATACACTACCGTCCTGGTGAAAATGAGGATATTTACATTTTTCATTAAAAATGAATTTTTTATATCGCTTTATTCGTTATGAAATAATGTATTCATTTATATTAATAATAATTCATAATTTCATTTAGATTCCTTGATAATGAGGCCTTAATTAACCCTTCTATAGTGTTCTTCGAGAAATCGTAAGGAAGAAAAGGGATATATACAGAAAATATGTAGCATATCTACACGAATACAAGGATTTCGGGCGGACTGAAGCCAGTGTTTTATTAAGAGGAACGGGTAAAAATATTTTGATTGTGTAAAAAAATCTTACACCTCAAATAAAAGCAGAGTTACAAAAACATAATCATTTATTATATCAACAAAAAGACACACTTGTAAGTGCAGCTAAGCAACAACTCATTTGTATGATGCTTCAGCTACGACTACTGCACTCGCCATCTTCACACCCAAATCAATCATCGGCAACCTTTTGGCTGTATCGTATTTCTACATGTACAATATGGGCTGTCATATAGACACACAACAATTCGGCGCCACGTTCAATAACACACATATGTATACAAGTGGACACCGAGGGTGTTGTAAGTCAACTCTATAAAAATTAAGATACGCAACCAAACCAACATTATGAGTCTACACACACACACACATGCTCAATTCGACAGCCTGATTTCCTATTTAATAAACATATCTACGATTATGGACCAATTCTTTATTATGATCGTGGCTTAATTTCGGGGCGATTTTCTAATGAAGAAAAGCATATGTACATAAAGTTCTTCACTAGGATTTGAGCTTAACTTGACCTAAATTTTGTCATAACAAGGGATATCGACATCATTTTTAGTATTTATAAAATTGTATATAATTTTTATTCTATAATTTCAAGTAATTTTTTTCAATTCTTTAATTGATTATGAATAATTCATTAATACTGTTATTACACAATACTGTAATTATATCTCAATAATGATAATTGCATAAAATTCTAATTTAATGAGATTAGTCATAGCAAAAAGTGTTGTTTTTATTAATAATATTAGGTTGATGCAAAAATAATTGCGGTTTTTCCGTATCGAATATAGAGACGCATATATCAGTTAAAATTTATGTTTATGAATCAAAATAAAGACCACTAACGAGCACAAATTCCTTCAAATTTGTTTATTCATATAAGATAGAATTCTGGAGTCCTGGAATTAAAGAATTAATCAAAAGCGCTTTGAGATGATGTTTGCTTTTTGAAAACCTTCTCTCGTAGAAAATTACTTAAGTTTTTAAAAAATAATAATCTGTCGGAAATAGGTCCGGAAAATAAGGCGGGTGAGGTAAGATTTCATAACTAGTTTCATGTTATTTGGTTTAAAATCATTTGAGACTTGTAGTCAGGCGTTGTCATGAAGAAGAATTGGACCCCTTCGATTGACTTATGTTGGCCGTAAACGATGCAACTTCTCAGGCACTTTTTCAATTTCCTGACAATATTTTTCTGCTGTTATAGTTTCACCAGGGTTTAAGAACTTGTAGTGAATGATGTCACTTGCCGATCACCAAACAATGGCCATAATCTTTTTTCAAGAAGTTTCGGTTTAAGAAACTGTTTTGGTGCTTCTCTTCGGTCAATTCATTGTGAATGAACGTATACAATTGTTATAAAGAATCGAATTTTCATCACATGTTACAATGTGATCACGAAAGGGATCATTTTTGCTACGCAAAAGAAGCGCAGAGCAGAGTTCGTAACAACGAATTGGTTGATGTTAGTTTAGTTAATATGGTACTCATTTATCCAGCTTTTTTGTTTTCCCAATTAGGCTCTGATGTGCAATAACTGTGTAATGATCAACATGGCTTTCTTCTGCCACCTCTCGAATTGTTTTACGTGGGTATGCTTTAATAATGGTTCTTAAATCATTATTGTCTATAACTGCAGGACGTCCATGATCCTCCTTATCATCAAGGTTTCAGTTCTCTTAAGAAATTTTTGGAAGTGTTGAGCTATACATTCACTAATTGACTCTTCGCCAAAAATAAATTTGATATTTCGAGCAGTTTCTGTGGCTTTACGTCTCAATTGAGACTCATACAACACATTCGAGCCAATTTATTTTTCTCTATGATTAATTTAATGAGTTATATACAATAAGACTAAAGAATGAAAACAATAAACATAAGGAGACATCAGTAGTGCTAATTTCATTGTTTACAATGATGTATTACATGACTATAACAAAAGATAACGGTAACTAGAAAAATCGGCACCAAACTAAAACTAATAAAAACCGCAATTATTTTTGCAACAACCCAATTATAATAAAATATATTATAAAATAATTATCAAATTTTCTAGATGAAAGGAAAATTTCGAAAATTATATTTTAATACAACAAAATAACTGACAAAATATCTTTTTGATAATAAAAAAAGTATACTATTGTATTTGTAAAATTAGTAAAGTGATATACTTCATTATTGAAGTGACTTTTGTTGTTAGACACTAGATGTCAGCTGTTTATGTTCCCTTTATAATTGATAACTTTTAACAAAATACAAGCGGCACTACTTTCATCTCATAATCGACTCATCATGTTTTATTTAATCAAGTTCAGGGCAGAAAACAATGGATGTGTGCAGCCGACTGAGCACTTTGTGTTCTCAATAGTAATTCAGGCTGAACGATGGTGGATACAGAATGGCTTAGCTGAGATACTCACTGTTTTAGTGAGCATACAATGTTTACATTCAGTTAAGTAACAATAGCCTAAAAAAATCTTTCTTTCCATGATAAATGATAATAAATTGATATAAGAATATATTTTTCAAATTTTAAAGAATTCAGTGTTGTTTTTGTGATATTTATGTAATATTTTGACAATTTTGATTGTTCTTTAGTTATAATAAATATGATGTTTTAGTTACATCAAACATGATTAATTAAGTTTTGGTTATACTAACATGACTAAAGAAAATTAGCATGAAATAACAGGCACATAAAGTTCCAGCACGAAATTCCGAAATAAAATAAATATTAAATCAAACAAAAAGCGATGCCTTTCAATATAAAGTGAGTATTCGATTCTGATTAAAAGAGCATGAGCAGTGAATTCTAATTTAATGCTATGCTAGCGTGTTAAAAAGAGCCATTGATATTGTTAAAAAAATGATGACAAAATTGATAAAAAAATCGTTACTATCTTTTTACAAAATAAAAGATTATTGGAATAACATTACAAGTTTCAGTAATTTATTTTCAGTATAATATAATGTTGCTCTAACTCAGCGTTTTCCAACATTTTTCTACGATAAAACACTTCATAAATCTTTAAATTTTAACAGAACACCTTGGTTATTTTGTAGGGTAAGCAAATATAAATAATAAATAAAATAAATGGGTAAATATAAACGTTAAGATAAAACAAACATTTGTTCTCACATGTTAATTATTAAAAAGAAGCACATAAAAATAGTAAAATAAACTATTGTCTATATATATATATAAATATATACATATATACTGTAAAATTACGTTCTTAACGACTTCGATGTTTTAAAGTCTTTGAATTACAAATTCTTTTGATATCAGGCACATTAATAGAAAGATGAGTTTTTTAGATCTGATGTAGCGTCGAGTTTGTTTCTGAACTTTAATTCGGTTGAAGCATAATATGAGAATCTTGCCTCGCATAAATATGTCGTTGTAAAAGTAACTATAGTTAAGTAACTATAGTCTAAAAAAAATTCCTTTTCATAATAAATGGTAATAAATTTATATAAAAACATATTTTTCAAATTTTAAGGAATTCAATTTTTTTGTGATATTTATGTAATATTTTGCCAATTTTGATTGTTCTTTAGTTATAATAAATATGATGTTTCAGTTATATCAAACATGATTAATTAAGTTTTAATTACACTAACATTACTACAGAAAATTAGTATGAAATAAGGGGGTCATAAATTTATTCATATGAAATTCCAAAATAAAATAAAAGTCAAATCAAACACTAAGCGTTGCCTTTCAATATTAACTGAGTATTTAATTCTGACAAAAAGAGCATGAGCAGTGAATTCTAATATTATATTAGCCTGTTAAAAACAGTCAATGATGTTCAGAAATATGTAGAGGACAAAATTGTTAAATAATCGTTACTAGTTTTTTAGAGAATAAAAGATTATTGGAATAACATTACAAGTGTCAATAATTTATTTTTAGTAGAATAAAATATTGCTCTAACTCAGCGTTTCCCAAAAGTTTTCTACGACGGAACACTTCACAAATCTTGAAATTTTAACAGAGCACCTTTCGATTTCTTTCTCTTCCCAATCGAACGATTTGAAAATTTTATGTATATGTATATATATATATATATTGAGTGAGGCAATTCAAAGTGTAAATTGTTACAGTTTATTTTCATTTTATAACTTGTCTATTTATGTTTCAATGGTAATAACAATTTTATTTTTTTTGTTTATAGCAGCGATAACAAAATGTTTTTGGTAATTTATTTTTCATGTATTAAAACAGTTAGCCTTCTCTAATAAATCAAACAATATCTTTTGCAAAAAGAGAGTTTCTTATTCATTTTTAACACCGCACCTTTATCCTGATCTACGACTTTGGCTATATATATATATATATATATATATTGTATTTGTGTATTAGTTGGATACTCACATACTTTACCTTCGTCCGAATACTTTTGATAGATCTTTATATGATATCGAAATCTATGTCATTTATTATAATAAATTCTTAAGTTTTGTTTTCCGGTATTTAATAAAAATATGTAATTTCTTCGATATAAAAGTTAAATTAAGAGAAAAATTATGTTTATTTATATTTGATATTAGATAATTGTTTATAGGAACACATGTATCAAATTTAGTATAATTGAACTTTTTGACTTAAATCAGATTATCCGTTTTTCAACAAAACAAGAAATGAAAACATGTTTATTGTACAAACATACTCTCTCTCTCTCTCACACACACACACACACATATATATATATATATATACTAAATCACGTAATCTCTGTTTTTCTTAAAAAAATAAACAAAAACTACAAACATATTTTGACAGACAAATTGTTATGTGAAAGAAATATATTTGATAAAGGGTCAATAGATTATCGTTCGGATTATTTGAACGTCTACCGAATTTCATGTTTGCACTACAACGAAATCAATCATTGAAGAGTAGTGCTCGGTCTGAAATGAACGGAAAAATTTTATTTTCATTCTTTTGCTTAAGCATTGTCGCTCTGTGCAATGCGTCAACGTTTGAAGGCAATGGAGAACATCCGAGTACGTATATTTTTTATTCAAATATAGCTAGATAACAATACAGTCATACACACTTATGTTTTGGTTATTTATATATATATATATATATATATATATATATATATATATATATTATATATATATAATATATATAATATATATATATATATATATATATATATATATATATATATATATATATATATATATTATATATGTACACACCTATAATAATTGATTGTTTTTAAATTTGATAAAAGTAGTTTCTAAATACTTCCTACTTAAATTAACCACTACCTTTATTTTTTTATTATTTTTGTTATAGTTTATTGATTTACTTTTTGATACTCTTATTCTACCTGTTAATTCATATTTATATATATTTTCGCTCCTGGTTTACTCTGTGTATATATATATATATATATATAAATATAATATGTATATAATATATATATATATATATAATAAAAATATATATACACACCTATAATCTTTGATTGTTTTTAAATTTGATAAAAGTACTTTCCAAATATTTCTTACTTAAATTAACCAATACCTTTATTTTTTCATTATTTTTACTATAGTTTATTGATTTACATTTTGATACTCTTATTCTACCTGTTAATTCATATTTAAATATTTTTCAGCTTCTGGTTTACTCTGTATATATATATATATATATATATATATATATATATATATATATATATATATATATATATTTATATATATACGCATATATATATATAGATATATATATATATATATATATATATATATATATATATATGTACACACCTATAATCTTTGATTGTTCTTAAATTTGATAAAAGTAGTTTCCAAATACTTAAATTAAACACTATATTTATTTTTTTATTATTTTTATTACAGTTTAGTGATTTACTTTTTGATACTCTTATTCTACCTGTTAATTAATATTTATATATTTTTTGTCTCCTGGTTTAAACAGTATATATATATACATATATATATATACATATATATAATATATGTGCACACCTATAGATAATTTCTGGTTTTTGAAATTTGATAAAAGCAGTTTCCAAATTCTCCCTATTTTAATATTTTAATTAATCACTCCTTTCTACACATATCTTAGATTTATGTTTTCGATAGTGTTATTCTACCTGTTAATTCATATTTTTATATTTTTTGGCTCTTGATTTAATATATATATATATATATATATATATATATATATATATATAATAATAATAAATGCTGTACTAGTAATTATAATTTTGTCAATAATATATTTTAGATTTTTAGTCTTAATTTATTTGCTTTTTTATGATTAAATATTATTGAAAATATGTTTCTAGGCTATCCTGGAAAATGTTTCTTCGACAATCAAGTTATGAATCCAGGTGAATTAAAAAGAATGCAGAAAGCATGCTGCAATATACTCTGTACCCAAACCCTAAAAATTAGAGGAACATGGTGAGTGTTATAAACCTGATATTCAATAAAATAAACGAGAAGTATTGTGAGTATTGTTATGGTCCATTATATATATATATATATATATATATATATATATATATATATATACATAATATAATATAAACATATCTTATTCTTCTCATTCTATCTTCATATGTTATTTCGAAATACAAATTTTAGGTTGTAGAAAAACATTTTTCGGAAAGGAAACGCTTAGTTCCCGAAATAAACAAAAATATATTTAATTAATTTATATCTTCATTCAATTTTCATTGTTTTAACTTTACACGTTACACATAAATTTAAATAATTTATTAGACAATGAAATGCGAATAAAAAGGTCTATAAGTTCACCTTCGAATTAAATCACTACTCTTAAAAGTATAAAATTAAATCTTTATTACATGGAAAATAATCAATTGTTGAACGATTTAACACTTTCACGGCGAGCGTCACGTATGCGTGACTTTGGCTACTACCGGTTTTCGGCGGGCGTTAGACGTGTCTAAGTTCTATCGTTCTGATGACAATCTATACCGAACATGACATCTTATGTTTATTTAAAATACAGGGAGAGATAAAAACGACTAAATCTATCGCTAGTGGTAAGTCTAATCCTTCAATAGTATAAAAAATAAAACAAGAGGTTGAACTGACATTAGCAAAATAGAAATGAAAAAAATATTGGCCTTATCATTCTAATGGATTTTGTGAAAATGTCTATAAAAGATGATTACCGGTCCACAGATCCATTACTTCATACATCGATTTTCGGTGATACAATGATCAGAGTAGATTCCGTCAGATATCCAGATATTTTCACTTCAGTAACAATGAAAATTGCAAAGACAAATTAGACAAAATTAAACCTGTTCTTATATATTTTCAAGAAAAACTTGAACAGTATACAAACCAGGAAAAGAGCTATCCTTTGCCGAAAGTATCATACCTCGGAAGGGAAGATTCTCATTTCGAACATACAATCTAGTCAAAATCACAAAATACGGAATATTGATACGATGGTCTACCAAAGTACCATAGGATATATTTTCAATTTTGAAGTTTATTGCGCAGAGAGATATACACTGAGCACGATTATATTTTCATTATTAAATCCATTCGTAAATTTATGGCATATTATAGTAATTATCCATATATCTATATGTGAAATTACTATAACAGTGTACAAGTCACAAAACGATTATTACAAAATAGAACATGTGTGTCCAGAACTGTAAAGAAGAATAGAGATGTGCCAGCTTCTTTAAAAAATAGAAAATTAGAGGAAAACGCTAATATTCCGTAGAAAAAATAATGTCCTGGTGCAAGCATGGAAGATGAGAAAAAAAACCTTATATATGATATCAACAATACATTCTGTAAATACAATTGATGTTACAAATTGCAAAAGGAACAAAACAAGCCGACATGTGTAGTAGAATATAATAAATAGATGTAAGGTGTAGGTCGTGCCGATCAATACCTTTTCAACTACGCAATATTTTGAAAAACAAAAAGTGGAGTAAAACCAGTTATCATATTTTAGATCGGTTACTGCTTCCTGAGTGACTGCGAAAAGTACCCACGGATTACGGAAGTCGCGCATATGAAACGCCCACCGTGAAAGTGTTAATAAAGAAAATCTAAAGAAAATCCTCTGGTATTAGACTGTAATTCATTTGTAAGTAACTCTTTCACAGTGCTCAATTTATTTCCTTTAATTTTTTTTTATTTAAAAAACATATTCATTCTCCTTTTAGTGTGTTGCAACGATTAAGATATAAGATATCGGAGATAGTAGGTGATATCACATATCTTATTATCGTTGGTGATATCACATATCTTATGACAACTGTAAAACTTTGTTCTAGAATGCAATTAAATAACGTTACGGAAACGACGCCGTTGTTCATCTACTTCTTTAATCATGAGAATAAAAACTACGTTTTGATACGCAACGCTGCTTATTACACTAAGTTCACTCATTTCTTACTTGGCCCAGGTCTCGGTTGACACGTGACCCCCCAGTGTAGTCATTACCGAGCGTAGTATTTGAACCATTGTACACCCATTAAAACTATACTTATGTCTACCAACAAATATCACATTTAACCATATTTCACTCTCCTAAATATGAGTTTGAATAAAAGTACTCTTCTGTTCTTTAAACTGCTTCTTCAGCACGGGTTTTCATAACATATTTTAATATTTAAAGTTGTTAGACTTTGTTAACCTTTAGACTTACATATAATGTAACTATATTCAAATCGTTTGAAATGATGTAGCTTCAATTTTTGGAATTTCAAGCATAGTCTGTTTTACCAGCGTTGAAATGGTCACAGAAATTTCTTTCTTTATCTGTGATTTTTAAGACCAGCACGTAAAAGATCCTTCAGTACAACTTCCAAATTACAAAATTCACTGACAGTATGTTTTTGTGCCGTATTGGTATTGTTTAAAACAATTAGTTTTTGTTTTTCGATACACGATTGGTATTTTCCGTGCAGAAAGTGTCTGACTTAAAATACTAAAAAAAATTAAAAAGAAATTCACATTAGCCGCTTTTGTGTTTTAGGATAATCTCATTACAGTGAAGCATATTACGCGGTTTGATCATGAAATATCCGAAATTATTACATAAAATTTTATTTATAAAAAAATTAAATTTTATTTTTTATAAATAAACTTTTATTTATAAAAAATATATTTTTGAATTATTAGGTTGGTAGAAAAATAATTGCGCTTTATGACTTCGAAATTCATATACATTTTTCCATTTATGGTCCAGAACTGATTGATGACTAACGCCTAACTTCTGTGCAAGCTCTCGAATTGTTGTGCGTGGTTTTGATTCAACTAACGTCTTCAGTTGGTCATTATGAACTGAAAAAGGACGCCCGCGACCTTCTTTAACTTCAACACTCTCTTCCCCGGTATGAAATTCTTAGAACTACCATTGCACCGTACGATCTTTAAACAGGTACCCACACTAAAAGCATCGTTTAACTTACGAGCAGTTTCTGCTGCTTTGCCACCTGTTTTGAACTGACAAAAAAATTCTCTTATTTCTTTTCCATCTTTAATTCAATAGTCAAATATGAAGCAAAATTAATAATAAAATCAAAGTTAATTTTACCAAAATACACAACCAAAAATGCATTTTAAAATGATATTAACATGAACACGATGAAATGACACTTTTATAGAAAAAATGAAGGTTAGAATTCTGAAAAAAATGGAATTATTTTTCTAACAATCTAATATTTTGCTCAATGCGATATTTTTTTATTTGTTTTTTAAATAAAATATAATTATATTTGTTATTTTTTTTAAAAAAACATGTAAACACAATGAAGTACAGTTAATCTACAAAAAATATTTTTTTAATTGTGTAAAAACTAAAATCAGGATATTTCATTTAAATAAACTTGTTGAGAAAAAAGTGAGTAGACGTACTATTATGCATGTGGGATATATTCATTCATATTTAAATGAACAATAATTTAGCCGAGTATGAAAATATCCTAACTAGAGCTTTAATTGTTAATTATCGGGCAAATTTTAAATTTATTACACCGTAATGTATTTTTCATTCTTATGAAATAAATGTTTCAATAAAATTGCCCGTGTAAAAAAAGGAAAATAAATATTCAAATAGTTTTATATTAACAAATGAAAATAAAACATATTGCTAATAAGTTTAAAAAAACCATTAATTTATAATATTTTCTTAAGAAAATTTACAATAAAACTACTTTATTTTAATCTAAGGTGTTAAACGTAAACAAAAAATTAATGATAATTTCTGGAAAAAAATGATAATAATTTGTAATAAATTGGTTATTTGCGATTTAAGGGCGCATCGACAAGAAGGTCATTAATGACAGATTATTTATATTAAACTTTTCTCAATTATATATATATATATATATACACATAAAACTGAAGATTTATATGAAATATTTAATTTTTAGTTGCGGTGCAGTCCAAGGACCCGAAAGATGTACTATTAAAGAAGATTTATCAAAACCATACCCTGACTGCTGTAAAAAAATAGTTTGTCCTAAATAAAAACCAATTTTATTGTTTGACCTCATTGATATTATTACATAGCACATGTATCAAGAAGTAAATAAAATAAATAATTTTTAATATGTACCTCATATATTTAATTATGTTCAATAAAATAGAAGTCATGTCCATATATCAGTTTCGTTTATCTGTTTAACGAAACTAAATTAATCTATACTTTCAATTTTTATCAAACATTTGTATTTAGTAGTGGTTTTATAAGAATTTATTTCATAAGACTTGAAATTAATATTTATGTAGCTTTTTATTATGTAAAAAAATTGAGTTAGATAAAAATATATTTTTTCCAAAGTATGATTTTTAAATAATCAAATATACATATTAGTTAACGTAAAAATAAGATGCATTAATCTTGAATGGAGTGTGTTGTTGAAAAACTAAAAACTAAAACTCTAACCATAAGTTTCGGGTCTTAGATTAGGACATAGCTTAATAAGATTGAGATATTTACAAAATGAATTATTACAGTAAACTAGGCGACTCCTCCCCTTGTTCTCTGTATTTGCTAATCCCCGGAGGGGCTTCGCGCCCGCTCGCTAACGCCCGTTACCCCTCTAACAAAAAACAGAAGTTAACAATTAATTCACACATAATATGCATAAAATATAAATCATAATTTTTTATTGGAAAAGTTTTTCAATTAATTAGGATGAAAATCATTCGATAGTAAACAGTCATAATACAGACCATGTGACTAATATCAACCAATCAGAGAACGAATAAAAGTAACAGTAACAGCATCACCGTTTAATTTTTATAATACAGGAAAATGTAATAAAATAATTACAGTTATTCAAACTTTAGAATTTCAGATAGTTCTTTATTTATTTTCCTATACAATATAATAACTTTCCACAACATATGATGTTAAGAGCACTCTAACTCTTAAAATATTTAATACATTTTGATAATAATAGTTCTGAAACTGTACCTAAATTCATTTTCACAAACGAAATCTTTTATATAAAATAATTTTCATGAACATTTTTAGCCGTTAAGTTATTGTTTAAACATGCCGAATCTAGTTTCAAATTGAGAAGATTTGGAAAATTTGTATTTATTTGACTTTTAATAATACATTAGGCTGGTAAAAAAAATAATTGCGGTTTATGACCTTCAAATTCATATACATTTTTCATTTTTTAATTTAAGTGGTCCAGACTGTTGAATGACTGGCGCCTAACTTTTGTGTAAGCTCTCGAATTGTTATACATAGTTCTGATTCAACTGACGCATTCAGTTGCTTGTTATGAATTGAAGAAGGACGCCCGATGCCTTCTTCATTTTCAACTCACTCGTCACTAGGCCGAAATTTTTGGATTAACAGTACCTACGCCAAAAGAATCATTTAGTTTATGAGCAGCTTTTGCTTCTTTACCGCCCATTTCCATCTTTAATTCAAGTGCCCAATTTCAAGCAAAATTAATTATAAAACCAAAGTCGATATTACCAAAATATAGAACGAAAAATACACTTGAAAATGATATCAACTTGAACACGATGAAATGAAATTTTCATTAAAAAAAATAGATTAAAATTCAAATAATAAAAATCACAATTATTTTCGCACCAACCTAACATTTATACAAAACTCGAATTGTGGTCTACTAGTTAATTTTATGTGAACTGTTAATAAATAAAGTAAAAAAGTATATAAATTCAATCACAATTTCCATTGTGATGGAAACGCTATTATCCTCAAAGTGCCAACTTACCGACAAACTTGGCGCTCTGCGGATGATGCCATTGCCATATAAATCCGTACGAGCGACAATAGAAAATAATCAATTATAATTTATTGAATATTTTTGATCGAAAAATTTGACTCAATTGTGGAGTAAAAACAAGTCGTTTGTGAAACATTCTGACGATATTTATATAATTTTTTTCTCTATTTATTAACAACTCATAAAATTAATTAGTAGAGTCAATTTCAATTTTCATAGAAATATCTTTGTATAAATAAAAATTAGTCTCATCCTTCTTGATTTTTATTCGTGTTCTGATTGGCTAATAGAGTGGTATCTGTTCCAATTGGTTCATATCAATCAAATGATCAATGTTCTGTTTCACAGCGTATAATGAAAGAGGGTATACGATTTCAGTGTTAAACTGATAAGAAATTTATTTAATATATTATGTTCACTGAAGCTTTAGAGTAAAAAAAATGTTACACATTTCAACATTGTATTTTGTTATGTTATTTTTTATAAACTGTTCTAATAAAAAAAAATATCATTTACATTTTACGCGGATTATTTGTGTTTATAATTTGTGTTATTTGTGTTTTTTAATTTCTGTTATTTGTTAGGAAGCATAGAGCGTTTGTTATTAGCGAGCGGATGTAGAAGACCTCCTCCCCTCCTCTGAAAAAGGTCAGCGATCGGAATCCGATAGTATTAATAAAGTTCAAATAAACACACAAAGTGTTTTAAATTTTTTCAACTTCGAGCTCGATTCGACATGTTTACACAATAATTTATTGTTTCAAAATGTTTACGAAAATTATTTTACATCTAAATAAACAACCAAGCGATACTCTATAAAAATTAAGAAAACATTTTCTAATTTACATGACATATTGATATATATATATATATATATATATATATATATATATATATATATATATATATATATATATATACTAGGAGGCTTCTCCACCTACTCGCTTTGCTAGACCACTTCCCAATTATAAGCCTGTACATGCAACCGAATGAAACAAAAAACATATTTTTTAAAACTCATTACGTCTATATAATTATTATCAGATATATAGCAACGTTATCGTTATATATATATATATATATATATATGTGTGTGTGTGTGTGTGTGTGCGTGTGTGTGTGCGTGTGTTAGTATGTCTATATAAACATGGCAGTAGATGATTTTTTGCAACCTTTTAGTTTGTTTTTGCTAAATACTATTATATATATATATATATATATATATATATACATATATATATATATATATATATATATATATATATATATATTGAAAAATGTATATGTGAGATATGCGTGTGTGCGTGTTTGCATGTGTACGTGTGTGCATGTATGTATAATATAATATAAAGAGACATATAATTCGTCTTCGAGTTTCGTCTTCCGTTTTCTAAATCATTATGTTTTACTATCATTTTAAATATACATCATATTCATATAAATTTAACTAATTCTACAATTTGAATTCTAATAATCTATTTGATAATGTATGTAATGACTGACATGACTGATCGTAAAAGAAGTCAAAAAGAATGACAAATATTTTAATGAAATAACTGAATAATCTGTTACAAAAAGTCAACATAAAAAGTAAATGTATTTATATATATATATATATATATATATATATATATATATATATATATATATATATATATATATATATATGTGTCATATTCAAAGTATGTCAAAACTTAAACAGTCAAGGATGTCTTTATTAAATGTTTTTAACGTATTTTTCCTAATAATTTCGTTATCATACATATGACTTTAAAAAGGCCACACATTGTCATTTATCGCATTTACGTTCTTTACGAATGTTATTTTTAAGAGTAACAAACGTTTAAAATAATTATTCCTTTCATTCGTATCGACTAAAAAATTAATGAACAATTAAATCTATTTAGAATTCTATAAATAAAATTTCGTCTCTTTTTTCTAAGAACAACTTATTTTATTCTATTTGTTAACATAAACTATAATTTTTTTTAGGTTGACGTCACTTTTATCTACTCATATCTTCAGTTATACCATCAGTACCTTATTATTAGATTAAATATAAAAGTATTTAGTACAATTTATAATTTTCGTCTGTATTTGATGATTCATATATATATATATATATATATATATATATATATATATATATATATATATATATACGTATGTATAAATATATATAATTATCATATATTATACATATATATATATATATATATATATATATATATATATATATATATATATATATATATAATATTAATGAATAATATTTTTTTTCAATAATATTAGTATTTTTTTAATAAGATAACAATACCTGAAGCCTGACTATAAAATAAACACAAAAATTTCGTGGAAATGAAATTGTTTATAAGTATGTAATTAATAAAAAAACGTTCTTCTGTAAGCTTGTTCATGTTGTTTTCTATACAAACTAGAGAGGTTCCGCCTCCTGCGCTCGTCAACCCACGGTGAGAGGGTACTTCTTCCTGATAAATTACACAAATTAACTAATTATTCACACAAATAATTCGCGGAAAATGTAAGTCGTATAAGTTTTATTTGAAAAGTTTATAAAAATTAACTTAACAAAATACAATGATAAAATTCTAATAAATATTTTACTCTAAAGCTTCAGCGAATATAATATTTGGAATAAAAGTCACCAACTTTACACTGACACCATATATTGTCTTTCATTCTACACCATGAAACAGAACACTGATCATCTACTAACATCAACCAATCAGAATAAAGACCATGTGCCCGATATCAACCAATCAAACAACGAACAAAACTCATGAGAACGGCATCATTGTTCCATTTTTATTATATACAAAGATATAAAACAAATTACTGTAATGTTTTGTCATTTTTTATCCTCTGTAGTACTAGATATTGATAGAAAGAATGCGGAGAACTAAGATTATATATATATATATATATATATATATATATATATATATATATATATATTTATATATATATATATATATATATATATATATATATATATATATATATATATATATATATGTGGCTATAAGATTATATATGGCTAAACACAATGAATGTATTATAAAAAATACATTTCGTAAATTATGAGATATTTATTGTTGACATACTAATCCATCTATATCAACAATTCTTTTCCGATTAATGAGTAAATTTGAAAAGAATGGATCGGTTAAAGGCGAAGAAACACCAATTACCAAACACCAACACACGTCTTCTTGGTGTCTGTTCTGAAGAAAATATTTACTTGGTTCCTGAAAGTGTATTAAAAGAGCGATGAATGTGAATTCCAGGACGTTCATTGCAATTTGGCCTTTCATAGGTGACCACATGGTGTATTTGATATAAGGATTCATTGCTGAAGGATTACATGTTTCAGTTAATACATGAATTGAGGCCAGAGATAATTCACTGAGTCGGAGATTTATTAATTAGATACTGAAACAACATGTTTTATTTATGAAAAGGTCATCTTTAGCGCGATGACGCTCACTTTGAACTCTCTGGTTACATCAACAAGCAAAACTTCCGGATCTGGAGTGAAGAAAATCCGAGTGTGACAGTTGAGAAGCCACTGCATACAGACAGAATTATTGTTTGGTGCTCATTTTGGGTTGGTGAAGTCATTGGTACTTTCTTTTTTGAGAACCATGCTGGTAAAGCGATTACTATGAATGGAGTAAGATAATAAAACTTGATAACAAATTTTTGTGGACAGAATTTAATAATACTGATCTGGAGGATATGTGGCTTTAGCAGAATGAAGCAACAAGCCACACAGTTAGCGAAATAATTGATTTATTGAGGACGAAATTTCCTGGGAACATTAATTTCAGAAGTGGGTATATTAATTAGCCACCGATATCCTACGATTTAACACCGTTGGACTGCATTCCTTGGTGTTACGTTAAAGGATAGGTGTACACCGATATCCCTGAACAATTTTCGACCTAAGAAATAAAATTCGAAGAGTAATTGACGAAATGGAGCATCTGTTGAGTAGAGATGTTTTAAAAATTTTTAAAAAAATTATTGTTACTTGTAAGAAAGAGCGCAGTGGTTACTTACACCATTTATTTTTTTCCAAATGGCATACCCCTATTATTTACAATAAGGAAACTTGAAAACTCAGAGCACATTCTATGTTTTATATCAAATTAAAAAAAATCGCTCTTATTGGAAAACCCTATATATATATATATATATATATATATATATATATATATATATATGTATATATTAACATTTAATTAAATTTACTTAGACAAATTTTTTTTGAATTGTGAGATGAATAAAAAGTTCGTTTATTGAAGTCAATTTAGCTCTACAATAATTTTATTTCATTACATTATTAAAAATTCTAGTACTTAAAACATGTATATATTAGTGAATTTTAAATTTAGAACACCTTTATCTGATGTCGTGTCTGCAATAGTCCTTAATAATTAATTAACCAAATTATAATTATAATTCATTGTATCTGCGATCTCTGTGATATGTTGTCTTGTAGATCCCGTTCCCTTAATATCAGCCAAATGACTTTCATCTTCACACAGGTTTTGAAGATTATTTCAAGATCTTCAAAACCTATTTGGAGATGGCACTTGCGCCGAAACTGATCGCTGAAAGCGGATATATAGCTTGTCTTAAAAGAAAAGGATTCGCAGTATAACATAATTAAGTTAACTACTTATTTATTCATAATATACATGAATATGATTCCATTTTAGTGAATTTGTTTGTATGTCACTTTATAATCATATTAACTGATATAATATTATTCGTATTTATTTAACCCTTTAGAGCACAGGACGGATATGTAACGGATATGTAAATGTAATGAAAATTAAAAAAAAATTTTTTTGATTAATGGGATATTCTTTTATCGTAAAAAAATAGAAATTGAAAATTTTCCGGGTACAAGAAAAAACATGTTAACCGATTATCAATTAGAAATTTCACATTTATCCGATATATAGTGGAAAATCGTTGATAATATTTGGGGAAACATAAATCTCTTGATTAGAAGCATATAGTTGGAAACAGAAAAATTGATTACAATTGACAATTTGCAGAAATAGCATTCTATTGAGTGTGAAAAAATTTGAAACAATCAAGTGTACACAAAACGGTTTCACATCGGTCACATCTTGTACCTGGACGTCGGTCTCTTCCATTTGCCTTACAAACTACACACAGTGCTCGTTTATCATGATCTGGCGGTATTCTTTCCGGAAAATGAGACGTCGATCGGATTAGTTTTGGACTTCTCGTAGAAGATGTATTTGGAGCAATTTTTGAAAAATATGGGAAGTCAATATGAGTTTTTAGTCAGACAAACTCATTCCATTACGATTCGCACGGCAGTAAATGACGTATGCGTTGTAGATTGTAAGATCAAAAATATGGAAGAAAAGTTTTTTATACCATTTGACTGTTTTTTATCATTTTTTGACAAGGAATAATTTTTTGACATAAATCTAACTTGCCAATAAATCAAATAATATTGCTGCGTACAGAATTTTAAATTTTATTTTCGATGCACATGAAGATCGCAGTTTCGAAATTTTTTATACGCTTTCTTTCAATGATGAACTTTTGGAAAGAAAATATTATTCAACCCAATTCTCAAGTTCACAATTTTTAGAGGTATTCAAATGAAAAAACCCTGCTTTTTATGATTTTTGGTCGACTGTATTTTTTTTAATGAAAGAAAGAGTTATAAATTTGGTCTCGTTAGAAAGAGATTAATAACCTTTAAATATATCATCCAAAAGATAACGTTCTAAGATCATAGTTTCTTTGGAAAACGACAATGGATTGCTAGATCGACGCCCGGGTTCAAAGGATTAAAATGTTAATCCGCAAACGACATTTGACGACAAATATGCAAATGTAGAGTGAAATATGGGTACAATACTATTTAAATATTTTTTTTTACATATGTTGTTTATTCAACGCGGGTAGAGTGAGGTGATCGAACAAATTATCTCTACTTTATTTGTTTCTGTTCGTTTTAATTGCCATTCACATATTTATATGCTATGAATTATTAACTTAAAATGTTGCATATACAGAGAGACTTCAAATTAAATATCTCAAAACTTTATTCATCCATCTAGTAAGTAAGGAGGAAAAATATTAAAATATTTACAAAAATTAGAAACTTTTTACAAATAGTAAGTAAATGATAATGAATTCATCAGTTAGCTTGACACATCTATAATATACAAGTACCACAATGAATACATTCACAATTCCTACATATTATTTTCTCTTAGTGTCTCCAGCAGTGACGTACACTCAGCACATTTTTTATGATATAGTTACATACGTTATATATATATATATATATATATATATATATATATATATATATATAAATGTAAACACATGCAAGATATTCGTCATATGAAACCCAGCTATTATATGTAAAGAAATCATATGTGCGTTGATGAAGAGGAGATTCGGTCATCGACGCATTTATATTATCGCGGCGACACATAAAAAGAGGCCATTAAAATAGAGCAGAATATCATTCACGATAGAGCGCACACATTTAAGAGGATTCTCGCCACGTAATTTCAAAGAAGTGCTATTTTTTCGAAACCGGAAAAGTGTAATTCATTACAATGCTAAGATCAGCTATTGTCAGTTTGTGTCTCTGTGTGTTTATGTTGTTAACGAACGCATATTATTTTGAAAAACCAGCAGATAATTCAGGTAAAGTAGTTATATATATATATATATATATATATATATATATATATATATATATATATATATCAATTTATATTGCATTATTTCTGTTGATAAAATTAAATCCTTAAAAATACGTTATGGATAATTAAGAAAAGATAAATTCATGTATATTATATATATATATATATATATATATATATATATATATATATATATATATATATATATATATATATATATATATATTTATATTTATATATATATATATATATATATATATATATATATATATATATATATATATATATATATATATATATATATATATATATATATATATATATATATATATATACATATGTATGTACTAGGCGACTTTGCCCCCTAATTACTGCTCTCATCAACCCTCAGGCTCGCTGTGCTCGCCCACTTGTCAATTATAAGCATGACATGTAACCGAATGAAACAATAAACATATTTTGGTATCATAAAAGTTACGTCTCAAATAAATAAGTCGACTTATGGATTTATATATATATATATATATATATATAATACACATACAAAATATATGTTAGTATGTCTATATTAACATTCTTGCAGATAGATTATTTTTTTCAACGTGTTATTTTATATATGAGACAAACATATTTGAATACCATGGAAACCTCGACGTCATAAATTAATAAGTCAACGTTATTGAAATTTGTTTGTGAATAACTTTGATTTTATACTCATATATAGAGAGCAATACTCGTATAAATCCATGACGTCGAGTTATTTTTTTGATATTTTTATAGTTTCATTCAGTTACTTCTATAGGCTTATAACTGATAAGTGGGCGAGCGCAGAGAACGCGGGAGTTGGTGAGCGCAGCAAGAAAGGGGCGAAGCTCCTTAGAATATATATATATATATATACATAGAGTCTCTATCATGTAAATAGTATATTTACAAATTGTTATATTTTTTCTGATATATAATACTAATTAATAAATTTAATTCAATTTATATTTTAATAAATATATTCGAGTAAAAACTAAACATAAAAACTATTTTAAAAAAAAAAATAAACAAATATAAAAATAAACTATTTTTTTTTCTTCTCAACATCAGTTCACAATTTAAATGATTCAGCTGTCTAATTTAACGAATGAAAGACTTTTTTGTTTTAAAACTAAAGTGATTTTGTGAATAACGTAACGTTTAAAAACATTCTTCTAATTTTTTTCAAACACCAACACACGTGTTCTTGGTGTTTGTTCTGAAGAAAATATTTATTTGGTTTCTGAAAGTGTATTGGTAGAGCTGGAATGTGAATTCCAGGACGTTCACAGCAATTTGGTCTTTCACAGGAGATCACATGGTGTATTTTATATAAGGATTCATTGCTGAAGGATTATATATTTCAATTAACACAAGAATTGAAGCCAGAGACAATTCACTGAGTCGAAGATAAAAAATAAACAATAATAAACATGAAAAACTAGTTTTGTTTTCTTTTTAACATCAGCTCACAATTTAAATGATTCGGCTGTCTAATTTAACGAATGAAAGACTTTTTTGTTTTAAAACTGAAGTGATTTTGTGAATAATGTAACGTATAAAAACATTCTTCGAATTTTATTTTAACTTAAAAGTACAAAAAAATTGATAGACTTAGAACAACAACTAGAGATCATAAATCATTTTTTTTATTTTAAAATTGATGTATATTAGTTAGATATAAGTTGTACTATTAAGATACATCTACCGTTTAACTTATAACTAAATGCAATATAAATAAAAAAGTGATAAAATTTTATTAATCAAGAATTATTTTGAATCGTAAAGCAAGTAATTTTACTTACTTTACGATTCAAAATAATTCTTGATCTTCAAAACCCAAAAGGAATGATATAAAGTTAACTATTGACGTTAAAAAAATAAATTTGAAAGAAAAACAATAGTGTAGTAATAAAAAGGAGTTTCACCCTTTTAATGCCGATCAAAAAATTAGAACTTGAACGAAAAGTGCCGTACCAAACTGATGTAGTTTGGTAAAAATCGAGAAAAAAATTATAAACATTTAGTTTTAAGTGATTATTACAAAATTTTAAATTAAATATATTAGGAAATAAAGGAAACATGAATTACTGACTAAAGTATTTCAATATTTGTTGAAAATTATATTAATAATTGTAACGAATTCTAATAACAATTATAATTGGAATAACAAGAATAACAAGTGGACTGTATTTGAATATTTATATTTTTGATCGGCCGTGGTGCTCTGTTACACGACTAGCACCTAACTACCCCTATTGCGTTCTAATCTACTGTTCATATTCTCTCCTGTAATATACTGTACTTTTATTTAGGTACGTGACCTGTGGGATGATCCCGACAGGAACGCGATAATCTATATAATCTATCTATATATTTAGTTTTTAAATGTTTATATATTCTATCTTGTGTGCAATAAATCGCTGTACTTTATTGAAGTGTGTGACGACTACACTTTTTTTTGCATGAATTTGAGATGGTGTGAGTCTGCAAATGCTTTAATATCGGCTTATTTGTAGCCGTTCCTAGAGGCCGTCTGGGGCCCCGACAACAGCTAAAGTTTGCATATTTTATTTCGGATGTTTCGAAATCTTCTTTTCGATGATGAGGCATCGCGCTGTCGTGCTCAAATCCGGGAAAAGTTTCAAAAAACCCGGATATCTATCAGGAAGGTAACACCCCTACCTTCCCCTACCCCTCCCACCGTGGGGCCTGACTAGTAGGACTAGTATCTTCGTTGAATTCCTTGTGACGGGTTAGTGCCCTTACGGGACTGCGTTCCGGCGACGTGAGTTGTCTGGCTTTACGAGGGGCTTTGCCTTGAAGTAATATGGTTGCACAAATACGTTGCGATGTCTGTTCCTCCCTATCCGCCTATTTAGGGAGATGACCTTAGCTCTTGGGAGTGGCTCGAGCAAGGGATACGACTACACTAATTGCTGCTACTATATTTGTCATACATTTTGTCAAACACAGGGCGGCACTAATCTCAATTGTTTTGTCTCAAAACTAACAATTTCGTAACAGTAATGTTTATTCAAAATTATAAAGAAGATTCGAAAAGTTGACTATATTTTATAAACAGCATTTACTAATAAAAAATATTGTTATCTTAACATAGTTTGATATATAACATTAAATACAAAACATAACGCATATTCAATTATTTATAATAATATTACTGGTATTTCAAAAGGTAAATAAATAATAATTCTATCATGCACAGCAAGTGTCAATAGAGTTGTCTACTACAAAGCAGATGATTCATGTATATGGTATATGGATTATAATATAAATGGATTAGTATGTATATGGATTCGATACAGTTTTCAAATTATCCGAAAATGTATCCGTAAAAATTAAATTGAAATATTCTATTGGTTGTGACTTTTTTGGTGCCATATGTTTTGAACCAGAGGTTTCCAAGAATAACAGACAAGTGTTATATTATGATACAAAGAGTATCATTATTTACAGCAAGTGTGTCAAACTCAATTAAAACACGGGCCATTTAATGCAACTGGTAAGATTCATGTGGGCCACATCACATTAACAAATTTTCTTAAAATTATATTTTGAAGTGGGGATTCAGGAATATGGATAGCATAATTAACACATTATGTAATTAAGTGAATTTAGAGTAATAATTTATAATATTGCTATATAATTACTTTTATTTAAACATATATTTAATTTAATGTATTTATAAAACTCAAATTAATTCTTGTTACCGGAAACTTGCCAGAGTTTTCCTCCTACTAATTTTCAAATATCTGGATTCAAAGACTGAAAACGGACAATCTTCATTATGGCAGATAGATGTTTACCAGTTAATCTTGATCTGTAGGCCGTTTTATTTAATTACATGGACGAAAACAGTTGCTCCCAAAATAGCATAAAATTTGTACAGCAAACTTTGTAATTTCCAGGTATTCTTTATCTAAATAAGAATATATTTTGGGAATTCCTACTTCTTGATATTTGTCTTTTAAAATCGAATCATTCTGGAAATCAATTAATTCCAGTTGTATCGAAGTGAGAGCATTTTCAACTTCAAAGGAAAAAGAACAAATAAATAAGAAAAAAATTTTTGTAACTCTTTGAAATCATTATAACTTTTATCGAATTCGTTTTTGATTTTTTCAGTTTTACCACAATATTGTGAAAATGAGCAACCTTGATTTTGTGCTTTTAACGGCTCACACGTAGGAAAATACGTCAAAACGCTTTTTTTTTGTAGATGATTTTTAAACAAAGTCAGTTTTTGTACGAAACTTGCTATTGCATATTCGTACATATTATTCGTACATATTCGTTATTAATTGATCTTTGCCTTGCAATGTACTATTAAGATTATTCAGATGACCTGTAATATCTGTTAAAAATGCCAGATATTTTACCCACAAAAGATCTTTTATAATCGATATATTTTCGTTTTTTTCATCTTTCATTTCAAGAAATACAATTATTTTCTCCAAAAGCAGATAGAAGTTCTTCAGAACTTTGTGGTAGGACAAGCAACGAACTTCTGTGTAATAAGGAAGATCTTTGAATTCGGATTCTAAACCTTTAAGACACGAAGTAAATTGGCGATGGTTAAGTGCTTTCGATCGAATAAAGTTGACTATCTTTGTTACTGTTTTAAGTACTTCGTCCATTTTTAATATTTTTAAACAGATAACTTTTTGGTGAATAAGGCAGTGGAAAGTCCTGATTTTTGGTTTATCTGGATATACGTCTTGTAATTTTCCTCTCAGTCTTGACACAAATCCTTTAGTTTCATCCGTCATCGATTTAGCGTCGTCAGTTATTACAGAAACAAACCTATCAAAAGGAAGATTAAAATTTCCTAAAATGCTCCATACAGCATCAAAAATATTTTCACCAGTTGCAGTTCCATAAAGAGGGATAATTTTCAACAATTCTTCAGTGATCCTCATATTATTATCGCAACCACGAAAAAAAAACCAACTTGTGCAACATCTCTCACATCCGTGCTTTCATCAATCGCAATTGAAAAGAACTGGACTTTGATAGATCATTCCTGTAGTTGTGAACTAATTTTATCTGCCATTTCAGTAATTCTGTCTACCACCGTATTTCTTGATAATGATATATCTCGAAATGACTGTACCTTTTCTAGACAGACGAATTCGGCAGCTTTTATCATACATTCCTTATTAAAGAACCATCGGTGAATGATTTTGAATGTTTTGCTAATTGATAGCTTATTTCTAAACTAGCTCTTGTTACTGATTCATTACTTTTCATGAATTTTGTAAGCACTCTTTCCTAGCTATTAAGTGAATTCTTTATTGTTTTAAATTTTTCTTCTCTTATTTTTCCTTCGAAGCACGAAAATTGTTTTTCGTGATTAGTGCTATAATGCCGCTTAATATTATATTCTTTAGTGACACTAATTGATTCTTTGCAAATTAAACACGTAATTTTATTATTCACTTTCACACAAAAATAGTTCAGCTCCCACCTTTCTTGAAATTTTTATCCCTTGTCATCAACCTTTCGTTTTTTACTATCGTACCATATTGTTTTGTTTTCATTTTATTTCAGAGCATCGTGGGCCACAAAAAATTACCTCGGGGGCCGCATGCGGCCCGCGGTTCGTCAGTTTCACACCCCTTATTTACAGTAATATCATGAAAATTATTGCGTCCTCGTCATTTTCATCACTATTGTCATTAATATCCGAATCACTTTCATTCTCATTACTACTAATTCTACGTGGATGTTGCAATCTTGGTGCGAATAATAATTCTTCATCACTATCAATACTTTCATGACTTATGGCTGGTTTATATTAGGATAGTAAGCGGTAGAGTATACTAGCCTACTTTTTCTCTAGACCTCTACTGGTGGTGGAACAAGAGGATAGTAGAGTGTACTTTTCTATATGTCCTATCCACTATAATCTACTCGCTACTATCTTTAGTACTCTACTTTCATTATTCCCAAGTGTTTACATTATGCTAGTAACGGGATAGTACGCACTCTACCACCGTACTCTACCGCTTACTATCCTAATGTAAATCAGGTATTACTACTAAATTACTAATCAATTTAACTTAATCCGTATCATCCGTAGCGGTATACATTTTATAATATTATAATTGGGTTAACGTAATGGAAACGGCAGAAACAGAAATGAGTACTAAATTACTAGACACATCTATCAGGTTACGCATGACATATTGTCGTTGGCACTTTTCGCAAGTGTAGCCAACGACGAAATATCGTTAATCGGCACTGAAAAGGTTAAAGAAAAAAAAATTCTATCAGAACAAACAATTTTAAATACAAACGTCTTTCTTCGAAGTTCGTTTATGAAAATCAAAATAAAAACAAACTTTTGAAAGACAGTTTTATTGATAGTAAGTCTAATCTCTTTCATTTAAATGGCAATTCTAATGTTTAACGGAAAAAAGATTGAGCTACAAAAATGAATGTACAATCCAAGATCAAGTATCAAAGACATATTGTGATAATCTAGGGCCGTACGTTATTTAACAGTATGCAAAACTTAATAAAATTACTTTTTATAAGACAATTACTCGAACTGTTCATCATATATTAGGTTAGTAGGAAAATTATTGCGATTTTTATTTTCTGAATTCTAAAAATATATAGATTTCTTCTAAAAGAACGTAGAAATCAATTTTTATCTCTCACCACTCTATTTACACTAGTTTCTAACACATTTCATCTAAAATATGCAAAGTTGTCGTCCTATGAACCATGATTAAATATTGTTATAGTTTTGTCATTTTGAACATTCCGAAAATGATGATATCTCATTAATTGTGATTATAAATCACAATGAATGAGACTAAATATTTATAATTTCTATAAAAATAATATAAATTTATAATTTTTATTAATAGTTTCATATCGATAATTAATTTTCAATGATAAATATTGTCATCTAATTATAATTATTAGATTGGTTGGAAAATAATTTCGATTTTTGTTTTCCGAATTCTAACCTTAATTTTTTTTCAATGAAAGTTTCATTTCATCGTGTTCATGTTAATACCATTTTAAAGTGTACTTTTCGGTCTGTATTTTGGTACTATAGAGTTTGGTTTTCTTTTTGATTATACTTCAAATCCGTCTATTGAATTAAAGATGAAAAAAAAAGTAAATAAGGATAATTTTTTGTATAAATTGAAAACTGGTGGAAAGAAAGCAGCAGAAAATACTCGTAAATTAAATAATACTTTTGGTGTGGGTACTGTTGAGGAACGTACGTTACAATGGTGATTCTAAAAATTTCGTGCTAGGGACGAGAGCATTGAAGATGAAAAAGGTCGCGGGCGTCCTTCCTCAGTTCATTACGACCAACTGAAGGCGATAGTTGAATCAAAACCACGCACAAAAATTCGAGGGCTTGCACAAAAGTTAGGCGTTAGTCATCCAACAGTTCTGGGCGACAAATGAAAAAATGTATATGCATTTAAAGGTCACAAACCATATTTATTTTTCTATCAATCTAATATTATCAAACATCTACTTTATACTGAACTTCATGTTATAAAAACGTTATCCTAGATACTAAAATATATATTAAAGAACATTTATGTTCATAATTAGAAAGTGAAATATGAAAATATTTGATATTAAATAAAAGTGGTTTTAAAAATACTTTATAATCAGAATAGAAAAATGTAAGCCTTGATTTTACACTCAAATTAGTTAAATAAATGCTAAATATGCTAAATAAATAATCATATAAAAAAGCACCCATAAAGTAAAAAATGAGAGAAAAGTTGAACACTTTTTTCACTTTTCATTATTTGTATCATAAGCTGCTTGCAGAAGAAAAAACAATTTAAATTATTTCTTGTATTAATAGATCATTGCTCTTCAAAATCTGTTCTGTGGAAGCCTGGGATTCCGAGGAACTCATTCAGGGATTCCGCGAGTCAAAGTCAAAATTCGAATAAATTTTTGAAGAAAAAACCTGAAAAGCTAAAAAGTAAAATTAGTTAAATCAATGCTAAATGAGCTAAATAAATAATCATACAAAAAGAAACTCCCATAAAGTACGAAATGAAGGAAAAGTTGAACACTATTTTTCACTTTTCATTATTTGAAACATAAGCTACTCTTAGAAGAAAACTAAATTTAATTCTTTTCTTGTATTAATAGAACAGTGCTCTTCAAACTGTTTTCTACGTAATCATGAGGTTCCGCAAGTCAAAATTCAAATGAATTTTCGAAGAGAAAACCCGAAAAGATAAAAATTCAAATTAGTTTATTCATAATAACTTCTTCTATTACCATAAATAACTATTATTGCTTAGTATTATGCAGTAAAATTGTATTAATGAGTACACATTGCGGCTCTGCTCAATCAGATGTGAATAAAAATAGGTCATGTAAGATGACTGATTTTCAAAACCTTAAGGGTACACATCTTGAGTTTTCTGGGGATGGTACGTAAAAAAATTAATATCATAAGGTTCCATGAGCCGACAAAGTTTGAAGACCACTGTAATAGAATAATATATAATTTTCTACTTCAATACGTTATAAATTAATAAACTTTAGATGAAACTTTTAAGTTGTAATTTTATTAATTAGTTTTATAAATCATCAAACTTATAACAATAAGTTAGCATTATATATGCTACGAGCATACCTCTCTATTTATACACGCACACACACTATATATATATATATATATATATATATATATATATATAATTTTATATTTATATATATATATATATATATATATATATATATAATTTTATATATATATATATATAACACATTTATAATTTATAACAAAATGTTTGTTTAGGAAAATATTTTTAATCAATTTTTATTACAAAATGTAAATAAAAATACCAAACGTTAAAAATCTACATACTAATAGCAAAAGAACGGGAACACATAAATCATATTATAAAAAAAACGTGCTTGTTTACTTTATATTAAAAAAGTATTTGCGTATCAGAAAAAAGATTAATATTAACGATTTTTCACTTAAAGCATTTTAACATTTATAACAAACTTTTATAAATTTAAAGTAGATGTTGCATGTATAAAAATTGTATCTTATATATATATATATATATATATATATATATATATATATATATATACACATATACAGGGCTGGATTTACACTAGGTGCGGCCCTTTGACCACCAAACAAATCCCCTCCCTTTGTCCGAATGAATTAAGAGAAAACTGTGACTCTTTGTAATTTTGAGAATATTCCAATAGACACAATCTTGAAGAAAATTTTTAACCATTGATACATCGATGGCAAGACCCTTTTACGAAAACAGGTATGATCAGTACTCTTAATTCAAAATTATGAAGTTCAGTTTCATACATTTTAAAAACAAAATTTGTACTACAAAAATTTTTGGATTTAATTTTTCATTTCACATTGGAGCTACCTGTTAATTGAAATTATGATTGAAAATTAAATTTTCTGCTTTTTAAAATGTGCTGCATCTCAAAATTGCCGTCTTAGGCAGTGGCCCATGTTGCCTATGTTACACTTGTCTAAATGCTACACTGTATATATATATATATATATATATATATATATATATATATATATATATATATATATATATATGTATGTATTTATTATAATTCATAACAGTAATTTATTATAATATATATATATTCTATTAAAGTATGTACATTTTCATATTATATTTTTTACTTTATATAAATAATTAATATCCATTAATTATTAGTATAAAAAATTGTTTCGTGTTCTCGACCCGATGCTATCAAGCAGAGTTCCATATTTTATTCAATGAATTTAATTTTTGCTATTGACTTTTATAAACATTTTTTTATAAAATGTATCATTTGTATATGATATATTATAAATATATTTTTATTCCTTTTTCAATCAGAAAAATTAAATAATTATATTTTGATTTATTTTATCTAATAAATTAATTCGTCCTACTTTTTAAAATCATTTCCTTGTGTTATTAAATTGAAAACATTTTTTGTGATATAATTTTTATTCCTTTTTCATCAGAAAAATGAAATAGTTATATTTTGATTTATTTTATCTAATAAATTAATCCTTTATACTTTCTTAAAATCGTTTCTTTGTGTTATTAAATTAACAACATTTTTTATGACTTCTTAATTATGCTGAACTAGAAAACATGAATTTTTATAATAGGTACTTGAAATTTTTACAAATAATTTCTTTTTCCAGCACCTCATAAACCAGAAAACATTTTTTCTAGTTAACAATGTACATGAATGGTAATTGATCTATTTATATTTACACATTTAATGTATACACATTTATAGATTTTAGCTAGGTACTCTAAATATGATTGATTACCATCCATATAAGTTTAAACACCAATCAAAAATGATTTATTGAGCATTTTTGACCTGAAAAATTTTTGTAGTTTTTTTCCATATATCTCTATTTTGTTTCCATTTTATTTTCTTCTTATTTTAAAAAAATCACATTTTATTCTTATTTCAAACTCTTTAATATCATTATTATATATGCCAGTAATTATGACAATGGACTAAGTAATATATTTTTTTGTATTGAAATGTTTAGACTTTTGCGTTTGTGATAATAAAAAATATTTTTCCATTATGTTACAAAATATTTTTCTAACTACTTACTGTTATAATGTTAATCTTTTATGTAATTATGAATTTTTTACGAGTATCATGAAAAATGTTTTTTTTTGATACTACATGTGACAGACTATTTTCAAAATTATTCAAACATCTTAAAAATGATTTACAACAAGAAATATTTCAGTTTTATTCAAAAATGAAATTATAAACAACAGTATTCAATTACATTTTGTAATTATAATCATGTTAAATTAAGTTAGAATAATAGTACATACGAGTATTCCTCCTTCTTTTTTAATAACGGTATTTTTATGTGATGCTTTGAGAGTACGAAAATATTCGTGGAAATTTAGCGGAATGTACGGTAACAGATCCATTATATCCTAATGTTTTTTCTTTGTAAGTGGTCGGATACTCGCATAAAGTGGAAATAATTGAATTTTTTCGAATATTGTCGGCCTCCCTTTTGTGAGTGAAAGATTTAACATATTAAATTCTGCACTATCATCTAAAGATGTTTTATAAAACATCTGATAAGAGGAATATTTTAGAATCAATTGTATTTTCAAGCAATAAACAGATTCTCCCTTAACAATTTTCATTTTCTTTGTAACTAATTTCTCTAGATTTTGTTTTTCAATAGCAATATAATTGTTCGTTTGAGAGCTTTAAGCAATGAAGTTGACTTAATTTAAGGGTTATTTACCTTAAAAATAAGTATAGTTTTATAAAAAAATCAGATAAGTACATGTATTTTTTCAGAAAAATAATACAAAAAATAAGTGACTTAGTCCATTATCAAAATGAAAACAGAAGTATGTTTACCAACCAACTTTGCAAAGTCATTAAATAGTACATTTTTTTAATTTATTTCTAAGTTTTCTAGATTATTAAAATATAAATAATTGTAATATAAAATAAACCATCGAATCATTTTTTTCAATTTTTGACTTAGTCTGCTGTCATAATCACTAGCTGTCACACAAAGAACATGTTTATTTTTATAACCGTTCTATTTTTCTACTTTTTGTATTGTATTTAACATCTCTTTTTGTACATCTATATATATTATCTGAATAATATATTTAATATATGCAAATTTAAAATAGTTAATAATTGAAAAGGAAGTTAACTGAGGGAAAAAAACTAACATTTAATATTTATACTATTTCCTTATTTTCAAAGCTACATTGATTTTATAGACGCTCCTGGAAGATGTGTCTTCAACAATCAAGTTTTATCGCCTTGGGAAACAAAACGGATGACTGACGAATGTTGCGAGATCCAATGTACAGAAGATTTGATGATTGTAGCACGTTGGTAAGGGAATTTAACTTTTTTCTTGAACATAACCTTAAGAAATTTTTATTGTAAAATGATATCAAAGTTTGGTAATGGAATACCACAAATAGTTTATCACAAAACAGAACAAATATTAATATGTTATGTTCTTTTTCATAATCAATATTTAGCATACGAATAATACTAACTTATTTATGTTATTATCGAAATCAGAATTAAACTAACAATAAGCTAAGAAATAATTTTTTTTCGATATTTTTGTTTCAGTTGTGACAAAATACATTTTCCTATGGGATGCAAAATGAGTCCTGCAGATCTATCAAAACCATACCCGGAGTGTTGTCCAACTAATTGTAATCTTTAATATATATATATATTACAATTAAATTTAATATTCCATAAAATTTAACTTTTATGAATCTATTTACTTATATATATATATATATATATATATATATATATATATATATATATATATATATATATACATATATAGAATTGTCATAAATAAAAACATTATTTAAAAAATCGATTGTGAATTTTTTCACATGATTGTCAAACATTAGTTCGCAATTAACCCCTTAAGGGTTTTGTTTCATTTTGAGAATGTGCACTGGTGCGCTTAATTATTTCTAGACGATGACGAGTATACTCGACGAAAACACAGTAAATGCACTTGGTGTAAGTTTGAGTTAAATTATAACCAAATGATAAATTTTTCGGTTGTTTCTTTGAAATTTTTTTTATTTTTGTTGGTAAATAATTCACAAATCGTATTTCTTTACTGTTTGTTGGCATCCATTTTTGTTTGTTTACTCAATTATTATGTTTAGTAAGTCATAATCTAAAAAAATTTCCATATAGAACACACATTTGGTTTTTGACGAATGGGGAATAGTAAAATTTGAACCAGGATGAGCAGTAAATTTAAATGGTGCTCGCTCTCCACCTCTAATATTCCATTGTACATTTGAATTTTTATTTTCTTTACCTGGTTCATTACCATCTTCATCTCATTCTCATCACTACTTTCATCAGAAGACTTTGAAATTACTGATATTTTTTTCTGTGTCCTTGTATGTAAAACCATATCTCATTATGTTCTTCAACCTCATCACTACTTTCATCAGAAGATGTTACAGGTGTTATCGCTCTTTCCCGTTTTCTTCGATGTAAAGATATATTTTCATCACTATTAGTAAAACTCATCTGGGAGGATAATTAAAAACATTATTCACTTCACAAGTTTTTCTTTTACACCATACAATATCTTCACTAGATACCAGACGTAAGATTCACGAAACAAAGAGAAAACTGCTTAGAAATATTCTAAAATGTGCTAAAATTACAAATATATATATTTTTACCTAAATTTTACAATAAATAGCAAAAGCGAATTTTTTCTACATGACGAGTATACTCGACATTAAACAAAAAAATACCATCTTTTCATGACGAGCATACTCGACATAAACGCTTAAGGGGTTAATTGATTTTATGAATTATTTTTAATATTGTCTACTGTAAATATCATTTAAAGAGAATGTAATAATCTTAAATGAATTAATATTTTCCCATATATATATATATATATATATATATATATATATATATATATATATATATATATATATATACAGAGATAAAGAGAGGATGATTGAGATGAGGAGTATTAAAGTATGTAAAAATAATAAATGCATATTTGCGAGTTACTTTTTGTTTATACTCAATTACAGAAGAATTATTATTGTTGAAATAAATGTATCGTAGAGATGACGGAAATTGCAAATGCGCAGCTAGAATTTCAATAGCCATCACTGCGAATTTTGAGATAATATAATAAATTAAAATAATCAAATATACGTTTTAAAATAAAAATCTTCTACTTGAGATCAATTTTTCTTTAACTTGTTTCGAATATTTTAGTAAATATTTAACACGTTGGTTTATTGGTTGTTACATACAAGATAGCGTTTGCTGGTCCATATTATTGCCATATAGTGAGAATAGCACAATGAGCATTTGTATTATTGAAAAATAATAGAAAAATGCAACAGTAGTTTATGTCTCATACTAAACCATTGTTCAGCGATATCAATTCTGTTCTGGCTACATCTGGACTGACTAGAGGTTGCGCTATCATCACGCGCATGAGACACCCCAGAGTTCAGTGACCTCTCACGATTTGAAATGACTGAAAACTCCACGTACCACCACGATTAATACGTCCAAACGTGAAGTATGAATTATGAGCACTTATTCCCGACACTCATCAAGTAAAAAAAAAAACACTGCGACCCCACGGTAGTAGTGCTGTGTTTCTACAACGAGCTGTTTTGATTGCTCAACACTAACTACCACATATTTATTGATATTTGCAGCTCTGTGGGTCAAAAGAAATATATTTATTTTTTAAACTTTTATCTAAGTTGTAAATATGTGAAGTGATTTATTTATGTACGACAATAATTTTGGTTTTGTTATATGGAAGTGCTTGAACGTTTTGTCTGGGATTTAGATTAAATTGGATGTTAATAATTTAAATTGAATTTTAATTGACTAGAAATTAATATAAATCATTTATTGATCTTCAGTAGACTTCCAAATTTATGTTTTATTTAATTTTTTTCTTACATTATAATGCCCTAGTAATAAATTAAAATGTATAAATAAAACAATTACTGTGTTTGATCGTATCAAAGAATATAAAGTTAATTTACAAATATTTAATCATATGAGTACCATCAAATTCAAGTATTTTTGCAATTTTGAAAAAAGAACATGAAATTATGTAGAAAAATTTTGAAATAGTTTATTAATAAACCATTTTCATTTTTGACAACATTTTGTAATATCAATAATTAGGAGAAAGATCATGATTTACTATACATTCGGACCCTTAAATGTGAGAATATTTGAACTTGGTGATTTTTGAATGAGATGAGGGTTCATCAAGTAAGATCGTCTTTTATATCAAACATTTTGTAAAAGTAGTAATTTGTACTAAAATTAAATTCAATAATCTTGTATATCACGAAAAAATAAATTATTTTCTTGAATGTGTCTGAAAAGAAAGACATCTACTCCATAATGACATTTCAGATTAACATATTAGACAATTTTTTTCTATATAACAAGACTTTGAGTACAGTATGGGAATAATGTTATCTAATGAATAAGAATAATTCGTTAGATCAGTGTGTACAAAACTTTGTTCCACGGAAAGTGAATGTGTTCCGTGAACAATTGTCAAAATTAATACAATGGAACCCCGTTTATCGAGATTAAATTTATAAAGTCAAATTAAATTTATAATTCCGAAGAAATTAATCTTTTTTACAAGATGCCTCCAGGAAAGACCTTAGGTTCGAAATTAGGAAATAGGTGAGGTTACAAAAAAAAACAAAGAGAGGATCACATTGCTTCCTTGCAGTAATGCTCCAGGAAAACATAAATTACCCCTTGTATTGGCTGGGAAATCTGTTAAGCCATGTGCTTTAAAACATACAAACATTTCTTATTTGCCAGTCGTGTACAAGCCCCTGAAATGTGTTTGGTTAGACAGTACAATTTTTAAAGAATAATTTTTTTAGAATTTCGTGGAAAGTGTATAAAGTCATTTAAAAAAAGAAGGTTTGCTTTTGAAACCGATATTGTTAGTTAACAGTGCTTCATCTCACCCAACAGAATAAGAACTGATTAGTAGGGATATCAAACTTAAATTTCCTTCGCCGTATGTAACAGCATTAATACAGCCCATGGATCAGAGAGTTTTTGAAACTTTAAAGCGTCGGTACAAAAAGCAGTTGTTCAACAAAGTAGTTGAACAGGAAGCTGAAGAAAATTAAACAAGATGTAGTCTCCATTTTGAAATCAATCAACATCAAGGTCGTAATTTACATGGATGCTTCATCCTGAGATGAAGTGAGTAAATCGACAATTGTACTTATACTGAATGAAGATACGTCTTTTGCTTTGTACTGTTAATATTTTTGTAAAAGTATATAAAAAGTACAATAAATAAAATAAAATATATTTAAATGGTGTAATTTATGTCGTTAACGGATTGTCCGGCTTTTTGGTCATTCGGATCAGTCTAGGGTTCCACTGTATGAGCTTTGAATGGTTTTAAACACTGCGGTTTTAAATGACTAAGGTTTCAAATATGTTCGAAAATGAGACGCTTCTCAATTTGCATGTAGATTTTGTTATTAACACATTGACGCCGGGGCGTTTGGAGTCGCACTTTATGTGGCAACGTTTTGTTTCAATCGCGTTACGTTAGCAAAACTGCTATAGCTTTTAAAATAAATAATATGTTTCAGGGAAATTTTGAGGTATGTGGTACATTAATTTATCGCATCATAATCTACACTTTTTAAAATGCAATTATCAGACGTTTTCAACTTTTGTTAAAAATAAAAAAATATTTAATTTTTACAGTAACATGTCATAGTTAGTATTTCTTTTTTGTATGATTTTCTTATTTGTACGATTATCTTATCAAATGCACTGGGATTATTTGATTATGGCAAAGATAGAGTCATCTGCCGTCTCTGATTGCATTCAGAAGAAAAGGATCAAGCGTCAATAATCAGTATACTATCAATAATCAAGAGATAAAAAAAAGTTGAATATATATATATATATATATATATATATATATATATATATATATATATATATATATATATGTGTGTGTGTGTATATAAATATATATATATATATATATATATATGTGTGTGTGTGTGTATATATAAATAATTATATTTATATACATTTATTTCAATTCTTGAAACTTCTGTTTTGGTATTTATGTAGAGAACTTGACCAATTTATAGTTTTTTTTTAAATGTTTTATACATGAAAATGCGTCATTCGGCGCCAACGTGTTAAGGCCAGCGTGCACTGGCTTTGACTATTTTTGATGAAACTATGAAAACGATCAACTGTGTAAAAACCCGACCACTTCAATCCGGATTATTTAAAATTTTGTTCGGTGAAATGAGTAGTGCACATAACGCACTTTTATTACGTACTGAAATAAAATGGATATCCAGAGGAAAAGCAATATTGAGACTTTTTTAACTTCGTAGTCAATTATTAGTTTTCTTGACGTCACATAATTATGGACAAAATTTTATTGAATTTTTAACAAATTATTTATGGTTGATGAACCTTGGGTATCTGGCAGATATGTTTACATAGTGCAATGAAGTTAACTTCTTATTACAAGAAAAGAATACTTTAATTTTTAATACAAGAGATAAAATTGCATTTTTTGAAAGAAAGTTATAATTGTGGACTTCTACAGTTAAACAGAATAATTTTCATTGTTTTCCCGCCTTGCATGCATTTTTAAGTGGAATAAATTCTAAATTGGATGAAGTTTCTAATGTAACTTTAGAACACTTACATGACACAGTCAATCCTTTTACAATATGATCCAAATCCAGTAAGGATAATTCATAGGTTCGAAATTCATTAACAGTGACGGCTAAGTCAGCACGCTTCAGCGCAAGTGATTATAAAAATCTATCTGACTTAATTAGTGACTCTGATTTTAAAACAGAAACACAAGAAACTTCCATTAAATTCTAGACAAATTTAACAGAAGAGTACCCCCATCGTGTCAAAACTAGTTATTCTTGTTTTGCTTCCTTTTATAATGACATATTTATGCGAGGCAAGATTCTGATATTATGCTGCAATCAAATTAAAGTTCAGGAACAGACTCGACGCTACATCAGAGAGACATTACGAGAAAGTCAACTTTCTAATAATGTTCCTGATATCAAAAGAATTTGTAATTCAAAGACTCTAAAACATCGAAATCGTTAAGAACGCAATTTTACAGTATGTAACATATATATATATATATATATATATATATATATATATATATATATATATATACGATAGTTTATTTTACTATTTTTATGTGTTTTTTTTTTAATAATGAACATGCGAGAATAAATTTTTGTTTTATCTTAACGTTTAGATTTACCCATTTATTTTATTTATTATTTATATTTGCTGACCCTACAAAATAACCAAGGTGTTCTGTTAAAATATAAAAATTTGTGAAGTGTCCCATCGTAGAAAAAGTTTGGAAGATGCTGAGTTAGAGCAACATTATATTATACTGAAAATAAATTACTGTCACTTGTAATGTTATTCCAATAATCTTTTATTTTGTAAAAAGATAGTAACGATTTTTTAACAATTTCACGGACTCTTTTCAACAAGCTAGCATACCATAAATTTAGAATTCACTGCTCATGATCTTTTAATCAGAATCGAATACTCAGTTTATATTCAAAGACAACGCTTATTGTCTGATTTAATATTTATTTTATTTCGGAATTTCATACGAATAACTTTATGTGCCCGTTATTTCATGCGAATTTTCTGTAGTCATGTTAGTACAATTGAAACTTAATTAATCATGTTTGCTATAACTGAAACATTATATTTATTATAAATAAAGAACAATCAAAATTGATAAAATATTACATAAATATCACAAAAACAACATTGAATTCTTTAAAATTTGAAAAATATGTTCTTATATCAATTTATTGTCATTTATCACGGAAAGAAAGATTTTTAGACTATTGTTACTGAACTTAATGTAAACATTTTATGCTCACTAAAACAGTGAGTATCACAACTAAGCCATTCTGTATCCACCATCGTTCAGCCTGAATTACTATTGAGAACACAAAGTGCTCAGTCGGTTGAACACAGCCATTGTTTTCTGCTCTGAACTCGATTAAATAAAACATGATGAGTCGATTATGATATGAAAATAATGCCGCTTGTATTTTGTTAAAAGTTATCAATTATAAAGGAAACAAAAACAGCTGACATCTAGTGTCTAACAACAAAAGTCATTTCAATAATAAAGTATATCACTTTAGTGATTTTACAAATACAATAGCATACTTGTTTTATTATCAAAAAAATATTCTTTCTGTTATTTTGTTGTATGTAAATAAAATTTTCGAAATTTTCCTTTCATCTAGAAAATTTGACAATTATTTTATAATATATTTTATTACAATTAGGTTGTTCCAAAATAATTGCGGTTTTTATTAGTTTTAGTTTGGCGCCGATTTTTCTAGTAACCGTTATCTTTTGTTATAGTCATGTAATACATCATTGTAAACAATGAAATTAGCACTACTGATTTCTCCTTATGTTTATTGTTTTCATTCTTTAGTCTTATTGTATATAACTCCTTAAATTAATCATGGAGAAAAATAAATTGGCTCGAATGTGTTGTATGAGTCTCAATTGAGACGTAAAGCAACAGAAACTGCTCGAAATATCAAATTTATTTTTGGTGAAGAGTCAATTAGTGAACGTAGAGCTCAAAACTTGTTCCAAAAATTTCGTAATGGAAACGAAAACCTTAATGATGAAAAGGGTCGTAGACATTCTTCAGCTATAAACAATAATGATTCAAGAACCATTATTAAAGCAGATCCATGTAAAATACCTCCAGCGGTGGAAGAAGAACTCAATGTTGATCATTCAACAGTTGTTGCACATTAGAGCGTAAGTGGAAAAACAAAAACGCTGGATAAATGGATGCCGTATGAATAATAATAACACCAAGCAATTCAGCAATATGAAGTCAGCTGTTTGATTTTTTTTGCATAACAAAAATGATCCCTTTCTCGCGTTGTCACATGTGATGAAAAGTGGATTCTCTACAACAATCAGAAACGTTTATCACAGTAACTAGATTGAGGAGAAACACCAAAACAGTCCTAAATCGAAGTTTAATGAAAAAAAGACTATAATCACTGTTTGGTGGTCGGAGAATGGCATCATTTACTACAACTTCCTAAATCCTGGTGAAACAATATCAGAAGAAAAATGTTTTCAGGAAATTGAAAAAATGCGTGAGAAGTTAAATCGTTTACTGCCAGCATTACTCAATCGAAGAGGACCAATTATTCTTCATGACAACGCCCGACCACACGTCTCACAAATGATTTTAAAATTAAATGAACTGGGTATGAAGCCTTACTATAATTTTTTAAACATTTGAGTAATTTCCTAAAAGAGAAGGCTTTCAAAGATCAATGCATCAGCTCAAAGCGCTTTCAATGAATCCATTAATTCCAGGACTCCAGAAATCTATCTTGTAGGAATAAACAAACTTGTTTCCCGTTGGGAGAAATGTGTGCAAGCCAATGGTCTTTATTTTGATTAATAAATATAATTTTTAACTAATATCCGTGTCTTTAATACTCGATACGTAAAAACTTCAATTATTTTTGCACCAACCTAATATATTCATACATGAAACTATAATAAAGTATGATATATTTAATAATCAAAATTGATATTTTCATATATTTTTATCAACTCTCCTCAAATGATAAAATGATATATAGATGTAATATAATGACTTTTTTACTTTCGTGTAGTGCGTGGCTTGTTATCATATATTGTTTTTATTTCATCGCACACAATTCAAAAAGGTTTTTCATCACAGTTGTCGAACAAAATTTCATTTCAAATTTTTAATAAATTTTCCATTGTTCAGTCAGTAATCAGAATACTTCAGAAACAATTTGATTATAATATTATACAAAAAAAATCTATTACGTCAATTTCAAAAACATTTTATTTTATATTGTATGTATACATATATGTATATAAATATATACATACACATAAATATATAAATATAAATATATATATATATATATATATATATATATATTTGATTGTATGTATTCATAGTTCTTGTACATAGCCTGAATAGATAAAAAAAGAAAGGTCGTAAAGGAAGACCGCTCTAATTGAAACCCGTCCGTCGAGGATTTCCGGGATACAGAAAACGGTAATTTCGGAAACTCGATTCCATTACGGTTTCGATATATCTTTTCATTTTCGTTTTTACGACCGTTGATAAAAGACGAATGAATCTAATACATACACTCCGCAAAACAAATGTATGATTTGAAAGTAAGATCATCTTTTATATCAAACATTTTGTAAAAGTAGTTGTTAAGTACTAAAATTAAATTCAATGATCACGCATATCATGAAGAAATAAATTATTTTCATGAATGTGCTTGAAAAGAAAGATATTATGTTCCATAATTCCATTTCAGATTAACATATCAGACGACTTTTTTCTTAATAACATCCATTTCAGTGTTTCTTTTTACCGTAAAAATGACAAACGTATATATCAATATGAGTCTTTGTATTTTCGTCAGTAACCTAACTTTATAACATAATATTGTCATATAAATCCACATAGCGTGTAGATGTACGGTAAGAAAATCAACTTACCTTTTTCATAGTTCCATTTCCGTATACAACGCAGCAAGTAATGGCGAGAACAAGTAAACCTTGTTTGGTCAAAACAGAGTCCATCACGCATCATCTGTCCTGAAACCAAAACAAGTTGTTATTTATACCTAGATGACGTTGAATTATTTAGTTCTGAAATGACAACATATATTTTATAAATATTTGTAAAATATAAAATATCTTTTACGAATATAATGAAAGTACTTTTAGTTACTTAACTCTTACACCTTCTAATTGTATTCATGTAAGTAAATGTATTGTGAATTATGGCTACATATTTGCATTTATTTAATTGAAGGAGTAAATTAATAATTACAGTAACGAGTAAATAATTTGTCACTAGTAATTCATAATGGACAAGAAAGAAAAATAACAAATACTAGAATCAGACTGATATTTGGAAACAGGGAAAAGTTATAAACGTATATATATATATATATATATATATATATATATATATATATATATATATATATATATACAGAATGTCCTAAGATTCACTGATCATTTTGTTTTGACAATAAATGATTCGAAAAATTTTACATCTAACAAGGGGAAGATAAGACCACGGAAACTGAGTTTGGAACCAAACTTAGTGTAGTGGTAGGGTACCCCTAAGGTATTAATGCAGTAGCGTATTAGCTCGGGGAACGAAATAGCGGACAGACTGGCCTCATTAGGAGCCAGGTCCGCAGTGGAGGGGCCAGAGCCCTTCGTAGGGCTAGCGAGATACTGGGCCAAGGGCGCCATTCGAGAGTGGGTCGAGTCAGAACACTCAGAATGGTGGCTAAAGATTGACGGTTGCCGTCAATCCAGGGTACTCTTAGGCCAGGCCCCAAATAAGGACTGGACCAAGAGAAACTATACAAGTGGAAGATCCTTCTCCCGGCTCCTGGTGCGAATTGTAACAAGATACGGGAGGGAAACAACGGCCAAGTCAATCGAAAAAGTTCGAAGATGAACAACTGCAAGCTGTGTTGGAAGAAAACCCTGCTCAAACAATCAAAGAATTGACTCAACAGCTCGAATTCGATAAATCAACCATTTTATGACATTGACAAGCCATGGGAAAGATCCATAAAGAAGGGAGATGGCTGCCACATGAATTGACTGAATATTCCATTGCTAATTTTTGTACATCTAGATTTCTTCACTTGTAAGGTACAAAAAGAATAGTTTCTTGTGGCGTATCGTGACCGGTGATGAAAAATAGATCTATTTCGACAACCAGAAACGCAAGAAATCATGGGTTGATCAAGATCAACCCATGATTTCTTGGTGTCGACGTTGATGGTTGATCAGGACCTACCATCAACGACACCAAAGTAAAATATCCACGGTCACAAAATAATGCTGTCTATTTTGTGGGATATGGAGGGCGTCGTATATTATTAGCTATTGAAATCGAAGTCAACAATCACCGCCGAACGTTATCGTCAACAATTGGAGCGTTTTAATGATAATTTGATGCAAGATCAAGCGTCAATTGCATCAAATCACAGAAAAATGATTCTTCTCCATGACAACACTCGGCCCCATTTTACTATAGCCGTGAAATAAACACTTATGAAGCTCGAATGGGAAGTTGTCCCGCACAACAGCATATTCTCCAGACCTAGCCCCAAGCGATTATCATCTGTTCCGATCGATGACACGCTTTGAAAGATACACATTTCTATAACTACATAGAAATCGAAAATTGAGTTGCTGAATGGATTGGCTCAAAAGACAGACCATTCTTTCTTTGCGGAATTCAACTTCTTCCAGAAAAGTAGAAAAAGACATGTCTTCCGAGGGAAAAAGCTTTGATCAATGTATTCACACATTTTGTTGTTGAAATAAATGCTCAAAAAACAACACAAAAAATAAAGGCTTTCAATGCAACCTCCTAATATAAATGTTGTTAGTATATCTCAAAATTTCACTGCATTTTATTATCACACCTGTTTTATGAATAACAGTGAAAAAAATTTTTGTAAACATCTGGTTAATGAATACATATGTAATGTTTGATGGACAAAATTAAAAATTATGCAATGACTGTATATTTTGTTAAAAAGGTTTAAAACATCAACCGATTTTTTTACGATAAAAAAGAGGTTTTGTGACAGTGGAACTTTATTTACAACTGTAAAAAATTGGCTTGCAGAATTTAAACATTAAAGTACAAAGCTTTTAAAAGTTCCCCTGTAGTGGGCTCCCAAAAAAGGAAACGACACCAAAAATCATTAATAAATTGCACGATATTGTTTTAAATCGTCGCTTCTTGAAACTATTTTCAGCTTTAAACGTTCTGCAGATATTATTTTACTGTTTTGGATTGTTATCTTCTAATAGGACTCCATTTAGCTATTTTGATCGAAAATATTTATCAGATTTCCATTAGCTGCTTTTCACATTCTCTATTCAGACTTTTGCTGATCTACGCATGTGCTCTACTGGTTTTACACGAATATCTGTTTTTAGTTTCAATCTTATATACATTTCTATTTTGATGACAAATGCGTCATCGGTACTATTTAGCATTCTAATTTGATAGGAGAATTAAACACAAATATTAAATGCCAAATCCAAATAAAGATTAAATATCTACTTTAATTTGATGAATATATACATAATTATACACGTGTATATATATATATATATATATATATATATATATATATATATATATATATATATTAAATCATAAGTCCCACTCTGAAGACAAAAGAATTTGATCAAAATATACTATCAGTCCTTACCTACGGCAGCGAAACTTGGAAGCTTAATACCAAAATCATTCAGAGACTTCAAACAACATAGTATGGAAAGATATATTTTAGTAATAAAAAGACGAAATAAGAAAAGAATAGAATGGATACGAAAATAGACAGAAATTACAAATGTAATAAGAAGAGTAAAAAGTGTGAAATGTAAATGGGTGGGTAAGTTGCAAGAAGAGAAGACAACCGATGGACCACAGAAATTATTAACTGGAAACCAAGAAATATGAAAAGACCAAGGAAGAGGTTAATGCGTAGGTGAGATAACGAAATTAAATTTTTTTTGAAAATTAGTAAAGTAGAGAGGTATTCAATCGTACAAAATAGAAAATCATGGAAAAGGTCTTTATCCAAAAGTAGGTTGATAGAGCCTGCTGCTACTAATGACATATATATATATATATATATATATATATATATATATATATATATATATATATATATCATAAATATATTTGAATAATTTCCTATATTCAATTAAAAATATGTTTAACTTATCTCAATCTTGCGAATTTCATTTTATTATAAGTACACTTTTTAAAGTTTCAAAAAGCGTACTTTCGGTAAAATATTCAAAATTGTTATTTATTATTACACATTATGTTAATCTTTTTAGAAACTCTAATATCTTAAATTATAAATCATAATTTTACTACATAAACGTCTGAAAAGAGACAAATGTAAAACTACAAATCTCTGTGTCTGACATAAACATCTGTTTATAAATGTTTGAGCAGAAAAATGTAAATGTCTATGTAAATAAAACTGAATGGAAAAAATCTTACAAAAAAATATCTTATGCAAATGATTCTCTAGAAATTCGACAATAACAATTACAATCTGTCTCTTTTCAACCATGCATGTTTAATATTTTAGATTTTTCTATCTTCATTATGTCATTCAGCATTTGTCAATACATTTTGTAGATATTTTTATTTAGAGTGTATCTAAGAAAGAAGAAAAAATACTTCAAAATTTTGGTATCTTTTTACCCTTAAATTATGAAATCAATCGCAATGCTCATCGTTCATCACAATCATTAAAAAAATGTCTCTTTTATTTCACAGGACTTACTGATTTTAATTTTTTTAATTATTTAATAACAGAATCTTGAGTCAACTGTCGTTTCTTTGTATATGTACTTGTAAAATCGTCCTATTCTTTTATAATAAATTTATTTTAAAAATTAAGATTGTAATAAAATAATAAATATTAAATATTAATAAAATACAAAAAAATAAAGTTTCACACTAAACCATAATTTTCAAATATAATGCTCTCTCATTTACGTTCTTGTAAGTTGGGTTGTATATCTGGTTTAAAGAGCTCAATAATGTATGACAGGCAAAAAAGATTAAATGAAACATTTCTAAATATCTTTCTATATATAAGAAATAGTTTCATCATACAATTTCCATAAAACATTTTTTTTCGTGTAGATAACCTCCTTGCAACGTCGCTCCTCCCGCTACACTCTACAAGTAGCACGTTGACCATTTCCATTCCCGATTACCAATGATTGATTGATGAATATCGCGTGGTCTCTGTTCTGATTGGTTGATATCAATCACATGATCAGCGTTCTGTTTCACGATATACAATGAAAGAGAGTATATGAAATTTGTGTAAAACCGATAAGAAATTTATTCAAAATATTGTATTCACTGAAGTTTTAGAGCAAAAAAAGTTGTCACATATTTTAACATTGTATTTTTGTTGTTAATTTCTGTAAATTTTTCCAACAAAAATTTTACGACTAACATTTTACGCAGATTGTTTATGTGTATAATTTTTTGATTTTTGTTATTTGTTGTGAGAAAGTGAGCGTCAACGATCGTGGTGTAAACCAATACCGGGATCAGCGATTGTAGCTGGTAAAGAGCAGAGCCCCCTGGTTATTATAAATTTTTTTTATGAAAATGAAACAATATATCTTACCTACGTAACCTTTATAGTTATAATTAAAAAAGAGATAAATAAATAAAAAATGTTTTCTATATTTCAATTACTTTTGTACAAAATAAGTTCATGAAAATAAACACACACGCCGCACATATATATATATATATATATATATATATATATATATATATATATATAAATAAATATTTATAAATCGAATATTCTTCTTTTCTGTAATTAGGAAAAAAATTGTGACTTTAATTTAAATAGGTGTGTAATGTGTTTAAGAAATATCGTTTTTAATACTAACATATTTTTTGTTATAATATTTATAAATTCAAAATTAATGATTCCAATGATTTAACACAATGTTATTTGTATAAATTTAAATTTCTGCCATGAAAAATAAATCACCTAATATATTAATATATACAAATAAAAACATGCCATTAGTTTGAAGAAATCATTCACGAATAATTAGTTTCGAAAAGAAGTCAAGAGTAAAACAGTTAACAATTAATGGAATAAATTAGTAGGTTGATCGTCATGCAATTATAAGAAAAGTAAGGAACAAGTATAGGGGAGACTGGGGTAAATTGAACCGTTTTTTTTAAATTCGTTTTTAATTAACAAAATAAATGTGTTTTTCAAATTAATCTATGCTATTGTAAAGGTCAAACCCTAAACTACAAAAATATGCAGGCAGTTTTAATATTCAGTTTTTAATATTCGTTTTGTATTTTTTTCGTTATTTAAGAAAAGTGAAAACGTGCAAAATTTTATGTGTCAAAATTACCAGGGTTAAGTGAACCCTTATATTAAAAATTGGTTAAAAATAAAAATAAAACGTTTTTATCATGACAAATATTTAATACATTTTATTAAGCGTTTTTTCCCAAAATTTAGATGTATTGTATGAACGTTTTTTTCTAAATTAATGAATAAAAAAGGTACTTAGAATCGAATAACTGTAAACTACTGTTTTTTTTTCGGTCATTCTTTCTTCCTAGAAGCCACTGTCTGTGTGGGTTTCGAAACTATTATCATAGGAGTCCTTATTTTATTTCTTTAGTCCTCTCCTACTCCGCTGCCAATTCCTCCATAACACGCTAGTCCGTGAGAATGGCATTTGTTCGCCGCTTACGTCCTTCCGAGTCTGCTTTCTCGGACCGACCTTCGGGTATGCTCAAATAATTTTGACCAGCGATTTAAAATCTATTGGTCTTCCGAAAGAAGGACGAGGATTTCCAATAGTCGCGGGAACAGACTTGGCGATGCCAGGCTCAGCTACGACGGATTTGATGATGTTAAGCTCGGCTACGACGGACTTGTTGGCGACAAAGTCAGCGGGATCAGTCCAGGCTGCGTCGAATTCGGCAGTGTCAGGCAGGGCTGCAATAATCTCTGCATCCTGTCAGTCGATTTCATCTAATTCGTTCGCATCGAATTTCGCTATGAAGACATCATTTAAGCCGTTGGACCCGCTCAATTGGATGATCTAGTTCGTGTCAGTTGACTAGCTCGACGAGACACTACTCTGCTTGGTGTCTGCTGGTGTCTGTTGTGACCTCTCTTTCGTCCATGTTTCATATACAGTGACCCAGGAAATGATACTTAGCCTATAGTTTTTTCAACATCTCAAAGAATCGATTAACAGTTGTCCTGTTGAAGCTCGTGGCACGTGCAAAACTGGTAGCTACCGGCTTCCTTATGGATACTGTTGCATTCTTATTGAGAAATGCTGCTAACCAATCTTTTCTGGCCATATGCGCTTCTTTTCAAGACACTGGAACTGCCAAATTCAATTTCAATACGCTAAAATCCGCATCTCTTTCAGAGAGACACCGCAGTTTATATTACTGCAGTGCTCCAGATACTCAACTGATTGAAAAAATAAGTTAAAAAAAAATAAGAACAAAATTCAGAATATGTTCACTTATCCCCTGTCGCATCAAGTTCACTAATCCCTGTATGCATATTTGAACTTTAATTATAAAAAAATATATTAATATCCTAAATATGATAAAAACAAGTAACGTTAATGCGTTCAGGAGGCTTTAAAATTTCATTATCACACATTCAAAATTGCTTACAACAAAGAGTTGTAAATAATTAAAATTTTCCAAAAGAACAAAAATTCACTTTTACACTACTGAAACACTCAAAGAGTAATGAAACCGGAACCGTGCACCCAACTCTACAACGTGAGGACATTAATAGTAGCCAACAGTACTAACGGCGAGATCATAAATCGTTTTTATCTGGGTTAAAAAGCAAAGGTTCACTTAGCCCCGTAGTTCAGTAGACTCGGTCTCCTCTACATTTCTCGACTTGTTATATTTTTAGTTTCTCGAGATATTAATTTGAAAGAAAGTTTTAGTAAAAAAGATTCATGTAATCCTTATATCTGTGAATATAAATTGTGATTATTTTGATTTCATTTTTTAGAAGTAAAAAAGTAATCTATTTCACTTACAACGTGTAAGAAAACTGAATTTACATTGATAACTAAAAACATATTACTTTAGTGAAATCTATATACACTTGTGTCTATACCTTGCAATTTCGTTAAATTATTGTTCTCCTGGGTTTTCGTCTTTTTAAATCACGTTTATCTTTTTTTATTTCTGTTATATATATATATATATATATGTATATATATATATATATATATATATATATATAATACAGCAATGACTATAATTCTATTCTGCGAAAGTATATTTCTCTGAAATGATTCTTCTAAATTGTTTTCACTTAACCTGGTCTGATTTGATCTGACCTGAACTGACGAAACTTGACTGATTTGATTGGAATTAATTATAGATAGATATAAAAAAAAACTTTTCCAAAGTTTTCCAGCCCCGTATTATCATCATACATTTATACCTAACACACACAGATATGATTACATGCATACATATATATATATATATATATAGAGAGAGAGAGAGAGAGAGAGAGAAAGAGAGGGGGGGAGAAAGAGACAAAAAGTGATAGTTACAACTTTTGCGTTATTTAATCAGAAAAGTAAAATAATTTAGCAATATAGGGGAACATAGGGAGGATTGACACTATTCAAAATGCCGAACTTTGCAAATACATTTCGAAAAAATGTCTAAATTATTGATGAATTATCCAAAAATATTTTCATAAAAATATAAAATTCTTATTAGGCATGCAAGTTGTAAAAATAATATTAACAATTAATAAAATAATTGCTAAGTATGCAAGTTATAAAACAATTTTCGTTCTGGTTTATCAAAATATACTTTACATTTCTTACAAATAATATGTCCTTTTGTTGCAATCATGATTTATAAAATATTGTCTTGATTTAAACAAATTTTAATGATCTCACATTACTAATGCGTACTTCTCTCACCAAAAATGTGATCATAATTTTTTTTTTACTTTTAATTGGAGGGGAACATGGTGAGATTTGACTCTACTTAAAATACCGGACTAAACACATTGCGAAAAATTTTCTAAAAATATTTTCAAAAAAATATAAGCATACAAATGTAATTTTCAAAACGAGAAATCTGAAAACTTTATGTGAAACAAATTATTGCAAAAAGAAAAAATTGGCCTATAAAATTGTATTTTTTTGCTTATTGCGTAAGGTGATATTTACAAGTAGTAAATATAACAAAATGTTATTAACCTCGGTTATTACTCGCTTCACTCTTATTTAATAATTTCAGGAGTCATTAAATCTAAAAAGCACCCTTTACTATATTTTTATACGTTTATGTCAAAATTATATTGCTCGGGAGGTTTGATCCTACAGTTTCATTGTCAAAGTTAAGTTAATTTGACATTACGTTATTGCGAAGTCAACTATTTCACACAATTTAGTGTAAATACAGGTCATATGTTTATATTTTGTTTATAGTGATATATTGGTGGAGCCATGTTACTATTTAACAAGTATTTGTTTATAATATTTGTATAAATAAGTTTGTAATACAATAAAGTAGTTAATATCATTCTAAATTTCAGTGATTCAATTAAGACTAAGGTCAAACCTTCAATAGCTAGTCAGGGAAAGAGCCCCCTGTAACAAACAATTAAAAAAATATATTTTTTACATTTTTAATTTTTTCTTAATTCAATAAATTCAGAAAATGTTCATAATTCTTACTACACAGTGGGTTATACATAACTGTTTATAATAATATATTGGTGGAGCCATGTTATTATTTAATAAGTATTTGATTATAATATTTGTATGAATAAGTTTATAATACAATAAATCAGATAATACTCAGCTATTTAAAATTTCAGTGATTCATTTAAGACTAGTGTCAAACCTCCTATAGCTACGATCAACCCTCCTGTAACTCGAGAGGTTTGACCCTATTATTCCTACTTCTAAACACATTAGGTAAACTGTTTTCATTAAAACTAAAAATTCTTTAAAAAACTATACGTATTATGCATGGTGTTCAATTAATTCCTCATTTAATTCATGTGAAAAAAATGTTTTTTTAATTTGAATTTGTCTTTTTTTTGAAAATAGGATCAGACCTCTCTCTATGTTCTCCTACTTCAATTAAAATATAACCGCAGGTATTAATTATGTTTGTACATCTTTATTTTTAATTCTATGCTTTTTTCTGCCATTGAAATTTGTATATACATAACTGGAATGATAAGAAACTCGTAGAACAAAAATGTGGGACTCATATTTTTCAGTGTGCGATAAAGTGAATTAGTGTTGAAAAATATTTTGGTCAAACGGTAGTTCGTCAATATTTTTGAAAATAATTAGTTTTTGTTCAAAAAGGTACTGCGCTGTTCTAAACTGAGAAAGTATATATATATATATATATATATATATATATATATATATATATATATATTATATATATATGTATGTATATATATATATACATACATATTATATATATATATATATATATATATATATGTAGGATTTAAAGATACAGTGGACAGAGGAGACGGAAGTGACGCAAGCAGAACGGTATTATCCGATCAACCGGGCATTGGATAGTTAGACGAGTGACGAGGAGCATCATGACAACGAACATTTTTGTGTATTGTTGATTGTATTGTTTTTGTGAGAAATATAGTTTATATCTTTTTGTATTCAGCTGTTTGAATTAACAACCATATATATATATATATATATATATACATATATATATATACATATATATATATATACATATATATATATACATATATATATATATATATATATATATATATATATATATATATATATATATATGTAATTGTATATATTTTATTTATTTATTAAATTAAATATAATAATCAGCTTTATTCGAAAAGTTAATAAATGACTTTTTTTAATTCAACATTATATGTAACATATATTGCATTACTTTTTTAATATACCAGGTGGCTCTACCACCAACTCGCTACGCTTGCCGATCTTCGGTGGGCTCCGCTCCCGCTCGCTCTCTCGGCTCGATTCGTTCGTATCGCATATATTTGCTCAATATCGTAATATATATATATATATATAAATAATATGTTAGTATATCTATATAATCATTCTCGAAGATATACTGCATTGTTGAATGCTAGTGAATGTCCTCCTTTCTAAGATATATTGCAACGTAGTTATTTTATAAAATCGCACATAAATAGTATTATTCTTCGTGAAAATTTCGTGTAACTTCGGATATCATCTTAAATGATAATTTAATACAAAATCTCATTTTTTTAGTGAAATTTTACGGATGTTTTTTTAAAGATAGATAATTTAAAATAATAATATAACATAACTTTTCATTTTTAAAATAGATAATAAATAGTATGAATATATATATATATATATATATATATATATATATATATATATCAATATATATATATATATATATATATATATATAAATATATATATATATATATCAATATATATATATATATATATATATATACAGTGCCCTGCAAAAGTCAGTTGAAATGAAAAAAATAACGTAGAAAATGAAAACTTGTGCGAAAAAATGAAAATATCTCCAAATGAAACACTGTTTATTAACTCTTAATTAATATTAGTTATTTTGATAAAAGATTAGCAATCATACTTCAAACGAATCATAAATTGTACAAAAACTACTCTTGGTGTAGTGCCAAAGTTAGTTGAAAATTACAAAGAAAATAATGTAAAAAACCAAAAAACACATTTTTTTACTGTTTAATATTTTGTATGACCACCATTATTTCACAGAACAACGTTAAGCCTTCTGGGCGTTGATTCTACCAGGTTTAGTAAAGCACTGAGTGACAAAGAGACCACGTTTCCAAAATTTTATCTTTAAATTGAGTGCTATTGTCTTGAAGATGTGGGGATCCTGCTATCTAATTCGTCCCACAAATGTTCAATAGGATTAAGGTCGGGCGACGTTGATGGGTATTCAAGTACATCTACTTCATTGTTTGTGAAAAATTCTTTGGCTATTCCAGCCGTATGCTTTGGGTCGTTCTGTTGAAATGTAAAATCCTAACCCAATCTCATTGTTTCGGTGGATTGATGATGGTGGTTTGGTGGTTGATTGATGTAAATTTTCTTGTAAAATAATACAGCACATTTTCTCTATCATTTTCCCTCAATAATATGTAATCTGTGCAACAATGACATCTTCTCCTCCATATTTTACAGTTGGTTCCAGCAATTTGTTAATATAAGAATTATTACTGCAACTTCGGCAAACTGTTTGGCGTCGACGCTTTCCAAATTTGAAACTTACTTTCGTTATTAAAAATTACTCGTTTCAAAAAGTAGTGATTTATTCACATATTTTTTGGCTAAATTCAATCTTTTTATGGACAGATGTCAATAAGGGTTTGTTTCTGGCCACATGACTCCTCACCTTATCATTATGAAGACGTCTTCGAATACTGGTTTCAGAAATTGAAGTTCCTTCTTCATACAGTTGCTCTCGAATTTCTCTTACAACAAGTTTTGGATTACTTTTGCACTGTAGTACTATACGCCGATCATCGGTGGAAGTAGTAATTCTAAGTAGCCCTGAACGTGGTTTATCTGCAAGGGTCGAAACTTCTCTGCTCTTTTTTATGAATTTCCTTTCTCCTTAGAGATTAATTTTTAATATTTTTCCAACCGAAGTATAATTTTTTAGTTTTTATATTCACTCACAACGTTTGATCTTTCTTCTATAGTTAATTTTTCCCTCGGAGATATTTTTTTTACTAATAATGAACAATAATTAAATGTAAAATATCTACGAGAATGTATTAAACTTAATTAATGCATCCTTCTCCAATACGTCTAGTGCGAGTGTTCGGTTTTAATCAAATTTTGGTGTGGTGAATTTCTCTGATTACGTACTATTTATTATTTAGTTACGCAAGTAATATCAATTTCTGGGAATATCCTTTAAAAACAATGGTGCTTTGTAATTATAAATCATGTCTATACAAGCCAGCGATGAGAAACCGAGCTATTAAACATTACTTTACTTTAAAAAACAGAAAAGTATTTATTTCATTTAACTTTTGTTGGGCAAAATGACAGTAGACCTTTTCCAATCGACTGATCGCACAACGAACGAGCTTCATGAAGCATTACTCACCATAAGAGGATCATATCTCCTGAACTAATGACCGTGTCTGATTGCACTACAGCGTGGTGGGGTAAAAATAATCTCTTCCTCAAAACGCTTCTTCTTCTTGACAATAGTCCTGATCATGACCCTAACTTATCGTTGCATCTGATGTCGCAGTATGATTTCATAAAGGTTAATTTCCTACCACCTAATATCACACCTTTGCTACAGCCCATTGACCAGCAGGTGATTTCTAACTTTAAAAAATTCTATACAAAGAGAATGTTTAAGGCATGTTTCAAAGCTACCCAAATTAATGAAATGATTCTTAGATAGTTTTGAAAAAAAATATTATAAAATCCTCTATGGTGTGAAATTGATTGCGGATGCATGAAGTGATGTCATGTGAACATTAAGCACCTCCTGGAGGCCATTATGGCCTTATGTGATGCATGATTATGATTTGATGGTTTCGAAATAGGCAAAGGAAGTCCACTCTGGATATATTTTTAATCAAAGCCTCAACTTCCTCCCAGTCTAGAGTACCACTGCCACAAAGAGGACTAGAATTGATTCCCCTTCTAGAAGTGAATTACCAGAACTCTTCATTTAAGGTGATTTTTCCTCTAAAGAACAGTATTGGTAAATTGGTCGTGTCGACCACCATCGAATAAAAACAGATTATTAGCAACAAAAGTTATAGCGAAATAATTTATTTTCATTTTTATACGTATCTTTAAAATTAAATTTTATCTAATGTACGGCTAGAATTTTGGCAGCTTTGCACCAATTAGATGGTTTACATCATTATAAGTGCCTTATACAAAGACCGTTAGTTCTGTACAAATTACGGTCATTCATCGAAGGTCTATTGTATGCATTTATATATATATATATATATATATATATATATATATATATATATATATATATATATATATATATATATATATATATATATAAACCTCATCACCTTACACTGAAAAATTAGATTAGACTTTTTCAAGACAAGAAAAACGTTATACAAACATAATTACGTGATATTTGAAATTACTTGCAACGCAATATTATGTGTCATAGATACATAAAGCCTAAAAACGCACAAGCGACACACACACACACACACTTATATATATATATATATATATATATATATATATATATCTTATATGAATATTTACAGAAGGCATACAAAGAATAAGAAAAATGATGATTTGTTTGCGAACCGTCGTTGACATTTATCACCTTTGCGGCACGGTAACTGTCTTCGAAGAATACGTTTATTATTTGTAGTTTGCACAGCGGTTATTTTCTTGTGTGTAGACAAATCTGCTATACAGTCAAAGATATTTGTTTTCCCAAATTGGAAATGACAAATGATAAAATATAAAAATTACACTATGTATATATATATATATATATATATATATATATATATGTATATATATATATATATATATATATATATATATATATATATATATATATATATAGATATGTCAACACTTTTCTTATTTACTGATTAGTTCACTTTAAATATGGAGTTTAAAATAACATAAATGATGCAGAATTCTATAGGAAAGCAAGTTGTATGTGAGTGAGTGGTTCCCCAAACGAATGCAATTTTAAATAGGAATTTATTTCCTAACTAAAGGTATATTCAACCTAATTTCTAAAATTTATTATTAAATATGTAGTCTGTCACAATTATTTTGAAATTATATACCAAAATATTAGGTTGGTAGGAAAATAATTTCGGTTTTTCTGAACTCGCCTTATTTTTTTTAATGAAAGTGTCATTTCAACCTGTTGATGTTAATACCATTTTAAAGTACATTTTTTGGTTTGTATTGACTTTGGTTTTATTCTTAATTTTGCTTTAAATTGGTCTATTGAATTAAAGATGGAAAATAAATAAATAAAAGCATTTTTTGTATGAGTTCAAAACGTGTAGTAAAGCAGCAGAAACTGCTCGTAAACTAACGATGCTTTTGGTATGGGTACTGCTAGGAGTATATATTTCAATGTTGGTTCTAAAAATTTCGTACTGTGGACGAGAACATGAGTACGAAGAAGGACTTGGCCGTCCTTCTTCAGTTCATAACGACTAACTGAGGGCGTTAGTTGAATCAGAATCACGCACAACATTTTGAGAGCTTGCACAAAGTTAGGCGTACTCATCCAACAGTACTTGAGAACTTAAGACCATTTAAATTAAGAAATGTAGATGAATTTTAAGGTCATAGATCGATTATTTTTCTACCAAATTAATAGATTTTATGCTAATTTATCTTGTACATAACATAGAGTAAAAATTAGTTTATAGATGGTATTCTATTCAATTTTCTATTATTCATTATCCAGAAATCGAAATACATTAATTTAATCATTTTTCTGAATCACTTTTTAACAATTACAGTTTAAAAAGTATTATTATTATAAGAAAAAAATGATTACTCCTCTATGATCAGTGATTCTCATAGAAACAGTATGGAAATCCTTCAGCTATATTATATGTAAACAAAATTATATTATATATATATATATATATATATATATTATATTATATGCACTTTGCCCAGTGTCTGGCGCGATTCAATTTTTTTCACTTCTAAAGGATTATTCAAAATATATGATATTCCTATTTTTTCTACAACCTCTCTAACAATCAGTCACCGAATAGCACGAGTAAATTCAAAAACTTCGATAGCCGCTTCATCGGTTTTTAAAACTGAAGATCTACTCGGTTTTCATTATTTTTGATTTTCGTCTTCTTTATTGCGCCTTAACAATTATTAAAAAAATTTTTTTTCAAGAATTGTTAATATATAGAAATGTTCTTAATTTAGAATGAAATATAAAATAAAACACAGACGGGCCGAAAATATGTAAACACACTTTAACGTACAAAATATCTACGTAAAAGCTTTATTACTAAAATTATCAACAGCTTTATTACCGATATCAAGAGATAGCTTTTAGTCATGTTTGACAATTTGGTCACCATTAGCGACCAATCACTTCTGATTTTGGGAAACTACTATACAAGCAACGTTAACCAAAGTGCCTACTGTATTTGTTGTTCACAATATTCCAATTTTCTTCAACCCTCAACCCTTAATCACTCATAATACTGCATTCTTCTATCAAAGCTGTGCTTTCTCTTTCTCTCTACGGGCGCTAATGTTCTTAGTTGTCGATCCACCCTCAAACTTCAATAACCAACCATTTTTCTCTCTCTCTTTATATATATATATATATATATATATATATATATATATATATATTCTCCAATAGAGATAAACTTTGACATTTATTTAAAACGTTCATGTGTGGTCATTGAACTGAAAAGAAGTACGTTATATAAAAAAATAATAATAATATTTACATTTAAATTGTTTTTAACCTCAAACGTGAAAAGATTTAAAGTACGTTTTTTTTTATATTTCTTATTTATGGTATGCTTTATTTTTGATAACAGGGATTAAAATCGTATACATGAAAATCCATCAGTGACTGTAGATTTTAAATAGATGTATCTGATTAGTTCTCATACATAATGGATTATATTGATGCTCATATGTAACATGTGTATACGTTCATGTGGTTATAACCAGAATCGTTCTTTCACTATGTCGAGAGTTGGCTAGAGAGTAAAAAGCGTAGATGTAACGCAGAGGAAAAGACTCCGACTACACTCCGTCGATTACCGACATCCGTTTTAGCAAACGCATGAATAAGTTTGTGTGTCGTTGTATGAGAATAAGCAGTATGACAAGATCGTCCTTTGCTCGACGAACCGTACGTCGCGACGTTGACGGTGTGGTGTCGTTCGTGCAGATCATGCTTGGACACATTCAACAGAGCGATAGCGTCCTCGGTCGTGTATACACAAACAAAAACACCATACATGTTTTCTCATACAACTCTGTGCCCCTCCCACATGTGTGCACACAAACACACACATATCAACCATGTGCCATCGTACGCGCCCATCTCTCGGGTCCGTGCTGAGAATTTATTTTTAACGTGTAACCCTTTTAACGGGATCGTTCTGGTTCGTCGATAAAATGTTTATACTAAAAATACGCACACAATATAAACGTTGTTGTTTCGTTTACATAAATGCCGCTGGATAAGTTATAAGGTACACAAATACTCAACTATATCGTACGCTATTCAATTACAGGTGTCAAATACAAGTGTATTTTAATAATTAATTTGTAAATATTTTGTATATATATATATATATATATATATATATACATATTTGTACAAAAATACTGAACATGATATATAGAGTTACTCTAAAAATTATTTGGACGAAGATAAATTATATATTTAAGTGTTACAAAAAACAGACAAACAAACAAGTAGAGAATTCATTTTTTAGCAATAAATATTGCAGCTTATAATGTCTGCTTTTCGATATTTAAAAGATATTTAATAAAAAAATTTATATAAATGTTTAGAGAACCTTATTTAGTCACTCGATCAACATAAATGAAATGTACAAAAGCATTCGAACAAACAAATCAATAAAGAATTTAATCAAAACATTCCCAACTTAAAAATTATCGTACTGTTTTCATCATATATTTTCAGGTGTTTATGTTAAAGTAGATAAATCTTGATTTTGAACCAGCTAATTCGATTAAAAGATAAAAAAATATAGAAAGATGTTGATGAGCATGAAATGATAATAAATTAGTTAAAAAGACAAAAACGGTATGGTAAATTGTAGTAACAAGATTGTATGTACAATAGAAAGAATCTTATTAAGGGCATGTAAACCTTTTAAGGCCTCAAAAATAACCTATTTTCATGAACTTTTTTCACATGGAAAATAATGTTTTATTGTAAAACTAAGATATAATTTTTAAAGGGCATATATAGTAGATTATTTTAGTATTTTTTTCAAGTCGACATTTTACTTCACACGCTGGTAGTAACCCATTATTGTCGTGACGTAATTGATTCAGCGTTCCATTGGTCAGCTTTTTCCTTCCACCAATGTTTTATTTTTTTTACGCATTGAGAAAGTAGCGTACCCATTCGTTTGTGAATATTATCGATGATTTTTTTTTATTTATAATATACTCTCCATATGGCATAGAATCGAAAATGTCTCTGTACGTTTTTAAATCGTCGTTTCCAATGTAATTCTGGAATTTTAATTTGTAAAGTTTTTTTGATCTCAAAAACATTTCAACGATGCCATCTATCTCTATTTTGGCTACAGAGTGACAACTCGTTTGAATTTCTAGAGTATTAGCAAATTAAGCTGCAGAAAACACAGCTGAGGTGAAAAAACTTTAATATGAGTTTCTTTATCTAATAAATACGAGGAGTGGTCAAAAAGAACGGTGAATTCCAACACAGAGCTCCTCATAGTAGAAAGAGACGGAATTTTCATACTGTAATTTAATCATTGAAACATTTTTACAATATGTAACAAGTTTCAATTTCTTCAGTTTAATCAATTAGTATTGAAATACGATTTTGCAAAGATTAGTTTTTAATATTCTCATAAAAAAATGGATCATGAACAACGAGAAACGATAAATTTTGTTTAAAACTTCATAAAAGTGCAAAGAAAATCCTGGAAAATGTTAGTGTTAGTTTATGGAAATTCTGCAGTGACTCGAAGACAGTTTACAAATTGTTCGAGTGATTTTGTAATGGAATCTAACCAATGCTGTGAATCTACTGAGGATGAAGTAAAATAGGGACGTCCTTCAACATCAAAAACCGACGATAACATTAACAAAGTCGGTGGAATTTGTTGATAAAATAGACGATGGACTGTTTTTGAAATTTCTGAAGATCTGAACAAATCTTACAGTTTGGTTTAAATCATTTTAATGACAAACTTGAATATGAAACATGTTAGCGCAAAATTCGTTCTCCTCGTTTTAACTCTCGAACAAAAGGTACAGCGTTTGCTAATTTCGCTGGAATCACGTGATCATGGCGCTTTAGATTTGAATTTTCTGAGAATTCACATCACTGAAGCTGAGACCAAGGTTTAGAGTTCTTATTGCTGAGGTGTTTGTAATCCATTTTTTCAGGATTTAAAAACCTGTTTCATAAAATTATACTTCAATACTAACTGACTGAACCGAACAAATTTAAACTTGTTATACATTGTAAGGAGGTTTCAACTATTAAATTACAGTATGGAAGTTCTTACACTTTCCATTAAATAGTACTCTGTGTCAGGATTTACCCAACTTTTTGACGACTTCTAGTAGATTCGAGTACTGTTTCTAATCTTCAAATGGAATAAAATAAGACCGAAAATTGTTAAATTGTACAGTGTTTCGAAAAAGCTATGTTTTAATGATAGAATGGTATGTGTTGAAGGTTCATATTTATTTTTATTTATCTAATTATTTATCATTAAAATCTCATTATTCACTTAGAAATTCTAACTTAAAATTAATTTACTATACATAGAATACATTTAAGGCAATTCAAAGGTATGGAAAAACCGTATCTTTATTCAAAAGGGTCAGGTCTCATAAACTTGCTTCTATTATTCAGTGTCAAATGATCCAAAAATATTTTATTTCAGTATACTGTAAATTAATGGCTTTGGACTGCTAGTATTATGACAAAATAAATTTAAACTGTATAATATCTGTAAATATAATTGGTATGCCTGCAGAAACGATATATTGGTGGGTCACGCTATGCTCTAGGCATATTACGCTGATTTTTAAAAATTTTATCCAGTGACTTAAGCCCAAAACATTAAACAAAATCCAGAACACGACACAAAACCTTGATCTTTGTCAATACGCATTATAACGGCCTTACGTGGCGCAGCACAATACAAAACAATGAATGTCTTACAAGGGGAGGATACGACCTAGGAAATTGACTTTGGGACCAAACTTAGTGTAGTAGTAGGGTATCCCAAAGGTATTAATATAGTAACGTACTAGCTCGCACTATCTAGCCGTTTTTGAGAAAAAAGGCTCCAAAGTTTCTGCATCTTGTAAGAGAAATTATTTCCTTAACACTCCTAGCTTGATAGCTGTACGGTAACACGCAGGCTTTGACGTGTCAGATTCGAGTCTCGCTCGTTTCTTGCAGTTTTTTTTCTCCACCTGAATAATTATTTAATGCTTTTAATACATTTTATTCAAAAAAATATTTAAATAAAGATGAAATAACATTTTCTAGCAATTTTCTTTCGAAAAATTACCTTTTTTAAATTCTTTAAAATTTTATTTCAGAAAATGTTTTTTTCACATTTTTTTTTAATTTTTTGCATTATTCTGCCAACATGAACACTTTAATATACGAATATGTTTGCAAAATAATGCTAAAAATTACAAAAATTCGAGAAAAAATTGTTTTCTGAAGTAAAATTGTAAAAATTTTTGAAAGTGCGTTTTTCAAAAGAAAATTATAAGAAAATGTTATTTCATCATTACTTAAATATTTTTTTTAATAGAATACATCCAATAATAATTCAGAGAAGAAAAAAAAACTACATGAACGAGACTCGAACCTAACACGTCAGACATTTCAAGGCTGCTCGCTACCGCCTACCTACCAAGCTAGTTACCGACGCATAAAAGTTTTTCTCTCACAAGACTGATGCGAAAAATTTGGCGCCTTTTTCTTGAAAATGGTTCGATAGTGTGAGCTAATGCGTAACTATATTAATACCTTTGGAGTATCCTACCACTACACGAAGTTTGGTCCCAAAGACAATTTTCGAGGTCGTATCCTCCCTTTGATAGCATAAAACGCCTGAACTGTAAGCGTTATGTATCGATAAATGTTCATCAATAAACTTGTTTTTGAATTTTGGGCTGAGCAAGTCAGTATCTAGATCGCAACACTAGTTTTAACTTATACCGTACTTGTATTGACTGTCAATAAAAACTTAAAATCAAAATAGGCTTCTTTCCATTAAATTAACAAAACGAGTCGAGGTCTCACTCATTATTTCGACACTAAGTCCGAAGTGCTACTCCTATATGAAACAGTATGCTAGAAGTTATTTATATAAATAAACAAGAGTAAACGTGTTGTATTTACAAAACAGCAATGAGCTGAGTTCTGGAATTTTATCTGTTGAGGTAAATATAAATATTTTGGAATCAGATAGGTGTAATAAAAAATATTTGTATTAAAACCGTTTTACAATTTCGAATGATCAGAATACAAACGTGATTAAGGTGCTATAATACAGAATGCCCCCTACAAAAACTTTACTTTTGTTTTTTGAATAGCGCGTTGAATTAGTAAGGGGTGGGAGTGCTCAGGGGTACAAGCGCAAGCGCACTTCTTGAAAATTCAGTTGCCATGTTTCACCACACGGGAGAACAACGCGCGTTCTGCGTACGCGAGTATTACTAGAGTATCGAATCTGTAATAACCAGGCCTATGACACTCTTTTATACTGGCAATAAATTACTCTGGCTAGTGAATGTAAATACTAGCAGGTGGCGCTACCAATAGGTTGGACCTCGAACTTCTCTTTCAATCCTTTGTTCGTTCTTACCGCACTCATTCTTTATAAGCGCATCAAATTTGCCTCAAAGTGGACACAGAGCTCTAATTTTTAAAACTCAGAAGCACCGACCTACTACTAGCATCACCACGTCAATACTTTACAGAGCAGTTACCACGACTACGAGGTGAGTGTCATAGGCCTGGTAATAACTGTTCGAGGTAAGTTTCAGAATTATTATCGATATTGGACAAACACTGAGTTCAACTCTGATTAAGAAATGGATGAGTAAGTTCGAAAGAATCGATTCTACAGCAAAAAATGGCCGTCGTGCTCAGTCAAGGTCAATAAGAACCGATAAAAATGTGGAGCGCGTTCGACATTCTATATAGAGACCCGCGTTGTTCAGTTCTCAAGAAAAACGGACAGTTGAACATGGTAAAATCATCTCTACACCGAATTCTTACAGGATTTAAAACTTAAGGCCTATAAGATTCATATGGTTCAAGATTTGAATGGAAATGACTTCATTTTGAAGTTAGATTTCAAGAAGAACCGATGTCAAATGACCACCCAGGAATGCAGATTTTCCACTATCTGATTTCTACATGTGGTGCTTCTTTAAGAATAAAGTGTATTCACCATCAATAGCTGAAATTATGGCGAACTTCGAACAAGAAGTTAATCATATTTCCAGTGACACTCTTAGACGAGTCTTCGTCAGTTTGAAGGAACGGTTTGATGAGTGTTGGAATCACAACGAGCGACATTTCGACAAACTAATTTTTAAAAAATAAATATCACGTGCCTTATCATACCGTTTTTGTTAACAAATAAGTTAAACATAAAACAGACTTTTAGTTATCACTTCTTGAAATATAAACTTTCCGTTAGGACACCTGTATTATAAAGGTATATAGCAATAAATAACATTTTTTATTGAAAATTAACAGCACATGTGTAGTGAAATATTTTAAAATTCAATTTTCGTTAGAATGCTTGAAAATTAGCTCTCGAAAATAGTTTTCAATTTTAACAGGACTTTTACACAAAACATTCGATATTATTAACGATTACCTTTTGTGTAATACTCATAAATTACCCAATAGTCCTCTAGAATATCCTAGTGCTATTGAGTACTTGTGAAATTGAAATGTATAGTGAAAAGAACATAATATTTTATATAAGTAGAAATCAATTAACCGCTTGAAGTATGAATAGAATAAAATCGATCCAGCTACAACAGGAAAACTTATGACCTTAATGTTAAATAAGTTACAGTACGTTATTAATTCAAAAGGTTACCGAACTAATATTAAAGATATTTTAATATTTATATTAAGTTATAGAAACCAATTTGTCCGAATAGTTTTGTACACCTCATTTGTGGTATTTAAGTTTTTTCTAACAGTCTATTTACATATAAGCATTTTGTAATTATCAATTTAAAATGAAACATAATATTGACAATTATTAATAAATATTGACTCTTTAAAAAATGAATTTTTCATTTGTATTTTTGTTATGGTAATTTTTAATTAAACACATGTTTTTATTCAAATAGTATTGAGATTATATTAAATTGAAGAACAGTACCAGATACAAAATATATTCAAAATATACAATGATAGTTTAATAGTAAATTTTATTATAACAAAGAAGTAGAATATTCTTATTGTTTTACTGTCATATATATATATATATATATATATATATATATATTGTAATTAAAATATTTTTAATTTTACATTAAAATCGCACCTCAAAAATATCATTAAAAATCTCATTTTTACTATTATTCCGTTTTAACTCTAATTTTGAATTATTTATTCGGAGTCTCTTTGCAGTAAGGCACTGATTTTATTTTTTTCGATGTCAATATTAAGAAATAACATTATTTTTTCTTCAATTTTAAGCCATTTGTTCGGTTATATGATTTTTATTTTATGACTGTAACATTGCATTTACAAAATCTTTTTTCAAGTATTTGATAACCATGGAATTTTTATTAAACTGATGTACAGAAATTGTGACACTGGTATAAGTTATTGGGTTGGCCAATAAGTAATTGTATTTCTTTCTAATAGATGGACATACATGTCTTGAAATGTAACTAACTTCATTCTAAACCACAAATTCATTATGTAACTGACAGCTGACAGTTCGAGCTTATTTAAATAAAAGAAAATGGACAATTTCGTTAACAATTGATTGTTTGCCGTTGAACGGCACGGCAATGTCAGAATTGGTTTGCTAAATTTCGGTCTGGAAATTTTGATATTAAAGGTGCACTACGCTCAGGAAGGCCAATTCAAGTTGATGATGACAAAATAAAGGCATTGATCAAATCCATGAAGCATTTAACGATGAGAGAAATTGCTGAGAATCTTAACATATTGAAATTGAGCGTTAAAAACAATTTAAAAAACTTGGATACATTGGTAAGATCGATATTTGGGTGCCGCACGAACTGAAATTCATTTCATTAACCGCATTGACATCTACGTTTCTCTTTTGAAACGTGAAGAAAACGATCCATTTTTGAAACGTATAATAACAGGTAATAGGAAATGAATTGTTTGCAACAACGTTGAATGAAAAAGATCGTTGAGCAAGCAAGATCAACCTGCTCAAAGCACTTCAAAAGCAGATATTCATCAAAAGACGGTTATGTTGTCAGTCTGTTGCGATTTCAAAGGTATTGTGTATTTTAAGCTGCTTCCAAGGAACCAAACCATTAATTCGGACCTGTACTGTCGTCAAATTAAATGATGTCATCAAACAGAAGCGTCCAGAATTGATGAATCGCAAAGGTGTTGTGTTTCGTCATGACAACACTAGTCCACATTAAAGTTTGGTCACTCGTCAAAAATTGTTGCAGGTTGGATGAGATATGGTATAACATCTACCATATTCGCCAGCCTAGTACCATCAGACTACCATTTGTTTCGTTCTTTAACAGGATGATGTCCACAAAAGGTTTGCGTCTACTTTTTTTACATGAGTTCAAGTTGGGACACAATTCAGCGGTAGCAGGTAGAAATATCAATGGAGCTTTCTGAGAAGGGTCGGCTAGCCAAAGAACAATTCAATTTTGGTTCGTTTCGATAATTTGAATCTCCACAATGAGCCTCAAGGAAGGCCCAAAACCATTGTGAACGAAGAACATTTGATAGCCATGGTGGAAGCTAATCCACATACAACGGTTCGAGATCTCACATATGATTTAAGCATTAGTGTTATGACTGTTTCTCGTCACCTCGCTGCAATAGGAAAGATGAAAAAGTTGGATAAGTGGATGCCGCGCGAATTGACAGATGGTCAGAAACTGAGACACTTAGAGTTGTGTTCTTCATTGACGGTTTGAAATGATAAAACAACATTTTTAAATCGAATCATTACTTGTGATGAAAAGTGGATTTTGTATGATAACAGAAAAAGATCTGGACAATAGTTAAATGTAAATGAAGCTCCAGGACACGCACCCAAGCCGTCATTACACCAAAAAAAACTTATGGTTACTGTGTGCTGAACGAATAAAGAAATAATTCATTATTTTTTTTAATACCAGGTGAAGCAATTATGGCTGATTCATATTGTCGTGAAATCGACAATATGAATGAAAAATTAAAAATAAAACAGTCAATGCTAATCAATAAATATGGGCCAATACTATTGCAACACAATGCTCGACCACGCACATCTCGAATCACAATTTCCAAATTAAATTCATTAAATTATGAAATTTTACCGCATCCCCCTTATTCACCAGATCTTTCACCGACAGACTATCATCTTTTTCGCCGCTTGGAATATTATTTAAGAAATAAAAAAATCCGAAACCGAAAAGAAGTGATTCAACGATTCGAAGATTTTATAAGCCCTCAAAATGTCGATTTTTATAAAAATGGGATAAACAATCTAATTTCTCGTTTGTAAAAGACTATTGAAGCTGATGGAACTTATTTTGATTAAATATATTTTGTTTTGTGAAAAATATTGCGTTTTAATTCTCACCTACAAATTCCTCAATTTCATATGTTACACCCTAGTACATTTCTTTCTATTTCAGTATTTATTATAATATAGTGTTATTATATTTTACAATAAAAAAAATCTTTTATAAAATATAAATCATTGATCAATCAATTTGGACCAAAATATACACGCTGTTAACATTATAAATTTTCTCTATTTTAATAAATTATTAGCAATCATAATATATGTACGTCGAAATATAAAGTAAAATGCTCATTTTCAGTTACGGTTCACTTTTAAGGTTATAAAACATTCATAAATAATTATAATTTTTTTATGTAAATATCTGAAGTTCGTATTTCATAATACGTAATTAATACTTCAATAGATAATAAAATGAAAATAAATATATATTCGTATCGCGTTTAATAAACTTATATTAACTATTATAAATTCTACATTAATGTGACATCCGCTATTTCTAGTTCAAGGTATAAATTTATACATTAACTCTAATGTAAATATTTTAAAAGAATATTAATAATTTACATTATTTTAATAAAACAGAAGAAATCATAATATTTTACATATCACACCAAAATATTATATTAGAACAATACTTTGCTACTAAGGAGGCATTGCGCATGATTTGTAACGTAATTTAAACCTTTACTAACTTTGGTCATATTACCACCACCCAGGTACTTAAAAATTAATTAAAATACGCCATATGTTTCTTGTAAGAGCAAAACTCTATTCTTATATACAGTACAATCTCGATTATCCGTGCTGACAGGAGTGGCACAGCCAGAAAATCGAAAAACACTAATAATCGAATAAACTAATAAAATACATAAAAAACGACAATTAAAAGGTATTTTTACATACATACTTCAAGTTTATTCTTCTTTGTACCAAATAAAAGTATGTACATACGTAGAAACAATTCAGTTAAATGTGTGTGTTTATATTTTGTATTTCTATGTTATTTTGTGAAATGACTATGAAGTGACTGACCATTATTCTTGTACAATTTTTGTTCAATTGACATCCGAAATTTTCTAACGTTAAGTATTTCACTGTAGTCTTTTTTTTGCTCAAAATAATCTAATAATGTTTCCGACTAAGGAAGGACATCTGCAAAATATACTTTTGTTGAAGTCAAAAATTTGGTAACAGATTCATTATTGCTGTTATCGTTAGTGGTGATATTTCCTAGAGTTTCTGATAATATAGCTGAGTTGTTTTTAATTTCATATACTGGGTTTTCCTCATTTATTTTCAATTCTTTTAAGGTATTTTAGCGTTTTAATAGTTTTTACATGTGTTGGGTTGCTGGTCCAACGTCCGAACCCCCATACTTGGAGGACCAGGGTCTTTTTGTCGGGCTCTCCTTCCCTTAGCCGAAAATTTCCCAGTTTTAAGGCGCTGGAAACTCGTCTTCCACCCTCTTCCGTCCGCTACATAACGTACACCCAGTGTACGCCATGCATTGCCCGGGGATCACGCATACGTGGTCGTGGAAGTAGGATTTATTGGTAGAAATTATGGATTTCAGTGAGTGTTACTTGGGGTTTTAGTGTTGTGTAGATATCGGCACCCTACACAACCCCGAGGCTCATTACCAACCTTTGACGCCCAAAAAAGCTGCGTAGGCATGGGAGTACCTGTTGGAGACCATAACCTTTTTACGTTAAGTTTTGCCGACGACCAGGCGTAATTTCTCAAGACTCATACGATCTGAAATTTATGATAAAACGACTTTATATAGAATATGATAAATGGGGATTACATGTAAGTTTGAAAAAGGCGGAGTTTTTGGGCGTGAGTAGCGAAAAAAAAATTGAAATACTTATAAAAGTTGACTCAACAATTGAACAAGTTGAAGAGTTTAAATATCTAGGGGCGGTAGAAGATAAAAACGGAATAGGTGACAGAGAAATCAAACACCGATTACAAGAAGCAAAGAAAATAATTGGCTGCATAAACTCGCTATGGTGAGACCGAAACCACACCAAGACCAAAAGTCCACCCTCTGTTACGGAAGTGA
>CM068317.1:15004254-15089254 GCA_034766995.1 Acanthacorydalis orientalis | reverse complement strand
AACTTGATTTTTAGCACATTTTCAATGTCTTTGTTTATTGACCATAAGGATTTTGTTTATATATATTACTGGAACTGTTCAAATATATTGTATATATATATATATATATATATATATTAGATCTATGAAAAAATCTAAGTCTTGCTTTTTGCAGGATTTGCAAGCATTATTGAATAAAAATCCGTCATAGTCACAACAGGAATTCAGGAGACAAATAGGAGTTAATTGATGAATAATTCTGAGTCTATTACATGACATTGGAAACATTCAGAAGCTCGGAAAGTGAGATCCACATGAACTCCCCTGAATTGCTTAGTGGCTCAGCATATGAAAATTGTTGCTTGCCAGACAGATTTCTTTATGGAAAATTGTTATCGGCCTCAAAAAATAGATGCACGGATATATTTTATAGATAAACCCGGCTAGACATTAATTTTAACGGTAAAACCGACCATCAATGCCAAAAACTTCCTTCTGTGCATCTGGTGAGACATGAATGGCGCGGTGTTTCATTATCTTCCCCAAGCAGGTTAAACGGTTACTGATGAGCGCTATGTTTGTCGACTGAATCATTTGACAGACGAATGGTACAGAAAACAATATTTACTGAACAAAGAAGTTGAAATATAATTTTGTCCGAAAACGCTAGCTGTACATTACTCTCACTACTCAGAAAATCATGTTTAACTTCGTCTGGGGAGTTTCCACCAGACACCATATTACCTCTACTTAGTGCCTTCAAATTATTCCATTTATTCCAGTCGATGCACAAATCTACTATGCAGTGTTTTCGAGATGTGGCTGAAATATATAAATGAATGGGGGATTTTATTGCCTCCAAGGCGATATTTTTTTCTTGAAGGAATCCAAAAATTACACGCGAGATGGTAGAAGGTCACAGAAAGCAGGGACAACTATTTTGATTGAATTGTATTTAAATGCTATGAAATAAAGCGAAAATTTGCCAAAGAAATAAAACTTGCACTATCTATCTATCTATCTCTCTATCTATCTATATATATATATATATATATATATATATATATATATATATATGTATATATACATATATATATATATGTATATATATGTATGTATGTATATATATGGATATATGTATATATATATATATATATAATTATAAGAGCTAGAACTTTCTAACGTGTTTGAAAAATTGTGAAAATTACTTCAGACATTTTTTACCAGAAATTTGAGAAAGGAAGATATTAAATTATGTTCACTGATTTATTATCAAGAAGGTAAAAACGTAGTTGCGACAAAGTTATACAGCGAGTCAGCTTGTATATTAAGTTATTAATTAAAATTATAATTATTTTATTACATTAAAGAAATTGTATCTTAAACAACGTTAACACATATACTTGATCTGCATCAAACTCAGAAATATTAGAAGTAGCTAATTTATTTTTTTCCTTATTTTCATATTATTTATGTCATATTTTATATTTTGTATGAACTCTTCTTACCATTGTGAGCATTTTTGTGTCCAAAAATATGAAATATATACATATATATATATATATATATATATATATATATATATATATATATATAAATGTATATATATAGATAGATATACATTTATTTTTTTATTATTTTTATTTTTTGAGTTATAACCTTAATTTTTTCAATAAAAATGTCATTTCATCGTGTTCATGTAAATATTATTTTAAAGTGCATTTTCCGATCTGAATTTTGATAACATCGATTTCGGTTTTATGATTAATTTTACTTCAAATTGAGCTACTGAATTAAAGATTTGAAAGAAATAAATAAAGAGAAAATTTTTGTACGAGTTCAAAATGAGTGATAAAGCAGCAGAAACTACTCGTAAACTAAACAATGCTTTTGGTGGGGGTACTATTAAAAACGTACAGTGCAAAAGTGGTTCCAAAAATTTCGTGCTAGGGACGAAAGTCTTGAAGATGAAGGAGGTCGCGGGCGTCTTTCTTCAGTTCATCACAACCAACTGAAGACATTTGTCGAATCAGAATAACGCATAACAATTCGATAGCATGCACAAAAATTAGGTATTAGTCATCTAACCGTTCTGAACTACTTAAAACCGCTTAAATTAAAAAAATTAATGAATTTGAAGATTATAAATCACAATTATTTTTATACAAACCTAATATATTCAAAATGCAACATTTTGCAAAGAAGATGTAAAATTTCTGAAAAAAAAACTCTTATTTCTTTTCAATAATGTAGAAAATATATTTTAATTTAGCTACAAAATGAAAAAGGAAAATGGCATATGGTTATTTTTGTAACTGTAAAATGAGTGGTACACAAAACATTTCGAAATAACTAAAAGCTAATAGTGAAGGTAAAATTTCTAAAGTGATCAAACATTGTGCAAGGTTGCCAACAACATAATGAGAAGCGTTCGCTCTTGTATTCAATGAGAATAAAACCCATTCAACATCTATTGCAACCCTTCAATAATAATTTGTATACATAAATTGAGAATAAATTAAATTTACTAATATGGGTTGTGTAAATTTTGTATCATACCATACATCGTTTGAAATATGAAGACCATAAATAGATACACCCTATATAATTGTTAGAATATATAATATATGTTTAGAATTAGATTAAAAATTGTACAAATTATTTACATGTGAAAAGAGTTTAGTTTACTGTAATGATGATATTTTTTTGGTTTGAGTGATTATTACATATTATTCACATTCAATTTTAACTGTTTGAAGTAGTTTTGTTTTGTTTACAAATATTTTACTCATAAACCACATTCATAAATTAAGTTCATTCCTCTCAGTTACATTTAAATGCCTGAAATTGACAAAGATCGGTATATTTATATAATATATTTTTGTATAGTATTAAGTAGAAAAATATTTGTATATTTATCAATTATAAATGGACATAAACGATAGATGATTATATCATTGTCATTACCAATCGGTAATTATTATGTAAAAAAAAACAATAATTTCATTAATTATAATTCTTTTTTACAGAATAAAATTAATATCCTTATACAAATTTATTGTTTACTTTTTTCTAATTACTTATAACACTTTTATTTATATATTATATTCTGTTTTTCTTTCATTATTATATTTGTTTGTTATATATATATATATATATATATATATATATATATATATATATATATATATCACTTTTAATAAAAATCATTAAGAGAAAGATTTAAAAAATTGATTAAGTTACATTAAATCACTACATTGAAATAAAAATAATTAAAAAAGGGTGCGTGCGACACAGTCAAATTAAAAAAAGTATACCCTATTTTTTTGAAAAAACAACATCCTTACACACGCGCCAACATTGTCACCCTCACCTTCACTGTTGGCTAACATGAAGGGTTTTAAGAGAATGGTATCATGGTATCGTAAGTGAATGGTTTCGTTTTTGTTTATTGATATTGAATCAGTATAAGAGAGAGGACAAAAAGTGGAATTTAGTATAAAAAGAAGATGGTAAATATATAATAATAAGAATTGAATTAGAAAATTTACTTTTTTTTATTAATTTCATCAACTTTCATGATTTCTTCTAGTGAGTGATCAATTGGTACGACTGATACTATGGGCTTATGTTGATTGAAATATGAAATGTCTGCTTCGGATTGTATGTTTTGAAGATATCGCAAAAAGCAGCAACTATAATAGTACCCGATTGTATTATCATTGCGATTATGGGATCAGTATTCATACTTAAATTAAGTTTTTCACGTAGAAAATTAACAAGTGGTGTTGTATCTTTTGACGCGAATTGATGTTAAAATCTCTACTGAGAATCCATTGGTTGTTTATCCTGCCCTCTGCTAAGAAACACTGCACCTCCATGAGTGTATGGTAGTAATGAACAGTGTAAAAATTAGATACTATAATTCATTTTTTGATTTGGAGAAATATAATTCGCTACAATTTAACTGTTTTTCCGTTTACAATTTTACACTCATCAACGAAGAATTCAACAACTGCTCTCATCGTTGCACCAAATAACTGGGATTGTGCATCAGTCATATTTACGAATGGAGTGATGATTATTAGCTAAACTTTCTCTCGCTTCTGCTGTGTCCACACATGAGTCATCCTCTCTCTAATCCTCTCCCCACCTCCACGTCGTACAAGCTCTGTAACACTTTTTCGTTTCAGCATTGAAAATTACTTCCAATGCGGCTAAAGAAGTTTCACTTTAAAAATAATTAAATTGATAGTTATCAATGTAAAATTATTCTTTCAAATTCAAAATGTAACTAAAATATAATACAAAAAAATCTACTTAACCTGACAATACATTACTTAAGCCTTTCTTACCGGGCACTAGATATATTTAAAAATTCTGACATTTTAACTTAAAAATACGTTTAAAGTCTTTGAGAGGAAACACATAGTTACTGATCGTACTTCTAAGTCCTCTCCAAACTTTTTTATTATTTCAGTAGTGACAACTTACAAACACACATTTCACATGTTATAATTGTATTATAAATGAAACAAGCTATCTATAAAATAAAGAAAGTAAACATTTATCCTAACAAATTCTATTTAAAAAAAATCTAAAAATCACACAAATTGCTCTCATCGACTTAATGTCAAATTCTGACTTGAAAAATGTGCCGATTGATTAAATCCTCTAGTTTTTCAAATTATGTGCTGTAATTAGCTACGTCAACGATATGAAAGTGGATCGGTAGAATTTACACGGTGATGCACGATATCGTATCGAAAATATTTGACGGAAAATGTTCTGGTACAAGTTTCTACTGTCAGATAGAAAAGGGTTAAGTAACTTTCATAAGCAGCTACTTTTATTGTAGCGTAGTATAAAAAAATATGCAAATTGATTGCTGCATTCTGTGAAGACCAGTGAGCATAAACATTTTCAGACGCTACTCCGATGTATGCAAAAATGTAATGCTTGTCTCAGTTACAGTAGTTTAATGGTTGAACAGGAAAAGTAGGTTAATAGATGTAGACTTTTTCTCATTAGCTCCATTGAAAAATTTCTAACGATTGTTTGCAGTATTTTAAAATTTTTAAGACTTAACATGTACTCAACTGATAAATAATTTTATTGATTAAATACTGGCAAATAAAAGATTACAAAGTATATTTTAAAATAACATATACCATTCTAGTTCTGAAAATTAATGAAATTCACTTATACATAAAAAAAATTCTTATCTTCACAAATTACAAAAAAATGTAATAAAAAAGAATCTATAAATAAAATTGATCATTTTTGATTGTTGTTTATGGACATTTTCATCATCCATTTTTTTATTAAACGCTACCAAAACGAATCTAGCACACTGCATAGATTTATCATGAATGCGCATGCGCAAACATGTTAGGCCGAGAATATTTGGCGCTACTCTCTTGTATATATATATATATATATATATATATATATATATATATATATATATATATATATATATATATATATATGACGGCCTTCGTACGTATATACGAGAGAAAATTATTAAATTATCGGAAAAGTACTCTAACTTTGAATAGCGCATTCGGTCTCCAACCGCCAAGGGCGCTTTATTCCGCATTAAAGAATTGTTTTACGTAATGTCTACTCATTATTCTGCAACTTGCAGTAACGATTGTGTCATAAATGTGAAAGCTATTATCGTGCCATAGATGGTTTATAGTAGGGCTCCTCAAACTTCGGCTCACGGAAAGTTTTTATGTGGTCCGCTGGTACATTGGATATTATATGCAGGTGTCCCTCAAAATAAGCTTGTTCAAGGTACATGTAAATAAATAAAAGTGCTTTCTTTTTTATGCATATTTTCTTGCAAAAAAACCTTTACTTATCCATATTTACTTATTTTTGGGTATATTTAATATATTTACATTCTTTTATATTCGCACGAATAAAAACTTTTCCATTTATTTTTTTCTGAGTATACTATGTATAATTAGAGGAAAATAAAATAATGTTCTTTTAATGTTCCCGTCTGGAACTTTTCATATACTTATGTGGTCCTCATTTAAAAAAGTTTGAGAACCCCTTTTTTACATCATGAACGACATTATGTTTGTTACTTTTTAAGTAGTTTAAAATTTTAATGTAATAAGTGAAGCTTATGGTGAAAAGCGTATAAAAAATTGTAGTATTCAAGTGACAAAAATGATCCAAATAAGGGTAAGAATCTGTCATAAATAATCCAAGACTGTCAGCCCACATATTTGACAATACTTGATCAAATTTCTTACGTATAGGAAATCTTGGATGAAGACAGACGAATTACACTTCGACAACTGGATAAAAGAATTAACATTTCCTATGAAAATTGAGATAAACTTTTTAATGTTTCGAATCTGTGTTCGTTAGATTTCACACAATCTGTCGCCGGAAGAGAGATTGAAACGTGTTGATTTAGCCAACGGGTATGTGAAACAACTTAAAACGAATGGATCGGGGTTTTTTTTTGAATCGCATAGTCGTCGGAGACGAGACGTGAGTGTCTCATTATGTTTTCGAGATCAAAAAAGTAGTAATAGTAGTAGAAAATATATACACACACACACACACACATATATATATATAGTAGTAGTAGTAGTTATAGTAACTAGAAGCATTCTGATTCCTCACGATTAAAAAAATTCGAACAATTTGGTCTCCCATTACCCAAATGGCATTTTGGGTCTAATAATGAACTCCAGATGGCCAGTGGCCAGATACTTTTCAGACGAGTTTACAAATATATATATATATTTATATATATATATATATATTTATAAAAAAATAATATAATAAAATATATAATATATAATATATATATATATATAATATATATATATATATATATATATATATATATATATATATATATATATAAATTAAATTGATGAATGAGTTCGTAGAGTTTTTGTTTTCCAATGGAATAGTACTTTGGAAGAAAATCAGTTTGACATATATTAATGTCATTTTAATATTAAATTATTGTTTTATTTAATACTTCTTGAATTTTTCAATTTATAGAAAGTTTGTGTTAAGGGTTAGTTAGGAAAAATTGAGTGCCAAGTACAAAAAAACGAACATTTCCAACATATCCTTTCGTTTGAGTTTAACCGAGGAGTTAAGGCATCACAGGCAGCTAAAACCATTTGTGACATTTAGTGGAAGAACATCATCGGGGAAAGTACGGCGCGAAAATGGTTTTCTCTTCTCAAATAGGACTATTCACATGAATGCTTCTCTACGTTCAGAAAGACCACCCGACTTTGATGAAGACCGTTGAAACGCTTCAACTCACTATGTTTCACATCAATACTGCAATACTGCCGAGGTTTATTGCCAACAACTCGATCGCATTGAGGTCGAAATTCAAGAAAAACGACCTGGATTTTCATCTTTTCCGCTCTCAACACAACAATCTCCGAGAAATGTCCTTTAATAATAACGCTACTCTTCAAAAATGGTTTGACGACTTCTCTTCCATACCACTGAACTTCTTCAGGCGTGAAATTGAAAAACTGACAGACCGTTGGAAGGTAATCGTAAGCAATGGAAGAGAATATATTATTGATTGCTTTATGTATTTTGTTTATTTAAAAAAAATAATTTTAAATTTAATAAAAATGCTACGAATTTATGTATTAACCCAATATATATTATATATAATTTAATGAACTTAAGGTAAATTGTACTTGAGGGAAATATACACCTAATATTTTTCGATTTACCTTCTAATTATACACTTTCATCAAATACTACCATATTGAATCGATCCACAATTTATATTTTGTTTCAGAACCTCCCTTCGGCGAAAAATGTGATTAGACCACAATACCTGTTTACTCGATACGCGCAAATCAATCACACACACACACATAAATAAAATTGCATGTATATATATATATATACATAATGTGTGTAAGTCTTTCTATTATGTATGTGTGTATGTGAATTGTTTCATTCCTCGTTAAGCACGCATTATTTTCCATCAAGCATGTTCTATGTACCGGTGAACGATCGGTTCCGTATGAATAGATATTGTAACACTAAACGGAGATACATAGAACACGGAGTCAGTGAAATAATATCCTGTAAGTAATAACTGAGTATTGATTATGTATTTGCTTTTGATTCATAGGCGTGTGTAATCATATTGATACAGATACAAACATATAAGCATACGTAAGCATGTACGCTTCCTCGCATAAAACAGGTGCATGAATATATATATATATATATATATATATATACATTTAGGGAGCTATAAAAATTTTGCAGCATGTTCAAATAACAGAGATAGACCGATATTAATAAAAAGGTGCACAAAATAAAAGTTTAAGTGTGTCTTTTCGGTAAGCGAAGAGTATGAATTTAATAAGTGCAACAAAATGTTAACAATGTCGAAAATTGATTATCGGATTATTATTCTTGAAAATTTTAACCCTTTGAAAACGTCCTCTTTCTGTTTTGATTAATTTCGGCAAATGGTAATTAGTTACATTAAGGGGTAGTTAAAATTGGTCAAAATTATTGTCGAAGAATTTTCCGACATCTTGTATAAAAAATGTAGTTATGGAAAGTTTTGTTCTATCAGTATTATTATAGTAGGTTCACTTTGTAAATTATTTCCCAGATAGGAATTTTTGAAAATCGGTGGGATATATGTATCCCGTTAGTAAGGAAAGGGTTAAACGAAACTTTACGGGCAAAAATTTCTGATATTATGTAATTATTATTGTTGTTATACTACTGAAGTTTTATAATACACAAAGAGTATTATAAACGTCCTAGAAAGACAATGAAATATTTTCACTTCAAATATAAAAATTGTTAAATAAATCCCAAAAAGGTACAAGAGTATCCTGATGGACATTTGCAAATAAAATGATATTTTTTATAAATACGTGTATTTTTTAAAATTATTTAATACTATTTGTCTCGATATTTGCACATAAATCAATTATAAATAAGATAAGTTTTTTATGATTCTGTTCTTTCTCAATCATCGAAATCGGTCAACAATTCTTTTATGTCTATTTCGGTAAAATCCAAACACGTAGAGAACGAATTGCTGAAAACTCTATCCAATATCGACATCAGATGAGCACAGAGAATTTTTCATTACCCACACAGTGGCTATCAGACAAGTTCGGTAAACAAGAACATCGTGATGTCTTCTTATACACATCAAGCAGTCATTCATCAATCAATATCCTTCAAATAGTAGGGCATACTCTTTGAGATATCTGTTATATCATTATATATATATATATATATATATATATATATATATATATATATCATTATATATATATATATATATTGTCGACAGCGTTCATATTTTCTTTTAATAAATTAAATATTGTTCTCTTTTATCATCACATTCTGTACATGCCAACGAATAAATTCTTATATCAGAATATGAACAAGTATTATTAGTTTGAAATTGATATTCACTAATTAAATGTTCTTCGTATATTTTAAATTGTTCAATTTTTCTTATTATTATATACTGTAACATTTTTATTTACAATATGAAAACTATTCTAAGAATAAATCATATTTTGTAATTAAATTATCAGATATTTGTGTACTATTTCACTTCAGACAATGTATAAACTTTATATAATTTATAAAATTTATTTTCATGAAAACAATGCACATTTGAATTATTTTTGCTTCCAGTTGGATTTATTAACAACATTACTTCTATGATACTAATGGTAATTTAAATTCAATTCATCTATTACGTTGGTAGGAAAATAATTACGGTTTTTGTTTTCTGAATTCTAACCTTAACTTTTTTCAATGAAAGTGTCATTTCATCGTGTTCATGTTAATATCATTTTAAAGTACATTTTTCAGGTTGTATTTTGGTAACATCGACTTTGGTTTTATTTTTAATTTTGCTTCAAATTGAATTTCTGAATTAAAGATGTAAAAGAAGCAAATAAGAGCAATTTTTTGTACGAATTCAAAACGGGTGGTAAAAGTGAGAAAAACTGTTCGTAAACTAAATGATGCTTTCGGTGTGGATACTGTTAAGGAACGTACAGTGCAATGGTGGTTCCAAAAATGTCGTGTTGGGGACGAGAGCCTTGAAGATGAAGAAGGTCGCGGGCGTTATTCTTCACTTCATAAGGACCAACCGTAGACGCTAGTTGAATCAGAACTACACACAAAAATTCGAGAACTTGCACAAAAATTAGACTTTAGTTATCCAACAGTTCTGAACCACTTAAAACATCTAGGAAAATGAAGAAATCTTGACAAATGGGTGCCGCACGAACTGTATGAAAACCGAAAAATCGTCGTTACGAAGTTTGTTCTACACTTTCTTACGCAAAATTTCAAAATGATAATTTTTTATTTAAAAAAATATAGGTCATCTATTTTTTTAATATTTTATTGACACTTCGTAAATATTTCATTACATGGACTGAAACATGTACATTCTGTATACAATATTGATGTAAATTGTATATACAGTATACATATAATATTTTATACATTAATAATATTTTATTGTAAAAATCTCATTTAAAATGTTTAACATGTTTATTCACATTTATAATATTTTTGATAGTATGTGACCATTTGATATATATATATATGTATATATATATCTATATCAATATATATATATATATATATATGTATATATATATATATATATATATATATGTATATATGGCAACAGAGATAATAGCAGAACAGGAATAAAAGAAATCCAAAAAAGTATAACAGTTATAAAATTTCCTAGAAGGAGAAGTTTGAAATTTGTAGAAATTTTTAAATGCCAGGCCTTATAATTCTGCACTGTTCCATAAAATTGTAAAAAGTTAATTTAATACAAATTGAAAATTTTCAGAGATCCAGTAAGAGATTACATTTGTGTACGCCTTGTGAATTCACTGACATAGAGAATACGGCCACGTTGAAAGTTAGCAATAGAAAATTGCGCCACTACATAAAGAAAATCATTCACTCAATGAATGCTTCAATTAATTTGACCAATGCTAGTCATGATCTCCAGATCTTGTACTCGTTCCTGTGAAAGACTTCCAAATGTTTTACTTTCATACTAGTCAAATTAGTCATCGTTGGACTAAAGGTGATAGCAGTAATGTGAGTACACAAGATTGGAAGTCGTAAAAGAATTCCGAATACTAAATATTCGTGAGTTGATAGAGTTCTAAATATAAGGTTGGTAGGAAAATAATTGCGGTTTTTGTTTGATTTCTCTAACCTTACTTTTTTTGCAATGCAAATGTTATGTCATCGTGTTCATGTTAATATCATTTTAAAGAGCATTTTTCGATCTGTATTTTAGTAACATCAAATTTGACTTTGATATTAATTTTGATTTAAATTGAACTATTGAATTAAAAATGTAATAGAAACAAATAAGAGCATTTTTTTTGTATAAGTTCAAAAGGGGTGATAAAGTATCAGAAACTACTCGTAAACTAACCGATGCTTTTGGTGTGGGTATTGTGGTTCCAAAAATTTCGTGGTGAGGACGAAAAGGTCTCAAGCGTCCTTCTTCAGTTCATAACGACCAACTGAAGGTGTTAATTGAATCGGAACCACGCACAACAATTCTAAAGCTTACACAAAAGTTAGGCGTTAGTCGTCCAACAGTTCTGGACCACGTAAAACTACTTAAATTAATAAATTTATATAAATTTGAAGGTCATCATTCGCAATTATTTGTCTACCAACCTAGTCAGAACGAAAAAAAGAATTGTGTGAAGTAAAAAACGTGAACTGAATATTGAATAGTGAAAGTTTATGTTTGTATTTATTTTGGGTGAATAAATAAACAAACCATGATTAAATAAAACTTTTTGTACATGTATATTGTTAGGCACAGAAAAACTCCAGAAGTTATATATATATATATATATATATATGTACGTATGTATGTACATATGTATATATGTGTAGATATTCTTCAGACACATACATGTGTGTATTTACTTTAAGTTTTTAGTACAAACACATAAATTTACTAAAGAAAAAACAACATATATATCTACCATGTAAATAAATATAAACTGTGTAAGAAATAAACTACAATATTGTTTCACATGTTTAAAGACTTCAACTAACTTCTACGAGTTTAATCTTCAACTTCTTCTACTCGTATAATCAAGATACTCAGCAATAAAATTATAAACACAAAAAATCATAAAGTAAAAATTAAATTTTGTCTGTTTTGAGAAGACAACTTCAAATAATTTCAATTTAAGATGTTAACACTAATATAAATTATAAAATATAAGATACGGAGCAATTAATGCTATATAATAACGCAAGTAAAATAACTATTTTTATTTACTATCTTTAAAAATAGGTTTCGCACTTTTAACTTCGAATAATAAAAAAAGCAATTCAGATAGAAGCAATATACGTAAAAATAACAAAACTTTTTTGTTGTAAGTTTACTAGCAATTGTACCACCAGTCGATAAAATCTCGATTTGAAGTTAGGTTGATTGTTTCAGTATTATTTTCAACTGTTGTACAAGTATATTTTACAAAATAAAAACAAGAGACTATATGTAGCTTGTCTAGAGTAACGATGCTCAACAGAGATGGTACTGTTCTTCAGGGAACGATTTAAAAATCTCAAGAGATATTTGGTCTGCCGCATTATTCAGAAGAGTTCTATTGTAATTAACAGACATTTTTATCATCAAGTCTAAACTAAATGTAACCTAGAATCAGTCAGTTTTATTTAAAAAAAATCAAGCTAAGTGTAATTATCTTAAGTAATTTATATGAAGAGCAAGTATCTGTTCAAAAAAAATGTGCGTAGAAAATTAATACATAATAAAAAAAATGTATAAATTTAATATAAAAATGAATGAAATTCTTATTAGAATTAGTCAAAGTTATAAGTATGGAGTATTTATTAATATTTATAGTATTTATAATAATAGAACACTATAGATTTTATTAAAATATAGACTTGAATTATTATAACATAATAAACTTACAAATGAAATTAATTTCAAGTAAATAAAGAAGAGCGATATAAAATATTTATTATAATAATGTGGCGTTTAGCTCGTCAAGATTCTGAGTCACAGTTTTGAATGGGTTGTAGAAGAATTTAAAATATTGTTTTTTGTTTTTTGAATATTTATTTCTGATTAATAATTGAAAGAAACAATTTAAATTGTTTAATATAAGATACTTACTAAATAATAATGCAGAATAATAATATACATTAACACAACTATAGTTTTACATTTTGTTTCGTAAAAAATGAATGTATACCTGAAATGTTAGGTTGATAGGAAAATAATTGCTGTTTATGACCTTTAAATTCATATACATTTTTGTCTTTTTTGATTTTTATAGCTGTTTTAACTGATGCAGAACTATTGGATGACTAACGTCAAACTTTTGTGTAAGCTCTTGAATTGTTGTGCGTGGTTATGATTCAACTAACGCTTTCAGTTGGTCGTTATGAACTGAAAGACGCCTGCGACTTACTTCATCTTCAAGGCTCTCGACCACAACATGAAAATTTTAGAATCACATTGCACCATACCTTCCTTAACAGTACCCACAACAAAGCATCGTTTAGTTTTCAAGCAGTTTCTGTTGCTTTACCACCTGCTTTGAACTCATAGAAAAATGCTGTTTACTTTACTTTTTTTTCATCTTTAATTCAATAGCCCAACTTCAAGCAAAATTAATAATAAAGTCATAGTCGATGTTACAAAAATACAGACTGAAAAATACATTTTAAAATGATATATAACATGAGCACGATGAAATTACACTTTCATCAAAAAAAATTAAAGTTACAATTCAGAAAATAAAAACCGCAATTATTTTCCTACCGCCCTAATAATATATTACAGTAAAGCAACATATTTTATAATAACAAAATAAAATAATAAATCAATATAAACGGTTCAACATTATTAAAGAGAAATATTTCAGAATACTGTACAGCAGTGTTTCTCAAACTTTTTTCCGACCATGGCTACCTTCTTACCTGGTTTCCCTTCTGTGCCCTTCCTGTCCTACCGGTAGATAGATAGTTATTTAAATGTTTTGTTTGTGAACAAAACATGTTGTATTATAATTTTATATAATTTATGTTAAATATAATAATTAAATAAAAAATTACACTTTAAGTATTTCTCAATCAATGTGACCCTTCTTTTCTCGGTCACTTCTCTGTTTTCTTCATTTCTCACTTCTCTCTATAGCCTCTATATCTCGTTCCATAGCCCCCCTTTTACGTGATTTTCACTTGTAGCTCACTAGAATATTCTATGCTCCTCTGAGGGCCATATGTCTCCAGATTGAGAACCCCAGCTGCACAGTATTTATTTTTATTGATTTATTTAAAACACTCAAACCAAAAAGTTTTATTGATGACAAATGATTGAAATAACATTTTTTTCTTTTTAAAATGTTTATTTTACTGAGTATAATTAATAGTATCAAAAATTTGAATGTTGGTATTCAATCAATAATCGTTTAGTTTGAATGTTATTTTTATTAACAGTATGAAAGTATGAGAAATAGTAAATGTTAATAATTAATGTAATTTTTAATTATTTTTTGGAAATTGTATTCAATAATTTTCTACTGTAAATATAAACCATGATTTTTATTCTTTTATTTAATGATTATAAAGTATGTTGCTTTACTTTATTATATTATTTGAACATAATTTTTACATAATGTTCTAGCATTAAAACCTAATTTTTAAGTTTTAACGATTCGAACATTGAACAAAACTATTATTATGTAAAAATTTATATTCGATCTTAATTAATTCAATTACAAAACATTACTTTAGTAATAATAAAATTAACTACACAATTTAATGTTGCCGGTAGGGAAATTTGATGTACAGAATGTCCCCAATGGTTAAGATATTAAACTTGTATGGATGTAGTTACGACATTCTCTTACTATTCGAATCGGCTACGGTCCACAAGAGACAAATTTGTTTGCATCTGGAGAATCAATTTTACAGTTCTACACGAATTTGTACCTACATATATGATCAACCCGTGTAAAACTTTCATCGAGTGAATTCGAGGATAAAGACCCTAGTTTATAGATTTTGTACCCGGCACTCGATATATTTGCGTTCTACCCACACATTTGTTAACATAACCAGCCAAGTTGAATTTAGTTGAATAAAAATCATTGGAAAAGATAGAACGATATCAATATTTGTAATGAAAATAAAGTTAAAATGTTTACGTATTACAAGCAATTAGGCTTCAATTATGTAATTGATTTAAAAATAAAATATTCGATTTGATTTAATTTTTTTCTGTATTAATACAAAAGATTTGAATATTTTAATCAGTAAGTCATTAGGCTTTAGATTGTAGAATACATAAAATATTATTATTATTATTAGCAAATAAGATGTATTATGAGCCTGTGCATCATTATTGGACCAGCTGAATGATGAAATCATGAAAAAACGTTCTCATTTGGTAAAGAAAAAAGTGCCCTTCCCTCACGACAATGCACTGGTACACAAATCGACAATTTCGATGGCAAAATTGGATCAATTACACTACGAATTGCTTCCACATCCAGCATATTCTACAGATTTTTTGCTTCCAAATTTGAAGGAATTGCGCGGAGGAAAAGATTTGCATGAAATTTGGAAATCATCGCTATAGTGAATGCTTATTTTGAGATATTTGACAAAACAATACTATTCGGAAGGGATTGAGATAAATGGAAATGCTTTTCATTAAATGCATCGAGCTAAAATGAGATAACCTTGAAAAACAAAAAAGAATTTGCTCAAAAAAGTGTATCTTCTTATCAAACACGGGTACTTATCATTGTACCCTCGTGTATTATATAGTTTTCTGTTATGAAAACATATATTTTTATATTTTCTGGTTGATTTCCAGTTTGCTACGAAACGGAAGTTACTGATAGATATATAGTTCTACAATTCCATCAATCTATTAAATATCTCATAGCGAATAGCGAAAACAATCTTGAATAATTTTCATAACTAGTGTATCTGAATATATGCACACCTTTCTGTTGTTATATATATATATATATATATATATATATATATATATATATATACACACACACACATATATATATATATATATATATATATATATATATATATATATAGTCATATCCCTCGGGCGCTGATTGCCAAGACGGTTCCCTTTGGTGCCCGATGGTCGATCTTGATGATTGATTTTCAGCTTCTATCACCAAGGTACATTATACTTTGCCCAAAAGTGTCTTGTATCACATTTAATTATTTAATTTGTTGTCAGAACAAATACAATCGACTAATTTTATGCGTATGATATACAGTTTGTTGTCAGAACAAATACAGTCGATAACTGTCCAAACATCCTTTTTATATCGGACTGTTTATTAGTAATTGCTCTCTAGATTGTTCTAGAACAATGTATTTGTTCTATGATATTTGTTTGCGTAGACAGCTATAACTCAATTCGTTTGTACGACGTATACCACAATATACAGAGGGGTTCAAAAAAAGGAATACACACATTAATAGAGGTTACCTATGGACTTTCTTCATTGTTGAATCGACTTACAGCGACAATATAAAGTATGATGTTCTATTAAAAGATTTCGTTAATCACACGAATACTAGAGCAACAATGTGACTGGTATGACAGTCAAACAAAATGGTAGTGACACAGTTGTTATTCGAGCAACGCAAGACCGTTTTGAAGTGGTATTTTAAATTTGAGAATGTATACGAAGTACAACTAAAATGGTGGCGTGAATTTAAACTAGAACCTCCAACACGTCTGAGAATTGCACGCATTCGTGATAAATTTGAAACCGATGGCACTGTATGTGATGTGCACAATCAACACGTCTCTCACAGTAGTAAGTTCAGCTTCTTCGGCTATAGTATTGGAACAATTTACGCGCTCGCCATAAAAAAAACACCAAACAATATGCTCATGAGAGGAGTTAGCAGATCAAGCATACAACGCATTCTTAAGAGAACAAAATAGAAAGTTTACAACCCAAGATTGTTTCGTGCCATGAATGAAGACGACCCTGTTCGAAGAATCCAGTATTGTTAGTGGTTGAGGTTTGAGGAAAATTTAAATGTTGTGCGCAGCAATGTCGGTGGGAAGATTGGACAACGTTGCTTGTGTAGTAGTTCATTGAAACCAGAAGCGTCTGGACGTGAATTGTGACCACTTTTAGCACCTCTTATGATCGTAAAAGACAAACATGACACAGTCATCTGCATAATTTTAGTAATAAAGCTTTTGTGCAGCTATTTTGTACGTCGGTGCATGTATACATTTTTTGGACCCCACTGTATATATATATATATATATATATATATATATATAACGAGGTGCCAGTGGAATGGGAAATTTTAAAAGCAGACTTATTCACTTACCGCTCGAGTGAGAACGTTAAATTAAGTGATAAATTGTTAGTTATTCATGGCCATTTAACAAACATGGACCAGTGTCCGGTGCACATCGAGCTTTCAATGTGAAATCATTTTACAAAAATCACGAGTCTGCTACAACTGTAAAACGTTTATTTCGCAATCATTACAATAATCTGCGTCGTGGACAGGTATCGACCGCTCATGCCACTTGTGGGTATAGATATACATAACAATAGTATGTAAAAAAATTATAAAAAGAAGTGTACGTGTAACAACAGTATTCGCAACAGAATTGAAAATTATTTGCCGTAGATTGAAATGTAAAGAGTTTTAAGAGCATGATACCATGCATGATGATTTCGTCTTCGTTTATTGTTATTTTAAGAATCAGTATAGGAGAGAGGATAAAAGATGGAATTTTGTATAAGAGGAAGGCAGTAAATATAAAATTATAAGAATTGAGTTAGAAAATACATATTTATTTTATTATATTTCATCAATTTTATGATTTCTTCTAGTGAATATTCAATTGGCATAACTGACACTATGGGCTAACTGAAATATGAAATGTATATTTTAGATTGTATGTTTTGAATATATAGCAAAAAAACAGCATCTATAATAGTACCCGAAATTGTCCTTGGGATTATAGTATTAGTATTCATAGTTAAGTTTTTCACGCAGAAAATTAAGTGGTAGTGCGAAATTGACGTTAAAATCCCTATTGAGAATCATTGGTAGTTTATCCTTTCCTCTTTCCTGGAACGCTGCATCTTCATGCGTATGCAATTCTAATAAACGGTGTATAAAGTAGATTATGTAATCCATTTTTGATTCGGAGGAATGTAAATCGCTATAATTACAATTGTTTTTCCGTCTTCCATTTTACACTCAACAACGCAGAATTCACCAACTGCTATCACTGTCGCACCAAATAACTTAGATTGTGCAACAATCATGTCTATGAACGGAGTAACAATATTAACTAAGCCGTCACCTGCTTCTGCGCCAGATCAATCCTCTCTCCCTCCTTACTCCACATCCTAACAACGTCCGTAACGCTTTTTCGTCTCGGACTCTAAAGGTCTCATTACTACCAACGCGGTTAAAGAAGTCTCACTTCAATAAAGTTCATTTTATTATTGAGTTTTGAATTTTTTCCATTCCCTTGGTGCCACTTGTATATATATATATATATATATATATATATATATATATATAGAGAGAGAGAGAGAGAGAGAGGGAGGGAGAGAGAGAAACAAAGTAAGAATCCCAATATTCACTAATCATTTCGTTTCAACTGTAGTTTCAGTTTTTAATTCTTTTTTTATTTTCTAAAAATATAGTATTTGAGAAGAGTTATGGAAATGTTCACACATGTTCAAAGTGCGGAAATGATTCTGTTTTATTTACATAAGAATCTCTTCGTATTTTTGACACAGTAAAAATTTCGCTCAAAATTTAACATTCGATTTGCCCCCTCGAGATACACTATTTACGTTATGGTCAGTCAGTTTCAATTTTAAGAGAGCACTGTTAACGGTAGATAAACAAGAATGCAGCGATCAGCTAGAATTGTACCATTTGTACCATCTGAGACTCTATCTATCAATCAATCATATCTATCAATCAGAAGACTCAGTAGAGAAAAAAGTGCTTCGCTGAGTACGATGAATCGTATATTTAAACCTATTCGCATAGAATGTTCAGTTTGTTCAAAAACTGCTCCCGACTAATCACCAATAGCGACTTTTTTTCAGCAAAATGTTTTTAGAATTAGAACGTAATGACGTTCCATTCATAAGCAATTTAATTTCAAATAAAGCCCATTTTTATTTAAACAGTTTTGTTAACAAACAAAATTTCAGACCCTGGAGAGTGACGAAACCATTGAAGGGCTCTTCATTCTCTTAAAGTGACTGACGTGGCGTTACTGCTCAAGTGCTAATCGCGCCATATTTTTTTTGAAAAACGCAGATCGACCGTGACTCTCAATGCAACCCGCTACAGAGAAATGATCTACGACTTTTTATTACCTGAAATAAATCAGTCGCCACATATAAACATTCATCGATTACGGTTTCAGCGAGATGGAGCACTACGAGACAAACCATGGCGTTTTTGATATAATATTTTTCAGATTAAATAATGCGTATTGTAAAGGCAATAAAAATTGTTTTGCTGAAAAAAAAGACAGAACTGGATGCTGACTTTCGCAATTCTAGCTGTGGCTTGTATTGCATGCACCATTTACAAAAAGTGAAAAGATTAATAATTAAAATATTGTTTTTAAATAAATGATATATTTTGTCTTAATAAATGCCGAACAAAAAAAATTAAGTAACAAAATAGAGAAACAAAATAGTCTCAAAAGAAGTTTTTTAAAACCTAGAATAGTTTTTTGCTGAATGATCTCGGGATACGTCAGGTCAGGTCAGGTCTATGCTATTCTCTTATATTACCAATACATTTCTCTGGTTAGGGAATTTAAATGCCACCAGGAGACATTACCAATAGATTGGATTGCGGAATTCTCTCTCAATACTTTGTTCGCTTTTGTCGCACTCATTTATTACTTGCGCGTTGAAAATGTAAACAAACTAACCTAAATCTATAATCGTACACGAAATGTTTGTCGATTTTGTTAAGTACTAAAATGTTTCAGTTGCAAAATTCTGCGTTATGTGAAATTATTTCCCATTCTATATATTAGTAACAATTCAAATTTGTATACTGTTTCTATTTTATATACGAATACAATTTATAAATTCAACGCAACAACCCATTGGTTTTGTTCATTTACCTATATTACCAAATAAAATTGAATTGAAGTTTTAATTAATAAAAATCCGGAAAATACGGGGTCGGTAAGGTAGAATCTACACATTTCTCTGGATTCCTCTTAATTAAAGCACCTATCTTTACATTTCCAGCAATAAATTCCTTTTTAAATTATTTAGGTAAAAATAGTAACAGAATAATTTTTAAAACTCGCGCTCAGAAGTACCGACCTACTACTAGCGCCACTACATCAATAATTTACAGAGTAGTTACCACGGCCGCGTGGCAAGTAGCATAGATCTGGGTCTGATCAATTCTTAACAGTTTACGTTAGGTTGTGTCATAAAAGTCTACATTACTTTTTCTTATCTAAAGCGGCTTTACCAAAACTGATAAATTATTAGGTTTAATTTAATAAACTAATTTGCATAGATATCATGTATAAATTTCTCTTCACTCATTTTTTTCTATAATTATTTAAACAAAAATTAATAACAAGGCGGCACAATCGTTGGTTGACGGTGGTTATTTCATAAAGCTTTATTATTTAAATTACGGCAGATAGTGTTAAACGACTGAGGGCTCTGTACCGAAGCGAAACGAGTGTTTCATGAAATACCTTGACACAAACTGTATTATCAAGGAACTATATGATCCTTTAGTATTTGATGAAATGTCTAGAATCTTCATGAAATGATATATTTAACTATAGATTCAAATATCGTCGCTTCGGATTACAATTTATTACCTAGAGATTACTATATATAGCTAATAATAATGAATATATTAAAAATTCTTCTTTTATCTATTCCTATAAAGTATTTATTTCATAAAAATTAGCATAAAATAAAACAAAAATAATTCTATATGAAATATTTTAAAACTTTAATCATATTCGTGATCAATATCTATCAAAGAAAGTCCTTCACGATTTAAAGAGATTAATATTTAGTTCTTTTGATTTAAATATCGAATTCATATCAAAATAAATTACACAAACAAATATTCTACATTTGAGAAACTATTAAGTTGGTAGGAAAAGAATTGCGATTTTTGTTTTTTGAATTCTTACCGTAATTTTTTTCGATTAAAGTGATATTTCATCTTAATCATGTTAATATCATTTTAAAGTGCATTTTTAGTCTATATTTTGGTAACATCGACTTTGGTTTTATTACTAATTTTGCTTCAAATTGGGTTATTGAATTAAAAATGGAAAAAAGAAAATAGGAGCATTTTTTTGTGTGAATGTAAAACAGGTGATAAGACAATAGAGAAACTGCTCGTAAACTAAACGATGCTTTTGGTATAGGTACTGTTAAGGCTAGCGCACATTAGGACGGATTGCATCGTTTCGAGAAAATCCGCACGGATCGCTATCATACATTTCATACTACTGCCGGGGTGGGTCGAACCACAGCGCGTTGGAATCGTTTCGCAGTCGGATTTTTGATCGATCCGGAACGATGCAATCCGTCCTAATGTGCGCTAACCTTTAAGTAACGTCTATGCAATGGAGGTTCCTAAAATTTCGTGCTAGGGTCGAGAGCCTCGAAGATGAAGAAGGTCGCGCGGATCCTCTTCAGTTCATAATGACCAACTGAATGCGTCAGTTGAATAAGAACCACGCACAACAATTCGAGAGCTTACACAAAAGTAATACGTTAGTCATTTAATAGTTCTGGACCACTTAAAAAATGTACTGAATTTGAATATTATAAACCGCAATTATTTTTTTACACATCTAATAGTGATTTCTATGCCAATTTTGATAAAAGGAAAATAAAATTTAATTCGAAAATCGTTGATCAAGTCAAGTGTAAAGAATATTAACCCCGTGACATACAAAGACGTTATGTGTTTCTTATGCCATTGTAAATATTGACGTCTCTGAGACGGACGCAGATGTAATTCGTTTTAGAGCAGCTATATAGTAAATATTAGAAAGAAATAATTATATATATATATATATATATATATATATATATATATATATATATATTCTGTTTTATTAGAAGGAACGGGTAAAATATTCTGATTGTGTATATGTATTCCAGAACTCAAAATAAAATTGCCAAGTGACAAACTAAAACTAATACTGTTTGTTTATTATTAACAGACACACTTCTTTTTGTAACTAAGTAACGTCTCGTTACACTGCAACTGCAACTACACTTACACATGTGCAATTTGACATGTTCAGTGTTAAACTGTGAACCAAAGCAATGTCCTTTACAACATGTCTGCGTTTTACAAAAGTGACAATTAAATCCAAATGGGCTATTCGAATGAGGGCACAATTTTTCAGAACATATACCTTCCACTGGTAAAAAGCAACATCTTGTAAAGTGATGTCACGTGCTCAAAAAGTAATATAAGAAGCGAAACGACTTTGCAGCGTAAAAAATGTCAAATACCTCTATATTTAAAAAAATGTTTCGAAAAATTTCATACTCTACAGAACGATTAAATTATTGTTCGATTTGTTATTTAATTATTATTTATTGATTTTGGTTATTAGTATTGAATTATAATATTTAGCAATGTCCAAATATTATTTTCTTTGTTAAGCTTACACAAATGTTAAGCTGAAAAATGAATAGTATTTTGGTCGTATCGAATTTCAACTAATTCGTATGTCGAGAAGTTAATAAAATATATTCTTTATATTACGATTTCGTCAATGTGAATCAGAGGAAGAGCAAAATTCAAATGATATTAAGTTTATTCAAGAAGGAAATTAAATTACCCAATACTCTAAAATTATGATATTTAAAGAAGAATTCCAATAACATCGCTTCTATTCAGTCACAAAATAACTTTTGACACTGACTTGACATTATAAAAAAAAATAACATGATGCAGACGTTTCAGTATAATAGCGCTTTAGGGACCGTTTTATCAATTTATCTTCAGTAAATTCTTTCTACTCATTTTAGTGAAAATAAAAATAATGGTTTTCTATAGGTTCACCTAACTTTTTTTAGTTTTTTTTTTTTTTTTTTTATCTGCGACATTGTCTAAGTAAACGAATAGCTCGCTCAATTCTGACATATCAGCGTCAACGCAGTGAAATGCTGTCAAACGCATTTCGGCGGTATGTCGTTCAATTTTGTATACCATGTCGAATACATACACGTTGCTCGCTTAGTGAACGTACGCTTTTTCCGAGAAGAGTGCAGATTTTCGTTCAGAACACGAGATTTTCACTCTTCTTATCTGTAATTGTCATACGCTCGATACCAACACTTCAATTGCCATGAAACTCAGATTCTATCAGAAACGAGAGCACAATAAAATGAACACTTTTCTTTAGTAAACGACAACTGATCTCTATCTTTTATATTTCGGCGTTATTTAAAGTAGTATGGAAATATTTTGGTTGAACATTTGTTCGAATTTGATATTTATTTGATAACTTCGATGTCTAACAATATACCTTAATTTTACATCTTAACAAGGCATATGTCAATAAATATATATATATATATATATATATATATATATATATATATATATGTGTGTGTGTGTGTGTGTGTATTTGTGTATGTGCGTGTGTATAGCCTTCAATAGTCAAGTTATTGGAATAGACAATTTCTCATGCGTACAAGTAGAATGTGAATATAACACGATTTCACTCTTCACGAAATATTTGTTCAGTGGAGCGTCGGCGAATATGCATGAAATCGAACTTTTGATGATCGAGAGTCGGCGACAACGAAATTTGTTTTAAAATGAATTGAGTAGAAAATCAACCCGAAGATAAAAAATATGCCCGTTTATTCATTCATTAAATTATCTATCTATATATATGTATATAAAAAAAAGTTCCGCAGAATTTCGCAAAAAAAAAAAAAATGTGTAGAAATTTTTTGTTAAATTATTATTAACGATGGGACTCGAAGTTACACGAAACTCTCAAGAAGAATTATGATATTGGTATCACGAGACTATAAAACAATTACGTTGCTATATTTATATATATATATATATATATATATATATATATATATATATTTATATATATATATATATATATATATATATATATATTTATATACGAGGTCAGACAATTAAGTAATGCGACAAAATTCAAAAATCGAGTATATTTAAAAATTAAGGTACATCGCTGCGATCACCTTCAAAGTAGTCCCCTCCCGCATCTATACACTTATTCCAGCGAGTTTTCCAGTTTTCGTAACAATTCTGGAACACTTCTTGTGGGACCTCTCCGAGTACCCTCGTCACAGATTCTTGGATATCTTCAACGGAGTCAAAATGTCGACCTTTGACGAATTTTTTCATATGGGGGAATAGGAAAAAGTCGCAGGGTGACATGTCCGGTGAATAGGGCGGGTGTGGTAACGTTGCGATGCCTTTAGACGCCAAAACTGAGAGACACTGAACGCACTGTGACAGGGAGCATTGTCGTGATGCAGAACCCAAGTCTTCGCGATCTCTGGACGCACTCTGAGCACCCTTTTTCGTAATTTTTCGAGCACATTGCGGTAGAATACTTGATTTACGGTTTGTCCAGGTGGTACGAACTCTTTGTGAACCACCCCTTTGCTGTCGAAGAAGCAAATCAACATGGTTTTCACTTTGGACTTGCTCATTCTCGCCTTCTTTGGCCTTGGTGCTCCAGGGGACAGCCACTGTTGGCTTTGTCGTTTAGTTTCGGGGTCATATTGAAAGAACCAACTTTCATCACCAGTAATAACTCGATCGAGAAGAGTAGGATCACTTTCAACCTGCTCGAGACAATCTTGGGCGATATGTATATATTCATTTTCGTGACATGCACTACTCGCGCGTTGTTACAAAACACTAAACAGCTGGCGAAGAAATGATCGTACGAGGGTGGTCAAGGTCTCAATCGAGAGAGTAGGGATCTGCTATTACGGTGGTGGAGTTACAGGTTCGCAGTGTTACCACAGGCCGAGAAAAAAAATCGGTCGCATTACTTAATTGTCTGTCCTCGTATATATATATATATTTTATATATATATATATATATATATATATATATATTTATATATATATATATATATATATATATGTGAGTGAAGCACACTCACTAACATTCAACAGTGAGGATGAGTATATAGACATATTAACATACATACACTTGATCAAAAAATTCTCCATACACTTGTGATAATTTTAGTTTTTTGTTTATAATAACCATAATGATGTATTTATTATGGAAATATGTAGATTACATATATTTTTTAATCATACAAAAAAAATATTATATTATTCAACAGTAAAACTAATAAACAAGGTACAATAACAAAAGTCAGTAGTTGAAACCTAAAAAAAGTCTCCATACACTTAATAGGCACAGTAATTATTTATTAAAATACATGAATTGTATTAGTTTTTTTGAAAGATTAGTTACTTGTTGAACCACCCTTTGCATTTATTGCCTTCAGCATGCGTTTTTTCATTCTATCTATACATTTATTTGTTACATACGAATCAATGGAATTCCTTTCTTCTTGTATGGCAACTTTTACTGTTCCTTGTTTTGAATGGTATGTTTTCTAATTCTTCTTCCTATTTTGTCCCACAAATGCTCTATTGGATTCATATCTGGTGATTGTGAAGGTGTATGAAGTTGTTTTGGTACATTATATATCAGCCATTTCTTCATCCGCTGTGCTGTTTTCTTGGGATTGTTGTCTTGTTGGAAGATAAATGATTCTACAAGTTCGAGTTTTGGGCACGTGATATTAAATTTTCCTTCAATATATCCAAATATACGCGTTGGTCCGTTGTACCTTCAATAAATTTCAAATTACCAACTCCTGAAGTACTCATAGATCCCCAGACTAAAATATTGCCTCCATCATGCTTAAAAGTAGAACACAAATTTTGAGATTTTAGCTCTTTGTTTTTTCCTCCATACCATTATCGTTCCATCAGAGCCAGAAACAATAAATTTCGACTCATCAGTGAACAGAACTGATTTTCAAAAGCATTGGGGCTTATTAACATGTGCCTTTGCAAATTCTAATCTTAGTATTTTATTTTTTTTACTAATGTAAGTTTTTTTCCTGAGTACATGTCCTATAAATCCCGCTTTGCGTAAATACATTTCTCACTCTTTCAGGTACAATTTCTATTTTGTATTCATTTTTTAACATGTTTGTGAGCTCAGGTGCACTTATTCTGGGAGTTTCATGTATAGTTCTGAGAATAGCTCGTCTGTGTATATTTTGTAATTTTCTTGGTCGAGCAGAACGAGGTCTATTTTCATTGTTTTTAGTTTTTTATGTTTATTTACTGTATATGACACTGTTGTATAGGAATTTGACAGTTTTTGCTATCTTCCTCAAAGATTGTCCTTCAGATCTTAAAATAATAATTAATTCACGAATTCACAAAGGTATTTCCATTTAAAGGCTTATATATTTCAACCACTTTAAGTGAAATTAAATTGGAAACTGATACCATTTAGCACACTAACAACCGAACAAGTACCAGTAAAGTGGAGACTTCCCCGACGACAAATAAGTAAATCTCATAGAATAATGCTGAGTGTGTGGAAACTTTTTTGACTCCTGTTACTAAGGTAGCGTTTGTTTAACAAAAGATTAATTTTAAAATAACATATAAATATGATTAATTTCATAGTGGCTCATTAAAGAAACTACTTAAGTTACAATCATCCATAAAAAGTTTAACAAATTTAAACAATAAGATAAGCGGAAATCTCTCTTACAGCTAGCTGTATGGATACTTTTTTGATGCAGTGTACATACACAGTCAATCGTTTTTTGGTGTATCCTTTTATTGCGATTTTGAAGTTATGTGGTGGATATTTCATTCTAATTAAATGAAGCAGAAAGGTCTCGATTTTAAAGTTTTTAACTTTATAAGATGATCAGTTTCACTAAAATTTAAGTTTTATACTCCTTTATTGAATGTTTTGGAAAATATATTTTGCCTTCCAGATGAGTCGGTGGTAATGGGATTTCATACATCTTTTGCAGCAGCAGTATTTGCATCATAAATGTCATCTACTTCCAAAAATTCCTCAATTGCTCCTTGATAGATTGATTCATTGGATGTTAATTTAAAATCACGGTCGTATTCAGTAAATTGTGTGTTGTGTCCTGTATCATCACTGTCATAATCGTCATTCGTCACTTGATTGACTACAGTAAAAACTTGTTAGTATTTCTTTGAAATTGTGCATCTTGAGATTAATTTCAATAAAAACTAAATAATGTATGCAAGTTAATTGGTATCCAAATATAATTCAGCTGGCAAATACCAATGCTCCGAATTACGAAATATGTAAATCTGATGGCGAGAGGTGTGAAGCCTGTCAGTAACTACAATTGAGTCTTTCTTATGAGTATCTTTTAATGCAGTTTTGAAGTTACGCGGTGCATATTTCATGCAAATTATATGTAGCAAAAAGCTCTCGGTTATAAAGTCCTATTAATTTTTGACAATGCACCAGGTCATCCGCATTTAGAACATCCAAATGTGCAGGTAGTATTTTTTCACCCAATACAATAAGCATTATTCAGCCATTGTAGCAAGGCATAACATAATTGCTTCTATTAGAAAATATAACGTTAAGCGTACTTATCGATTTATATTGGATAAACTAGAAAATGAGTCATTAACAGTAGCTGATATTTGGAAAAATGTTTCTATTTTAGACTATTTAAATGATGTTGTACCCTGCTATCGCTGAAATAAGACCACACAATTTAAATACCTGCTGAAAATCACCTTGACCTGGATGTGTTGCAAACAGGGCAACCATTCAAACATCAACATTATCAGCTGAAAGCATTAATTTGGTACACAATTGATGGAGAAAGTTCTAATACTTTTAGCCAGAATGATATCGACGAATTGCTTGTGAATAATGTCTTAAGTAACTATGAAATTATTCATATAACTTTATATATCGTCGAAGATTCAGAAAACGATAGCGAAGCGGAAGAAAAATATATCCACCTCACTGCAAATATAATTCAAGATCTTCAACTTTGTGATAAATTGGAAACTCATTTTCTTGTTAATGAGTTCAAATTACAACGTCAGCTGAAGAATTGTATATCTGGATATCGCGAACTGCATAAAAAATTAGTAAAATCATCATCTCAAAGTTTCATCACTGATTATATTGTCAGGGGAAGAATCAACACAGAACAAGGTTGAATTGGACGATAATTCTATTTGTGAAGAACTATTGTCTTTACTATGCAGATTCGATGCACTGGCTATCTTTTCTAGCAATGAAAGTGATTCGCACCAGTTCGCAAATGCTACCAAATATTGTCAGATAGTGATTTAAGGTGAGAATCCAGAAAACATAAACTGCAATTATTTTCTTAGCAACCTAATATTTAAGTGCTATTTACTAGCAATTAAATTATTTTTTTTTGTATACATTAAATTTATATTGGAAATAATTAATTTATATTGTAAATTTTGGAGTTGTTCAAATATATCTTTCTCCTCCTTCTTCTCCTTATACACACACACACACACACATATATATATATATACATATATATATATATATATATATATATATATATATATATATATATATATATATATATATATAGTTAAGTTTAAAACTGAGTCAAGAAGTAGAAATTTCGTTCATTATAGAGTTATTAAATAAATGTTACACGTCTAATAAAAAAAACTCTTATACTGCAGGAAACTACATTTATTGTCACTTAAATAAATAAATACACTTTGAGCTGAAAGCCATTTGAATATAAAATAACGATAATAATAAAAGGTTGTTTTGTACCTCTTTATAGGAAATATTATATATGAATGTTAATATTTGGTCCAAAAACCTTCTGCCTTTTTAACCGAAATTAGTATTTTTTTCATACTTTTGATAAACTTTTCACAATACTCAGGTGGAATTTTCTCCCAGTGTTCTTGTATACGATTCCACCGTACATTAAGATTTAACGGTGGTGAGTCACAGTCATTCACAAGTCTACTTTTAAAATATGATAATACAATTTCAATGGAGTTGAGAACAGGACTTTGGACTGACCACACTAATATTTGAAAATTTTGTGGACTCAATAAGTTCTTTGCTAATATCGATGTAAATTTGGGACCATTATCGTTTTGAAATGTTACTTCATTTTCTGAGTATGGCCTATTTTGGACTGTTTTTTTCAGATGCTCATTCAGAATATCTAGACATATTTCTTTATTCAGATTACCCTCAATTCTATGCATCGGTATGACTCCTTACGCTGTAAAGCAGCCCCAGACCTTGATGTTACCGTCACCATGTTTCACAGTTTGGATAAAATCTTTTGCTTCCAGTGATTCTCCTTCTCTTTTTCAGTTCCACTGGCGGCCATCTATATCGTATCTATTAATTTTACTCTCATCCGACCAAATAACCTTCATCCAATCATCAGTCAATTTTATACCATTTTACAATGGACTCTCTAGCTTTGATATTTTTCTTAGTAAGCAGAGATTTCTCTTTCTTCTCGACAGCTCGAAATTTTGCAGCATGTAATGCTCATCGTACCGTCCACTTACTTACAAACTTTCCAGTATCTTACCTAAAAGCGCTGTGGCCTGAGAAGCTGAAGATTCCTCACCAGAAGCTAACTATCGAATTACTCCTCTGTTATCTTTCGCTGATAATTTATTTGTTCGTTCTCCAACATTTTTTAGTATTGGAAAATCGCACTTAGTTTTAATCTTTTGTTATTATTATATTCTTTATTGAGATATACATACATTGTTAATCTCGTATACATGTCACATTTCACACTATTTTTACAAATTAGTAACAAACTTTAAACGTGATAGATACAAAACTTAGCTATTCTACTATATTTTAATTATAATTCACTTATAATACTTTACTATATCTACATATTTATTTATTTCTTACATTCTATTTTCAAATTATATTTTAATTTCAAGTCTTTTGAAGTAATGCTTTAAAAATTTTATTAAATTGACCACAGGCACTGATTCCATAAATACACTGATGCTAGTCTGATTTATATTGGGAAGTAAGCTTTCTCTTAATAGTTCCAGCCCTTTATAATATTTTAGTATATGAATATTATTTATGTGCCCATGATAAAGTTTGCATACTTTGTTTCCACACTTATCTCTTTCAAAGTCCCACCCCCACTTACCTAACCTAATTTTTTTAATTATTCTTCTTTCTGACCTTTTTAATGTGTGTATGTAAGTCGCCATTTCTTCTTTTAATAGTAAAGTAGTAAAAAAATCAGTGAGGCATTTATATTTACATCCTTCTACATACTATCTACTGCCTCATTTCTCACCCCTCCTACTATATTTTTTTTCATAATTTGAATTCGCATCACTCATCTAGTCTTCCGATAAATTAAGATTGATCAGCACATCGAATATTAAATTTGCCCAATTGCTCGCTCTTAAGCTAATTTAACAGACACTTGTATTGTACTTGTGTACTTGTACTGTTTACTAGTACTTATTCATTATTTTTTAATTTTAAAAAAATGGCTTGTATAACGCTTTTTTATGTTATCATTTATCGGTAGATATCCTATTTGAAGTGGCACAGCATTATTCGTTGCTCCTCTATCTATCCCAATACGCTTTTTACAAAAATAGCTTTATAATTATTTCATTTTTTATTGATTCCATATGGACCCCAGATCTCAGATCCATATGTCAAGATTGGTTGGATCACACTTTCAAAAATCCTATTAATTACCTTTACTGGTATATCTTTGTACCTATACATTAATTTTTTGATTTCGTTTATACCTTGCTCAGCTTTCCTACAAATAATTTTCTGATAGTGATACCATTTCCCATTAATACTCACGTACACACCTAAATATTTATACGTGCTAACAATTTCCATTTCGTTTCCTTTGTAATACCACTTTTTTACTTACTTTATTACCGTTTGAAAAAAACATTACGTTTGTTTTTTCGACATTAACTATGAGCTTCTCATTCTTTCATTCTTCTCAAAATTTTTCTAACGAGTTAAGAGCCTTCTGCAGTCCCCCAGGACTTAATCCTTTATACTGTTGATTGACTAATACATAGTTTCTGTGAAATTTCTCGCATAGACTTTCTGTCCCTGAGTAAATTTTACACGGATTCCGCACGTACTTGCGAAATCGGTTTCATTGTTGAAAATAAAAGAAACTAACAAACGTTTCACTTTAACGAGCTGAATAAAACTGATGAATAACCGACACAGTATCTGATAATGGTTGTATGCACTACACTTAAGCAAAATGTGTAAACAAACCATATTTTGAAGGCAGTAAAAACTTGGTGCAAAAGTGAGTCAGCGAAAAATAAATATGAAGTGATTACAATAGAGGTATATTTATAAATCACATATGTTTTAAGCGGTTGAGTATTACAAAGTATCAAATATAAAATACAACTAAAATATCGAAATTATACATATGTATTTTTAAATAATTTAAAATTTCAATATATTGGTTCAGTTTTGCACTTGACTCTCTCTCTCTCTCTCTCTATATATATATATATATATATATATATATATATATATATATATATATATATATATATATATAAATACATATATTAGAGTAACAAGTTAAAAAAATGATGTTTAAACTTACTTAAAACATAATATTTTGCTTATCAATAATAATTTGATTTAAATAAAACATAAAAAAATAATTAAAATATTATCATACGAACAAGACAAAATTAATAAAGTGAATTAGTAATTTTATAGGTATCGTTCGTACGAAATAAAACAGTTGTTGGATAGAATGTGAAGTTGTAAATCAAAATTATAAAAATGATTCAATTTCAATTATTGTGGATTATCAGGCCTGCCATCAGTCATATCGGGATTTCATCATATCCATAACGTTCAAACCAACATTGACGTACGTATGCTTGAAAAAATAAAAAATAAAGAGCAATTCTGCCACTCGTTATACACGATCGTACAGAAACGGATGGTACAACATTTTGACATCAATTTTGTGCGTATGAATGCACACACGCGTTTATCTCGCATTCGTAAATAAAAATGTAATCTTCGTGAGATTACGATTCTGGTTCGTCAACATTAAAATAAATCTCGAACCACGATCAATCCATCATCAGTCAATCAATCAATCAACAAATCAAGTTCACGCACAAAAAAATTTCATTCCCAAACTCAACTGTATATGAATACGTATATATATATATATACATATATATATATATATATATATATATATATATATATATATATACATATATAATGTATAGTGAGAATTCTTGAGAACGATTCAGTGATTCTGTTCTTGACGTTTCTATAAAGTAAATACATTTTTTATTAATATCTTCTGTTTCACGGATTTAATAATTTATGCCGTTTGAAAATTTTAATTTTTACAAACTAAAATAATGTTGCACTTGTAATATATTTTCAAATATTTTATTATATATAATACTTAATTCATAGCTCATGTTCTGGGAGTATTGTATGAATATAAAAGGTAAAAACGGGTTATTATGAAACTTGTGTTTTAAATAGAACGATATTTATTTAAATTTTTTCTCTTTTATATTCAAATATTGGGTTAGCCAAAAAGTAATTACCTTTTTTTAATGAAAGGCGAATTTTTCATGGGAAACAAGAACTTTATTTAACAATATGTTGTCCGTTTTGTTCGATTACCGTCCGCTATCTTTCAAGAATGGTAGTCTGATTGTGTCAGGTCTGGTGTATATTATTTCGATGTACAGATATTATGTTTACTAATATTTTATTAAAATAGAATAAATTTATATGGTTTCATATAATGTTAACAGCGCGTATATTTTGTTCTAAATTTATTTATGAATGATTTATGTTTTATAAAAGATTTTTTTGTTCTATTGTAAAATATAATAACATTTAATTTATAATAAATCCTGAAATAGAGAGAAATACATATTAACATTGATAAATCATTTATTAAAATAATTTTAACACAGCCATATTTATTAACATAACTTGTTAAATATTGTCGATTCGTTGAGACAATTTGACGATCCGAAGAAGTGATTGAAATTGGGGATTGGTGGTTTGTGTACAAATTACATAAATATTGGGTTGGTCAAAAAATAACTACGTTTTTATCTATGTTAATGAAAGGCAATTTTTTTATGAGAAACAATAAAAATATTAGACAATATATTATCCATTTTGTTCGATTACCTTTTGCCATCTTTCAAGTAACATCCGCGCTCAAAAATGTTAATTTTTTTTCGGCAAAAAACAGTTCCATAAACGATTTTATATCATCATCAGAAGTGAAGGTTTTACCGTTCAAGACGTTTTGAAAAGGACGAAACAAATGATGGTGCGAGATCTGGTGAATATGGTAGATGTGGTGGAACACATTCCATCCAAGCTACAACAATTTTTGAAAAGTGACCAAACTTGTATGTGGTCTAACGTTATCATGGTGAAACACAACACATTTCTGGACGCTTCTGTTTCATGAAATCATTTAATTTTTCCAATTGACGATCCAGTACACGTCCGAATTAATGGCTTGGTACCTTGAAGCAACTCAAAATAAACAATACCTTTGAAATCCCACCAGACTGACAGTATGACCGTCCTTTGGTGAATATCTGCTTTTAAAGTGCCTTGAGCAGGTTCATCACGCTTGCTTCAGGATCTTTTTCATTCGACATTGTTATTAACAATTCATTTTTCATCACTTGTTATCATAAGTTTGAAAAATTGATCATTTTCTTCACATTTCAAGAGAGAATCGCAGATGTCAATGTGCATAGTGAGAAGAATTCCTTTCAGCTCGTGTGGTACCCAAATATCGAACTTACTAATATATCCAAGTTATTTTAAATGATTTTCAACGCTCGATTTCGATATGTTAAGATTCTCAACGATCTCTTCCGTCGTTAAACGCTTCCTGGATTCGATCAATGCCTTTATTTTGTCATCATCAACTTCGAGTGTCCTTCCTGAGTGTAATGCATTTTTAATATCAAAATCTCCAGAACGAAATTTAGCAAATAAATTCTGACACTACCATAGTTTTAAGGCATCTGCACCATATACATCAGCAAGTTCTTATGGGCTTCTTAGCGTTTTTTTCCTTTTCAGAAGCAATAGAGGAAAATATGATGGAAATGTACCTTTCGATTTTTTATTTTGAATTCGAAAGCAAACATACAATTTTAACGAAATTATGTACTTTCTTTTATTAAACAAGTTTGTTATGTCAGCTGTCCAGTTAGATAATAAATTTAAAGTTTAGAATGAAGTTAGTTACATTTCAAAACATATATGTCCATCTATTAGGAAAAAAAGTAATTATTTTTTGATCAACCCAATATAAGTTAATGAACAATAGATATAATAAAAGCAAATTTTTCTCTATTGCGACATACTCAGTTTGAATAATTGGGCATTTTTTTAAAAAATACTTCAAGTTATCAAACAGCTTTAAATGTATTCTTAAACATCTCCGTTTGACAAAAAATTATTTAAAAACATGCAAAGCTTCCCAGTAAAGAATTAGTCTAATTATTTTATATATATATATATATATATATATATATATATATATATATATATATAACGTTAGTTATTGATTTCTGCTACTACATTTACTATTAATTAACCTGTCCGTTATAGTAATTATGTCTATGTATACAGTTTCCAATTAATATACACTGTCGTTACAATTATAGTCGCCATCAAATTTATTTTTAGTAAATGAACGTATTTATTTTTTAAAAAAACGTCATGTTTTCAATTAAAAATAAAAATTAGAAAATTATAAAAAAAACAACTTACTCTGAAAATATTCGTACTATTTTACAAAACATAATGTTGGAGCAGATGTTTTAATGAAAATACATTTCAGTGCTCGTACACATTTTCATCTACTCTCTATAAACTTAATAATACAATTGTCACTAATGATCGATTGGATTATTTTCAAAAACGACGTGTTCTATTTGTGATAGTGTTTCACGATGTGTGTTGCTACTAAAATCACTTTACACAGTCTGTTTCTTTAACAAATAAGGTTCATTATTGAGATTTAGAAATATATCCAAAGTACATTTCACTAATTTATGGAAATAATCTAACAGTCACATTTTTTCGTTTCTATATTTCTTCATAACAGGTAATTTAATTTTAATTATTGCCCTTGATAAATGAAACGTCATTTTTTATATACTTTTACATGAAGATAAGTATATGATATCATTTCTTAATTAACATCTATTAAATACATGTTTTCAGAAGTTCTTTCTACATCTAATTAAAATTTAAATTTAATTTTATTATAATTATCTTTAACTTTATTATCTTTCAATGTTATCTAGTATAAATGGCCAAAAAAATATTCCTTATATCCCACCATTTAGAAGCATATATTTTGCTATTCCGTTAACTTAAATTGGATCAGTGCAAAAGTTTGTAACGATTCAATAGGTAGTGTTAAAAGTACCGCATGGATGCTCTCTTGATTGAAATGTATTCATGTTATAAATAGTTTGAAAGGTGACAATCACAGATATCATTAGAGCATTAGAAGCATTTGTTTCGATTCGATTTATGTCTAAGAAAAATTTTTTAAAATGGACAACGAAAAGATGCACTTTCGTCATGTTATATTGTACGAGTTTCTGAAAGGAGTAACCATTGGCGTGACAACGAAAAATATTCGGGAGGTTTATTTGGACTTTCACTATCACTTTCATCTGTGAAAAAAAACGTTTTCTAAATTTCGACTTGGTAATTTTAACCTCGATGTCCTGGACGGTCTCTAAGATCGACGACGATGTTGTGCACGTTGTAGTAGACAATAAGGCCTTATTTGCACTGGCGTTAAAAAAACGTTGCTTTCAGAGTTAGCTTTAATGCTTTTGAAACACTCGAAAGTATAGTGTTCATATGAGTGTTTAAAAATCACTTCTTTTTAAACGTCTTACGCAGTTCGGAGGCAAATTGAGAAGAGGTGTTGGCAATAGCTGTATGTATTTTAAGAAGGCGAAAAAAATGAAAAAGTTCTGTGTGCATCTTCTGAATGATCAACGATACTTGAAAGGACAGTTTGTGGCCATTCATGAAGATTGAAGGTTGTATCCGGATGTTTTTCAGTTACTTCAGTATGAAAATTGAAACATTTAATGAATTATTGAGAATTATTATCTACGGTATTTTCCCAATTTGGGATTATTTTTGAAATGACTTCCATCTACGTGTCATCCTCCAAAATTTTGTTTGGATAATTTGGTAAACCTTTGTTATATAACAAAAATCTCGATTTGACCTTGAAAATAAAACGTTCAGTATCAAATACCGCCATTTTCCTAAACGCTGTCTGCCGTTATCTGTTGTACTTGTAATCAGTACTAACATGCAAGCAACTGATTGACAAATTCAGCGCTTTTTAAACGTCTATGCGAATGAAAATACCCTCTTCCATATGCTCTATTTACTTCAACGCAAAACGCTCGGCATTAGAAATGGATCGAGTTCTATATTTTTTTACCGTGCGTTAAATACGAGTAAACGCCGGTATGTGAATGACTGTGGATCGTAAATGGATTCTGTAAAACAACGTTCGATGCAAATAAAGTGGAAATAAACGAATGAAGAGACAAAACCAATCGCCAAATCTGGTTTGCATCCTATGAAGGTATTGCTGTGTTTGGTGGAATTGCGAAGGTGTTGCTTATTTTGAACTGCTTCCGCGGGGCTAAAAGATTATTAAGGAGAAGTACTGTCAAAAATAAACCAAAATTAACGCTGCAATTAAAGAAAAGCGTCCGATTTTGGATAATCGCAAGGGTGTCATCTTCCACCACGACAACGCAAAACCACATACAGCAAAACTGTCTCTGCAAAAACTGAAGCAGTTGAAATGGGAAATAATATCGCATTCACAGGTATCCTCCGGACATTGCCTCTTCGGATTATTATTTGTTCTGGTCGCTGCAGAACTGTTTAAACGGTAAAAAATTAGACAGCGTGGAGGCCGTCAAAAACCATCTCACCGCCTTTTTTGCCAAAAAACGACGCAACTTTTACGAACGAGCAATCGAGCAGCTACTGGAAAATGGACATTCGAAAATGATTGCAGAAAACGATGGTGAATACGTAATTGATTAATAAAAGAGTTTGTTGCGAAAAATAATCGCCTGAGTAACAATTTTTTAATTCGTATACGAATTTTTGCACTGATCCAATATATTAACTTTTTTAAACTATAGAAGCATTAAAACGCGTCAAATCTTGGATTTTTGAAGTGAAACTTCTTTAGTGGCGTTCGAAGTAAGTTTTCAGGAACGGGACGAAAAGTGTAACTGACGTTGTTAAGACGTGAGAGGGACGGAGTGGTAGAGAGAGGATGGCTCATGCGTAGACGGCAAAATCGAGCGACAGTTTAAGGATCACGCACACTAGAGCCGCGTCGGGCCTCAGTACATCATATCGCAAAAGTTTGCTTACCAGCCGAACCGAGCGGCCCAATCCGCCCCTTCATGTGTTCGATGACAAATGAAATTTATGAAAGCGATCTGTGTGGATTTTTGCATTTAAATGTGATCCGCTGCGATCACATTAGTTTGCTAATTCCTTTCTTATTATTTTATATTTACCGTCTTCCTTTTATACTAAATTCACCTTTTGTCCTCTTTTCTATACTGATCCTTAAAATAACAATAAATAAAAAAGAAACCATTCATTTATCATGCATAATATCATGTTCTTAAAATTCTTTACATTACAACCGACACCAAAGAAGTTTAACTTCTAGCACGCGAACAGTGTTACACGCACCAATTTTTTTTAAAAAAAACTATTCAGTTTATAAAATTTTTAATTTTACAATTCCTTTTATCTGCGTGTAAACAAACTATAATCTCTTCACGCATTTATATACAAAACCTATATTGTTATCAACCGTTACTCGTGACACAATACAAAACGTTTTTGTTGCTGGTCGATAACATGTGTTAACTTCCGATTATTCGAAACAATTAAATTAAATAGGTTTTTATTTTGTCAGTTATCACACAAATTACAATTTCATAAAAAAAATTTAATAGTCTATAACAACTTAATGATTTGTAATTTACAAAAACTGAATGATTTTTTTTAAAGATTTCGATTTTAAACTAAAATTAGTCAAGTTCCTTTCAAATTAAAATATAATTTCTCTTCTTTATGCGATAAAGAAATTTTTACTGTATGTGTAGGCAAAATTTCTAATCGATAGAATCATAATTTCTTGAGATATTATACAAGCTCGATTAAAAAATGCTATTTCGAGGAAAAACGCGTTTATAGTTTCAAGTACTGCTTGATAATAGCAATTTAACATAGATTTGACAGTAGTATATAGCGAATAATATTGAGAAAATATTATAAATCTGTTTAAGTTCTCCCAATACACACATACTGAAAGATTTTAAAATCAATCAAAACTAAATAATGAGAATAAGTAATTTTTGATTGAAATATTTTGACATTTGACTGCAAAATCAATTTAATATTTTTTTTCTATTAGGCTACCTATAGTTTGTACAAATCTCAACAAATTTCTATACTAACATATTTTTAAGACTTCAAACTTGATGAATAGAGAAGAAAAAATTAAATGCGACGACCAACCAAATCGTCCATAATTATATACATGTACGTCCCCGTAATATTGCAAATGACAACTACTATAACGATTCATTAATGTGTTATAATTAAGAAGATAACATACAAATCAATAAGAGATAAAGTTGTAATAATTATATAATCAAACCATTTAAAAAAATTTTTAATAAATTATTGTAATTAAATTGTGTTTTATGAAACAAAGTATAAAATTATAGGTATAAGTATATACATATATATATATATATATATATATATATTTATATACTTTTTTAAATAAAAATCTAGATAAGAATGTATACAGAGACATATCTAACATTGAAATTCTTTAGTGAGGTACTCTATTTAGAATGTAGGCAAGGTAGATGATGAAGCGAGCGTACATGTAGAACGTTGCGACAAGCCTTTTCGTCTACTAATGAGTTATTCTCTTATTAAACAGTTCAAATTTAATTTTACTAATTACCAGTGAAATGTGTACACACGGGAACCTTTCTTAAATTAACGAATTTAGCATAGTATTACAGTCACATTTCGTTCTTTGGCGTAGTATTCTAAAATAGAGGAAAATTTTATGAAAGTTATATTTTTTTATATTAAGTTCAATTAGCTAACATAGATCCATTAATACTGAAAAAAATCTTTGTGAACAAATCCTCAAATAGGTTTGAGGATTATGCATACCCATAGATTCGTTATTACAACAAACGTTTAGCGTGCCTATTATTGTATTTGTCATTTTAGTGTCTTATATAATTACAAAAATATTATATGAAAGGAAAGATATTTCATTGTTTATTTAACTAATTAACTATATTCATAAAAACATATAAGTAGGGATAGACAAGAAAAATGGATTTAATAAGTAAGACTGAACAAAGAATAACTATTTGAAATATTTTTCTATCATAGCGCTCTGAAAATGATAGCATTGCCATGTAAATGTACATAAACAACAATCAAAAATGATCAATAATCATCTATTGAACACTTATGATATAAAATTTTTTTGTGTTTTTTGAAGTGAGTGGAAAATTCCTCTTTATAACTAAAAATTGGTTACTCTGCTATGAATGCATTTTATTCGTTATCCGATTGGTTGAATCGGGCACGTGGTCTCTATCCTGATTAATTGATATCAGTCGCATGATCAGTGTTCTGTTTGGTGATAATTTGTTATTTCTGTTGTTTGTCAGGGGAATTGAGCGTTAGTGGGAGAGAGAAGAAGTTCCCCGGGTTTTGGCAAGTGCAGCGAGAAGAGAACGAAGCTGCCTGATGGTTGATGAGTACCGCGATCAGGAGGCGGAGCCTCTTAGTATTTATAAAAGTAAATTTATGTTTTAATAGTCTAAGAGTTGGCAGCGAAATCAGTACATGTATCGAAATCACAAATGATAAGCATATAAAATAGGAGCTTGGTTATAGACTTGTACTAAATCGAGCTGGTGGAAAGATGTTATTTTCAGGTTGTTGAAAAAAATATCCACTTCCGGTCTTTCTTTTAGTGGAAAAATCGTGTATAATAACAAAAACAATGTTTTTTTTCATCAACTAATAAAAAAATCATTGGATAGATACCGATTAATAATACCTGTATGCAAGGAGGTGGGACCTCCTCTCCTCCTTAACCATTCCCAACCCTCTTGAAAACTGAGTTTTTTATGCAATTATCGACAGGTATCGAAATCATTATTAAAAAGAGTACCACATCAAAGATTACAACTTGACTTTAACATATAAAATAGCGTGGAAGTGTTTAATTGATTCCAAACAGTTTCCACCCGTGATTTATTGTACGACGCTCGAATGAACGTTCGCGCTGATTCGTTTGCATTTTATAGTTGGAAAAAGCATTTTCACCACACGAATGCGTTCGATTGCTCCACCATATGATTTTGCATTAAATAAACTATGTCAGTGATTGTTTAATCAAACTGCACAATAAATTAAAATCTTATTTGAATTTTTCAACAGTTTATTGGTGTTTCAAGTAAGACTGTGGTAAAATTGAATAAATATCGTTCTCATAATTATTTCTCTGAATTAAACGACTATTGAAGAGACTATTTTCCTTTCAGATTTTACTTTCATTTTACTTTGAGAGTGCCTAATATGTAGATCGAAGAGCAACGTCAAGAAGACTAGAAAATTCTAGTCTTCTGTGTTCTTGAAAATAGTAACTGTCAGGCCACAAATCGTATGGTGTGAAAATAGTTACAGCCGTGGCCTAACTGCGGTAAATTATCTGACACTAAATCAATAGAAAAGGATCTTGACTTTCCGTGCATGGAGATGGAGGCCAGTTTGATCGCGGCTGTGGATCTTGAGGGACAATTTTCCCGTCGCCACAGCAGCGAGACGCGGTATCGGAGTAACATCCATAAATTCACAAATATTGTAATACAATTGGTAATACCATACGATTGGTGGCCCGACAGTGAATATATTTAAAAATACAGGAAACTTGAATATTTTAGTCTTCTTGACGTTACTCTTCGATCTGCACATTAGGCCCTCTCAAAGTAAACTGAAAGTAAAATCTGAAAGTAAAATAGTCTCTCTTCAATGGTCGCTTAATTGAAAAAAACAATTATGAGAACGATATTTATTCAATTTTACCATAGGCTTACTTGAAACACCAATAAACTGTTGAAAAATGCAAATAAGATTTTAATTTATCGTACAATTTGATTAAACAATCACTGAATTGTTTATTTAGTGCAAAATCATACGGTGGAGTAATCGAACGCATTCGTGTGGTGAAAATGCTTTTTCCAACTATAAAATGCAAACGAATCGGCCCGAACGTTCATTCGAAAGTCGTGCAATAAATCACGGGTAGAAACTGTTTGGAATCAATTAAACACTTCCACGCTATTTTATATGTTAAAGTTAAGTTGTATCTTTGATGTGGTACTCTTTTATTAATGATTTCGATACCTTTCGATAATTGCATAAAAACTCAGTTTTCAAGAGGATTGGGAATGGTTAAGGAGGAGAGGAGGTCCCACCTCCTTGCATACAGGTATTATTAATCGGTATCTATCCAATGTTTTTTTTATTAGTTGATGAAAAAAACATTGTTTTTTTTATTATACACGATTTTTCCACTAAAAGAAAGACCGGAAGTGGCTATTTTTTTCAAAAACCTGTGAACAACATCTTTTCCACCTACCCGAATTCGTACAAGTCTGTAACCAAGCTCTTATTTTATATGCATTTCATTTATGATTTCAATACATGTATTGATTTCGTTGCCAACTCTCCTGCTATAAAGGTACAACAATTTTAATTATTATGTTGAGAACGTTAAGTTAGTTAGTTATTGGGGATTTAAGGCGCGTCGACAACGTAGGTCATTAGCGCCCGAACACAAATTATAAATTGAAAACACATCGCGTTTGCGCACTTGCATTCGAATCCCCTCTTAATTTGAAACGCTAATGTATGTGTACCAAACGCTTATGAATCTAAGAACGTAAGGAAGGAATTTTATACAATCTATTAAAATAGCTCTATTCTATAAATTATTTTAGTAGGTATTCCTTCCTGTCAATACTTTGGAATCCTAGAGAATAATAATTCTTAACGGGAAAGATTTAACAATTTCGAAGCTTTAGTGTGACATTATTGTTTAAAAAGGCATCAATCTCATCTATTAAATAATTTAATTTATTTTTTTGTCATCTATTATTAATATATATATATATATATATATATATATAAATATATAAATATATATATATATATATATATATATATTAATATAATAATTAAATAATATAATTTAATAATTAAACTAAAATATGTATAATTATATTTTAATTATTTTCTATTAATTGTGTTCTTTCGGATTCAATATTTATAAACACATACTGTTCTTTTTTTAAAAAAAATATATGCTTCCTATTATTATTTATAAATAAGCTCTGCATATAAGCCATTTTAGTTAAATTTCGGTTAATATTTATTGACATATACGAAAGCGACTCTATTGCCTCAATATGATACAGATACTGAAATCAGTGCCAAAAACAATATGAAATGTGAAACATGAATAATATTCCGTAGTCCGAATAAAAATAATCGTAGAATTGTAATTAAATTAAGCAAGTTACAAGCAGCGTAACTAATACATTATTTTTTTAGGAATGAATATTAATGCAATATATTAAAATAATTTTTAAATTTTTTGTTCAAAGTAGTAATTAGTAAATAATAGAAGTTTTAGTAATAAGTAATAAAGTAGTTTTAGTATTATGTTGATAGGAAAAGAATTTCGTTTTTTTTTGATTTTTTAACCTTAATTTTTTTCAATGAAAATGTTATTTCATCATTTCATTCATGTTCATATTATTTTAAAGTACATTTTTTGGACTGCATTTTGCTCACATCGAATTTGGTTTTATTATTAATTATACTTCAAATTGGGCTATTGAATTAAATATCGAAATGAAGCAAATAAGAGCATTTTTGCATGAGTTCAAAACGGGTGGTAAAGCAGCAGAAAATCCTCGTCAACTGAACAATGCTTTTAATGTGGATACTGTTAAGGAACGCACGGTGCAATGGTGGTTCCAAAAATGTTGTGCTGAGGACGAGAGCCTCGAAGATGAAGAAGGTCGCGGACGTCCTTCTTCAGTTCATAAGAACCAACTGAAGGCATTAGTAGAATCATAACCAAACACAACAATTCAGGAGTTTGCACAAAAGTTATGAGTCAGTCATTCAATAGTTATGAATCATTTGAAACCACTTAAATTAAAAAAAATTATATAAATTTGAAGGTCATAAACCGCATTTATTTTCTTTCAACGTAATACATGAAAAATACTTTCCTTCTGCTCGCTTTCTTTATTTAAAAAAGTTCAATGAACTATTTAAATAAAGCTTAATATTAGATATGACATTAATCTTATGAAAACAAAATGAATAATATATAATATTAAGAGTGTGGAAAAGATTTAATCTTTTTTTAGCAAATTTCTCTTTATTTTCATAATATATAAAATGTAATTCAATCATCAAAATGGTTGTCCTCGATTTCTATGACTTTCCTTTCTCACTGGGGAATGTTTTTGATTCCTTTTCGAAAAAGGATATCGGGTTGGAGACAAATATCTATCCATTTTCGTATCCCAGCTACATACGTAGCACAATTCAACTAAATAGCTGTTCATCAATCAAAATAAATGACAAATTTGGTGAATACGTCTCGAGCAGTAAAATTTTCCTATCCAACTTAAAGATGATTTTCTGACCAGTCAAAGCAGCATGCGACCTAGAATTATCATGTAGTGAAATAACCTTCCGACTGCCATGTCCAGTAAATGGCCTTTGACTACACACATTCTCTTCTGACCATTTTTGTTGGTCAGATGTTTCAATTGACAACCATAAATCTCGGCAGCGACCGTATTTGGAGAAGTTAGTAAAAGATCACATCCTTAATATCCTACCAGATACATAGGAACATTTTGGTATAAATATTCGGTTTTGCAGTTGATGTAGACTGCTGGCGGGGGTGTATTCATAAATGTGTGCGTTTAAGATTATCGTACAAATACATAATCCATTTTTGTCAAGAGTGAATTTTTTTTACAAAAAAATCACTTTTACATTGCCTGACAAGCAACGAGATGTTGAATTGACCCGGCGCTTAATGATATTTTCAAAGATTCATGTGGTACTCACTTTCCGAGCTTCCGAATTTTTCTCATCTCATACAATTGTCTCAAAACTGTTCATTGATCAACTTCTAGGTATTAGGGGAAATTTTCCTACGTCTACGAAAGATTTTCATTCAATAATGTTTGTAAATCATGCAAAGTTCAAGACTAACTTTTGCATATATTTAATATTTGTTAAATAAGAGGTGCTTCACTCGTTGGGGTTCAGAATTACTGCTGAAAAATATTGGTGAGAAGAATTGAATATAACTTTGAATAATTTTCACATTTCTAGGAAACATATGTAAAACACGCCATCGGGACGAATGGAACAAAATTCATTCAGTCATAACAGAAAAAAATAGAACCTATGCCTAATCAATTGAGAAGTATTTTAATATCAAACAGCAGCAAATGTTGATTTCTACAATTTCATTTCTTTTTTAGATTGGTTTCTTAATAACCGGATACTTTTGTGAACTTTATATGACATGTTAAACTATATATATATATATATATATATATATATATATATATATATATATATATATATATATATATATATATATGTATGTATATATATATATATATATATATATACATATATATTCTGAATTATTTTTTTCATTCAGATACCATATACCAAAGTGACTTTATATAAGAATATTTTTTTTATAAATTTTATTTATAACTTAATATTAACTCGATGTAATGTTGGTTGAATAATTTCATCATCAACTGTAAATAACTTAAATATATTTTCCAGTGTATAAGGTCATATTATTACAAAATTACTGTAGTGTTTACATTTTTACATTAAACACTTGGATTCCTAGTACCAATCGAAAATAATTGAATTTAAATTGAGTTTACATTTATTCTCATGGGAACACAACCTTGTCGAATATAATCACAAAAAAATATTAAAAAAGGTAGTATTAGCTTGTATTAGGAGGAGTAATTAAATTCTTGAATAGTATAATAATCACTCAAGTTTAATTAATTAATTACTTCATACATATTTCTTTCATCATTTAGCTAATAAATAATATAAAGAAAGGAATCAATAAGTATATATATATATATATATATTTATATATATATATATGTATATATATGTGTACGTATGTATGTATGTATGAAAATTCTTTTATACTCAATCCATAAAAAAATCCTTTCATTCGTGTTTCATTATACTTGAGCTTGATTGAAAAGCATTCAACGAATCGTATGTTGAGTTATAAATGAAACCACTGTACAAATGAACGGTCCAGTTCATTATTCCCATTTTTTTATTTTTTAATTATTTAATTTTAAATATCTCTGAACCCATGACTTTTATTCATTAATATAACATCATTTTAAACATGGCTTCTAATTAAGACGTAATCTGGTTACCCTCCTAATTAGATGTATTTCATATATATATATATATATATATAAATATATATATATATATAAAAATATTTATATATATATATATATATATATATATTGATATATATATATATATATATATATATATTGATATATATATATATATATATATATATATATATATATTTATTTATATATATATATATATATATATAGAGAGAGAGAGAGAGAGAGAGAGACAGAGACAGTACCTGGCGTTGCCCAGGCTGTATAAAATCACATGTTAAGTTATGTATTTTTTCCGGGCAATTGTATTGTTTTCATAGTAGAGATAAATTTCTGATCAGTTAAAATTCTCAGTATTATTTTCAACTAATTCACATCTTCCATTCCTTAAAAAATAGATGTATTTTTTTGAGGTAAAAAGCTATCTGACCGTTATTTTGGTTTATTTGAAAGAAATGTACTAAAAAAGTTATGAATAGACTTGAATAAACAGTAAAATGAGAGTACAAATTCAATGGTGTCAAAATATTTCATAACGCAATTCAAATAATATTTATTGTATCTATTATGTCTTTACTGTAATGTATGGTCGAAAAATGTTCTGGAAGAAAAATTAAACCTTTTTTGTTGTGCAGTAGTTAACGATTTTTCAAAGTAGACAACTTTAAGAATATATAAAAAAAGTTGTAAAAACACTAAAATGTTAACGATTTTTTTTAAATTATTCTGTTTTTCATTCTAAACATGAACACACAAATGGGTTCCTTGTGCCAATTACAACAAATTTGAATTTAAATTGAGTTTACACGTATTCTCATGGGAAAACAACATTGTCAAGTATAATAAGAAAAGAAATATTAAAAAAAGTTGAGATTTCAATTTTTTATTTATGTAGTACACGACCAAAAAAAAATCTGTTATATTTCATAAAAAAAATTCTGTACCGTTTAAAATAAGTCAATTATAATTCTTCGACAATTAGCTTGTATCACAATCCGTAAGCTGTTCACTTATGAAGATGTGATAAAATCAATAGGCGGTCACGCACAAATAGTTTTTCGTACATTCTTGGAATGTCGCACGCCAAATATGTGAATTTAGATGTGTGTTAGTGGAAGAAAACGTTTCGCAGCAAGTATGCGAGTAAGAACAACACAGTCTTGGAACGCGCATTAATTTTATTTTTACGTTTATGGAGTGCTGCACTTTTAAACTGTGTTAAAAGTATCTGACACGAGATTCTGAGATAAAGAATATCTGAGAGAATTTATAAATATTTACCAGATCCACGATTGTTTGTGGAAAATAAAAAATAAATATTATTTAACCCTCCTGTTAATACCCAGGTACCCTTTTGCACTTTCTCGTTCAATATTTTTTGACATAATGGTACAATAAAGTTTAGTTCAGCATATCCTCGTTATTTGGATGATTTAATAGTGATTTCCATTTTAAGTTTTAAATTTTTTCAAAAAAAAAATATATCTTATCGGGGGTCAAAGTTGACAACCCCTCTGTTGAATGCCCGGGATTTCGGAGTACTAACACACATCCTTTGAGTATAAAAATTAAAAGGGATTAGGAAAATATATGTAAACTAAATAAATACAAATGCAAAAAAATTTGAACTTAGATTTTATTAATCAGATTCATTAGTGTGTTATAGTATGTTCATTGCACATATGCTTTTTACACACTTCACATGATTTTTGGGTCTTTCATCGTCCAAATATGTCGTATGGGAGCAGCTTTGTCATCTTTAATATGAGTTCTTCGAGTATTAGCATCATCAAATCTAATAAATCATAAAATATTCCGAAATCTATTAATTCCCATGGTAGCTCGAGTTAAAAGGATAAGATGTTGCCCGCCACATTTCAATTCTATGATAGACATTAGAATTATTTACGCCGGAGGAAATCAAAATGCCCAGAAATGCGTAAAATTCTTGAATCCTAAAATATTTCCATACCATATCTTTCTACACGTCTGCACTAACCGAAATCTTATTCAACGATGGAATTTGTTCACAAAAATTCCTGAGAAATCCCAGAATAAGTGGAGAGGATGACCACTTCCTTTCTTGAGATACAGCTATCGAAGTTTAAAAAAAAGAGTCGGCAGGTAGGTGAAAGGTATCGTGGGTACCTGGTATTGAACGAATTGAAAAATTTTCAGTATTGACAGGAGGATTAAATGAAAATTTAAAAACCAACACCTAAAATGAGATGATTGAAATATATAGAGATGTATATGAAAATAAAATCTTAATTGTTTTAAAATATTCATTTGAAGGTATTTTTTTGATTTTTTAACTATATTTTTCTCATTTACTACGAGACTTCTTCTTTTCTATTATCACAAAATAAATTACAGTCGTAGCAGGGACTCTTTTCCTTGATTTTGGTAAAGTCATTTCTTATTTCTAAATGATAATATAAATACGAATGATAAACGAATGATCTAAATTATAATAAACGAATGATCTAAATATAAATGAGTAATATAAATACGAAAAAATAATAGATTTGCTAATGAACTTCAGAAAAAGTGAAACCTCCTTAAAGATTGATTGTTGTGATAATAAAGTAAATAATGATTAAAAAAAAATTAGAAGTCAACGTTTAGAACTCAAACAGGATACAATGGACGAAACAGAGTAAAAGTTCTGTTCTTGAATTTATTTTATATTAATTGTAATTTCTTATATGTATTAATAAACAATTACTGTTCACGGTAATTAATAATTTCAGAACTCTTACCAAAAATTACAGAAACATACTACTTTTTAGAAAAGAACAAATTTGATTTAATAAATAGAATAATATATAAAATCCTGCTTTTAATATTAACACCTTTAGAGAGAATAGTAATGGAAAGCAAAGCAAAGTAAAGGTAATGGACTTAAATAAAGAAGAAATTATTAATGAATATTTAAATGAAACAAAGTTGATATTTCAGAAAAATTGAGAAAGACAATAAATTATCATAAATATATATTTATCATATAGTAATTTATCAATTTAAAATTAATAATTTTAAATGATATTACTTATGTTATAATCATATATTAACAATTTTATAACATGTACTAATAAAAGTACATAATATGTAAAGAAATATCGCACAATATCTGCATAATAAAAAAAATAATGTTATATATTGATGCACTTAAGATATTACCTGACAGCAGACAATTTTTTATGTTCCAAAACAAGGTTTTTTTTATCTACATTTATTGATTGATATTGATTTTAAAAGAAAATAAATATAGTATATATTTCTACATGTATACTTACTAGGTGTGTGGGTTATCAATGTCGATTTTGTTTCATAAATAATGAGGAAATGAATTCAAAAATTTTCCAGTACACATCTTTCTGAACTTGATCGTTTTTCTAACATCGCCATTTTTAATAATATAAACATTATTACAGAAAAATGTATTCTTCATTTCATTTATGTTTAAAGGTCAGCGAATATTATCGTCCAATGATCGAAAAATTCTTTTACGTTCGTATAAAAGAATGACATGAACAAAAGAACGAAAAATATGAACGAAACAAACGTTTGGATATTAACATGTCCACTGACCTGAATTATGTTAGGACTTAGGTTCTTTTTCTCGATCCGTCATCCTTGGCATCGCAGTTTGTGAGCGTCTCTGTCACACGATTTTCTTTCCGGCGAAACAAACACTCCGCGCTCTGCAATAAAAATATTCTTCGCTATAAAATATTCGCTGCATTTATATATCGAATTGTTTCAAAATATATTATTTCATTCTTTTAGAAGTGTAGTATTATGATACGCTTGCTAATTATTACAGTAACTAAGGAATATTTTAAATTTAATGCGAAATACGGTCAATATGGAAAGTATTTACATATTTATTTATTTGCTTTTATTTAAGATTAGTATTTAAAGATAAAAATGAAATATTAAGTTGATATTGTATGACAATAAAAATAATATCTATCTATAAATAAAAAGTATTCCGTAAAATTTCAAAAAATGAAAAAAAATTAAAAAAACTTGTAGAAATTTTATATTTAATTATTAATAACGATGACAGCCGAAGTTACACGACTTTTTCACGAAGAATTATGATATAAAATGTGCGATTTTATAAAACAACCGCGTTGTAATCTATTTGCGAGAATGATTATATTAAACATACTAACATATACACTCGCCCGAAAATTATTTGCGCTTAAAATTCGACAAAGTTTTTTACTAATGGTTTCGCAGTTTTTGTCAAATGATCTTCTTACAATATATATATCACAGTTAGGATGGAGTTCATAAAAATATCAAACCTAAGTTCGTTAGCATAAAAAATTCGTTATAAAATGTGAAATAACAAAAAAGAGCGATTCAGAAAGTATTTGCGTTTGCAATATAATTTAAAAAATTAGAAAACGTAACAAATTTAAAAAAATGCAATAATTAGTCGGGCCACTTTTAGCACGAATTCAGCTAATTATACATAACGTCAATGATATTAAGTATAATATTATATATTTATAACGCGCAAATAATTTCCGAATCGACTGTATATATATGTATATACATATATATATAATATATATATTTACACAGTTTAAGAAGTATTTGCATTCTTATATGTTTACATACTAACATTGTAAAAATAAAAATATTATATTGGCATCTGTTAGAGGTTAAAAACTATTTATTGGTAATCTTGTCAAAAGTTGTACCATTTTTATATAAATTTTGGTTTATTTTTAACTTAATGCGGTCTTGAGATTAGCCTTATTCGAAATTTACTTTAGCATTTTATTTATATTTACTCATTTCTCATTCGCATATTAATACATTTGTAGATTTTTCTGGATGTTGGTACTCTGAAGATGATGGTATATCCCATCGAACTCCACATAAATAATAATCAAGAATGACCAATAATGATTTATTGTATATTTATGATCAGAAAATGTTTTGTATGACGAAACACGAACCTGATTACAGGATTTGGTTCCAATGTACAACAAAAATCTCATTAATTGATGTTGATTTTTGTAAAAGTTGTGTTAATTTTTTATGAAATTCTGTTATTTTTTAAACCTAATAAAATTTCGCAATAATAATTTTTTTATATTGTTCCCCTATTATTAACTGCCCGGCATGTCAGTTACTGGATAAAGGTTATTTGGAAATTTTTGGCACGCGTACATAAAAAGGTTTGCCACCACTAATCTAAACGATATCATATTGGAAATCAATGGAAAATAAACTGTATTCCATGCACTTTTAGATCATGTGGTAAACTTTTAAAAAGCATTTACCATGTCTTTTTTGTTAGCCTTTAAATTTTTTGCCGCCCCTGTATATTGGCTACTATATTTCACATTTACATTAATATTTTCTTTTTCGAGTAACAATTTTTACGCCCTACTTCCAGCCATCAGATTCAGATAGACTGAACTTTTTTTTGTTGAAAAATAAATTACTTTTCTAAAATTCCACCGGCGTGTCTTCGTAATATTTAGCCATTCACAAGGATTCTTTCTTTTTATTTCACTGATGTACGGTTTATTACCTTGATTTTTCAAAATTCTGCAGATCGTTCATTCTGTTTTATATTGTTCAAGCATTGTCATTTTTCATGCATTTGAAAATATTCGATTCCAGTGTGAAGAATCTTACAAAGTCTATATAAGATATATATATATACATGCAAGAGTCTATAAATTACAAATGTACTTTGTTTGCGCTATTGTAACGCTTCCTAAGAGATAGCAAGTCTTGAATGTCATGTAGTGGTTTATTTTTATTTAATATGTTTTACTAACCAGACATTTTTATTAAATATTTATACATACATCTTTCTTTGCAAATAGAAATGTCTCACGTTCATAACTTTCGTATGTTTTCGATCACAGCTATTTTTTAGCAAAATGTCGTCACACTGGTGAATAATATTCTAATTGTAGATTAATATTATTACCTTGTTTATTTTGTACAGTTCCTCATCTTCTTCTGTGTATATTACCTACATAGAGTGAAAATGTCTGAATAATTTTTCTATCTATGTTTTATTGTTATTATTACTTTTTTAAATTTATTACAAATTTTTTGGCACTACTTTTAGAATTATTTTCAAGGATTGAAACCGTAACCAGTAAAAACTGATTGATTTCAGTAACCGAAAACATTATTTTTAAAGAAAGAAAAACTGAAACCAAAATCAAAAAAAAGTGGGAACTAGTTTATATTGGTTTTAATTAAACATTGAATTTTTCGAGGGGGAGAGGGAATTTGAAATTTCCGTATCAAAATTTTTGTTCTTGTTTTTACTTCTTTTTGAAAAATAAAATTTTCAATATTAATCAGTATTCTCACCATGCTACAAATAAATATTTAACCATAATTAAACACATTAAATGAATGGTGAAAACGCTCCATATTTTATATTTGTAATAAGCATGAGTAATAAGTGCATATAATTAAAAAATACATAGTTAAATCAACTATGCGGAAGTTGAAAGAAATATTGCTTATTTGAAAGAATTGGTTCGAGTCGAAAATCAGAAATTTTACAATCTTTTCACAATACAGAAGTCTCAAGTTTCTGAATTCCAAGTCTTCGGACTTTACAATATTACTGGTTTTAGAAAATACATTTTTTATTTTTTTTTATTTTACGCATTTCTGCAATTTTTTAAAAATACATGAAAGCTACTGAAATACTGATAAACCATAATAATCTTTCTGTCTGAAAAGTGAATGGACTGGAAAATCCAAAGGGAAGGATTCTAAAAGACACTTCTCTAAATGAAAGCATGAAAGAATAGGTTTTGGAAAAGCACAATTTCGAGTCAATTCCAGTGTTAGACTCAATTTCTTCAATAAGGACAAATAATTTATATGGTCTATCAGGAATTCAATAGCTTTCAAGTGTTTTTAAAAAATTTTAGAAATGTGTGAAACAAAAAAATAATAAATAATGTATTCTCTAAAACATGTGTTTCAGAAATTTATTTCGTTATTTTTTTATAATGATTAATGAATAATTACATTATTTATTATTCGTAAATAACATAAAGATAATTATTATTATTAACTGTCTTTTTGTTAGTTAGTTATCGAACGTATACTTTTAAAAACTGAAATCTAAACTAAACCGAAACCCAAAAAATTCCTTGGAATGAAACCATTAGCTAAATTAAAATAAACGATAGAATCGAAACTCAGCGTTATTTTGATTCGATTTCAATCCTTGATTCTTTTCTAATAAACAAGTAATTAAAGTTTTGCTTCTTGAAATATTACTTTATTGCAAGTAATATGAAAATAAAATAACAGACGAACAAATCCTTTTTGTACTTGTCGTTTACATTTATTATTTTTCAAAGAAAATCATAAAGAATCTAAAAAAAATATCTTTATGTAAAAACGTTTTCTTAATCTTTACAATTATAAAAATTACAAATACACAATTAACAAAATTATGACATTTTCCGATAATCGAATTTAATTCTCAAATCAAATTTAGCATAATTATATAACAATTTTAATAATATACAAAAAGAGACTAAAATGTTTGCAATCAAGCTCATAACTTTTGATAACGAGTGTGTTTTTCATATGCGCATTGTGTGCGTTTTGTTATCACGAGAAAATTCTGCTTAGTTGCATCAGTCGAGCTGCAGTAAACAGTAAATTATGAGAATAAAAACGGAGTTGTGTATACACATTTATGGTGGACGTGTAGTAAACGAGTACCGAGTATAGGATCCATGACTCGTACTTGAGATCGATGATCCCTCGGGGAAGTAGGTTACATTATCAGAGCTAGTTATAGCTAGAAATTGTCAATTCGGATTTTTGGTTCGCGATGAAGTAGTCGGCTCCGTGTGGCCATTTAATCATGTCATGTGTTTAGACCAGATTTCTCAGGCCGTTTTATCTTTCGATACCAATAGCTTGAGTCACTTATAGTGGTACCACGGGTCGTATAAGTTCTGTACAGACATTATATCACAATCATGAAAGCAACATATGTTTCTCTTATAGCTGAAAAGCTTCACACATATATCTATCGATAACTAAAACAAATTTATAATGATTGTTGTAGGGAAAACTATATTTTAACTCATAGAGAAAAAAAATTAAGAATTTTCCTCTTGACAAGACTAATTTGAAGGATGGACCTCCTTCAAGACCTTCACAGTAAATGGACCAGTTCGAAAATAACGTGTTGTTTATTTATTAAAAAAAAAACAACTGAATAATACTACTACTGATGCAAACCTATATATTAGGTTGGTGCAAAAATACTTGCAGTTTTTACGTATGGAGTATAAAGACGCATATATCATAAAAAAATATATTTATTAATCAAAATAAAAAACAATGGCCTGCGCACATTTCTCTCAACGGGAAACAAGTTTGTTTACTCCTATAAAATAGAATTATGGAGTCCTGGAATTAACGAATTCATCGAAAGCGCTTTGAGCTGATGCTTGATCTTTGAAATCTTGTCTTATTATCTGTCGGTAATAAGGTGGGTGACGTAAAGTTTCATAACCCAGTTCATTTCAATTTTTAAAGTCGTTTGTGAGACATGTGGTCGGGCGTTGTAATAAAGAAGAATTGGTCCTATTCGATTGACTAATGTTGGCCGTAAATGATACAACTTCTCAAGCATTTTTTCAATTTCCTGACAATGTAAAAAGTTGTAGTGAATGATACCACTTTCCGACATCAAAAGAGAGATCATAATCTTTTTTTCATAAAGCTGTGGTTCAGTAAACCGTTTTGGTGCTTCTCCTCGGTCTAGTCACTGTGATAAATATTTCCTATTGTTGTAGAGAATCCACTTTTAATCACATGTGACAATGCGATCAAGAACGGGATCATTTTTGTTATGCAAAAAAAGCTCAGCGAAGACTTCATACGGCACCTATTTATCCAGCTTTTTTGTTTTTCCAATTAGACTCAAATGTCAAACAACTGTTGAATGATAAAAATTGAGTTCTTCTACTACTTCTCAAGTTGTTTTACATGTGTCCGGTTCAATAATGGTTCCTAATTCATTATTGTCTATAGCTGAAGGACGTCCATGTCCCTCCTTATCATCAAAGGTTTTCCATTACGAAATTTTTAGTACCAGTGTTGAGCTGTATGTTCTCTTATTGACTTTTCGCCAAAAACAAATTTAATATTTCGAGCAGTTTCTGTTGCTTAAGGTCCAAATTGAAACTCATACTACAAAATAGCTCGAATTTGATTTTTTGAGGTTATATAGAACAATACTTTCCCTTGAAATTCTTTCCTTCGGAATTACACTTGAGTGATTGAAATAAATGGAAATCAGATGGTTTTAGTTCTGATCCGTAAGGGGATGCGGAAATATCAAATTTGATTCGCTTCAGAGTTTTGAAAATGTATTTTAAAATGTAGGCTCTCAAATTTCTATATTGAACTAGACATAATTAGACGTAAATGATCCCGAACGTAATATAAATTCACCTACTTTAATTTTCTCAACGTTTCAATGTATCACATTTGTTTGCCAGTGCATTGTCCAGAAAGAGGAACAATTTTTTCTTTGCCAAATGAGGACTTTTTTGATTTAATCATTCAGCTGATCAAATAATGATCTATAGTAGGCTTCTGTTATTATTTTACCTTTTTCAAGATAGTCGATTAGTAATATTTCACAAGCATTCCACAAAACAGTCGCAATAACCATTCCAGCTGATGCAATAACTTTTGCCTTCTTTAATACACATTCGCCGGAAGAAGTCCATTGTTTTGACTTCTCTTTCGTTTCAGATGTATGGTGATGGATTCATGTTTTATCAACGGTTATTTATTGACGTAAAAATTCATGTCGGTTACGTTTAAACATCGTTAAACCCTCCTTTGAAATGTTCATTTATATTCGTTTTTGGTCGATTGTGAGTCAAAGCACCACCCGTCTGGCAGAAAACTTTTCTTTATACAAATGTTCATGTAATATGTTCGGTACACGTTCATCTGAGATGCCTACTACTTCAACTATCTCATACAATATAATTTTACGATCATTTAAAACAATGCCATAAATTTTTACAATTATCTCTTCAGTATTCACCTCAATTGAACGACCTGGATGTTCTTCATCACAAACGCTTGTACGACCACGTTTAAATTCATTGAACCAATATCTGACTGTTGTCATCGAAATTGCAGAGTCCCCGTACACAGTGTGTAGCTTTTCATTAATTTCTGCACAAGTTTTCCGATCCAAAAACAAAAATCTAATCATTAACCGATACTGATTTTTTCCAAATTTAAAAAAGAGCAATATTTGCTTACTTTGAATGACTATCGAATCTAAGCTGATTAACATATTGTGCTTAAACTTTGAAAGCAGTAATTTGAAAGATAATACTGTTAAAAGGTATGGCAGTCTAATATCAGTGGTGCCATCTCTTGTCAAACACGGGTAATTATCACTCTACCCTCGTATTACACAGAAGTATCTTATGATTTTATTTCTATTCAGTTTCATAATTAGATCAAACTGTTCGTAGAGATCAAATAAATCAAAAAAAAAAAAAAATATATCAACACAATATTGTAAAACAAAATGGAAAAGGTAAAGTTGTAATATTTATAAAATAAAACTAATGGAATCAACATTCTCGATACTGTTATTTCAGATTAATAACCGCGACATTTTTCTCTGTAGAAATTCGACTGATTATTATCATAAGACAAAAATAACTGTTTATTTTTTAGATATGTATATTATTTATTTTTTCGTTCAAAAAGTGTTGGAGCTAACACCAATGATTATCGAAAAAAACGTTTAAGCAAACAGTTACACGGATGATTATTTACATAATAAAAATTCGCAGCTGAACGAAATGTTATTTGTCCAGCCATATTTTCACCCATCTGCACACGTCCGGCTCATCAAGATACACGTCAGTATTCGTGTCGGCGGAATCTCAGATGAAACTTTTCGTCAAGAATGATAGTAATAATAATTCCGCGCGTACTAACGTTGATTATGTATTCAGTGCAGAAGGTGATGTAAAATTCTCCTGGTGGCGGAAAACTTGCGCTCCGTTGCGTACAGAGAGACGTGTCAACACGGATTTCAAGTGACATTTCGTTCGAGGAATACTTATTAAACTTTAAACGGGATGCGTGAAATCACAATAAGTGTTTAAAAACAAGCCGCCCGAACGCACTTCCATTATAGAAAGAGAGTCTTATCGCTTTGAAACTTTTTCGTTTCTCGTTTCTAACGATAATACCAATTACAGATGTTACACAAAGTAAATCAACACATCTAGATATATGTTTCAGAATATAAGTTTTCTGTTTTGTACCATCAGTTTTCATGATATTTATATTATTTTCTGTTGAACATTCACTAATTTGTTTTCATAAAAACGTATTTACTATACATTTTAACACATTTAACACTGGTTCTCTTATAAACAAGGGTCGTTTGATAAGTTTGGTAAATTTCTAAGATGTGGCGCCACCATTCATTTGGTAACGTCACAGCTATCAAGTGTCATTCTTCAAACAGTATATGCGAAATTTCAACCAGAAGCGATGCGTTCTTCACGTTCTATAGATGTTTGAAACGAGTATTGTAGCAGTTGGCGAAAAAATTTTAAAAAAATTAGCAGGTCTTTTTGCGCCGATTCGTCACCACTGGTCCAACGACTGGTCCAATAAAACTAATGTCGATGTTACCAAAATACAAATCGAAAAATATACTTTAAAATTATATTAACACGAATACGATGAAATAACACTTTTATTGAAAAAATTAAGGTTAGAATTCAGAAGACAAAAACAGCAATTATTTTCTTACTTCATATTTCATATTTCTCACGTGCATGTTGAAAAATAATTTGATACAAAAATATGAAAACTGAACAAAATTATAAAAATAGAAACATCACTATACTATATTTTGGATTTTAATAACAAGTCGATTCAATCTAATTGTAAAGTCTAAGGTAAATTTTTCACTTATTAAAGAATATTTGGATTTCTTTAATAAAAAAATTGAAAATATTACAAAGAAAGCGACAATGTGTCTATAGATAGACAGTTAGTGTTACTTAAAAATAGATTTGCATTTCATCAATAATTGCTGTCAAAACCAGATAAATATTATTTGAAGGTTCATAGGAAGGCGGCAACTGAGTTGTTAACAAGCAACGTCTCTCGACATTGACGAGCTAGTAAGAGAGCGCGACCTTTTTCAGTGCCTAGAATCTCCAGCCTATTCATATTTCATGGTTTTGTACAGCAAACTCAGCAAATTTTCTCTAATCATACCGACTCAAAAATTTTAGGACTAGTGTCTCTAGAATTTTTCGCGAAAGAACTTATAATGCAATGACATAAAATGATCACGGACGAATTTGTGAAAATACTGATTTATTATTCTATTTATGGTAAAAAATATTTCAGCTAGAAAGACTTGATGTGAAATAGAATTTGATGAGAATAATTATGGAAGTTATATTAAACTTGCTGAAATAATAGATAAAAGATTTTATTAGATTATTATATGAATATTGATTAGTATAGATTTCAATGTAGAAAGAACTAACATCTGCCGTTAATTTTCAAAAAAATATAAAACATACTTTACTTAACACTGAACGTACCGGCACTTATATGCCTATTTCTACCATAACCGGTCCAATGACCAGTTATGAAATAAAGGTCATATTTTTCCGAGTTGAATGTAGATAATTATCAATTTAATATGGGAAATGATGCACTAAATAACTTTTAGATAATATTAAAAAAATATTAGGTGTTGGAATTAATTGTTTTTGAGGGGAGTTTTACTTCATTACTTTAACATGAAAAAAAGTGCTACCGAAAGTCGTCGTATTTTAGTGGAAGTTTATGGTGATCATGCTCTAGCTGAGCAAACGTGTTGGAACTGGTTGGCACGTTTTAAAAGTGGTGATTTCGACTTGGAAGACAAGGAACGACCTGAACAGCCGAAAAAGTTCGACGACGAAGAATTGGAGGCATTGCTTAATGAAGACCCATGTCAAACACTTCAAGAATTGTCTGAATCGTTGGGAGTTGACTTTTTAACGGTAGGAAACGCCTTAAAGCAATGGGAATGATCCAAAAGCAAAGAAAGTTGGTCCCATACGAATTGAAACCGAGAGACGTTGAAAGGCGTTTTTCCACCTGCGAACTGCTGCTTTAACGGGAGAAAAGGAAGAGATTTTTGCAACAAATTGTTACGGGCGATGAAAAGTGGATCGATTACGACAATTTCAAGCGCAAAAAGTCATGGGTTAAGACCGGCCAACCATCAACACCAGTGGCGAAGCAAAATATCCATGGATCCAAGCTCATGCTTTGTATTTGGTGGGATTATAAGGGTGTGATCTACTATGAGCTGCTCGAACAGAATAAAACCATCACTGGGGATCACTATCGACTACATTTGATGCGCTTGAGCCGTGCATTGAAGGAAAAACGGCCGAAATACTTTGAAAGACACAACAATGTGATTTTGCAGCACGACAGTGCTCGTCCGTAAGTCGCAAAACCGGTCAAAACATACTTGGAAACGCTCAAATAGGAAATCCTACCCCAGCCTCTGATTACCACTTGTTTCGATTGATGAGTCGTGGCCTATCCTGGGCAGAAGCTCAATTTTTATGAAGATTGCAAAAAATGGGTCGATTCGGGGATTGCATCTAAAGACGAGGCGTTCTCCCGACATGGTATTCGTCTCCTGCCCGAAATATGGAAAAAAGTAGTGGTTAACGATAGACAATACTTTGAATGATACGTTTTTTCAATTTGATTTAAAATAAACAATCTTTTTTCAAGAAGAAAACGTTACGAATTAATTCCAACACCCAATAATATAATAAAAATATTTTTTATTTTTAACTAAAACGGGAAAAAAACAAATTCATTTTTTTTAATTTAGAGATAATTGATAAATATTTAATTTTCTAGACCGCATTTTTTTCAGATGGGTTTTTCCATTATGCATTTTCCGCAGACATATTTTTTGCACTTCATACAAGTTTTGATAGTTTTATTATCTTTACTATATCCTATTTGGCATGTTTTTCGTAAATATGAAATATTACTTAGATTACTGATGTTCCCTACATGTTTTCCTTCTTTTCTTTTTGCAATTCCTGGTGTTCCATGGAAAAAATATTCTTCTAGTTGAAATAAGAATTCTTGTTTTGATATATTTTCTCCAGTTGCTTCTTTGTACAGAACACATGCATTGATACCAGCTAAATCAACAATGTTGAAGACAATTTGAAGAGACCATCTACAAGATTTCGATTTTACACTATACTTTCTCGACATTTGGTCAGTCATGTCTACATCGAATTTAATATTATTATTAGATTCTACTGTTTCAGGTATTCGCTTTACGATGTTTTCGATTTTGACAGATATATTTTGAGCTTACAAGGGGAGGGTTACAACCTCAGAAATTGACTTTGGACCAAACTTTGTGTGGTGGTAGGGTACACCAAAAGTATTAATATAGTAACGTACTAGCTCGCACTGTAGAGCCATTTTCGAGAAACAAGGCTCCAAAGTTTCCGCATTAGGCTTACGAGAGAAAACTTTTTAAGCTTTGGAAACTAGGTTTATAGCTGGGTGGCAGCGAATCGGCTTCAAGTGTCTAACGTGTCAGATTTGAGTCTCGCTCGATTCATGCAGTTTTTTCCCTTCACTGAATAATTATTTAATGCTTTTAATAATTTAATTGAAAAAATATTTAAATAAAGATGAAATAACATTTTCTTGCAATTTTCTTTCGAAAAACGCTCTTTTTTGAATATTTACAATTTTATTTCAGAAAATGATTTTTTCACGATTTTTTAAATTTTTTGCATTATTTTACAAACATGAACACTTTAATATACGAATATGTTTGCAAAATAACGCTAAAAATTAAAGAAATTCGAGAAAAAATCATTTTCTGAAATAAAATTGTAAAAATTTAAAAAAGAGCCTTTTTTTGAAAGACAATTGGAAGAAAATGTTATTTCTTCTTTATTTAAATATTTTTTTTAATAAAATGCATTAAAAGTGAAGAAAAAAAACTGCATGAATCGAACGAGATTCGAATCTGACACATTAGACACTTCGAGCCGGCTCGCTACCTACCAGCTAGCAACGTAGTTGACAAAGATTAAAAATTTTTCTCTCGTGTCTGATGTGGAAACTTTGGAGCCTTTTTTCTTGAAAATGGCTCTATAACGCGAGCTAGTACGTTACTATATTAATACCTTTGAGGCACCCTATCACTACACGAAGTTTGGTCCCAAAGTCAATTTTCGAAGTCGTATTTTCGCCTTGTTAGTAAAAGAATATTTTTGTTCGGTTTGCTTTTATAAATTGTAAGATTATAATTATATAATAACTTGATTTATAAATTAACGTAGAGAAACATACCATATTATCCTTTTTTTACTTTTCAAGTTTCGGCAATTCTTTTTTATTACCTCGAAGAGTTCCAACTAATTTCGTCTTATTTTTTTGAAGTTTTGTTGCTAGTGATAAACTCGTGAAGAAATTTTCGATCACAATATTTCTTTCGTGTTCCATAAATATAATAGAGACAAATTTTTTACTTGATTTGATTTTTGCACTACATGCGTACAAAATAGTAATAAATGCATATAACTTTATTGTAGCCAGATCCCATTTATTTCCTACTCGAAACGCTTCTACCTCTATATATTTTCGTATGTGTTCAACAATATGATTGTCAATTATCAAAAAAAAATGCAGTTCTTGATTTACCGTTCATAATATGTTATTAAAGAAAAAAGACATATTTCGCTTGGTATGGAGCTGATACTTCTCTGAAACTATGATGAAACGGTGGTTTTCCAGATATTGGATCTTCTTTTATTTGTTGCCAAGCAGTTTTATCAAAACTCACTTCATTGCTCTGGTCATTTTCGTCATTCTCGTTTTCTGAACTTGATAGACATTTTTTTCGATTTTGTCCTCTACGTGCATTCAAGATGTTTCCCTCTTCATCGTTAATGTTTGAGAAATCATCGTCAGTGTTAAATAAATAATCTTCATTTTCAATTTGGTCATCTTCAGGATCAGAATATCGATTACCTTCACTAATTTCTGAACACTCTTCACTATATTAGTTATTTTTTCCAAAACTCCATCGCTGAACATCTTGAAATATATGTAGGGATAAAACTCAGAAATAAAATAGTACAGATAACATAAAAAAAACTAAGCACCGAGTATTATAAGATTTGTTCACCCTTTCTCTTGCTTGATTGCTTTTAAACTTCGATGTTCCTTCTGATACCCTCAAAATGATCCTGTCTAATGATCTCGCCATACGTGTATTACACAGTTCTCATAAATATTTACTACGGAGCGTTTATTCTGAAAATCTCAGATCAATAAATCGCTTATTTGTCGCGTTGCCTGATAGCAAGTCATTCAGATTATATTTCAATTTCTCACGCCAGTGATAATCAAAGACATGCCATATTCAGAAGTTTTCATTCGTAGCTATCAAGATCTGAGTTCTATTCAGAACTGAGATCCGGATCAAATAACTTTATAAAAGTTCGTTAATTTGTCGACCGGTCAAATGACCGGTTGCGGTAGACAAGCCAGACTATAAATGTTTCTCGGCGAAAAACTAAACAAAAAGAACGATAAAAATAGAAAAATTGATTGAACAGATAATATAAGATTGTCGTAAAGTCAAATGGACGAAAGAAATAAAAATGAATGCAGAATTTTGAATCGAATTTTAAAACCGGGCATTTGACCGGGCGTGGTGGTATGTTTAGTGTTAAGAAGCTACACCTGCCTATGAATCAAAAAAAAATGTTTTTGAAATTTTTATGTTTTATAAATCTTAAAAATATATCCTGAAAATTTTATATTGATATCTGTAAAATTGACGAAGTTATAAAGTTCTTCGTAAAGCACTTAACTAACTAAAGCTGAAACATACTTGTGACTTTAAATGAGTTTCTCTCGAAACACTGTTTTCAAAGACAGTGTCCCGTATATTTAGAGAATCGATTGATTGGTTGTTTTCAAATTTTCGAGATATACGCTAAGAAATATTATTAATCGAATTACATTTTGATTTTTTTTTAAATAAAAAGAAACGTAAAAATAATGACATTTTTCATAGATTTTTTCAAGCTTAAGTTCTGCTCAATGCAATTTTTAAAGATAAAGATTTTTAAAATAGTTGGATGTTAGTTTATTATATTTGTAACTAACTTTAAAACCGTGTTTAATTTTTTGATTTCAGATGGTCCGTTTCAGCTAGACAACGTTCACAACCGAATTTCCAAAAAAAAAATGCCATTCTTTGTTGGCGAACATACCTCCTCTTTTTTTTAATATTTTGGAATATTTTTTTCAGCGAAATGCTCTCATTAAATTTACCTTTTATTTTTAAAAAATCTTTCATTATCATCTATATTTTCAGAGAAAGCAAATTCCGAATTTGAACCTTTTTTTTCAAGCCTCTAGGTAGGTGTAGCTCCTTCAAACATTATTTTGCATAGAATATAAAAAATATTTACAACAGAAAAATCTATTATTTGTATTTCATGCAATAATGATCGATCTGGATATTATTTACATTTTATTTTAGTTTCACTTTTTATTTTTTTCCGATTAGATTTGATATTTCCATAATTAAATAGTCGATCAGAAAATTCAAAACCATTAATTTGTTTTAAATCGAGCAACTAGTACCAAAGTTATGAAATGCAATGCTCCCTGTCGTACCACAACACCTCGGGAGCCCTGTTATGGTACGAGAGGGAACGATTTGTAGAATAGAAACGACCATTTAAAGCGCTTCGGTGTTCGTTATTCGGTGCCCCTTAATTACAGTCAGCTATGTAGAGTAAAAGCGCAGGGAGATGAAAGACATCGTTGCTCTACCATAATTTGCGGTACGACAGGTGGCACTGTATATAAAATTTTATACTCAACCTCGATTCTTATTCAACCGAATGATCATTTGTGACTGAAGGTTAAGAAGCAAGAGCGAGTAGTAGTAGATAAGCTAGTTCAGTTAGTAACTAGTTTAGAGAGACATAAGCGTTTTCTTATTTTTTCATCTCACATTTTCGTTAGAAACCTGTTTTTCTGGAAATAAAATAGTATAAAATTTAATATTATTTTACTATAAACTTGGATAGATGCTGTCAAGGATGATTTCGTATCAAAAATAAGTGATAAAAAAACAATGAATTGGAGATAAAATCAAACATCGAATATGAATGTAAATGAAAAGGAACATTTAATAAAACACAATTTAACGTTTCGCCGCTCACACAAATACATGTAACAGAAATACGTAATTGATATTGTGATCAGCAAGCATATTAAAAAAAATGTTATTCAAATGGATGAGTGAGGAATGTTTTCTAATTACAAAACACGATAATTTGTTTCCGGAATGATATATTTTGTATAGAATGATATAAAAAGTAGATGCAAAAAAATACATTATATCATAAATAAGTGTTGTCACGACACGATAAATACATTTTTCGAAATTTTTCTGATCTATATTATATAAAGTTGGTAAGAAAATAATGGCGGATTTTGTTTTCTAAATTCCAACCTTTATTTTTTTCTATGAAACTGTCATTTCATCATCTTCATGTCAAAATTATTTGACATGAAGACTTATTAACTGAAATATTTTTTTTATCAAAAAATGTTAAATGAGTCATTAATTCAATAAATACTTATTATTTATGAGCATTACGATGGCAATTACATCATTTGCATCATTCACACAATGCCAAAATTCAGAAGAAGCAGTTTTCTGTCTACGTTTTTTTTTGTACCTCGGGGATCTGAGTATAATGATATCGCTTCTGAATGCACATATAAGCTAAAATTAAAAATGATTAATGACGATTTATTAAACATTTTTGATCAGAGAAATGTTTGTGATTTGTGGGATGAAACGAGAATTCATTTGTGAAAGTAAATTTTTATCCACAGAGTCAGAATTATGTTGTATGTTTGTGTTACTTATTAGAAAGTAAAATAATTTAAAAGATAAACAACAGGATTACTGACCATGGTCTAAATTTACAACTCGTTTTCAACACTTATATCAATTTTAAATAACGATTAAGAATAAATAATCAATTTCTAATAAATTTTAAGAAACAACCGAGAATAATGAAAAAACTCATCAAGAATTATTTTTCATGTCAAGAATATTTCGTCAGTAAATTGTCGCTCTGGGAATGATGACGTTGTCGTTCAAATATGCATGAGCGACAATCGAAAAAAAATCAATACCAATTCATTGAATATTTTTAATCAAAAAGTTTCGGTGTTGTTCATAGTGTGAAAAAAGAATTCATTTGTGAAAATCAAGAATTATTGTATTGATAGATAATATAAAACAAGATATGGTGCGAAGAAAATTTTTTTATTAAAAAATATATTGGGTTGGTGCAAAAATAATTGCGTTTTTTATGTATTGAGTATAAAGATGTATATATCAATTAAAACTTATATTTATCAACCAAAATAAAGACCATTGTGCTGCACAAATTTCTACCAACGGGAAACAAGTATGTTTATTCCGTCAAGATAGAATTCTGGAGTTCTGGGATTAACGGATTTCATCGGAAGCGCTTTGAGATGATGCTTGATCTTTGAAATCTTGTCTCGCAGGAAATTACACAAGTGTTTCAAAAATGATAATCTGTCGGTAATAAGGTGGATGAAGCAAGGTTTCATAATCCAGTTCAATTAATTTTTTTGAAGTCATTTTTGAGACGTGTAGTCGGACGGTGTCGTGAAGAAGAAATGTTCCTCTTCGATTGACTAATACTGACCATAAACGATGTAACACATCATGCATTTTTTTAATTCCCTGATAATATTTTTTTACTGTTATTGTTTCTCCAGAATTAAAAAAGTTGAACTGGATGATGCCACTTGCCTACCACTAAACAATAACTATAATCTTTTTTTCGTAAACCTTTGGTTTAGGAAAATGTTTTGGTGTTTCTCCTCTGTCTATCCACTGTGATGAACGTTTCCTATTGTTGCAGAGAATCTACTTTTCATCACATGTGACAATAAGGTCAAGAAAGGAATCATTTTTGTTATGCAAAAGAATCGCAGAGCAGATTTCGTATGACCACTTGATGTTCGTTTAATTCATACGGCACCCATTTATTCATCTTTTTTCTTTTTCCAATTAAGCTCAGATATCACAAAACTATTGAATGATCAACATTGAGTTTTTTTGTCACCTCTCGAGTGGTTTTATGTGGGTCCGATTCAATAATGGTTTTTAAATCATTATTATCTATAGCTGAAGAAGGTCCACAACCCTTCTCATCCATCAACGCTTTTGTTTCCATTACGAAATTTTTGGAACCAGTGTTGAGCTTTACGTTCACTAATCGACTCTTCACCAAAAACAAATTTAATATTTCGAGCATTTTGTGTTGCTTGACGTCCCAATTAAAATTCATAAAAAAAATCGCGCTAATTTGCTTTTTTCCATGACTAATTTAAGAGGTTATATCCAACAATACTAAATTAGGAAAACAATAGATATAAACTGAAATCAGTAGTGCTGATTTCATTGTTTACAATGATGTATCACATGACTATAACTAAATATAACTGTAACTAGAAAAATTGGTAGCAAACTTACAACATGACAGTATTTATTCGAACACGACAATTCACACAAAGTAAAAAAATTGTATTACCATGTAATATTTTTTAATAAAATAAAAATTTCAGTTCAACATCACATTTATAGAAGAAAATGCTCTTTTAATTACGGTTAATTTTTTCTTAAATCTTAACCCTATCAATATGTCATGGATGATGTGATGCACTAAAAATAATTAAGTTTTTTTTTCACATTATAATCCTAAGGACTTGCCTTACTGTCTTTACTTTTAGGAAAAACATATCAAAAGGTTTAAGAAGATTTGAGATTCTGTTATTTATTTTTATAGATATTTTTACAATAAAAATGAAACGGTCAAATTACCAATCTCCTATAATTTCAGGTTTTCGACGAATTTGAATTGGACTGCCAAATAAAAATGTTCAAAATGATATCTAAGAAAATACGAATTAGTAGTTGTGTGTATATATATATATATATGTATATATATATATGTTTATATATATATATTTATATATATATATATATATATAAATATATATATATGTATATATATATATATATATATATATTTATATATGTATATATATATATATATATATATATATTTATATTTAATATTTATATATACATATATATTTATATATGTATATATATATATATACACATATATAATTTTCACGCATAGAAGTCGGAACTTTATTGATGTTTTTGAACAAAACGATAAAATGTAGAACCTGCTAGTAGACTGAGTAGAGGAGAATGTGTGAGCCATTCAGTCAACCAAGCAACAGCAACATCCAGTAACAACAGAAGTAGGATATGTCTTGCAATGTCGCTGAGTCTGGGCGCCGTCGCGAATGTTATAATAGGTGAGCGGTAAGGGGATCGTTCGCTACGACGATCGATGATACGCCCACGCTTCGCCCTGCAAATGGATGCAGCAGCTCAGTCAACCGACGGGTACGTTAACGGTTCGAGCTTGACAAAGTCGATGTTGACTCTGCAATCGAGCACATCGGCAGGCGATGACACCATAGAAGGGACGTTCATGCTACGTACTCAAATCCCTTCACATTCATGCACCACGATCACGTTCGCAATACATATGGATTGAGTCAATACTATTCACCAGTCATGTGAGATTGTCTCAGTTGAATGGCTTGAATATTTGTTTCATCTATAGTGTTTCGTTTAGTTTGAATCTGATATTATTTTCACATCTCTCCTATAAACTATATTATCTTATCCTATCCTATCTTAGAATCTATATTATTTTCATCAAGGAAATGTTGGTATACAAAATTTATAAATAATCAGGGACAACATATAAAACAATTTTAATTGAAAAATTTGATATAAGTTAATGGGAAATATATTTAATTATAAAATAGAAAAATTATATTTGAAATTAAGGGTGTATATATATATATATATATATATATGTATATATATAAAGAGGAAGAAAAATATTTTTTTAATTCAGCAAAACATCAAAAATACATGTTCACAAATTTATTCTATATAGAAAATTTTATTCTTGAATTATTTTTATTATGTCATTATATAGTCTTTGTAAGAAAATTCTTGCAGTATTCATTATAATATTTTCTTTTGTTATTTTATTATCTTTTTATTAATTCTAATTAAAACAAAATATTAAAATATATAGGAAAAAAATTAATAATTTTTTTAAAAAAAATAAAAAGAGTAATGGCTACTAGCAACCTTAAGACTGAAATTCTTTGTAGAACAGTGGAAAGAAAATGTAAAATTGTAAATTTATTAGCGAATGAAACACGAACAGCGAAGCACTAAGTATTAAGTGAATGAGAAGAAAAACTAATTTTGTAAAGTGTGGAAATAAATGCGTATCCATCTCTTAAAAAATATGCGTGAATGATATATTTTTAATTTTTTATGAGCTGGAAATTTATTTATTAGTAGAGTAAATGTTGAAACTATAAAATGCCCTATGTACCAAACAAATAACTTTATTTATATTCATACCAACAATTGTTTTCTTGATTTTATCTATCAATGACAAAAATATGACTTGGCCTAGAAATGAGGTTCAGGTGTGTACCAAAAATATTTAGTTAGTCAATAAGTAATGTCTGATTTCTTAGTAAATTTATCAGTCATTTTTTTTAATATAGAAAAGTTTTTTAAATAATTTATTGACCATTATTTTCAATGACTTTTTGGTATCTTGTAGGCAGTTTTATAATACCATCCTCCCAAAATTTATGTTTTTCAGCAAAAAATCTTGAAATATGCATTTCAAGGGCCTCTAGAGAATCAAAAATTTTCTCATTAAGGAAACTTTGCAAAGAAATAAATAAATGAAAATCTGATTATGGAATGAATCTAAATCAGGTAAATATAATGGATGGATAACAACATCCCAATTCAGCTCTCTCAATTTTTATCAAGTCTGTAAAGATACGTCGAGTTACCTTGGTTGAAAACTATTCCTTTCATATTGGCAAATTCTGGTCGTTTTTTCTTAATTCTTTCCTTCGGTCTATCCAATTGTGAACAGTATTTATCTGGATTAATGATTTGATTAAACGGTAGGAACTCATAAAATAGTACCCCTTTCCAATTCAACCCTACACATAAAATGAGTTTCTTGGGATGTAATCCAGCTTTGAGAGAAGTTAATTAGGTTGATCCTGGTTTACTCTGTATTTTTCGTGTCATATTATTGTAGAAAATTTATTTTTCGTCCCCAGTAATAATTCACTTTAAAAATGATTCGTTTTTATTGCGTTTTAACAATGAATCGCAATCCAAAATTCGATCGACTAAATTTATTTCACTTAAATTATGCGGAACCCAAACATCATATCTGGAAAACCGTACTTAGTTGATGCAAATGTTTCTCAACACTCGATTTCGATATTGCACACATTTTAGAAATCCTTGTGTGGTATAACGTGGATTATTTTCAGTTAGACAAGAGATTTGATCGTTATCAATTTCGATAGCTCTACCAAAGCATTTATCATCGGTAAGACTAAAATCACCATCACGAAACTGTTCGAACCATCTTTGCACCATTCTTTCATTCACAGCACCATCACAATGCAAGATCAGAAACTTCTTTTGCTGTTTTTACCGCATTTTTACCTTTATGGAAATAAAAAAGGATAATAGCATAAAAATACATCTTCAAATTAAAAGAAACACTAAAAAAATTAACTAAACATAATGATTTTTTAAAAAAATTACAAGTTAGTCTCGGTTTTCAGACGGTATATGCATTTTATAGGTTATGAATTGTCGTTTGTTATAAAAATAGCAGAAAGGATCTCTTACAAAAAAATCCGACATTACTTATTGGCCAACCTAATAGTACGAACGGAACGGAACGTGTTCATCAGAAGTACAAAGATCTTCTTAAACTGTTTCGTATGCAGTTAAATTATAAAAATTAATTCAAGTATGTATATAAAAAAAATATATGGGGGAACGAAAACGAATGAGAACATGGGATAAGAACAGAGAATGGCGATTAGAAAATTGAAAACATTCAGGAAGAATATAATGCTCATTAATAATATAATAATGTATAAAAAATAAACGATGGTAAATATACATTAAAAGACTGCAATGAAATCGTGGATAAACGTAAGAAAATATTACATAACGTGATTGCCTTAGGAAAAAAACGAGATTCTGAAACAATATACGAGGGCGGTTTGAAAAATAACTTGGTTCAATATCAGACATAACAGCTTCAGTTTCAAAGTGTACTTTATTTTCCAGCATAAATCATTCGAAGCTTAACGCACTTGTCCCAACTGTTCTCCAGCTTAACGATTTTCTCACGAAAGTGGGTTTCTTTGAGGTCCTCAAAATAGACGTTTTCGGCCTCTATTGGCTCTTCATTTAACCCAAATCGTTTTTCAGGCAGGAAAATTTTGAGTTTCGCGAACATATATTCCAAGGTAGTTAAATTGGAAAAAAAGGGTAGATGCGGAAGTATTTCAAACTTTAATTAGGCAAATTCTTGCTGAGTGGCAACACTTGAATGACCCAATGCATTGTTATGGTTAAACAACACTTTTTTTGGCCATTCCGAGACGTTTTTCCGCGATCATTGGCTTCAATTTCTCCAAAAGTGCTGCGAAGTATTGGTTAGTAACTGTTTCTCCCTTCTGAAAATGATCAATAAAGAGAATTCCTTTCGCATCCTATAAAACTGACATCATCACCTTTCCAACTGAGTGAACCGTCTTTACCTTCGTCAAAGCCGTTCCATTGCATTCAGTTCACTGTTTCGATTATGTTTTTGATTCTGGTGTGTTGATGTAATGTAATAGTCAATCCAAGTTTCATCCATGATCACAAAACTTCGCATGAAATCCGCTGGATTTTTCTTAACCCATTCGAGATGAAAGATTTCTTATAAGACTATCCACAGAAACCATTTTTTTTTGTTTATGTTGAAAATTTTGAAAAAAAAGAAAATATTTTGAAGATGACAAAGTAACATTGTAGACATTTTCGTACAAATAAAATGATGACACAACGTGTGTGTCGTTGGCTCAACAGCATTTTTATATTACGAAGGACTGATGACACACCATGTGTGTCATACACATAAAAAACACAAAAAAAACAATTAAATAGGAAAACACCATTTATATCCAAAATACTAAATAAACATTTTTTTTCTAAATCACTGTCATATATCCATCCTTTAATACCTTCATAAAGTTTCAAAAATTCAACTGTATTTTGAATTTCAAATCCATTTTCACTTTTATCATCACTTGCGTAATCAGTTTCTTCACTCGTTTCACTAAATTCATTATCGCTTATTTCGAAATTTACATCGTCTTCAAATTCCATACCATTATCATTATCTTCTATTATCATTTTTCGAATTTTATTGTGTTACTTTGAAATAAGAAAGCATCACTTTCATCATCATTGTTCACTTTTTACAGTCCTGATGATCCTGTACGTGGGTTACTCATTTTTGTGTCTTTGCTTGAAACCAGAACAAATTTTATTTTTTACACACCTGTACCTTTTACTTTATTTAAAAACGACCTTATTTCTACGGCTAGTTTTTAACTAACTGATAATATAAATTCATGATCATGACGCACAGTGTGTCATTCGTCTTTTTGGCTAGGTACTGCATTACAAACCTGGTGTGTAATGTGTCTCGAATGGGTTAAATAGTTTCAAGAAGTTCGTGTACGAAATCGTTTTTGCTCTGCAGTGAGCAAACGCGGCACCCATCTTGCGGAATTTTTTTCATGCACAATTCATAATGTAAAATAAAATATCTTCACTCAGATGAGATGCCTATGACCTCTACTATCTCTCTTACTTTCAACTGCCGGTCAGACAAAACCATACTATGGATTTTATCGATGATTTTTGGGCGTGACAGTTCTTAAGCCTCTTGAGCGTAGCGCATCTTCGATGCTCGTTCTGCCACATTTAAATTCATTCACCCAATGTCAAAGTGGTTCATAGAAAGGACAATATTCACCAAATCTGAAAATATTCTCTCATAGATTTCTTTCATTGTTCTCTTTTGAAAAATGAAAAAAACTGATTCACTACTCGAACTTCAATTTTATCCTTTTTGCACTTTTGCACGAAACGCTTGTATTGAAACAACTAACAAATAAAAATTTAATGGCAGAATGGCTTGTAACTTCATGTGTGTTACTAAAGGGGATGGAACTAATGGAAAAAATATATGCTTGTTCTTCTCTCGCTCAATGTTATACGAACTAAATTACTCTTCAAACCACCCACGTATACAACATAATAAAAATGAACTTAAGTATTGAAGCAGTTCACCGAACGATCTACAAAAATGATTATTATGATCAAATTTCACTAAAAATGTTCACAAAAATAATCGGCGACCTTTATGACTAAGTTTCGAAGCAAAGAAAAAATTGAAATAAATAAATTATGATTTATTAATTTACATGAGAATATTACAAGTTAAGATACAGGATAAAGATATAAATTTAGTCAAGTAAAATATATCTGGTTGAAAATTTAATATAAAGCACACAAAGTACTCGACCACTAACAATATAAACTAAAAAATAAATGAAACTATAAAAATTAATATTTCGTTGCGTACTTTCTAGATTACAAAATCATTTATAATTGATGAGATAAATATATTTCTTGATTTTTTTATTTGTTGAAGCTGGGTTAATTTGGTTTGATATTTTTTTCCTTTAATTACAAGAAATGTGCTAACATTTACAATATTTCTGTTTCCCTCATAAATGTTATATAAGGTTCATGTTTAGTGGTAGCAAAGATATCCCGAGCTGTTGAACTGATCCTTTTTCTAAGTTTTGGCAACATAAAGCTAAGAATCTTTATTTTGTCGAAACAAAATATAATTTTCTTTTCTCAGATTTTTCACACTGGCTTTTAAATGATGATTAAAAAACATACCGTAAAATATTGACCTATTTTAACTTCAATAAATGAAATTTTCAAACTTTCACTTCAGATATAAAAGACTATGCTGCATCTCAATGTATTAGGTTGGTAGAAAAATAATTACGGTTCATGACATTCAAATCCATATACATTTTTCTCTTTTTTGATTTTCTTTGCTATTTCAGGTGGTCCAGAATTTTTAGATGACTAACGCCTAACTTTTGTGTAAGCTCCCGATTTGTTGTGCCTGGTTCTGATTCAACTAACACCTTCAGTTGGTTGTTATGAACTGAAGAAGGACGCCCGTGACCTTCATCATCTTCAAGGCTCTCGTCCCCTAGCATTAAATTTTTTTAACCACTATTCCTTAACAATACCCACACCAAAAGCACCGTTTAGTTTACGAGCAGTTTCTATTGCTTTACCACCTGTTTTGAACTCATATAACAAATTGCTCTTATTTGCTTCATTTCCATTTTTAATCCAATAGCCTAATTTGAAGCAAAATTCATAATAAAACCAAAGCTGATATTACCAAAATATAGACCGAAATATCCACTTTAAAATGATATTAACATGTACGCGATGAAATGACACTTTCATTGAAAAAATAAGATTAGAATTCAGAGAACAAAATCCGCAATTAGTTTCCAACCAACTTATAACAAAAACCACAACCTAATAACAATCCAATAAAAAATATTTTTTAATAATTTAAAAAGATAAAAGATTTAACTTCACAAATGAAAGTTTCTACTTATGATTTTTTATTATTAAATATCACTATTTGTTGAAACACTATCACTGCTTAAGTAAGACTTAAGCATTACTTAAACAACGGCACTGTACAAATTTATTAAACAAAAGATAGATTTTGACAATCTTTCATTAGTTAAAATTTCTTCATAAACTGGTCACAATGTGTGTTAATATTATATTTTGCAATTAGTATGTACTTCAAAGTGACTAACACCAATTATTTTTTTTCAATTCTCTCAACGTTATTCATTGCTAAAATCAATTTTTCTAAAGTCTGTGTGTTTTTATGACTACATTTATGTTTAAGTGATTGAACATGGAATACGTTTAGTTTTAAATAACGGATGGTACAAACCTAGATGTTTAGTTGGTGGTGGGTTTCCTTTTTGTAAGCACGTTTGGGAACTAATGACCTTAGCTGTCGTCGTGGCCCTGAATCTCAATTATCTATCTTAAATCAGTATTGTATTCAGTACAAATGTTAAATCAGTATCTTCGGTAGTTTCAACTATATTTAATCGAAATCAGAAAATTTGACCACATATATTTATATATATATATATATATATATATATGTATATATATATATATATATATATATATATATATGTGTGTGTGTGTGTGGGTGTGTGTATGTATGTATAAATCATAATTATTCAAATAAGCTACCCATACAAAAATATAAATAAAATTAATAAGTCAAAAATAAATTTAAATTACTCATAATTTAATGCACATAAAAATATAATATTATTGACAGTAATTTTTAGAAAATATACCTGATTTATTTTCAAAAAAATACAATTACTGTATAAAATTAAATTTTTAATTACATATACAACGTGTATTTGCAACGAAAAATGAATAAAATCTATTTTATAAATTATTCTAGCTAATAAGCCTATTAATTCTGCAACATCAAAATTATGTAAGAAATTCATATTAAATTATAACTTTATGGACTGTTTTGACTTGATAAAACACTTTCTTCATCTTTGACATATTACCAGATTTTTTCAGAAAAAAGTAAAAACGTATGGGTCTAAAACAAATCATTAAGTTCTGTAAAATGATTCGAAAATATATAAATTATGTCCGTTTGCATTAAATTCAAATAACCTAGTTTAGCTTCTTTCTGTAAGGCTCACTCTCTCCGTTTCTCTCAACCTCTCTTTCTCTAATATATATATATATATATATATATATATATATATATATATATATACATATAATGTAATAAATTATTAATATAAATAGTGATAAAACTAACATACATAGTGACAGTTTGATCGATTGATGATATTTTCTTCACAAACAAAATAAAAAAACACTTATAAACTAAAAACCTACTGCCCTAATGGTTATTGGAGATAACTGACTAACTTCAAGCTGTTTATCGACATTTGTACTCATTGTACAATTTTGTTAAAAGTTATAGAAGCCTTTAATAATGTAATGGACCAGAAATAATTTATAATAATTGTTTTTTGTTAATTCATATATATATATATATATATATATATGTATGTATGTATGATGTGTGTATGTATATATATATATATATACATACACATATATATATATATATACATATATACATATATACATATATATATATATATATATATATTTATATATATATATATATATATAAACACATATATATATATACACATATATATATACACATATATATATATATATATATATATATGTATATATAAGGTTGGTAGAAAAACAATTGCGGTTTTTGTTCTGAATTCTAACATGCATTTTTTTCAATGAAAGTTTCATTTCATCGTGTTCATGGTAATATAATTGAAAGTGTATTTTGGTTATATTGACTGGTTTCGTTATTAATTTTGCTTCAAATTAGAGTATTGAATTAAAAATAGACAAGGAGCAAATAGGAATATTTTCTAATTCAAAACGGGTGGTAAGGCAGCAGAAACTGCTCATAAACTAAACGATACTTTTGGTGTGAGTACTGTTAAGAAAACATACAGAGCAATAGTGATTCTAAAAATTTCGCACTAGAGACAAAGGCCTTAAAAATGAAGAACATCACGGGTGTTATTTTTAGTTTTTAACGACCAGCTGAAGGCGTTACTTGAATCATAAACAAGCACATCAATTCGAGAGCTTGCACGAAAGTTATGTGTCAGTCATCCAACAGTTCTGGACTACTTAAAACAACTTTTATATGAAGCTATATATGTTGTCGGTCATTAACCGTAATTATTTTTCTAGCAGCCAATAGTTGTTGACTGCCGCTCTCAGTGTCTCATTTAAAGGAAATCACTTGCCACCAAAGAATGTTTTGGTGGTTTGAGAACAGATGGCAGTCAAATGTAGCTAAATCATGCGAATGCGGCCAATTGATTTCATCGTATTTTATTTGGCGATTTTTGCTATATAAAAGTCACTTGTGTGAGCACGTAAAATTATCTGGATAAAAATTGATTTTTTTCTTATATAAACTCGATTTTTCTACGAATTTTTTAGTCGAATGATCCCAAAGATTAGGCCAGGACTGAGTGATCATTTTACACTTTAGAAGATCATCAATACGTAAAATTTCGTTTAAATTCCAGAAAATGGAGATCACAACCTTTCCTATAGACAAAATGGATTTTGCGTTTTCTGATTTATATGTATCATAATACTTTTATTGTTTTGAATACTGTTTTGTTTCTGGTGTGTAGTGATGGACCAAAGTTTCATAGGTGAATACCAGTCGGCGAAAAAAACATTCGTATCCATTATAAAATGGTGCAAACATTCTCAAAATACTCCAATTCGATTGCGTTTTTTCCCATTTATCAACAAACGTAGTAACTATCTTACCGGTAACTCTTTCAAATATAATTTTTCATTTAGAATATAAAATTTCCGGTTCATCTGAAATTTCCCTAGTTTAGACATCTTTAATCGACGTTCCTGTACAACAATATTGTGCACTTAGTGACGATTTCTGTCCTCGTTGCACTCATTCGGCATCCATTACAAAGTCATCTTTCAAGCTTATACAACCACGTTCATAATCTGCATCATATTTTTTATAGTTTCGAATGAAGATGTGTTAGGACGCAACATATTTTTCTATTTCCTTAACATTTTCCATTAGTGTTGTACCTCTTTGAACAAAAAAACTTCATCACTGCAAGATGTCAGTTTTAACTATTAAAAAATTACACTGAGTTGACTTTCTTTAAACAACTGTTTACAACAAACTATTAATCAGATCAATTTGATATTTCACAGCTATTGAAAAAACATATCTGTCAATAGAGTGCAGAAAAAAGTTTTGACATCTGTACACCTTTTGTGAACTTTACAAATCACCATCTTAGATACACTAAATTGTCTTAAATTTCATTTTAATATATTAAGGGTGTCTGGCTCCTCTACTCGCTACGCTCGCCGACACCCTCCGCCCCCACTCGCATCGCATATATTTGCTCAATATCGTAGTATGTACAAAAATACATTCATATATATATATATATATATATATATATATATATATATATATATATATGTATATATCCAGTTGGAATAAAATTTCATAGTTTTCCAATAGATGTTATTCATTGCAGTTTCACACGATCACGGATGATGAAAAATGGATCGTCTATAATAATGTGGATCGAAAAAATTCTTGTAAAAAAATAAATGTGCCTCCGTTAGCTACTTCAAAACAAGCACTTCATCCGAAGAAGGTGATATTGTGTATCTGGTGGGATTGGAAAGGTGTTGTTGTTACGAGCTTCTCTCAAATAATCAGATGTTAAATTCGGAGAAATATTGTGTTCAACTGGGCCACTTAAAGGCGGCAATAGATTAAAAGCATCCGGAATTGGCCAATCGGAAAGCTATCGTTTTCCACCAAGACAACGTTAGACCTCACGTCGCTTTGCAGACCCGGCAGAAATTGGTATACTTTGGCTGGGATATCCTACCTTACCCGCACCATATTCACTTGATCTTCCTTTTTCAGATTACTATTCGTTCCGGTCCCTACAGAATTTTTTCAGTGGAAAAAACTTCACTTCCCTGGAAGCTTACAGAAACCACTCGGAAGAACACCTTTGCCCAGAAAGAAGCTAAATTTTGAGAGGACTGAATTATGAAACTATGTGAAAATTGGCGAAACGTGGTGGATCAAAATGGTACATATGTATTATATATATATACATATATATATATATATATATATATATATATATATATATATATATATATATATATATATATATATATATACGCAAATAAGTAAACACTGCATTTGAATTTCATTTTAATAACGCTACGAACTGTTGTTCCAACTCAATACATTCATACATATATACATACATACATATACATATGTATTTATATATATATATATACATACATATATACATAATATATACATATATATATATATATATATATGTATATATATATATATATATGTATATATATATATATATATACATATATATGTATATATATATATATATATATATACATATACACATATATACATATATATATACATATACATATATATATATATATTATAAGAGTATGACTATATAATAATTCTCGCTGTTGAATGCTAGTGAGTTTATTCTTTTTACAAATGTATTGCGACATAAATGTTTTATAAAGTCGCACATTTCATTGCAATTGTTATTCCCCGGACGGATAGACGATCATTTTTCTTCATCAAGTCATCTGGGTTTTTTGCAGTTTTTTCCAAATAGACGACAAAACATGGGTAGACATTTGCTGCTGAATTAACATGATAATAACAACAACATATCACGATAAATAGAGGTTTTCGGGACCTCTAAGCCCCTCGGAATTGTATTAAACATCCTAGGTATGTAAAACTACACGACTAAAACAAAATTTGCAGTTGGTATGATACTAATATCACACTTTTTCGTGTAACTTTAGGTGACATAGTTTATAAAAATTTAATATAAAATCTCTGTACGATTTTTTAAAAATTGTTTGTAAATTTTTTTATCTATTTTTTTAAATTTTATGGAACATATATGTATACATATACATACATTCATATATATATATATATATATATATATATACATACATACATACATTATAAATCAACGCATGTATTTATATGCATATACAACACTTAACATCAACACATCAAATACGTACTCTGTACGTATACAGTACTCGATTGAATATTTTCAGCACGTGCTGAAAATGGTATGCTTAACAGGAGTATACGCCTTTCGGAGTACAGGTGTTACTATACCGAAAACGAGGTAAGTACACAAATGGAATTCGGTTATTCAATCAAAATGTTCGTATTCATAATAAAGTAGTAGTAGCACTTAACCCTCTTTTAGAATTTCGTTTAGTTATTTCGCATCGTCTCTACACGAATAAAATATTTTAATAAATTATGAATAATTGCTTTGCTTTTAACAAAACTCCAGTGTAAGTAGGAATATCTTATAAGTAAACAAGCATATAACATAATTCCTTAATGATTAAATTTACTGACTGAATCTTTACTTAACTAATGAGACAATTCTAGTGGGATATATTTTTGAAAGAAGAGTAGTTATTAGACAATCTAACATGAAATAACCTCCAGGTATTATAAACATTCTTAAATTACCTATAAAAGTATAATATTAGTTAGATAGTGTCTTAAATTTTATCGTATATCATTTGATACTTATATTTAAAAATTAATATTTACGCAACGAGTATTATAATTCATTGATTAGAATTCAACTTTGTATTCAACGGTTACGATTTCTCACGAATTTAAATTATTAATAACTATTAACTGAATATAATTAACTTACATACAAAATTCATGCACTCATTTATTCAAACACGAGCTAAATAATTATAAAATGAAAACTTTATTAAATTCTGTGTCCCTTTCCAGAAAATCAATTATTTTATTGATATACAACTGAATTACTAAAATGAACACCTTGGTACTATACTCTCAAGGTATTTCTCAAAATGACATACAGAATATTTATTAAATTGGTAGGAAAATAATTCCTGTTTTGTTTTCTGAATTCTAACCTTATTTTTTCAGTGAAAGTGTCATTTCGTCGTTATCATGTTAATATCAATTTAAAGTGAATTTTTCGGTCTGTATTTTGGTTGTATCGAGTACTGTTTTATTATTTATTTTATTTCAAATTGAATTAATGAATTAAAGATGGAAAAAAGCAAATAAGAGCAATTTTTCGTACCAGTTCAAAACGGGTGGTAAAGAACTACTAACTGCTCGTAAACTAAACGATGCTTTCGGTGTGGGTACTGTTGAGGAACGTATGGTGCAAAAGTGGTTCCAAAAAAAATCATACTAGGGACAAAAGCCTTGAAGATGAAAAAGTTCGTGGGCGTCCTTCTTCAGTTTATAACGACCAACTGAAGACGTTAGTTGAATCAAAACCACACATAACAATTCGAGAGTTTGCACAAAAGTTAGACATTGATCATCCATCAGTTCTGGACCACTTAAAACCACTTAAATTAAAAAAATGTATATGAATTGAAAGGTGATAAACAGCAATTATATTTCTACTAACCTAATAATTTCAAAAATTAAATAGAAACTGCATATAGCTCTATTTATTTTGAAATTATATAACCGAAGTTATTATATTTTAATTTATATATATTAATAAACGAAAAAATGTAAAATAAACGAAAGTAATAACTCAACTTGAATATACATGGAATGTATATTTTTTTATAAACACAAGTAAAATAGAATTGTTGATTTTGTCGCGTCCTGTCTCTTAATTTTTCTCAATTCAATGCTACTTTATTTCATTTCATTCACTTTTTTCTCGATTACAAAATTAAATAGATATTTATACATAAACTCATTATATTTAAAACGTATTATCATAAAATTATTTAAAATGCAAAAAATGAAAATAATAACAAATTTATCCATAACATTGTGATATTACATTAAAATTTGTAATATGAAAGATGTTGGTTAACATTACCAAAATTCTTACTTTAACAGAAAACATAAATAAAAATATCTTAAAAGTATTGAATTAAACATTGCAAAAGAGAAAATGTAACAAATGTGCAAATAAATATCAGCAGTAATGTAATTTCAGGAACAGGAATAATTTGACGGAAATTAATTCAGACAACTGATATATATATATATATATATATATATATATATATATATATATATATATATATATGACAAAATCGCTGAAAGGTTCTTAAACACATTAGAGAGGAGTAAATTAATACTTGTCGAGTAAGGAGAAGATTTGTGGTAACAAGAACTATCAAAATGGATATATAATGGAAGGATATATAGTAACATAAATTTTTGAAAATAAAAATTTTCGGAAAAAGTTGATAATTCACTTAACGCAGTTATAATTATGTATTATGAGTTGAAAAAAGTCACTTCAATGTGGAAAAAAGAATGCAAAACCTTCTTAATTAAGTACCCTATGATAAATTGGTTGCCAAAAATATTGAATTACAGTTTAGTTAGTTCGTGTGGCACCCAATTGTCAAGATTTTTGATTTTCCTAATTGTTCTTAGTGGTCCAGAATGGTTGGGTGACTAACGCTTTTTTTGTAAACTCTCGAATTGTTATGCGTGGTTCCGATTCAACTAACACCTTTAGTTGGTCGTAATGAACTGAAGAAGGACGTTTGCGACCTTCTTCATCTTCAAGGCTCTCGTCCCCAGCACGAACTTTTTGGAACCACCATTCCACCCTACGTTTCTTTACAATAAAACAACAAAATTAATAACAAAACCAAAGTCGATGTAACCAAATTTAGACCGAAAAATGCACTTTGAAATGATATTAACATGACTACGATGAAATGACACTCACTGAAAAAAATTATGGAAAATATTCAGTAAACAAAAACCGCAATTTCTTTCCAACCAACCTAATATAAACCGTTTCTAAAAATAATTTTCATTTCAGCAATTTACATTTCAGGCAATATAATTTAAATAAATATAATTAATCTAAACTTAACGAAACTTCCATTGTATTTTACAGACTTCAATCTATTATACACATATTTTATAGTTAAAATTATTGATTCTTATTTCCAAAATTTATCGAAAACTACTTACTTTATTAACCTTTACTATTTTTCACACATTTATACTTCTATCTATCAACACATAAAACAAAAATTTGCAATAAAATGGTAACATGAAAATTGAGTCATTATTATTTACATAAACACATTTTTATATATAATTTTTTTTATATATTACTTATATAAACCAGTATTATATTTAAATCCTTGCTTTTACGTGGAAAAAAATTATTATTTTGTAGGTAAAAACAGGCTGAAAACAAAAGATATCTACTATTGTAAATTGTTATGATATAAAAAGAATTCTTTTATCCATTTCTTCGAACTTTTTCATTATTCTAAAGTATTCCCACTCATATTTTTACTTTTTCAATCAACTATTACATTTTCTAATCAATTTAAGCATTAACATTCTTACTCTCTCACTCTTTCTCTCTCTCTTTATATATATATATATATATATATATATATATATATATGTTCTGAATAATTTTTCTTCTTTTTTAAAAAAAACTTTTGTTCTTCCCTATAACTCTATTTTTGTTTCTCATTTTCAATAAATAAACAAACAATAAAATGATAAAGTAAAATAATAAATACACTTAAACAACTTAATCATAAAGATTTTGTGTATACACACTTGCTATAACTATTACAAAATATAATATACATAATTAATTTTTCCATATAAAATAAATTTGAAGACAGGATTTTTGAGTGTTAGTTTATACTGCATTAAAAGATTTAACTCGTCCTATGTATATATATATATATATATTAAATATATAAATATATATATATATATATATATATATATATAAATATATTTATATATATATATATATATATATAAATATATTTATATATATATATATATATATATATATATATATATATATATATATATATATATATATATATATATATATATATATATATATATATATATATATATATATATATTTATTAGGTGTTGGAATTAATTCGTAGCGTTTTACAAGAGATGGCGTAGGTAGTACATTCTTCCATTTTTTCCTTCAACCAAATATTCCCCGTAAAACAGCTGTCCTTAGACGTCAGTTTAAGTATATGTCATTTGGTTGAAGCATAAATAACAACACTTTGTACTTTATCGTGCCGGATAAATTGTTTTTGTGGGGAGTTTTATTTCATTACTTTAACACAAAAAAAGTGCTGCCGAAAGTCATCGTATTTTGGTGGAAGTTTATGGTGGCCATGCTTTAGCTGAGCAAACGTGTCGGAAGTGGTTTGCACATTTTAAAAGTGGTGATTTAAACTTGGAAGACAAGGAATGACCTGGATAGCCGAAAAAGTTAGACGATGAAGAATTGGAGGAATTGGTTAATGAGGACCCATGTCAAACACTTCAAGAATTGTCTGAATCGTTGAAACTTGACTTGTCAACGGTAGGAAAACGCTTTAAAGCCATGGGAATGATCTAAACGCAAGGAAATTGGGTCCCATACGAATTGAAATTGGGACGTTGAAAGGCGTTTTTCTACCTGTGAACTGCTGCTTCAACGGGAGAAAAGGAAGAGATTTTTCCATCGAATTGTCACGGGCGATGAAAAGCGGATCAATTACGACAATTCCAAGCGCAGAAAGTCATGGGTTAAGCCCGGCCAACCATCAACACCAGCGGCGAAGCCAAATTTCCATGAATACAAGTTCATGCTCTGTATTTGATGGGTACATAAGGGTGTGATGGCCTACTATGAGCTGCTCAAACCGAATGAAACCATCACTGGGGATCGCTACCGACTACAATTGATGCTCTTGAGCCGTGCATTGAAGGAAAAACAGCCGGAATACTTTGAAAGACACGACAAAGTGATTTTGCAGCACGACAGTGCTCGTCCGCACGTCGCAAAACCGGTCAAAACATACTTGGAAACGCACAAATGGAAAGTCCTACCTCACCCGTCGTATTCTCCAGATATTGCTCCTTCTAATTACCACTTGTTTCGATCAATGAGTCATGGCCTGTCTGGGCAGAAGCTCACTTCTTATGAATATTGCAAAAAATGGGTCGATTCGTGGACTGCATCTGAAGACGAGGCGTTCTTCCGACGTGGTATTCGTCTCCTGCCCAAAAGATGGGAAAAAGTAGTGGCCAATGATGGATAATACTTTGAATGACATGTTTTTTCAATTTCATTTAAAATAAACGATCTTTTTTCATGAAGAAAACGCTACGAATTAATTCCAACACCCAATATATATTAGGTGTAATAATTATTTCTTTGCTTTAAAATTAAGTCAATCATAACTCTGTTTTAAATCAAAATATTTTTAGCCTTTTTAGGACTTTGAATCGCTAATCTTAACATTAAAAAACACTATATATTTGGCTAAGCAGTTGGAATAACTTCATTATATAGTAGTGAACACGATGGCGTCCGAAAACAGTATATTATAGTTTGAATTTCTTCGCATTCCAGTTGAGAAGAATGACGCCGAACCTGCTGAAATGATATATATAATTCGGCTTTGGTGAGAGGTGTTGTTAGGTATAAAACATTCAAAAAAATGGTAAAACAGTGATAGAGCTCCGAAAAGCATTACGACTTTATAGACTCAAGGCCGCCAACTTTTTCTCCACAAGAGATGCATCTGTCACTTGACAGATGGACCAAAATTATATAAAATAATGAAGAATATTTTAAGAATTGAAATATATTTCATTATTTCGTAAACATTCATTTTCTGTAAAAAAAAATACCGAATTAATTTATACATCTATCTATCTATCTATATATATATATATATATATATATATATATATACATATATATATATATATAAATATATATATATATATATATATATATATATATATGTTTATATATATATATATATATATATATATATATATATATATATAACCTTTGCTTTTCATTTTACAACTGTCACAAATTTCTGAGCATAGAATGTTTAATGTTTTCCACTGAGAGCTCTGAATCAAACGCATAGGCACAAGGCTCATCTATAGAGATCAGTCTGAAAAATTTTGGTAAATTTTACAATCGTGTAACTCAAGGG
>CM068317.1:14986754-14999254 GCA_034766995.1 Acanthacorydalis orientalis | reverse complement strand
TATAAATATTCACATACTTTTATTATTTTATTTGTTCTCCCAAATACACTTGAAAAAAATGCCAGGTTTCTATTGAAAGAATAACATGACAATTATTTTATAGCACATTTTATTATTATATTCAAATGTTTAACTTCAATGAAAATCTGATATATTATCCAAGATCTTTATTAATAATTGTTTGGCATTTTATAAATATTTTTCACTAAGTTGTTTACATTGTAATCTGATATGCGGTATATTATTATATAGAATTAAACTTTAAAACCGTTCACCACGACAGTACTATAAAAATACAGCTACATAAATTGAGAATATATATATATATATATATATATATATATATATATATATATATATATATATATATATATATATATATATATATATATATATATATATAAACTTATACATACTAACACACACATCACATGCACACATACATAGAAACTGAATCTCTAAAGAGAGAACAATTAATCGTCAATAGCTCTCTGCTGAACAAGATACTAACTACAATAGAAATAAGTGCTGAACTTAATTTCACTCTGGTCTTTCAACCAAAGTGACAAAAAGGTTTTCAGCCGGTTGACTTATTTCTAAATGACACTGACTGCGTGAAAATTGTACTGTATTTCTTTTTGAAGCACTTATCAACTACTAAGAAACGCACGATTGAAAAAAACATTAGAGAAAAAAAAGAAAATTGGACATTGAAATTATTTTTATACTTTATTAATATTATTTTTTTATCTTCTTTCTTCAACTTACTTACTTGTTACTTTGTTGTTGTTTAAGTTAAATAGTTCATTACTGATTTCATATTAATTATTGATTGCTGACAATCATTTCTTGTTGTTATATATATATATATATATATATATATATATATATGTGCGAGTATATTAGGAGGTTGAATTGAAAGCCGCTGTTCACGTGTAGATGGCTCTAGATGCGTATACAGTGGACAATAACAGATGTCTCTTATGTCATTATGAAGTGTGAACATTTTCCACTAAAATTTAATCATCAGACGCCATCCTTTGTTTACACAAGTGCTTTTCTATAATCAAATTAAAATGGAACACGATAAGTTGTTTTTCCGATGTATATTTCTACACTACTTTGATTTGAAAAAAATGCAGCTAAAGCTTATCGATTGTTTGCAAAAACATATGGTGAACCCTCTCCATTGGAAACAATATTTAGATATTGGTTTAGATGATTCAAAAGTGGTGATTGTGACGTTCACGACAAACAACAGCCTGGTCAATCGAAAAAGTTCGAAGATGAACAACTGGAAGCACTATTGAAATAAAACCCTGCTCAAACACTCAAAGAATCAGCTCAACAACTCGAAGTCGATAAATCAACGATTTCATGACGTTTATAAACCATGGGAAAGATCCAGAAATAATGGAAACGGCTACCACATTAATTGACCAAAAATGATATTAATAATCGTTTAAAAATCTCGATTTCTTTGCCTGCAAGACATAAAAAGAAAAGGTTCTTGTAGCGTATCGTGTCGAGCGATGAAGAATGGATCTATTTCGATAACTCGAAACGCAAGAAATCATTGGTTGATCCTGGTCAACCATCAATATCGACACCATAGCGAAACATCCACAGTCACACAGCAATGCTCTCTATTTGGTGGGATATGGAGGGTGTCGTGTATTAAACCGAAGAAAACAATAACCGTCGAATGTTATCGCCAACGATTGGAGCGTTTAAACGATAATTTGATGCAAAAACGACCATCGATTGCATCAAATCGCCGAAAAGTGCTTCTTCTCCATGTTCAACGTTCGACCCCATGTGACTATAGCCGTGAAACAAACACTGATGGAGCTCGAATAGAAGGTTCTCCCACATCCAGCATTTTCTCCAGACCTGGCCCCAAGCGACTACCATCTGTTCCGATCGATGTAACACGCTTTGGAACATACACATTTCCGTAACTACGGAGACATCGAAAATTGGGTCGCTGAATGGATTGGCTCAAAAGACAGACAATTCTTTCATCGCAGAATTCAATTTCTGTCAAGAAAGTGGGACAAAGTCATACATTCTGAGGGCAAACTTTGATTAATGAATTCACACATTTTGTTATTGAAATAAATTCTCAAAAAACACAAAAAACAGCGGATTTCAATGCAATCTCCTATTATATATATATATATATATATATATATATATATATATATATATATATATATTTATATATATATATATATATTTATATATATATATATATTTATATATATATATAGGTAGATAGATAGATAGATATAGATATATAAATAGATGTACATACACGTGTGTGTGTGTTTGTGTATGTGCGAATGTAAATGTGTAAGAACAGAATTATTCTATTATCATTCGTATGTTAATTCGATTCATTCCTCTAAACGGATTGTTGTTCAACCAGTTGATATGTACATCCGTCGTTGTAAAGCGTTTCGGAACTGAGATTAGCACGGATATAATTCGTATAAAAGCATCGTGGCATACATCTCGAACACTAATCGCATAAACATTCACCCTACAACTACAATTAGTCTGTTAACGTATTCCTAGAAAGAAATTTAATTTAGAGAGTATTTTATTTCTCATTTTATGTATATCCTACTCTGTTACATTATTTTACTTTCGTTTCTTTAACATTTCAATTAAAGTCAAAATTGATTTTATTTTACAATACAAAACATACAAAGTAGTAATTAATTTTGTACCTCTTGAAGTCTGTGTGTTTATTTTTTTTTCATTCGCTTTCAATTATTTGCGTTAGAAATGAACAAATATAAAAACATATTTATTTAAATTTAATCACACCATAGGAGGTTTTAAGTCACATATATACTCTAAACAACTGAATAGTTTATAAACAATTTTATTTAATTTTTAAATATGGCATTACATAATCTGATATTCTTTACTATTCTTAATAAAAAAATATCTTCTTTTTAAGATGCAAGTCTTTTTAGATACTTTTTACATACATACATATACACGTGCATGCATACATATATACTCGTACATACGTATTTTTATATATCTTTCTATAATATAAAAATTAAAAAATGTTGCTTTTCCCGTGACTTTTATTCGTTCTCTGATTGGTTGATATCAATACATGATCAGTGTTCTATTTCACGGTGTACAACGGAAGAGAGTATACGATTTTATTGTAAAACTGATAAGATATTTATACAAAATATTGAAGTTACTGAAGCTTTAGAATAAAAAAAATTTTACACATTTTAACATTGTATTTCGTTATGCTAATCTTCATAAACTTTTCAAAATTTTCAAATTTACATTTTTAACGAATTATTTTTGTATATAATTTGTTACGTTCTGTTATTTATTAGGGGGAGAGAGAGCTAGCGGTACCATCTGTTTACTTTATTAATGATATAAAAAACAATAAATAATAATGCACTATTATTTGTTCTTTTTTAATTCGATTCTATAAATTGGCAGGTGAGCAGCATGTTATCAATTATTGACTATCAAAAATTGATTTGATACGGTATTTATTACGTATTCATTTATTGTGAATATTTAGTATTTATAAAAATAATCGTTTTGTAATGAATATTAGCTGTTGAATGAAAAAATAACATTAATACATTAATAATGTGATTAAACTTGTAAAATATATTCAGTGTTTATTAACACCGTTCTATATTTGTTTTGATTTATAATATAATTTGTATTTTTCACACATTTTGTTTCACATATTTTAACAATGTATTCTGTTATGTTAATTTTTATAAACTTTTCCAATAACAAGTTTAAGATATTACGGATTATTTGTGTGCATAATTTGTTAATTTCTGTTATTTATCAGAGGGAAAGCGAATGTTAGCGGAAATTGGCGAGCGCAGGGAGCATGGGTGGAGCTCCCTCCCTCTCTCTCTCTTTCTCTCTCTCTCTCTCTGTATATATATATATGTATATATATATATTTCCCAATAATAGTATGAAATTACCAAAAAAAAAAATTTTTAAGTAATAAAAATTAATATTAAAAAAGGTTATTTCTGTTCATATATCAATAACAGTCAATAAAATACATATATTACTTTCCTCAGAATATTTTTAAGAGTATATATATATATATATATGCCAACATTTTGATTTATGTGACATATTTTACTCCAAATATATAGTTTAGGATAGTCCAAATAAGGTTTGATAAGAACGCCAGATGTGTCATGTTCTACAATGATGTAATTTTTATTTTTTTAACATTTTTTTTAATTAAATAGTAAGAAATCTATTTTCCAGCATTCAAAAGAACTTGCAGGAGATTACAAAATTTTTGAACTTATATATAAGAATCTACATTAAAATATTTTTTTATATAATACGAGTACACAGAGAATCTTATTATATAAATATCAATTCTTTAACAAAAATGTTTGTATTTCTTTTTTTTAATAATTGCATTTCAATATTTCACGTATACTGTATTTAGTCTCATAATTATTATCTTATTGAAGCTATTAAATAATTTTTAGCCAGTTTATTAATTATTAAGGGCTTGTGCATATATATATATATATATATATATATATATATATATATATATATAAACAGAATGTCCCAGAAAATGTATATACATTTTAACAGTCCATCAACCTCTTAATTTTCTTTATTTTTTAAGTAATAGTATTTTAAAATAATGGCTGTTCTTATACTAAACTTCAAAAAAAGGAAACTTGTCATGAAGTGCTACTGGACGTTAGAGAAGGTAGTTGAAATGTAAACACAGTATAGAAAGCATTGTTTTTAATTAAATGGTTCAATGAATCGCCATAATTGCAGCTACTGGGCATCTGAGAACCCTTATGTTACGGATGAACATCATGTTAATTTACCAGGAGTTACAGTATGCTATGGATTGTCAACAAGAAGTTCAGTTCAACCATTCCTTTTTGGTAGCACTATGTGTGTGGTAGTCGTTTACTTGAATCTGATGCAAAAATCAATCATACCACGCATTCGTGAGGTGTTTAGGGATGAAGACTTTCATTTTCAATAAGGTGATGCATCTCCCTACTACCATCGTGATGCGAGTGTCTATCTTGATGAAAATTTCCTTAACAAATGGATTGGACGTAGAGGTAGCATTGAATATCTTCCGTGCTCGTCATACCGCACGACAATGGACATTTTTTTTAGGAATCTCATTAAATATAAAGTTTATGGTACAAAACTGTGAACAGTTCATGAATTGAAAGTAGCTATTAAAAGAAAATGCGCCCAAATTCCACAAATAAACCACTCGTTGTATTTGTCATTCCATTGCTCTACAATATCTTCAGTGCCTGAACCAGAACGGTGATCAATTTGAGCACATAAAAAATTAACGATATCTTAAAAAATTCTATGTCCGTCTTCTTTAATTTACAATTCTAACATTAGTTATACATTAATAAATACTTAAGTTATAATCATTCAAAGTATATATATATATATTTTTTTTTGGGACGCACTGTAGATAGATAGATAAATAGAATATATATATATATATATATATATATATATATATATATATATAGATAGATAGATAGATAGATAGATAGATAGATAGATAGATAGATAGAGAGAGAGATAGATAGATAGATAGATAGATAGATAGATAGATAGATAGATAGATAGATAGATATGTTATATCATAAAATTCTTATCAATTTAAAGGATTAAATCAATAGCAAATTAAAAACATCAGCGTGTTAATGTTAGGTTGGAAGGAAAATAATTGTGATTTTTGTTTTTGAATGATAACTTCAAATTTTTTTCAATGGAATTGTCATATCATCGTGTTTATGTTAATATCATTTTAAAGTAGATTTTTCGGTCTCTGTTTTGGTAACATTGACTTTGGTTTTATTATTAATTTTACTTTAAATCAGGTTAATGAATTAAAGATAAAGTACTAGCAAATAAAAACATTTTTATATGAGTTCAAAACGGGTGATAAAGCAGCAAAAGCTGTCCGTAAACTAAACGATACTTTTGGTTTGGATACCGTTAGAGAACGTACTATGCAATGATGATGTTTCCAAAAATTTCTTGCTAGAGATGAGAGCATTGAAGATGATGAAGACCTTCTTCAGTTTATAATGACCAACTGGAGGTATTAGTTGAATTATAATCATGCACAATAATTCAAGAGATTGCACAAAAGTTAAGCCATAGTCATCCAAAAGTTCTGGATCACTTAAAACCACTTTAATTAAAAAAATGTATATTATGTATCCATCCTCACTACTGTACTTATTTATAAATGTGTCACGTTCTGACTAATGAATTTCAACTGACCTGTCAATATCTAAGTTATCTATCAGTTTTAACAAAAGTACTTGTAATATTCCCATCAATGTCTAAGTTATGTATCCGCCCTAACAAAAGTATTGTTACGTTCCTGTCATGATCCCTGTGTTCACACGCTTAGATAAAACACAATTTCGTCATTGAGGACAATATATAAACGGTAGTTAAGATCTCATAAGGCAGTCAAGTAACAGAACCCGTGTGGTTATATTCATTGTAACAATAATTAGTATTAAACAATAACAGTAAGCAAATATTTGTTGTGTTTTATTCTAAACCTGCAGCATTTATGTTATAAAATATCCAAAATATAACATGTATATGAATTTTAAAATCATAAACCGCAATTATTTTTCTACCATCTTGATATATACATACACTTTTTAAAAGGTTCCAGTTTTTTAAATATTTTTCCAGAATTAAATTCTCATCTAATCAAACATCCCTGTACTAATGTCCACATTCCTGTAATCCCTGCTTAAAATTTGGCTTGAACGTTGGAAAAATCTATCCAAAAACACTCATCGTCTAATATACAGCTGCATTGTAATTAACTCATTATCAATAAAAACACTTTCTGATTTTTTTCATTTGATTGAAATATATATATATATATATATATATATATATATATATATATATATATATATATATATATATATATATGCTTTCTTCACAATACAGTTCTGGCTACATTAACTTTTGCAAATGAATGCTTTTTGCACCTCATAAACAACAAAAATAAATTCCAGAGCGCCAAGGTACAGAAAATATTTTTTTTTATCTTGATGCTATGATGTTGGGACTACCATTGAAATGCGCATAAGCATTAACAATCAAAATTAATCAATAATAATTTATTGTATATGTTTTGTTCTTTATGGGATGAAGAAAAAAATTTGTTTTTAAATTATATTTTGTTTTTATCAAATATTTTCTAATATATATATATATATATATATATATATATATATATATATATATATATAATGTATATATATATATCTAGATAAATAAAAATAGATTCAATTGATTATTTGTAAAATAGCACAAACATATTTATAGACGCTTAGTAATTGATTAAAAATTAAGTTACTAAAATATTTTAATTTATCATTATTGTGTTCTGAAGTATTTAACAATCACGTAATTTACTTTATATCTAATTTCGTATGTACTATTCTCATGTTATATATATATATATATATATATATACATATATACATATATACATATATACATATATATATATATATATATATATATGGCATATGTGTTCGCTTATATAGATTTTTTTACTTATATTCTCAGTAGAAGCAATTTGAATAGCACATCATATTTACAGTCCATTCTCGTGCTTTCGACTTGTATTCACAGCATGCATTATATGAAACTACCTGTGGAACGTAAGCTTTCATTCCCCCATTCGAAAGTTTCACACGCGCCATGACGACGCTGTCGACGAGTGTCCTGATTGAATTAGTGGAACGTTGAGAATTCAAGTCGACATTGCGGTCGAGACGAGTGGCAGCGTCCATTTCCTCCTTGCTCTTTGCCCTTTTCATTTACCTATCTCTTCGGCTTTCTGCCCACGCAAGCATTCGGTAGCGAGTAATTAGGTTATCTGTATAGAAAAAGCACATTGCCTTCATTCCTCATCCTTCGATTCGTGCTCATAAACGTAATGGCAAATGGTTGGTTTTGTATCTGTTTACCTCTACCACACAGGCACCTGTACGATACATGGGTTGTACTTTAACGAGGACGCACGTTTGATTTTGTAAAATTGAATGTTTATTACGTCGTTTCGACTATTCGTTTATGGAAAATTGATTTGTGTGAGTTAAGAGTTTTTTTTTAATAAACTTCGTAGAAAATGAGGGTTCTCACAGACACATAATACACACTTATATTATACATATACATACATACATACACATATATATGTGTGTACATAACGTCTGTATACAAAATTTAATAATCTATTCATCATGAATACATTTGAAAAAATATCTATAATTTTAGTTTACTTCATATGAAGTTAATACTTTAACAAAATATGCTTAATTTGTTATTTTATTAGATATTTAAATAGAAATAATTATTAAGAGATGTTAAGTTAATGAATGGAATATACAGTGCCCTCCAAAAGTCAGTTGAAATGAAAAAAATAATATAAGAAATGAAAAATTGTGCGGAAAAAATAAAAATATCTCCAAATGAAACACTGTTTATTATACATTAACTAATAATAGTCATTTTGATGAGGAATTAGCAATCATGCTTCAAACGAATCATAAATTATACAAAAACTGCTTCTAGGTCTAGCGCTAAAAGTTGACAATTACAAGGAAAATAATGTAAAAAATCAAAACACATTTTTTTACTATTTCGTATTTTGTATGACCACCATTATTCCGCAGAACAGCGTTAAGCCTTCTAGGCATTGATTCTACTAAGATCTGTAAAGCACTGAGAGGCAAACTAGATCACGTTTTGTTTTTAAATTGTGTACTGTTTTGTCTTGAAGATATGGAGATCCTGCGATCCAAATCTACCCACAAGTATTCAATAGGATTAAGATCGGGTGATATCGATGGCCATTCAAGTACATCTACTTCATTTTTTGTGCAAAATTCTTTAGTTATTCTAGCCACATGCTTCGACTCGTTATCCTGTTGAAAAATAAATTCCCAACCCAATTCTATTGTTTCAGCGGATTGGTGTAAATTTTCTTGTAAAATATTACAGTAAATTTACCCGGAATAACATTGTAATCTACCCAAACCATGAGAGCTCCTCCTCCATGTTTTATAGTTGGTTGCAGGAACTTGTTAATTTAAGCATTATTATTGCTACTTCGCCAAACTGTTTGGCATCAACGATTTCCAAATATTTCAAACTTACTCTCGTTGATAAAAATTACTCGTTTCCAAATGTCCAGTGTTTTATTCTGATAATAATTTTCTGATTGATTTTACACTGTCGTATTATACACCGATTATCGGTAGCAGTAGTGACTAGATTGCTCTTAACCTAGTTTATCTGCAAGGGTAGAAACTTCGCTCCTCTTTTTTATGATTTTCCTTCCTGCTTCGGTACTAATTTTGAATATTTTTTCAACCGCACTATAATTTTCCAGTCTTTCAAATTCACTCACAATTTGGTAACTCACAACTGAGCTTTCTTCTATTGTTAATTTTCGTCTCGGAGTCATTTATTATTAATAATGAGCAATAATTTTGTTTTTGGAGATTAAATATGGCGACTTCACTGTAAAATACCTATGAGAATCTATTAAACTTAAACAATATATATTCTTCTTCAATGCGACTAGTGCGAGTGTTTGGTTTCAATTAACTTTTCGCACGGTGAATTTCTATGATGACATACTATTTATTGTTTGGTTACACGAGCGATATGAACTTCGGGGAATACCCTTTTAAAAACAATGACGCTTTTTAATCATCAATCATGCCTATACAAGCCAATGATGAGAAACCGAACTATTAAACATTAAGTTTCTTAAACACTTACAAGTGTTTGTTTCAACTAAATTTTGGAGGGAACTATAAATTAGCCTTGATTCAACTAACAAGGGGAGGATACTATCTCGGAAATTGAGTTTTGGACAAAACTTCGTCTAGTAGTAGGGTATCTCAAAGGTATTAATATAATAATCCATACACTATCCAGCCATTTTCGAGAAAAAAGGCTCCAAATTTTTCGCATCAGGCTTATGAGAGAAAAATTTTTAACCGTTGTCAATTAACTTGATAGCAAGGGGGTAGCGATCCAACATGAAATGTTTGACATTAAAGTTCAAGTCTTGCTCAATCCATACAGGTTTTTCTTCTTCACCTGAATAATTATTTAATGCATTTTATTAAAAAAAAATTTAAATAAAGATGAAATAACATTTTCTTGCGATTTTCTTTCGAAAAATGCTCTTTTTAAAATTTTTACAATTTTATTTCAGAAAATGATTTTTTCACAATTTTTTTTAATTTTTTACATTACTTTGCAAACATATTCGTATATTAAAGTGTTCATGTGGTATATTCCACGAAATACTGTATATAGAGAAAGGTATAATTTTTTTCATAAATACACCACGTCATCAATTTAACGGGTTCATATACCACGTGAGTACTTAAATATACAAATATTTTTGCAAAATAATACAAAAAATTAAAAAAAAATTCGTGAAAAAATCATTTTCTGATATAAAATTTTAAAAATTAGAAAAATAGCATTTTTTGAAAGAAAATTCCAAGAAAATGTTATTTCAATTTTTTTGTAATAATTTTTCAATAAAATACATTAAATAATTATTCAGGTGAAGAAAAAAATCTGCATGGATCGAGCAAGACTCGACTTGACACACCAAACACTTAAAGTCGGCTCGCTACCGACTACGTATCAAGCTAGTTCACAGAGTATAAAAATCTTTCTTTCATAAGCCTAATGCGGAAAATTTGGAGCATTTTTTTCTCAAAAATGACTGGATAGTGCGAGTTAGTACGTTATTACATTAATACTTTTGAGGTACCCTACCACCACATGAAGTTTGGTCCCAAATTCAATTTCCGAGATCGTATCCTCCCCTTGTAAGACATTTTATTAACGTTATCTGCTACGATGTATTTTTGAGATAGGCATAATTTACATTATTTTCATTGAAAATATTTTTTTTAAAACCAGGGAACTCTGTTACCCACTCGTTACGCTTGCCGACTCCTGGGAGGAGGGGCTTTACCTCCCACTCGCTAACATTCGCTCTCTCCCTAACAAATAACAGACATTTACAAATTATACACAAAAATAATCTGCGTAATTGGTAAATTTATTGAAACAGTTTATAAAAGTTAACATCAAATACAATGTTAAAATGTATAACAATTTTTTGCTCTAAAGCTTCCGTGAATACAACATTTTGAATAAATGTAACCAGTTTTACATTGAAGTCGTATAAACATCCTTCGTTGTACACCGTGAGAGAGTTACACACATGTGACTAATTCAACCAATCAGAACGAAGACTGCGCGATATCCATCAACCAAACATTGATGATCGGGAATTAAAATGGTTAACGTGCTACTTGTTGAGTGTAGCGGGGGGAGTAGCGTTACGAGGAGGTGGTCTACACGAAAAATAAAAAAAATGTTTTATAGAACTTTTACGATGGAATTGTTTTTATGTATATAAAGACTAAATTGAATTTAATTCCTTCATTTTGTTATTTTAAGCATTATTTTATTTATCATTCCGATACGACTTTTTTATAAGTTTTTTATATCCATTTTTTCATATTAAATATTACTATAGCTCAACTAAATTACTTTATTAAATTTAAACCATTCTTGGTAATTATCACATAAGGAACAGATTATTAGTTCTTAATATTTATATTTTTTTATAAAATAAATCAATCATTCTTATAAAGGAAACAATTACTGAAATGTTAAATGAGTAAAAATGAATATCTTTAATTAAATTCAATTGGAAATTTTAATTATAACTTTCACAACTTTAAGCTGCATTCAAAGCATCTTTTATCTGTGATCTGCATACAATATATATATATATATATATATATATATATATTTATAAAGAAATCCTATGGATATAGTACGTATATAAACGAATATTACCACTATAAAAAAAAATTAAGTGAACTAAAAAGTTGAAGTACATATAGAAAAAAACATTATTATATACACCTCGAGTTCAGTTTTTACATTTTTATACCAAAGGTTCATTTTTCTCCATCTTTCTTCCATTAAAAAAGGAAGAAAAAATAAACGAATATAAGTTTATTGTATACAGAATATTAACAAATTGCATTTTTAAATTATTTAAAATGCAGATAAGAAATCGGGACTTGAACAGATATATATAGGAAAAAATAAGATGAATAAGGATGTAGGCACCGATGCGTAATCTAGTAGGTAAATAGGCAATTAGCAAACATATAAATATTTATTTGGTAAGAAAATAATTGTGGTTTTTGTTTTCTGAATAATAACCTTAATTTTTTTCAATGTCATTTCATTGTGTTCATGTTAATATTATCTTAAAGTGGATTTTCTGTCTGTATTTTGATAACATTGACTTTGGTTTTATTATTAATTTTACTTTAAATCGGGTT
>CM068317.1:14974254-14981754 GCA_034766995.1 Acanthacorydalis orientalis | reverse complement strand
TTGTTTCAATATCAAGATTGTCATCTAAACTTATTATCGAAATTTGCATCACAATCTTTTAAATTTACTATCTAAGATTGATTAGGTTGATGCAAAAATAATTGTGATTTTTATGTATCGAGTGTAAAGACGCATATATCAGTTAAAAATTATATTTATTAATCAAAATAAAGACCATTGGCCTGCACACATTTCTCCTGACGAGAAACAAGTTTGTTTATTTCTACAAGATAGAATTCTGGAATCCTGGAATTAACGAATTCATCGAAAACGGTTTGATTAATGCTCGATCTTTGAAAACCTTCTCTCGTAGGAAATTACTTAAATGTTTAAAAAAGTGATAGTCGGACGGAGACAGGTCCCGAGAATAAGGTGGGTTAGGTAAGGTTCCATAACCCAGTTCATTTCATTTTTTTAAAGTCATTTGTGAGACATGTGGTTAGGCGTTGGCATGAAGAAGAATTAAACCTCTTCGATTGACTAATCCAACCCGTAAATGATGCAACTTCTCATGCATTTTTTCAATTTCCTGACAATTTTTTTGCTGTTAGTGTTTTACCAGGATTTAAGAAGTTGTAATGAATGATACCTTGCCGACCACCAAACAGTGACCATACATTTTTTTTCATGAAGATTTAGTTTAGGTAACAGTTTTGGTGCTTCTCCTCGGTCTATCCACTGTGATGAACGTTTCCGATTTTTGTAGAGAGTCCACTTTCATCACATGTGACAATGCGGTTAAGAAAGGGATCATTTTTGTTATGCAAAAGAAACGCAGAGCAGACTTCGTATCGTCGAATTACTTGATGTTCGTTTAGTTCATAAGGCGCACATTTATCCAGCTTTTATGTTTTTCCAATTAGACTCAAATGTCGAACAACTGTCGTATAATCAACATTGCGTTCTTCTGTTACTTCTCCACTTCTTTTACGTGGGTCCGCTTCAATAATGGTTCTTAAATCATTATTGTCTATAGTTGAAGGACGTCCACAACTCTCCTCATCATTAAGGCTTTTGTTTCAATTACGAAATTTTTGGAACCAGTGTTGAGCTGTACGTTCACTAATCGGCTCTTCGCCAAAAACAAATTTAATATTTCGAACAGTTTCTGTTGGTTTACGTCCCAATTTAAACACATAGAACAAAATCCCTTGAATTTGCTTCTTTCCATTACTTATTTAAGTAGTTATATCCAACAGTACTTAACAATAAACACAATAGACATAATATGAAATCGGTAGTGCTAATTTCATTCTTTAATTAATAATGTATCACATGACTATAACAAAAGATAACGGTAACTACAAAATCAGTGCCAACATTTAAATGATAAAAACCGTAATTATTTTTGCACCGACCTAATAAAAACAGGATATCCTAGTTAACATTCGGTTTTCACCTTTGCTTTTGACTATAAAGTTACTATAAGGATTTTTGATGATAACGGTAATTAGAAAAATCAACACAAATCTTAAAATGATATGATGAGGATATTATTATGGTCTATATATGTCACTAATATGTTAACCTCTAGTAGAATGAAAAAGAATTGCTGTCAAAGGTATTATCCTGAAAAATTTATCTTTATAAATACCAGAGGCTCTGCCTCCCGCTCGCTAACGCTCACTCTTCTTTAATAAATAACAAATTATACGCACAAATAATCTACTTAAAATGTAAATCGTAAAATTTTGATTGGAAAATTTTATAAAAATGAACAAAATACTACGTTATAATGTATAACAATTTTACTCTAAAGCTTCAATGAATACAATTACAATATTTTGAATAAATGTAATCAGTTTTACATTGAAATCGTTTACACCTCTTTCATTGTACATCGCGAGAGAGCTACATATGTGTAATATGTATATGTGTGACTGATGTCAACTCATCAGAACCGATACCATGCGTATTCATCAACCAATCATTGATGATCGGGAATGGAAATTGTTAACGTGCTATTTGTAGAGTGTAGCAAGGGAAGCGGCGTTACGAAGGGAGGTCTGCACGAAAGGAAATGTTTTGTGGAAATTTAGAATGGAATTATTTTTTATATATAAAAGATAAATTTATCAACATTTTTACCAAAAAATGCCCATTTCATTTTGATATAAAGTTTCACATAGCTTAGTCGGTATTGTTTTTGTACAAACTTAATTTTTTGAAATATTATTTTCATTTTATAATGTGAAGTATGATTGCATACACATGTGTAAAATAATTATATACTGCATTTATTCGAAAACATTTTCAAATTATGTGATAGTATTTATGTTAAACTAATTTGTACATGCAATACAGAGGAAATCAATCAATCAATAAATATGAATTCGATTACAAATATTTGTCTGTTTCTTACTAGAAATAAAATTTTTGAAACTTACTACATTTCACTCTTCATTTTTGTATTTTTTTGATACTTATTCATTTTTAACTTGATTATAAAATTTAACCGTTGTACATAAACACATTACTTTTATATGTAATGTATTTTATTATAAAAGTACTTAACATTAATAAAATTTAATTAACGGTAAACTTAAGTCACGATCCCATTTAATAATAATTTTTATGATATTAAATTTAAATCTACAATATGGAAGATATTGGAAAATTGATTAAAATTACTGTGATTTTATCTTTTGTGGTTTAAGGCACGGAATAAGACAATAAGGAAAATACTGTACTAAATCGTGTTATTTCCAGTAAAATAGAAAAGTAATAAATTCTAAATATACATATTAGAGGCAGTATCTGTGTGTTTGTAAAAAAAATATAGAAATAGTTTCTAAACATTAGGTTGGTAGAAAAATAATTGCGGTTTATGACTCAAATTTATATACATGTCAAGCTTCTTTGATTTCCTTCTTGACTAATTTCTTGGTCAATATATATAGTGTTTTTAAATGTTAAGGTTGGAATTTCTAAATACTTGACATTATAAACGACGAGAAAATATTTTAATTTACAACAGAGTTGTGATTTGTTCGATTTAAAGACTCAAAATTAATTTGTACATCTAATACAATATAGCTGAGATTCTACACATGAATTAATAATTAATTCTCAATACTAGGTTGATAGAAAAATGATTTCGGTTTATGACTTTTAAATTCATATACATTTAAAGGTTTTTTGATTTTCCTGTTTTAAGTGATCCATGTCTATTGGATGTCTAACGCCTATCTTTTGTGCAGGCTCTTCAATTATTGTGCGTGGTTCTAATTTAACACTAGATTTACCGGAATCGACTGCATACCTCTTTTTACTGAATCCGTCTTTTTGACAGGTAGTTTAAAATGCAATTTTTTGTAAATCTTTTTATCTTATATCAATAAATTTTTATTAACAGTTTTATTCAGTACATTTTTTACAGATTTTCCGCATACATACTTGTTACACTCAATACAAAAATATTATTAGACCTATTTTTCTTACATAATCCGATTTGGCAATACTTTCGTACATTAAGATTTTGTATAATTGGCAATGAATTGGAACTAGTATTTTGTTCGTCACGAAAATCATTGCCTAGTTCTTCATCCAGTTGAAATAAAATTCATTCTAGATATGTTTACTCCAATGCTATCTTTGTACAATATCCAGGCATTGATAGCTGCCAAATCTAAAATGTTACAAAACACTTGAATGGACCTTATACGGGACCCTGCTTTCACGCTATATTTTCTAGCCATTTGGTCTACAACATCCACCCCAAACTTGATTTTGTTGTAAAATTTGATTGTTTCAAGGACACGTTTAGCATTACTTTCTATTTTGACAATTTTATGTTAAGAATTGAGCAATAATACCTTTTTGTTTGGCTTGGATTTGTAAACTGTGAGAACGTATTCATCTGATTTATAAAGTTTTGCGGAAAATCGGATCATATTATCCTCCTTAGCCTTTGTAATTTTTGGCAATTCTCTTCTGTTGGTACGTATAGTCTCCACAAAAGTTGTTTTTTTGCAAGGGAAATGCTTGTGAAAAAGTTATCAGTAGTAATGTTTCTTCCACGGCCTAAATTCTTTACTTCATACGCCCCTTGAGCATACAAAATCGCTATAAAAGCTCATAATTGTGACTGTAACCACCGAATCTTTTTCAAAAACTTTACGCGCCTCCATTTCAGTACATATTTTGATATACTCAATCATACCTTCATCAATTATCAGTTCAATTGCGGTACTTACCTTGCCAAGCATAATATTTTTTTTGGGGTACGCAGTTGGTCCTGGAACATCTTTGAACATCTAAGCTAGTAATCTGCCACAACCTCTACCTTCTTCTAATGTTTTCCATAAAGTTCCATCAAGAGAACGTTCGATCGAATTGTCTTCATTACTACAGGTATCAGCAGCTTATATGTCACTTTCGCTCTCAGGATCTGAAATAATACGCATCTCATCATTTCTTTTGCGGCATACGTTACGAAGATTTTCATCATCACTGTCGTCAGAATCTTCAGTTTTGTTGTTGACGTTGCTAATTTCTTCCTCGCTTTTGCATAGTTCGGTAACACTTGCATCAGAATCCGATCCAGATAGGTCTTCATCTATACTGGTTAGTTTTTTTATCAATTCAATACCTTTTCAAGACTTATCCATAATACCTAGCCAAGTAGGCAGAACATAAATGTAAAAAAATATTTCTTTATGGATAGATTTTCAAACTACTTTGAAAAATTCAAATCTTTGTTTAGTAAATAAACTCGACTTCCTTTTCTGCAAAATTCACTTTTTAAATAATCACTCGCTTTTCTCTAATTGTATTATAAATGACAAGTTCAGCCTCAATAAATTTCCATATATCACATCCTATCTCTGCAAATTGCACAGTTGAAATGATCATCGTGATATGATAAGGTTTGCTCTTTTTGTAAACAAATAGTTCAAAGCTGTTTGCTTACGTACTCGCTGCTAAATAGCCGTTATTTGTTTCATTTTTGTTTTACTCATTTTAACTTCATTTTTGTTATTCCGCAACAATTGAAACGATTTATTGTGAATTAAGCAACCCGTAAATTTGACAACATATAGAAATAAGAAAATATAGGTCTTTCGGATAAAACGAGTGGAGATATATATATTCACTACACTATATCTTTAAAAACCAATGTATAAGAACTAAAAAATAATATTTACATCTTCGCAATTTTTAAGCATGAAATCAGAAACCCGTCAAATTGACGGGTTCCGTAAATCTAGTGTTAACTAACGCCTTCAGTTGATCATTATGAACTGAAGGACACCTGTGACCTTCTTTATCTTCAAGGCTCTCGTCGCCAGCACAAAAATGTTACAACCACCATTGCACCGTACGTTTCATAAAGGTACCCACACCAAATGCATTATTTAATTTACGAGTAGTTTCTGCTGCTTTAAAACCCGTTTTGAACTCACAAAAAAATTGCTCTTATTTTCTTCTTTTCCATCTTTAATTCAATAGTCGAATTTAAAGCAAAATTAAAAATAAAACCAAAATCGAAGTTACCAAAATACATAACGAAAAATACTCTTTAAAATGATATTAATATGAACATGATGAAATGACGTTGGAAAAAATTAAGGTTAGAATTCAAAAAACAAAAATCGAAATTATTTTCCAACCAATCTAATAATTATAATTAGATGACATTATTTATCAATGAAAATTAATTATCGATATGAAACTATGAACAAACATTGAACATTTATATCATTTTTATAGAAATTATAAATATTTAGTCTCATTTATTGTGATTTATAATCACAATTAATGAGACATCATCATTTTCGGAATGTTCGAAATGAGAATACTATAACAATATTTAATCATGGTTCATAAGATGACAAGTTTGCATATTTTAGATAAAATTTATTAGAAACTAACATAAATAAATTGTGTGAGAGATAAAAAATGATTTCTACGTTCTTTTAGAAAAAATCTATACTTTTTTCAAATATAGCAATTTATAAACATTAGTTAACAGATATCTTTTATGTAGGTACATTTTCACAGTCGATTTCTTTTAAAAAACAAACAAATTTTGACAAATTATAATGAATTTCTCAAGAATGTTAAAAACAATTCTATCTTTTTTTAATATTATATTCGATAATGTAACAAATTTATATAAGAAAATACTGGTAGTTAAAATTATAATGACCTTCAAAAGTTGTATACATTTTTAGAATAAAAAGAAAATAATTTTATTAAATTTCATCACTTTAATATTTTTACAAGTATATCATACACTCTCGTATTGATAGTACAGCACTTCTAACATTTAATTGGATGACGTTTTAAATTAATAACCGTGTGTAATCTATTTGACATTGATATCAAAAACGTCAATAATTTGATGTTGCTGGTCAGCTTTGTTCCATTCATCTTTCAAGTGATTAATTACTACTTATTTGACATGTATTTTTTCATTGTAAATTTCAGTTAACTACACAGGTGTTCAATATAATTTACATCCGACGATTGTTGAAGTGAGAAAATTATACAAAAGCTATTCTTTAAGAGTTAACGATAAATATTTTGAATAATAGTCGTATTGAAATATATAATTATTTTTTAAAAAGTAATTTTCTGATACTCTCATGCTATACTGTAATTTTTTTTAAAAAAAAACGAATGAAATTTATTATTTTATTCCTCCAGAATGTTACTAGATTGAAACCGAGCTTGTATTTTCTTCTTACTTAAAACTATAAAAGAGTGTTATCACAAAATTTGATAAGGATATTTATTTAAGTCTCATATGAGAAAATTTTATGTTTTTGGAACTGAGATGAAAATTTTTACTCTTTGTAAATGTAGCACATTTGTTCCATTTTTTATTATTTACATATTACTCATTGTACGGCATTCTACTATTCCAGACTTTAAACACTTTTTGTACTGTTTAACAATTTACAGTCTTTTGTAAATCAGAAACAATACTCAGATGTGTATACATGCTCGTACTATAACGACTACTCTGAATCTACAGCCGCTTAGAATTGCTTTTATTGTTAATGAGGTTTTTGTTTCTGTACTTTTTATTGTGAATCGTACTAAAAAATCACTTATTTTCTGAAATTTTTCATACCTTTTCAATTTTTTAAGCAAATTTGTTATTATTTCATGTTCAATCGTAATTATTTTTATCTTTTAATTTATCAAATTGTTTAGTAATAATGAAATTTTGATTTTCGGTCGTATAAATAAATAAATTTATTTGTTTATACGACCGTTATACAAATAAAGCAATCGATGAAAACCATCTATTAACAAATCTTCATTTATTACAATTATGTGAATCCTTTGATTAAATGTGTTATTTATCATTTGTACCAACACTGTTGACATATTTAAATTATGCTGCTCGAGTAAAATTTTCAAGCCTTCTATTAAAATGTATATACTTTGTTAACAAATATTTGCAAGCAGACACTACACTTGATACATAAAGATATTTAAAAATTAATTCTCTATTTAAATCTTTATAAGAGTTAATTCGGCATACAT
>CM068317.1:14949254-14964254 GCA_034766995.1 Acanthacorydalis orientalis | reverse complement strand
TTCATTCACTCTATTCTCCAAATTTGGCCCCGTGTGACATCTTCTTCCCAAACTTGAAAATTTAACTCGGTGGGAAGAAATTCTTATCTAATGAGGATGTCATCATCGCTTTTAATGCGTATTTTGCAGATTCGCTGGATAAAATGTACTGCCCCTCAATGAAGATTATGTTAAGAAATAAAATCGATTGTTTCTAAAAAACGGTATTTCATTTTCTTTTCAACATACTTATCAAACGTCCCTCGTATATATATATATATATATATATATATATATATATATATATATATCTAAATTATGTTTGTGTGCATGTTCTAATTGTGAGTAAAAGATTATTAAAACCTTGTTTAATAAAAATAAAAGGAATTACTAGAAGCTACTTCGTTGAGTAATCGTGCTCGTTACTGACTTCAATTAGATGGTGCGCCCCTTACATTAAGGAATAAATAACAGCTTACACTTCAAGGTAAATAAGACAAGGTAAAAAGAATTTTTTGCACGGTTTTCGGACTTAACTTCTTTGAACTTTTATTTTTGGTGTAGAATAAAGGACCTAATCTACTTTTAACGCCCTACGACATGAGAAAACTTGTTGAAAAGAATAAAGAATGATTTCAAAAAATCAATGCCTACGAGTTAGAAGTCCAAAATTATTTTGGATGAAGATTACAGAAATGCGCGAATAAAAATTGCAGCCATTATTCACCCTTACTTTGATCAACAAAATTCGAAAATAAGTATTTTCTTTTTCTATCAGATGTTGACTTTTTTAGAACCTTGAACTAATTTACATTCCGTTCTACAATTATAGCAACGATGCTTCGAAAAAATACAGAAATTTAATGTTAAATTATTTTTAAGCGATATTTCCTAAGCAAAGGTACCTAGATAAAAATATTTTCTGTCTATTCAATTTTAAAATGACTGCCTCTAAAGCATTGTTTAAAGTTTAAAAATAGAAAAGTTTGACCTGTATCTTGAAAATGAAAAACTTTGAAAATCAATTAAAGGTATCCCCACCGTTTGTCATGTACATTTTCAATAATAACTATTTTCAATATATTTTCGTTTATAAGAAAAACGATGTGGAAAGCTTACCAGGTTCATCTTTTATTTATATATATATATATATATATATATAAATATATATATATATATATATATAAATATATATATATATATATATATATAAAAATATAAATTATTTATTGTAACCTTTGGATAAGTATTCAAATCGCTCTACTGGGAGGACACAGGAACTGAAATAAACGGCAAAAGATTAAGTCGTCTCCAGTTTGGTAATAATATGTTATTTTCGCGAGTACTCCGGAAGAGCAACAAAAGAGAATAGAAGAATTAGATGATGCCAGTCAAAAATTGGCCTCAACATGAACCATGCAAAAACAAATGTTATTCAATACGTTTGTTTGCCCGAAGAAAGCTAAAATTAAACAAACAGCATACACAACATAATAATTTGGATATCAGGTTATCTGACATTTTCATATTTTTGTAACAAGCAACTCCTGATTTATTTAATACAGGCTTTGTGTTATTTTTTTTCTTCTGGTATATTCGACGATATGATATTTTTCTGTAAGTAAACGTGTAAAATATTTAAAATTAAAGAAAAATTTCTTAAACGGTACAAAATCGATTATATATATATATATATATATATATACACCCGTCCCTCAATTTACGCGGGACTTTTTTTACACGAGTTTTTTTACGCGGAAAATTATACGCTGCACTTTTTATACGCGGTATTGATTTACGCGATCTCATTTTACGCGGTCAGATAGATTTCATTTTATATAATTTTTCATTGTATTTATTGTATATCAAGTTTATGAAAACTTAATAAAAGAAAAGATAGAGAACAAATCATCCGAAAAAATTAACATTAACAATAAAAATGATGTCGAACTTACAAATATTTCAAGCGATGCAGATGATAATGATAATAAGTTTGTGCTAATTAAAAGGAAAACGTTGATTGTTTTGAATTACAGTAGGGATAGTGATACCGAATAAAATTTATTTACTTTTGTTTTCTAAAACGTTATTATTTTTTTTAATTTATGTGAAATAAGTATGTGTTTCTACAACTTTACTTGCTTTTATTTCCAATATTTTTTCTATTATACTGACAGACTCAATTTACGCGATTTTCATTCGCGTAAAACGAATCCACGTGGAACCGATCTCCGCGTAAATTGAGGAACGGGTGTATATATACATACATACATATATATATATACACATATATATATGTATAACTTCAAAATAATAAAACTACTCTTACAATTTTATCAAATTCTATCATCTTAGTATATTTACAACTGTTCAATGAATCCTTATATAATAAAAATAAATACCACAAATTTAAAAATACATGACCACACTAACCTACATATCCGGAAACTAAAAGTTTGAGTGATAAGGTGACAATCAGAATTTTGCGGTTTCGAAAAATATAAATATATTATAAATCAAGACAAAATAGAACGGTGTTAATAAACAATTAATATATTTTGAAAGTATAATCACATTATTAATGTTATTTTTTCATTCAGCAACTAATAATCATTACAAAACGATTATTTTATATGTACTAAATATTCAAAATAGCTGAGCACTTAATAAATAATATATATAATCAATTTTTGGTAACCTATATTAATACCTATATAAATAACATGTTACTTACTGACAAGTTTAAGGAATAAAATTTAAAAAACGAAGCAAATAATATTGGATTATTATTTATTGTTCTTTATATTATTAACCATTTGAAGCCGTGGAAGGGGAAAGGGTGCCAACATTTTTTAACAAATATTTTTCAATTAATTGGATATTCTTTTGTCGTCATCAAAATAAAAATTGCAAGTATGTCGGTTATAAGAAAAAAATTGTTAATTCCATTGCCATTAGCCATTAATTTGTTAATTCCATTTCCATTTGCCATTAGAAATTTCACATCTATCTGATATATCGTGGAAAATCGTTGATAATATGTAGGAAAACATAAATCTTTTGATTGGAAACATATAAAAATTGATTACAATTTAAGATTTGTAGAAATAACATTAGTGTTGTATGTGAAAAAATTTGTAGAAATAACATTAGTGTTATGTGTGAAAATCTTTGAAGCAATCAAGTGTGCACAAAACGGTTTCACATCGGTCACATCTTGTACCTGGACGTCGGTCTCTTCCATTTGCTTTACATACTATACATATTACAATGTGCTCGTTGACCATGAACTGACGGTATTAGTTCCTGAAAATGAAGCATCGATCGGTGTGGATGCATTTAGAGCAACTTTCTGAACAATATATGAAGCCAATATGATTTTTTAGACAGCAAGACTCATTCCTTTATGATGCACACGGCAGTAAATAACATATGCGTTATAGATTGTAAAATCAAAAATTGTACCATTTCGCTGTTTTTCTTGTCATTTTTTGACAATAAAAAACTAACTTACTAATAAATCAAAACATATCGGTGCACACAGAAATTTAATTTTTTGCGATGCACGTGAAGAACGTAGATTCTCAAAAAATTTTTTTCAATGATGAACTTTTGGAAAAAAATATTATTCGACCCAATTCTCATTGTCACAATTTTTAGATTTTGAAATGAAAAAGTCGTGATTATTCTTATCTTTGGACGACCGTGATTTTTTTTAATGAAAGAAAGAGTTATAAATTTAATGTTATTAGAAAGAGATTAGTGACCTTAAATAAATCATCCATAAGATAGCGCTCTGAGACCATAGTTTCTTTGAAAAACTTCAATTAATTCCTAGATCTACGACCGGCTTCAAAGGATTAATAAGTAAATAAATGGCAACGATCGCTCTCTCTCTCGCCCTAACAAATAACAGAAATTAACAAATTACACACAAAAATAATCCGCGTAAAATAAAGATGTTCAATTTTATTGGAAAATATGATGAAAATTAACATAACAAAATATAATATTAAAATGTGTAATAATTTTTTTACTGTAAAGCTTTAGTGAATACAATATTTTGAATAAATTTCTTATCAATTTTACACTGGAATCACATACTCTCTTTCGTTACACACCGTGAAACAAAACACTGATCAGGCGACTGACATCAACCGATCAGAACACACACCGCGTAACCGATATCATCCAATCAGAGAACAAATAAAACGCATGCATAGCGGCAGAACCACTTTTTGTTATAGAAAGATAAAAAATATTTTTGATAGAAACCAAGTTTTTTTCTGCTAAAACTGATACAATGCACACGTTTTGATGAAATTTAAATGTATTTTATTTAAATTTAAATTTTTAGAAACAAAGAATTCTTCGAAAAAATGTTTAACCGTTGCCTTATTACTAAATATCTTGACTGCCGAAATGTAGTGCATATTTTTTGACAACTGTAAGGTGATTCAACTTAGTTTTCCACAACAAAAATTTTAAAAGAATGGAAAAATTAAAAAAATACATATTATTCTCCATTTATTATTTTAATATTGAATTGAACTAAAATACTAAATAAAAAACAACATGACTTTTCTTAACATCTGCGCCCACTTTTCATACTTCTATATGGAAGCCTCAATTGAATCGCTCTAATATAATTATTTATCGAAAGATACGCTAAATAATCTGGGTAAGAAACGGTTCCATATTATTAGAACTAATACAGTTTCTAAATAATTACTGGTAAAATATGTGATCGTGCATTATTATGAATCAGTATAACTCTATGTATAAATTCTAATAATGTGGGTCACCTTTTATTTTCTTATTCACGGAGAGCTTACATATCTCATTTTCTCGCAGAGAGTAACGATATCCGGAAAAACAACCGTAACTTGTTTTGTTGTCTGTACCAGCTGTTATGCTATCAATCGATAAAAACCGATTTGGAGTAAGATCGGTGATTTTTAGGTACTGTTGTATACGTACTATTTTACTGAATAAGATACGAGATTTGCTATGAATACTCTAGAAATTGTTCAAAATAATTGCTAGCACTCTTTTTGACTATTTTAAGTGTTTATTTTTGATCAACGATTATTTAAAAAAAAACTGTTTGTAGTATAATGTAAGATGCTATGTAACTTCCCACCAAATCACTTTACAAACAGCAGATTTGGTTCATCTAGTAATTATTGAAAGGCAATTTATGTGATTAAAAATTTAACAAGTGACTGAATTTCAATATTATTTAATCAACAATCACTTATCATGAGACAATGGCTCTTAAATTTCTTAATGAATTTATTATTTCAATTATAGACCTATGTGTTCATAAGCTCTATGAAATTAATGAATTCGTAAATATTTCTACGCATCCTCCAAAAATAATTTACTTTTTAGTCCATACAAAATTATTCATCCTTTTGTTTATGTTTTATACTATATTTTCATTAGAATGTTAAAAGAAATATACGAAGGTAATTTGAAAAGTTCGCGGCCCAATTATGAAAGAATATAACTTTTATTTTTAAATTACTTTTATTTTTCTATATGGTCCTTCTGAACTTCAATGCACTTCATCTAGCGAAGCTCCAATGCTTTTATACCGTCCTTAAAATAACGATTCACTGTTGCTATCAGTTATTCATATGACGAAAATCGCCTACCACTACAGATTTTTTTAAGTTTTTGGAACAAATGTAAATCTGAAGGGACAAAATTAGAAGAATAGGCAGGATGTAACAGGAAGTCATTCTTCAATTCAGTGAGTTTTGACATGGATACAATACTTGTATAGGGACGTGCATTGTCCTACTTGAAAATGATTTATTTCTTTGATAAACCTGGTCTTTCCTCACGAATTGTTTGATTGAGTCGATCTATATGTTTATCAGAATATTCTCCTGTCATAGTTTGATTTTTTGTACGGTAGTCTATTAGCAGGATTCCTTTAGCATCCAAATAAATTGAAATTGTAACTTTAAAACTGATTTTACTTTTTTTGTTGTCGGAGAATCACCATGCTTCCATTGCTTTGAATGTTGTTTTGACTCTGGAGTATAATGGTGAATCCAAGTCTTATCTGTGGCCACAAATCGCCGGATAAATTCAATCGTAGCTCTTTTAAATCGATCCAAACAGTCTTGGAGAATTTGTACTCAAATGAGTTTATGATCATGTCAAGAAACGCGTCACCCACCTTGCCGATAGCTGTTTTATACCTAACTCTTCAGTTAGGATGTGATACACACATTTATCTGAGACACATACAACCTAAGCGATTTCAAACATCTTCAATAACCGATCCTGTAAGACAGTATCGTGCACTTTGTAGATGATTTCTTCTATCGTTGCAATTTTCATACGCCCACTACGCGGGCTATCTTCTAAGCTTGCACGGCGACATTTAAATTCAGCTGCCCACTTCTTTACGGTTATATACGAATGTGCACCATCACCCAATACATTTTTATCTGATTAAAGATTTCTCTGTCCGTTAAGCCTTTTTTGATAAAAAAAAATATCACCGCATAATGTACAACTTATCTATTTCAACAACGGCACAGAAAGAACTTTATTTAATTTGACGTTTGCATCAAACTGCTGGACACATTAATTATAAACTTTGAGGTTATGCATAAAATGTATATCGCTTTGTAATGCACCACAAATGTTTAAAATAGTACCACCACTTATATCTTAGGCTGCGGACATTTACAATCACCCTCGTACAATATTTTTTTTATAAAAAGAACTGAAAAAATAATCAATTATAAAAGAAATACTTTCTTAAGAAAATTCCGAAAAAACGAGTCATTAATTAGGGCCACAATTCCACATTACCAGTTATTAGTTTTTTGAGACTTTTTTTTATATATTCAGATGTAAGTAGTTTTTCATATAAAATTTAAACAAAATATCATTATCAATTGGTGCTTTACATAACTCCTAAAAAAAAAAAAATCAATATACCATTCAGTATATCGTGTGGGGTGAAGTGAGTGAGACATCTCTCCTATCATCCGACTCGTTAAGCCAGAAATTTCAGAAGAAGTTTTTAAACATCAATCATTAAATTTGGTGGATATTTTTAAAGTCCAAGGTCAAGTACTACATCGATGTAAATGTCAGTAAAAACTTTTTATATAATTTGATGTTTTGTTTCTAAAATCTGCTCTTAGTAAGATGTAGTTTATGTTCTATAATGAAATAAAATATAGGTAATCTACGTTATCAAATATTTCTCTATTAATTAATAAAATGTTTCTTCTTGTCTGAAATTCAATTCTTAATTCGTTCTTTATAAAAGCGAATAAATAATAGCAACTGCAAACCATCAAACGGGTACCATAAATTCCTAAAAGTGAAGACTTGAGTTTGACAAATATTTCTATGCTTCATCAGTATCAAATCAATGAAAAAATTATTAATAATTATCGTAGATGAACCTCTGTCTTCAGGTTAAAACTCTATACACAAAAGACTACTCTTTTTGTTTCGTACAAGACAAAGTACACTTCCACTCTATGTACAATAGATTTATATCCGATAATTTAGTGGTACCCAATCTGTAGTACACGACCCTCAGGGGTCCATGGGTAACCTCATTCCAATAATATATATATTAACGATTCTTCTAACGAAAATATAAAAATTATAAAAGGGTTAACCAGCAATGAATAAGACAGTATGGTTGAGATTTCTTGTAACAGTTCCTTAAAATTATTGTTAATGAAAATAATTTGATTGATTTTTGGATATATTCACGATTTGAATATGCAAAATTATCAAACAAGGCGCTAAAACATTTATTCCCATTTGTTATGAGTTATTTGTGGAAACGAAACTTTTCAGCACTTTTAAACGCAAAGTCAAAATATAGAAACAGTCTAAATGTAGATTCTGATTAGAGAGTGCAAGTTAGCACAATTGAGCCAAATATTTTTGAACTTGTCTCAGTCAAACAACATCCTCCTTCATACTAACCAATAATTAATATTTTTGTTTGTTGTTTATTTATTGTAATTACAAAAATAAAGTTTAATTGTTTTGCTGATATACATTCTTTTCTCATAAGATCTAGTCGTTTTTCTAGTATTCCCGTGCCCGGAAGTGCAATCCTCTTCAAAGAGGTCCACGGCATTTTTCAAGTTATTATAGGGATCCACTGCATTTAAAAGATTGTGAACCGCTGCGCTAATTAATCATAAACCTGTTCAACCAGCTTTTGGTTTTCTTGATGAATTGCAGATATTGAAACACTTGAATAATGTACGAAGTATTGTACAATATCTTGTGAAATTTAACCTGTATCAAATTCAGTTTAAGATTTCAATCATTGTTCTTCATCCATATCTAATTCATACCGATCTAGTAACTCATTTTTAAAATACATTGTTATATCGAAAATGTTCAAACAAATGTCTTGTTCATTCCCTAGTTGTACTTTCCTCAAATTTCATATTAAATATGATATTTATTTAAGAATATTTTTCTGAAATGTTTTTAAGAGATTTTTTAGTTAACTGAAATAAACTTACATCAATATTAACAAATTTTTCGTTACTAGTATGGAAAACTTGTCAGTATATTATATATTACGAGATTTATCTCCAAACGATTCATCAATTTTAGAAATTTAAACTGGTTCAGAAGTTGTAATTTGTTTCTGTGCACCTGGACTTAGAGTTATATTTCTCGTCCTTGAAATCACTATCTAGATATTTTCCACTACCAATGTTATCTATTAACATCTTTAGATGAATACTAATCCACCTGACTATACATCTGAAGATGTCAATAGACGAAACCGATATGGAAAATATTTAAATATTGACCTCAAGTACAAGAAACATAACTTTATTTAGAAGTTAAATAAATAGTATTTTATTTTATTAAGGAATATGTATTTAATCAGTTTTGTCAATAAATAAATCAATTTTTTTAAAAAAATATTTAATTTTTTTAAAAACTGTAAAAATTTTAATTTGAAACTAGTATTAACTCATAAAAAATGTATAAGTTTAATTCTAATGCAGTGACCGTTTTAAAATACTATCTATATATCTATAAAAAAATGTTCCGTAAAATTTAAAAACTGGGCATAATATTGTAAAAAAAATTGTAGAGATTAGACAGAAAAATTGTAGAGACAAAAAACGTGCAGAGATTTTATATTAAATTATTAATAACGATGATACCTGAAGTTACACGAAAAATTATAATATTGGTATCATAACAACTAGAATAGCTGCGCAGGCCTGAAGGGCCCTTGCTTTCTTTGAGTTCCGAGAATGTATGCTCACGATTCGGGAAGCTCATATCACTTGGGTGTCGCTTGGTATGGAGGACTCTCGCAAATATTGGAGCATTTTCCAAAACCCCCACCGGGGGGTCGCATATTGGTGGAATTCAGCAGAGCTCCAGGCCAGCCAATGAAGGCAGGCCTCTACTGACTTTTTTGATGGCGAATGCTGGGTCGGAGACTATCAGTTGCCTCACCCTACTCCAATAGGAGGCTAGGCCTCCCATAGGAGCAGTATTCGGCAACAAGGTCGTTTTGTCCTAGTCGACGGACCAGGGCATTGTCGCTGGACCTCGCACGCGCATACAAACGACGAGCCTGTCGACGGACAAACTCATCGATCGTAGGGATGCGGAGGTCCCGGTGAAGAGTGGTGTTCCTCACCAGATAATCGCATCGGTAATGAGACGTATCACCCGATTTTGAAATACCTCAAACCACAACGAAATGTGCGACTTTATAAAACAAACGGCGCAATATATCTGTGAGAGTGATTATATAGACTTCCTAACATATATATATATATATATATATATATATATATATATATATATATATATATACATATATACACGTATGTATATACATATGTATATACATATGTATATACATATGTATATACATATGTATATACATATGTATATACATATGTATATACATATATATATAAATTACTAAACTGAGCTAATATATGCGATACGAGCAAAGCGGGGAAACGAGCGAAGCAAGCGAGGGCAGAGCACCTCGGTGTCAGCGCGCATAGCAACTAGGGAGCATAGTCCTATAGTAATGAAAATAAACAATTGAGAACTCAATTTTAAATGGATTACATCTACTTTAAATAAGTTTTTGACAAAATGATCAACGTTTTAAAAAGTATGTTTTAGACTATAATTCGAAACACAAAGTAATTCAAATTCATGTAGCCGAAATGGAAATGCTTATTATCTTATAATAACTGAATGAAATTAAATATTGATTCAAGCGTTGACAATCCTCCTGTCATTGGTAAATGAAAGAGTGTTTAGTTGAAAGTTTTCGTACTGTCAATTATTTGTTAGCAAAGTGTACTGAACAATTACAATGAAAATTTCTCAACCTGAACATGTATACACAGTCAAATGTTATTTAACGTTCATATCACTTACACACGACAGTTTGAGATAATTTTAATAAAGTACTTATTTGATGGTTTATACCGTCGTTTGCACACTCAATACAACTTTTAATTTCTCAATTTCATGAGACTAAAAGCATGTTTGGCAAGAAATACACTGACAGATCTTCCATACTAGTAACGAAAAACTTATTAATATTGATGTACGTTTATTTCAGTTAGCTAAAAAATCTCTTAAAAACATTTATGAAAAATATTCCAAAATAAATATCATACTTAAGTATTTAAAAGAACAAAAAATAATAAAAACTGCCAAGCTGTATCTATGATATACAAGAAAAATAGATAACTGTCTAAATTCTTAACTTATGCTTAGATTTTTAGTTATATAATTTCTTAAAAGGAATGACCGCTAAAACATTTCACATTATAAAAATTTCAAACAAACTGTCAAACCGACTATTTCATCATTATAACTATTTCCCGTTAATCAGTGAAATTAAATAACAAACAAACGTAAAATTTAAACAAAGCATTCGCAAATACATAAAAATAATGTAAACAAAATCGTCACTTTATCTTACCACAAACACATTTTAGGCTTGAATTAACAGAAGTCTACAATTGAAATAATAAAAATCTAGAGAATCGTAAAGACAATTTTATATTTGAATGGAAGTATATGTATTAGCTTTTGTATGATTTAAAAAATGGATGTATCGTAAATAATGAAGAAATAAGTTCTTAAAATAAACCGAATTTTCTCAGTATAACCGTGGAACTAGTTCTTTATAAAAAAATAATGTTTATACAGAAATGTACGAACCAATATCCATGTAAAGATACGCTCACTAAAGCTGCAAACTCATTATATCAATACTCGGTACAACCGAGTCTAACTGTATGTAGGTGTGTATGTATGTGTGTATATATATATATATATATATATATATATATATATGTATGTATATATATATATTGTATATATAATTATATATAAAATATATATACATATGTTCGGGAGATAGTCAATAAGTAACATACCTGTGCAAACGATTATTTGTTAATAGAATTAATAATGATTATACCAGGATGGGATAAAAATTTCTGACCTAAGAAGGAAAACTACAAACCATTGGGTAAAAAATTGTTTTATTTTTCCACAGTCTATTTTCAAGTCAATACACTTATTCCAGCAATATTCAAAGCGTTTAGCCCATCATTGTAAGCCGATTAGTCCTATTCTTCAAAATAAGTGTTTGAGGCGGCAATCATTTCGAAATCCGACGGATACTTTTACCAACTTGAAACTTTTTCAGGTTCGGAAACAAAATAAAGTCCGGCGAGGGCAAGTCTATAAATAAGACTGCATGAGGTAGCAATTCGAAGCACAATTGATGAATTTTGGCCATCGCAATAACTGACTTGTGACAAGGTGCATTATCCTGATAACACAAAGCTATTTTCTTCGCTAATCCGGGCCGTTTCTCGCGAACTTTCTGGTTCAGCTGGTTAAGTAAATTGGTTTAGTACTCTCCATTTATTGTTTCATCTTTTTCAAGATAATCGATCAAAAGGATACATTTAGTATCCCAAAATATTAATGCCATAACCCTTTCAATCGATGGAACTGTTTTTGCTTTCTTCGAAGCTGGCTCGCCTCTCACTGTCCACTGTTTAGATTGTTTCTTGGTCTCCGGAATGTAATAGTAAATCCAAGTCTCGTCCATGGTAACGAATAGATGCAAAAATCCTGTTATATCGCACTTGAACAACGCTAAACACTACTCAGATTTGGTCATACGATTGAGTTTTTACTCTGGTGTGAGCAATCGCGGCACCCATAGCGCAGGTCGCTAAACTTAATATAATATGTGATATGCTTATTCTTCCAATATTCACACAGTCTCAGCTATCTCGATCAACTTCAATCGACGATCATTCGATACATGTGTGTATTTTTTGAACCATTTCTTCAGGAGCAACCGTTTTTGCTCTACCCGAAAATTGTACTAACTATTCGTGCGGCCACGTTTAATGTCCCTGATCCATACTTTAACAGTTGAAAATAATAGAACAGACTCATCTAAAGTAGAATCCAACTCATATTTTATTTCGGTTCGGGGTAAACCTTTAATATTGAAGTATTTTATCACTCCACGTACTTCAGTTTTCTCCATTGTTTACAAAACGCAAAACTTATTTAGTTTCTCAAATGCAAACTAATTCAGATAACTTAAGGGAGTTTCAAAGTCAAACTAATGATGAGTAACACTTGACACAAAACCATTGACAATTTACGCCATCTACCGGCTAGGCCAGAAACTTTCACTCCACCCTCGTAAATGATACTTCAATATAATATACTTGTCATCACACTTGGTTAAAGATTTGATTTATTCAAAGTACAAAATAAAATATTTTCAATTGTCCTTTAAGTTACAAATAGAATGAATTTTTCACTACATTATTAAAAAAAATATGGAATATGAAATACAGGAAAATCAGACTATGAACTATAAGAAGATGTTCTAAGAATTAAAATTTGGAATTGTTTATAATTTGAAAGGTTAGTATGTGCATCATCCTAATGCTTATTCATCATGCTAAATCATTGATAATTTTTCTTAATTTCTCTACTAATAACTTTCTAACAACACAATATGTACTAGAAATATGTACATAGATTTTAATAGTATCATGTATTATTTTCCTATACGCTTGAATCAGTTCTTTAATTCTATTACCATTTTTTAAGCTATCTTCGATCACAGTGATTTATAATCGATGATTGTAAATATTAACTAACTTATCATTTTTCCATTTTTGCACTTTAACAAGAATTATTACAATCATTTTTTTTACAGTGCGCATGGCAAATTAAAATACAGCATTTTAAGTAAATATCATAGGAGCTAGGGTAATAATTCTGTCAACATCAAAGTAAAAAAATATTGTAAATACTGATTGCTCTTGTATATTCACAGTCATACAAACACACACACAAATATATATATATATATATATATATATATATATATATATATTTATATGTAAATATATATATATATATGTGTGTGTGTGTATATATATATATATATATATATATATATATATATATATATATATATATATATATTTATGTATGCGAGTGTATATAAAACAAGACGTTTAAATTAAATCAATAAGCATTAACACTCGATTTTCATTTAAAAAATGTAAAACGTTTTTTTCACCCTAGCAGTTCTGTAAATTCAAATAAAAAATTGTACGTACCGATAATTTAAACCCAATCAATGTTCGCATAATTGAATGAACGCTAAATATCACACAATTCTAACAGAAAACAAAAACGTGCACATGACACAAACACACAATTATATTATCCATATAAAAACTTGGAAAAAAACGTACAATCAATTTTTCAACAGAGCACATAGAGCGACGGGAAAGAACATACACTCTAACTGAAGTCTTCTGTATTTTAAAATAACAATATAACAATAAGTGCAGGCATTCGGCACACACGGCCGCGTTTCGAGTACGTCAAATTAAAGACAATTAATAAAATGACGCATACTTCACGCGTGGATCGTTACTAAATTCTAACATTCTCTGACTCCTCGTACCATCAATATCCCCGCGAAACAATGTTTTTTTTGCGGTTCGTTTTTCTCTCGACGATTGATACGAGGCACACACCGGGATAATAATAACACATATCAAAAACGTCAAGTCGTACAGTATACAATAAACATAACATTTTTTCAAATTATTTTATTTAACTATACAGGAATTCGGAGAATTTTTTTCAATTTTATTCAGTTATATTCAGTGATCATTATAATATTTCTTTAAATAAAAATGTAACTATAATTACTAGTAGATAACATTGGAAAAAAATATTATGTACATTTATTTTTTATTTGATTTCCATCATAAAAATATAATATCCATTATTATGCAGTTAGTGACGCTAAAAACAAATAAAATAAACAATAAAGAAAAGAATCTTCTCATTAATCATTGCAAACATTTTATAAACTGTATCTCTTATTAGATAAATAAGTATTAAAAAATGATTTCAAATTATGAAATTTTTTTTATGAAAAATATTACGACCATTATTACCTAAAACACAACTAGCAAATCAAAATCGTTAAAATTTAAAATCGTCGTTAACAAACCTAAAGAACGCAATATATTAAGTTGGTAGAAAAATAATTACGGGTTGGTTTTCTGAATTCTAACCTTAATTTTTTCAATGAAAGTGTATGCACTTATTTATGATCAAAGATAAAAATATATTTTTGAAAAAATATATTCTTTCTCTCTTTAAATCACTTATTCACAATGTCCACAGTTCGTCCAACTCATTTTGATGTGAAAACATCCTTGGTGGTACCTACTAAATTTTCAGTATGAAATAAAACATTATTAGGTTGATAGCATAATAATTACGGTTTTCGTTTTCTGAATTTTAACTTTAATTTTTTTCATTGAATGTCATTTCATCGTATTCTTATTAATATCATTTTAAAGTGTATTTTTCAGTCTATATTTTGATAACAAGATTTTTGTTTTATTATTAATTTTGATTCAAATT
>CM068317.1:14941754-14944254 GCA_034766995.1 Acanthacorydalis orientalis | reverse complement strand
AAAACCAATTCGAAGCAAAGAGAGTAGATTTTGGCGGCTGTTTGCATCGATGAATGAGCCGAAGCTTTGTCGTGTTGAAACAGGATTTTTTTGCGTTGAATTCTGGGTAGTTCTTCGTTAATCATGGCTCGTAACTTGTCCAAAAAGGTTCAGTTATAAGCGCTGTTGATTCTATATCTCTTTTTCAAATAATCCAACAAAATTCCCTGCGCATCCTAAAAAAACTCCTAACCTAAAGTCATGACTTTACCTACCGATGGATCAGCTTTAAACTTCTTTGGTGGCCTATCTCCTCTTTTAGTCCGCTTTTTCGATTGTTCTTTGTACTCTGATATGTACTGATTAATCCAACTCTCATCAGTGATCACAAACCGATACAAAAATCTTTTTTATTACGTTGCATCATTGTTAAGCAATGGTTTGAAATTTGATATTTCGACAACATTATTGATATGCTCAACTTTTCAGTTAAAACGGAATGTACGCTGCCAGTCGATTTAGCCAAACCCTCTGCTACTTCGTGCACCGTCACTCGCTGGTCACTCAACACCATATCGTGCACTTCATCAACATTTTTATGATAACATCTTTCGACTTAACTTCGCAACGGCAATTTTTCGGTTTTCGTTCAATTCGTGCGACAAGCACTATTATTAAACTTTCTAATTTTCCTAGCTGTTCTATGTGGTCCAGAGTTGTTGAATGACTAATACCTAACTTTTGTGCAAGCTCTCGAATTGTTGTGCGCAGCTTTGATTCAACTAACGCTTTCAGTTATAGTTGTTATGAACTGAAGGACGCCCGTATCTTCATCTTCGACTTCATCTTCGAGACTCTCGTCCCCAGTACGAAATGTTTGGAACCACAATTGTACCATACGTTTTTTAACCCTTAGAACCCTATAAGCTGGAAACTCGGCCTGAAAATCAACGCATATAACCGACTGGCCTGTAAACCTGCCTCTATAGCTACCATAATAGCATTATTACTCGGTATACTGGACTGCATGTAAAAAAGCAGGCAGAAGAATAGTTTTGCGCGTTATCACGAGAGTAAGAGAAGATATACCACTTAATAAACGATCGGAAGGGCAGTTTTATTTATGTCTGATTGTGAGTTCAGTGCGACGGTGTTTACCGATAAGAGTGTTTAGTGTTTTTAGATCTGTGTACTTAGTACGTCTGTTGAAAAATATCAGAGTTGATGGAATCAGATTCAGAAGACAGTCAAGAAAACGGCTATAGTGATTAAGTATTTGAAGACGAAAAAAGTGAAGACGAACTTTCATTTAGTAATCCACCTGTTCAGAACAGTTCTGGTGCTAGTTTTCAGCCTATCTGGTCGACAAATATTTCTTTATTTCAAACCACAGATAGAACGTTCAAGCCATTGGAAAATGTAGGACCAAAAAACATCTCTAATTCAGTCTCAAGTGAGAGTTTGGGAATAGATTTTCTTTCGTTGTTTTGGAATGATTCCGTATGTAATCTCATTGTACAGGAGACGAAACGGCAAGCAGTATATATGAAAAAAAAACAAACCCAATCATTATTATGCTGTAATTCGATCCGGTCATTGTTCTAGAACTAAAAGCTTTTTTCGGATGCCGTATTGGCATGGAATTGCTAATATATAAAGATAGATACGAGATGTACTAAAAAAAAGGGGAGTTGGATTACATCTACGCCTGGATTTAGTTAATTTTTCACTCGGGATCGATTTTTAGTTATATGGTCGTTGTTACACTGTGTAGATGAAAGAAATGAGAATTTCGACAATTCGGATAAAATATACAAAATCAGACCAATTTTTGATAATATTGCGAAATATTTTCAGCGATATTATGTGCCGGATTGTGAACTATCACTCTACGAAGGAATGATACCGACAAAAAATTCACTAAGTATAAAACAGTATATAAAAGACAAACCGATCATGTGGGGTCTAAAAACTTAACTTTTATGCGAAAAAAAAATGGCTACATTATGGATGCGGAAATCTATAGTGGTAAAATTGATCTGAATCCACAAATGGAGAACGAATTGGGTGTAACATGCTGTTTGGTGGCTAAGTTGAGCAAACCATTCGAAAAGCGCGTTCACTGCTTATTAACTGATACATTTTACACTTCTGTCAATATAGCGGAGCACTTATTGGAGAGAAACAGCACACAATTATGTGGTACTGCATTGATAAATAAAAAGAGGTTCTCGAAAGAACTGGTCTCCAAAAAGAAAATGGACCACGAATCTTATTCATTGTTGCATAATGGAAAAATTGCTGCTGTCGTATATTGTGATAAAAAGCCAATATACTTTTTGTCTACGAAGTATGTCACTGATCCCGATATGACGGTATGTGGTATGACAGGAAGGAGCACACACGAATACAAGTGCAATGTCCAGCTTTGGTGAAGACCTACAATGGGCGGTACGCCCATATAGGTATTGTAGGCAAAAATATACAAATGACTAAACTGAAAAAATCCAGATGTCATTAC
>CM068317.1:14926754-14936754 GCA_034766995.1 Acanthacorydalis orientalis | reverse complement strand
TCAAAAAATTGATATCAATGGGGTGATACCATGAATTACCGCACCAGGTGACAGCATGCCCAGTGGCGCCTCTGCACTGAGTATTTGAATCAACAAGTAATAAAGAAAGCAGATATATATTATGAAATATTCTTTATTAATGAACATAGTTACAGATATGTGTATGTACAATAAAGTTGATAAAAGTATATTTAATGTGAAATCTGTTGTTGCTTATTTGCAGATAGTTTCTTAATATTAGGTTCATATTCTGTATTCATTAATTTAACGCATTTCGCAGACAATTAATTTCCAAGTTCATTTCTGTCGATAGATTTTACAAAATTCATTGAGGAAAACCGTTTTTCACACAAATATATGAACCCAAACTTCGTTAAAAGAGCATTAGCAAGTTTCTTCATTGATATAAAATTGTTTGGTAAAGAATCCCATACGTTTAATATAATATTTTCAATTTTTAGTGTGGGATGATTATTATCTGCACTACTTTCAGAAATGTTTCCTTTTACTTCGAAAATAAAGTTTTCAAATTTATTTTTCCACACTATGCTGCTTTGAAATTCAACTAAATCCATTTCTAAGTCATGGATACCTAGCCACATAAATTCGGTTATCGGATTGTTTCGAATTCCGTTTTGTATGGATATAAAATAAAGTGAAATGTATTTCCAAACTTTTAAATTAATTAAATCTCTCCTGAAAAGCTTGTTTTATTTCCTGTATAATGATTAAATATTTTTTAATTGCATTTTCTTGAATGTCGCGCTTATTTTCAAAAATTATTGTGTTTTGAAAATATTTTTGTAATTGAGGAAAATATTTAATGATTTTCATTTCCAAATCTTTAGTGAAGATTTCAAGTCTCCTCGTAAATATTTTAATGTTTTCAAACATCATTAATACAATTTGTCCATTTCCTTGAAGTTTTTTATTCAGTTCATTGAAATACTGAGTGATATCACACAAGAACATTAAATCATTTAACTGATCTATATTTGAAAATTCGTCATAACTATTGTTTTTTTCATTCAAAAAGAGCTTTATTTCTTCTAATAAATTGATACAATAGAAAATCAGTTAGCCAATGTCCACTTGCAAATATTTTTTTTATAAACGACATAGAATATTTATACTTTAATTTTTTAATATTTTCGATTGTCTGTTCTCTCTTTTATAATATAAGAAATAAGTTTATATAAATCAACGCGTGAGTCATTTAAAAAGCTTTCGTAGGTTAGTGTCTGACCCGCGGGTCATAGGTTTTCCACCACTGGTCTAGAGGAAAATAAATTTATGCTTCAATCAGATAACGAGCCAAAACACTGCTCTTTAATAGTAAAAGAATTGTGTTTTTATAAAGACTCCAAGCAATTGCATACACTATCACAGCTTCACACTCACAACACCTTCGCCCTCAATCGATTTAAATCCCATAGAAGATTTATGAGATTTACTTAATCGACGTCTTCAAAAACATAAAATAACCTCTAAGATGTCACTGAATTACTGAATGGGAGAAATAATGAGAAAAGATGCAGAAAAACTGGTTCTTAGTATGAAAAGTCGTTTGGAAGCAGAGGTAAAATCAAAAGGCTGCCCAACAAGATATTAAAAATTAGAAAAAAATACAAATTAGCTTTACATGTTAATGTTTTCTTTGTACTAAAACTTTTTTAATACAAATTTAAGGCAACTTTTTTGATTCTTATTTTTTTCCATGTTTTTTGATGTATTTGTAATTAATTTAGTTATGAGTATATTCTTATATATATATATATATATATATATATATATATATATAATTATAGAGCAAAAATGTTTATAAATTGCATTCAGGGATTTCTGTTTTTAAACAAAAACATATAAAAATATAAAGTGCACGAAAACTTTTTTGATTCACTGTATATGAACATTTCATATTATCTTCTTTGTTTAACTTGTTTCTACTCTAAGAGCAATATAACTATTTAAAGAAATGTTTGTATATCTTTTAAGCTTCTTTTCTGAAAATTTTAGTGAAATTATCCGCTTATAGTTATTACGTCTATGATATTTCACATCGTACAATTTTGTAATTAAATTCATGACAGAATTAATGCAGATGACAGAGGTAGACTTTTGCGTAGTCGTCCTTTGTACGCTGTAATTAAAGTAGCGACATAAGTAATTGTTGTATGCATCAATTTATGATCAAAGATAAAAATATGTTTTTGAAAAAATATCTTCTTTCTTTGTTTTAATCATTTATTCACAACTTCCACAGTCCAACTCATTATGATGTGAAAACATCCTTGGCGGCACCTACTAAATTTTTCAGTATGAAATAAAACCTACTATTAGGTTGGTAGGAAAATAATTGCGGTTTTTGTTTTCTGCACTTTTAACCCTATTTTTTTCATTGAAAGTGTCATTTCATCGTAATCGTGTTAATATTATTTTAAATTACATTTTTCGGTCTGCATTTTGGTTATATCGACCTTGGTTTTATTATTAATTTTGATTTAAATTGAGCTATTGAATTAGAGATTGAAAAAAGTAAAAATAATTAGAAGAAAATGAAAACAGTACAAAAATTACTCTTATATAAGTAAGAGTAACTTTTTCGTAAAAAATTACACTTATGTAAATAAGAGTAATTTTTTTGTAAAATTTCAAAACAGGTGGTAAAGTAAAAGAAATGTCTCGTAAACTAAACGATGTGTTTGGTGTGGGTACTGTTAAGGAACGTATGGTGTAATGGTGGTTCTAAAAAGTTCATGCTCAGGACAAAAGCTTTAAAGATGAAAAAAGTTGTGAACATCCTTCTTCAGTTCATAACGACCAACTGAAAGGGTTAGTTGAATCAGAACAATGCACAATAATTGAAGAGCTTGCACAAAGTTAGGCATTAGTCATCCAACAGATATGGAACATTTAAAACAGGAAAATCAAAAAAGCTTTAAATCTTTATCAATTTAAAGGTCATAAAGCGCAGTTATTTTTCTACCAACCTAATAGTAACGAAAATACGAGACGAAAACGCTTACCAAAAAACCGTCACTTCAAATAATTTTTGATTTTGATTTAACTTTATCAAATTTTTCCTTTAACCACTTTCTTCAGTAATTAACGTTGATTTGGAGGAAGTAAGTAAGAGGAAGAGGAGTATACATAACTGTTAGAATTTTCATAATTTAGTAACTCTCTGTTCAATTTTAAAATGTTAACAGTTTTGATTTTCTTTTGTCGTTTACTATCAAACTGTAAAAATGCCAAATCTATATTCAAGTGTTAAAAAAAGTTCATAACCTAAAAGTTTATTTCAAATAGAGCTCAAAATCTAGTTGAGCAAAGTTAAGAGTGTACAAAAATTAGAACTGAAAAGGTGCTCAAGAAATCTTTATATCGAGAAAAAACAATAAAAGTAAACAACAAAACGAAAAATGAAAATCCGAGATTAATAAAAATCTGCTTTTCGATATTTCAATCAACATCAACTTTCTGAATTAATATTTACATCGACATCGCGAAATTATATCAATTACTTTATGAAGATTTTGATCTAGAAAATTTGAGCTCAACTGCATTAACTGTCGATATTCCATTGATTTCTGAATCGAAAAAATAGAGTATACTGAAGAAAACATCTTCAACTCATCATTATATCATCTTAATATTCTGTTAGAGATCGTACTAGAGTCTCAAAAATACTCGATCATGGAGTAATTTACAATAAAAGTATAAATAACCGTAAGAACTGCAAAAAGTTGAACGAAAGCTTTTAGAAACACAATTAGAACTGAATGAATTGATAATTTTAAATATTCATTTCCAATTTATGGGGTCATCCCATAAGTAATTCGGTATTTTCATATAGGTGAAAATGGATGATGCAATACTTTACAATTATTGCAATCAAGTATCAAAAACATATGCTGCTCAATTGTACCTAATGTTTTCTCAATCTTATCGTAGAAGGATAATAGTGATCACGCAAATTTACAAGAAAAAATATTATTTATCGTGAAAGTGTCAAAAGAGCATATTAGATATATTTTGCTTTGAGAGTTTCGTCAGAGCAATAGCACTACAACAGCAGTGAAAAAAATGTGAGAAATTTATGGTGCAGATGTTATTAATCTTAGCCAAAGACAAAGATGGTTTCAAAGATTTCGGTCCGAGAACTACAGCCTTGAAGATGAAAAAAGATCAGGACGTCCTCAAGAGTTCGATGATGAGCTCCTGCGAGCACTAGTGAAAAAAACCGTAGTTTAACTGTATAAGAATCATCCAAGATGCTCAAATTAACGATTCAACTATTCACCGGCACTTGAAAATGATAATGTTTCTAAACTAGGTCAGTGGGTCCCGCACGAGTTATCGGACATTAATTTAAAACAACAGGTGGACATTTGCACTTCTCATCTATGCCGATTAGAAAATGATCAATTTCTGAATAGAATTGTCGCTGTTGATGAAAAATGGATTGTTTATAACAATTTTAAAGGTGAAAGACAATAGATTAGCTTAAACACCATTTTCAAATGCGAAAGGTGGGCTTCATCCAAAAAAGGTTATTTTTTTGTTTGGTGGGATATGGAAGGAATTATCCATTACGAGCTATTACCAGAAAATCGTACCATTAGAAAGGAGTTGTATTGCGAATAACTGGTACGGCTTAAACAATCCATTGATGAAAAACGTCCAACAGTAGACGCCCGACTACACATGGTATACGAAACCCTCCAAAAACTGAGGCAATTTAAATGGAAATGACTCATAACCATCAACCACATTTTTCTGACTTAGCACTATCGAATTATCATCTGATCCAAAATCACATCAACGAAAAATGGCTTAATACAAAGAATGATGTCTGAAGAGAGCTTGACTCATTCTTTAATGCAAAGCCCAAAAAATTTTTATCGTCAGGATATTGGAAATTTAAGATTGAGATGGGAAGAAGTTGCAAATAATATCGGAAAATATATTTTTGATTAATATTAAAATGTCAATTTTTTCGCTGTTACAAAACTTATCAAACACCGCATTACTTATGAGAGGGTCCAATAAATATAAGAACTAATTATTGTTAAAATATCTACTGAAAAATATACTGTGTTTTTAAAATAATGAAATCTTCTAACAAATACTAAATATAGTTTTTTTCACTGTTGCTTATTTCACTATCGCAAAGGAATTTTCCATTCAGTTCACAAACCATAAATATTTTTTTATCAAAAATATGAAATAATCAATTATTGATCGTTTTTTCGTTGATTAGGCGTATTTAAATACTAATATTATAATTTTCAGAGCGTTAATGTATAGAGAAATCAAACTTTCTGTACTTTGCGTCCAGAAGATGACCGTTTTATAACCCGTTTTCAAATATTAGATGTAAACGTTAATTCTGAGCCTTTACATTTAATCAATTGTAATTCTATTTCCAATTAAAATATTATATCGTCATCTTAATATTTCAAATTGCAAACCTTAGCATTTAAATACATTACATATCTTGTCTAAGCAGTTGGAATAACCTCACAAAACAGTAAACAAAACACGAAAGCGTCTGAAAAGCAGCACAATAGGCATTGCATACTTTTCGTATTCCACTTGAAAAGAAAGTTCTCGGAACTACGCGAATAATTTGTTCAGCTTTGGAGGAAGGTGTTGTAATGCTTAAAACATGCTAAGACAGTGGAAGATGTCCGAAAATTCATTACAATTTCAATGACACAACACCGCTATTTTGACGTAGGATGATGTCTATTTCAATGACTCAACCGCGAGAAGCTGCAAAATTTCCCACAATTCTTCAGTTTGTTTAGATTTTATGTAATTAAAAAATAATCCTTTTTCTTGAATCATCATTTGAATTTAAGGCACAAGACGTAGCTCAGCAACTTTACATTTTCTCCATTTTTTCTCAAATTTGAGTCCTTAAGCTAGATAATTTTGCTGTTGTGGCATCTATACAATTCTGAGCAAACTTTTATTTTTTCTAATTGACTAAGTATGGTTGTTAAAGTTGACTTCGCTAATCCTAAAGAATGTGCCACATAAGATTTTCTTTCACCCCTTTCAACACATTATACGATATTTAATTTATTTTCTAAAGAAATTGCTTTTCTTTTCGTTAATTAGAAGCATTACCAAATGCTGCAACACAGGTTCGTGCTCAGTACGTCGCAACCGTTTAACTATTTCACATCGGATCAAAATAGTTTAACAGCTAAATAACTTGGGAATCTAAAAATGCTTCATTTGTTAAGAGCCGTTAATTAGATTAAAAGTTATGACTTTGCAAATATCAACTTTCATGTTTTGTCAGGATTAAAAAGTGAATATCTCGAAAACTTTCTATCATACGATAAAAAATAAAATATCTGCGGATAAAACATTCAAAACTGTGTAAGAAAACCATACATTAATAGTTTAATTATTAAAAATCTTCATAAATTAATTTATCAAATTTGTCAACACCTCCAAAATTCAAAATACTGAGAAAAACTGTTGCGGAACGTGTAAGAAACCACAGAAAACGCAAAGCGGTGGAAGAGTGAAGGACATAGAATTCAAAAAAAGGATGCTTTGATCCCAACTGAAAAAATTAAATTGTATTTTTTTAAACAACTTAAAACATTTTTCACTTCTCTAACGCGACGTAATTCTATATAAATTCCTGCGATTGTGTACATACATAATCCCCATTTTTTTCGACAAAAGATTCTTCAGTCGGATAGAGCAAAATTATATAAAATTATGGGTGATATTTAGTGGATTGAAATGTATTCTATTTGTCCGTAAACATTCGTTTTCTATAAAACAAAATGCTTCGAAGTAATTTGTAGATCTAATAGTTGACCACATGTAGATCAATTCTAGATCATTTTAAAAATAAGTTAGGAATATATTTGATTTCAACAATACAGATAATAAATTTAGAAACTTTTAAACGATGTATTTTATGTGACAAAACAATCATTTATCAACATGGTTAACGTTATAATGCAATATTCAATATAATTTAATTAATCGATTCCACCCCTTTCAAAAAGATCTACACAAATCATTTATAGTATAATTCTAAATAAAATATCCGTATATACAGGGTAACAAGCATTTAAAATATTAGAACACGTTCTTCTAATGTACGATTAGATTAGTTTTGCTTTCCACACTGTTCAAAAGACTTTTGTCATATAATTGAATTATCTATTTAATATCTGAATTGTCATCAATATTACCTAAGACTGGCAAAGAAGTAAAATATGTTATAAATAAAAAATAGAGAATAAAATAATAATGCTATATTAATAAGAATTATGTATTAACACTCATGTCGTAAAACACTATAATCGAAATAAACGTTCAAATATTACATGAGAAAAAAAACGAATACATTCAATATAATTTCCTGATATTGTATTAGAGGACTGTAAAAATATTGCCAATTAAGTACGTCGAACACAATACTATTCAAATTCATTCACTAAATAATAAAAAAATATGTTCTTTGTTACTGTGTTACCATTTGAAGACAATTGTATCAGTGACGCGCAAAGACCAAACGTCATCCCATGCAGTCAAATAGTGCACTAAGTGAACGTTGATCAACGTAGTTAATTATTATTTTACTAGTCAAAGTTGATTTGGGATAATATAGAAGGTTGAGTTGAAAGCCGCTGTTCACTTGTAGATGACTATGCGTATGCTGTGGGCAATGAAAGATGTCTCTCATGTCATTTTCAAGTGTGAACATTTCCCACTAAATTTCAGTCATCAGACGCCATTTTTCAATAAAACAAGTGTTTTTCTATAGACGAATTAAAATGGAACGCGATAAGTTGTTTTTCCGATATGTACTTCTACATTACTCGGATTTTAAAAGAAGTGCAGATGCAGCTCTTCGATTGCTTGCGAAAACTTATGATCAATCTGCTCAACGGCCAGGTCAATCGAAAAAGTTCGAAAATGAACAACTGCAAATTCCATTGGACGAAATCCCTGCTCAAATACTGAAAGAATTGGCTCAATAGCTCGAAATCAATAAATCACCCATTTAACTACGTTTACAAGCCATGGAAAAGATCCAGAATGAAGGGAGATGGCTGCCTCATGAATTGACCGAAAATTCCATTGTTAATAGTTTAAACATCTCGATTTCTTCGCTTGTAAGACATAAAAAGAAGAATTTATTGTGGCGTGTCGTGACTGGCGATGAAAAATGGATCTATTTCGATAACCCGAAACAAAAGAAGTCATGGGTTGATCCTGACCAACAATCAACGTCGACAGCAAAGCGAAACATCCACAAAGCAATGCTCTCTATTTTGTGAGAAATGGAGGGTGTCGTGTATTATGAGCTATTGAAACCGCAAGAAACAATCACCGTCGAACATTTTCGACAACAACTGGAGCATTTGAATGATTATTTGATGCAAGAACGACCATCGATTGCATCGAATCGCCGAAAAGTAATTTTCCATGGCAATGCTAGCCCCATGTTGCTATAGCTGTGAAACAAACACTGATAGAATTCGAATGTGAGGTTCTTCTGCACCCAGAGTATTCTTCGGACCTGGTTCCAAGCATTTACCATCTGTTCCGATCAATTCAACACACTTTGGAAGATACACATTATCATAACTACAGAGAAGTCGAAGATCGGACTGGTGTATAGATTAAGTCAAAATACAGACCATTCTTTCGTCGCGGAATTCAACTTTTGCCAGAAAAGTGGGGAAAAGTCATAGGTTCCGAGTACAAATACATTGATTAATGCATTCACACATTTTGTTATTGAAATAAATGCTCAAAAACACCAAAAAACAGCTGCTTTCAATACAACCTCCTATTAGATTACCTGAGTATGCTTAGGTCCTTATAAACTATTCTTTTTAATATAGAACTGTTTAAGTTCCAAGTTCAGATTTTTGCATTTGAAAGAATGTAAAAAAAATATTATAAACATCTTCATAATTAAACGATTCTATTGTTTTCTCATGGAGTAAAAGTTCGAAAAAAAATTATAATAAAAAATAAATGAAAAATACGCCCGGTGTATAAAAAATGATGTTCTTCTAAATTCGTATACTAGATTAGCTTTCTATGCCAATCAGTTTTCAAGTTAGAGGATTAATACACTAAGATACTTACTTTTATTTGTACATCAGATTTTCACAAATAGAATATAAAATATCAAACTTTACCCAAATTCTGGAACAATACGCGTGCTATTCGCTATTTAAAATAAACTACCTACACGAATTTACTATGTACATTGAATTTAATACAATAATTTTGCATTTAACATCTGAGTACATAGTTCTTTTGAATAATGAACTGTGATAAATTTATTATGAAATGATTATGATTTATTTAAAAAAAATAGAATAAGTAATATATGGCTTATGATAATATTTGCAAATAAAATTAAATTTATACTTTTCGGATTTACTTCGAATCTGATTGTCGACATAAATGTAACAACAACTTCTAACATGTTAACTGTGTATGACGATTATACTCGTCATGAAGATGAATTTGAGTAAAATTGATTTTTCAAAAAAGCAAGTACTATTTCATTACAATTTAATTCAATTTTGCATAAGCTGCATATAATCTATTTGACGAGTATACTCGTCATCAATTCATTTTAGCGGCACAATGTCAGTAAACATTTTTTAAATAAAACGATACAGCTTACAGGTTAAATTAACTTTTGTTAAATTTTTCCTGGGGTTCTTCTTCCTTTAGGATCAGATTTTTACGAAGATCTTCTCGTGTACCAACAACAAGTAGATTTTGATGGATTACATCAAATTTATTCAAATATATTTATTACGCCGTATAGCAAATATATATATATATATATATATACACGAGGTCAGACAATTAAGTAATGCGAAAAAATTCAAAAATCGAGTATATTTAAAAATTAAGGTACATCGCTGCGATCCCCTTCAAAGTAGTCCCCTCCCGCATCTATACACTTATTCCAGCGAGTTTTCCA
>CM068317.1:14901754-14921754 GCA_034766995.1 Acanthacorydalis orientalis | reverse complement strand
ATTCTTTAAATTGGTTAAAATATAAAATTTTTGGTATATATTTTTTTAACTGAAAGTGCACATAACATTAAAATAGAAGGGTGGAGTCGAGTCTGTTTAGAAAATATACACATACCCTTACAGTTAGTAGTAAATTTCATATAGTCTTACAATCATTTTTAAATGGTAAATGATACAAAATCCTTAATCGTAATAAATTGTAAAATATTTTTATTCCTATTCCTATCATTTTATAAGTAATTTTACGATATAATTTTATAAATAACAAAATATAATTTGTCCTATTTCAGATCTATAAAGGTTTGTGTGTCTGTTTGTTTTTTATGAATATATAATAAAACAAGTGTTTGTCTTATTAATGTATTATATTTCTAATTACATTTATTTCTAATAGTTATTATTGGAAAAAAATATTAAAATGATTTAATTAACCTGTCGAATTTCTATCAATATATTATCATCATTTCATACGTTTCTTATGCGAACCTTTCTAGAAGTATATCGTAACGTTTCTATAAAAAGATTGCTTATAAGACACCGTGTGTGATGTGGAAGATCACATATTTATTTATAATTTTAAACTTAGAGCGGTTTATTTAGAAAATATAGCCATTTGATTTTTTTTTTAAAAAAAAATAGAATTAATATACAGTGAAAATATTTACAATGCTCCAGTTACATGTTATATATTTTTCTATTAATTGTATATTTTCTAGCCATCCCAGGATATGCGATAGAATCAAAACATAATGTATACATGAACGTGATGTTTTTATCATGAAGTGGTATTTTAAATCGATGAAGAGTAACAAAATTGATTACTAAAATATTATAATTTAATATTTCAGACTAGATCAATTTTATATATTAACCTCAAATCGAATCTCGTACATCTCATTTTAAAATAACCAAAAGGTAAAGTAGCTACACAGGCTTCTATTCTTAGGCTTCTGTTTCATTTTCCAATTACAATTATTGCCTTCTTTCATAGGTATTACTCAAGTGGAGCTAATAATGAATTTCCCCATATCCAAGTTTAATATATTCACTCTCAGAAGTACTTTTGATGTTTTGCCACTAATAATATACGAGAGCAATCCCTCTAGCAACATGGGAAAGAAATGTTGAAAAATTCCAAACACTTTCTTAATACTATGCAGTCCGTGCTGTTTGCACGAAAACTGATGCGTTTAGCTGGCATATTTTAAGGTTTTCCACTATGTCGTATCGCTTTACAAAAATGGTTATAACTTTTAAAATATCAAATACATTTTTATAAAATTTTAAATGAAACTTTCGACCTGACTACGGCGAATCCAAAAGGAGAAGGATAATATTTTTCGCGTGTATGCATGTTAAAATTTCATTTTTAATTTAGGTGTGTATGTATATATGTAACAATGTTCATTTGTTCCCACCTAGACCCCAAACGGTTGGACCGATTTTGATAATCAAGGTATCAAACGATTTTTTTTAATCTCTTGATTGAAAACAGATGTATTGTTTTTAAAAAAAATTAAGATGACGGCTTAAAACGCCATTTCAGGGACCAAAAAAATGCCCCTGTATTTTCAAAACGGCTCGACCAATTTTGACAAATGAGGTGTTTAAATACTCATTTCAATCACGCAAGCGACACTGGGTACATAAATATTAAAAATTAAATTACACAAGAAAAATAAACACCATTTTTAATCTAACACACACTGCAGCAAAAAATTAAGAGCACGCCGCACAAAAAAGAATGATTAAATTTCTTGTAGCTGCAGGTAGTTTTTAATTTTTTTAAATTCTTTAACTATGGTAATTAGGGAAGGATTCCAACTGCACCTGGATTTCGCCAGTAATAAGTCAACGTAATACCAAACATATGGATGTACTCATTCAGTGACCTTTTCTATGTAAACCCATTAAAAGAAATCTTTGAAAGTTACCAAAAACAGACTGAAATATACACATTAAAATGGTGTTGACCTGAACTCGGTAAAATGACATTTTCATTGAAAAAATTAAGATTAGAATTCAGAAAACAAACCGAAATTATTTTCCTACCAGCCTAATAGTGTAATAAATATTCAAATTTAATTTTAAATTAAAATTGCCTTGTAATATTAAAATAAAGTTGGTCTCGTTATATAATTCAAGAACAATAGAAAAAAATATAAATTTCAATTCCGCCATATTATGATTTAATTCTAAAAACTCAAAGGTAAACATTTATCAAAAGTGCACTTTTTTACGAATTACAACTGTAAACTATGTAGTATATAGTTTTCAGTCTTAACAATATATGCATATATATATATATATATATATATATATAAATATTATATATATATATATATATAAATATTATATATATATATATATATATATATAATATTATATATATATATATATAAATATATATATATATATATATGAATATTATATATATATATATATAAATATTATATATATATATATATAAATATTGTATATATATATATAAATATTGTATATATATAAATATTATATATATATATATATATATATATATATATATATATATAAATATTATATATATATATATAAATATTATATATATATATATAAATATTATATATATATATATAAATATTATATATATATATATATATATAAATATTATATATATATATATAAATATTATATATATATATATATATATAAATATTATATATATATATATAAATATTATATATATATATATAAATATATATATATATATATATATATATATATATATATATATACATATTATATATATATAATTATTATATATATATACATATTATATATATATATATATATAAATATTATATATATATATAAATATTATATATATATATATATAAATATTATATATATAAATATTATATATATAAATATTATATATATAAATATTATATATATATAAATATTATATATATATAAATATTATATATATATATATATATATAAATATTATATATATATATATATAAATATTATATATATATATATATATATATATATATATATATATACATACACACGCATACAGATAGCTTATATCATCTCTTTTTTTCAGAATATCAGCACAAGACGTAAAAATCACGGACTTCGTTTTGTATTAAAACATTAAATCGAATATTAAAAGTACTCAACCCACCTTTCTCATAACTGCATAAAACTTTTTTCGACAAAATGGCGGAAAGTTTGGTAAGTAGAATACGTTTTATTACAGAAACCCCAATGATATAATTAGCCATAAAAAAATTTAAATTTATATTAATTATTTGCCTTGCATCATTATCGTAGTATCTTTAGTCAAATGTTTTTAATCTCATTTTATATTTGGTTCAGTCATTCAATTTGTCTTTAACTTCCGTTAATTTCATTATTTTGTAAATTTGTCGAAAAATAAAAAATGTCTAGCAGAATACTTTACGTAAGATAATTAAAAGGTTTTACTTTTAATGGTATTTCTTATTTATATATTTTTAATTGAATAGTTGAAAGATATTTTTTTATAAATTAAAATAGTTCACAAAACAACATGATCTAAATTTGGTATCTTGTTTTATGAGACCACGACTATACAGGCTAAATTAGTCATAATGTCAATCGGTATTATGGCGGTATTGTTTTTTTTTTTTTTAACAAAATTAAGTTATTATTTTATATAACGTTCACAAATACTGTATAAAATAAATTTCTGATTCGAATTATTAAATTTGAGTATTATATCATTCATCAATTGTGAGCAAAAATAATTTCCTTTTGTTATTATAATTAAAACAAATATTTAAACGGCAGTAGCCGTTTTGCACACCGTATCTTAGGAACAGAATACACACGCACACAATCTTTTAGCAATGAATTTTCAAATAATACAAAATTAAATTTTAAAATGTCACGACTGTCGATTTTAGATTTGAAAACTATAACTGAATGAGTGTGGATGTTAGCTTATAAGTTAAAGCATGTGAAATTTCGAATTTAAAAAAAGTAAAACGACATCATTTTATTAACCTTCGGTATATATTCACAAAATGTTTCTATATTCAAATAGCTATATATATACATCTGTATACAGAAATAATAATATATTTCAAAATATAAACACTTATTTCTATTTTTTTTCTAATTAAACATGTCTTTTGAACATCATACTAATACAAAGAACGGCTGAAATATTTTGCACTGTATCTTAAGTTTTCAATAGTTAAAGATATTGGAATTAACGAAAAAAAATCTTACAACATAACATTTCAAATAAAGAGTTTTTTTCATTATAATAATTACCAATATGTAACAAGTTTCTTCATTTTTTCGATACTTAAATCTAGTATTTATTCTTTTGGCCAATTCTTTATACATACGTACATACATATTATATATATATAAACATACATATAAAAATATATAAATAAAAACATATCATTAAAATTACCATATTTAACGGATTGGTAGGTGACCTACGTATAAGACTAGGTCAAATTTTTAAGATAAAATTCATATATTTATCATAATCGGTCCATAAGACGATCCTAAATTTAACACCTCTTTCATATATTACAATACAATTTATGCACAGATTCGAAATAAGGGGAATTACATTTCTCGATTTAAAATTTCAAAAATGAAATTCGAGGAATCACCTTGTTTTTACATACTGTGTATTAAAACACCGTGCATGGCCTATATCTAAAAGCTTATGGCTATGTACTTTACAATTTTTTATTTAAAATCAATTATTCAATGAATTTATGTTATATACCAAAATTTAAATTTCTTTTTTTTTTAAATAAGGAATTGCATTTCTATATAAGCACAATAAATTCTTTGTGTTATTTTAAAGTTTCTGTTTTTGTATTGGACCTGTGAGACGACCCCCTATTTTTTCAAGAATGTTTTGCATTTAAAGGGTCGCCTTATACACCGAGATGTACTGTATGTACAATAATATTATTTATATACTCATTTTTCTAGTTCGAGAATAACGATTTAATGAACTTTGCGTATGTCGGCAATGTATTCAAAGTACTTCACTTACTCGACAAAAAGGAATTCGATGCGAATATGACAAATTCTAAGAATAGGACCCCACTTCATTATGCCGCTCTTGAAGGTAATGTTGAAGTGATCAACGCATTGATTCGATCCGGAGCTGACGTTACTGCTGTCGACTGTTTGAACAGAACACCTCTGCATGTTGCGGCATTGAGTCAATCAGAGATCGTACGCAATATTAACTTACTGCAACGCCGAACAGATGATAACGAACAGTTGATCCAAAAGCTGACCATCCAAGATTTTGAACGGGAAAAAATCAAATCAATTCTCGAAGAATTAGGAAAATCAGGAACTCGTACGCTGAGCGATGAATGTCTAGCATTATTAAAGAATATTGAGTACGGACGACACGCTGACACTGTTGAAGCGCTTATCAAAGCTGGCGCCATAGTGAACGCACGCGACGAAAAAGGCAAGAGCCCATTACATGTAGCGACTATAGAATGCAATCCACTTATTGTAAAGCTGTTGTTAAAACATGGAGCCGATTATCAAAGAAGCGATAATTTTGAATGTACCCCTCAAGATGAAGCTGAATATTACAACAATCATGAAACGTTCACGAATATCCTTCGGAGCTTCACTGGAGCGCAAGCAAGTGAGGACGATTATAATTACTACTAGACGCCATGTTAGTAACTAGCGCTACAATCGTTGGGATTTTTTTTTGATGATGCAGTTGCTAATGTGTGTGTATGAATGTATATGTATATATATGTGTTCAAAATTATTCAGAAAAAAATTTTAATGACGTCGAGATTTCTATGGTACTTAAATATGTTTATCTCATATATAAAATCACGTTGCAATAATCTAACTGCTAGCATATTTATATAGACATACTAACATATAAATTGTACATTATAATATATATATAAATCCATGCCGTCGACTTATTTATTTGCGACTTGGCTTCTATGATACACAAATATGTATATTGTTTCAGTCAGTTACATGTGCATGCTTATAATTGATAATTGGGCGAGCGCAGCGCGCCTGGGTGTTGGAGAGTGCAGCGAGCAGGGAGCGAAGCTCTAGTATATATATATATATATATGTCAACAACAACTTCTGTCAATCCACTGCTGAATGAAGGCCTCTTCATTGATTTACCATTTTGTACCATTGAATGCTTCTCTTTTCTGTCCCACCTGTTCATTGATATCTTTCATGGTCTTTTTATATTCTTTTGTTCCCAATTAATAATTTCTGTTGTCCATCGGTTGTCTTCACTTCTTGCAACATACCCCGTCCATTTTAATTTCAAACTCTTCACTCTTATTACATCTGACTCCTCTCTTTTTTGTTTCCATTCTATTTTTTTCCGGTCTTTTTTTGTTATGCCTAGCATGCATCTTTCCATATTTCACTATGTTGTTTGGAGTCTGAATGATTTTGTCGTTAAGCACCCTTGTTTCTCCCTGCCGAAGATAACGACTGGTAGTATACATTGATAAAAACTATTTTCTTCAAACATAGTGGGATTGTTGATATAAATATCGATGCGTTTCGTCCAAATGAGTTCTATCCCACTTTTATTCTTCTTTTACTTCTTCAATGAATGGTCCTATCTTTATTGATAAGCTTGCCTAGATACAAATAAATCGTAACTTCTTTTATTTCTGTTCCTTTTATTTCATTTTTTTCGGGCAGACAAACATAGAACAACAGTTTTGTTTTTGCGTGGTTTATTTGAAAGCCATTTTTTTGACTGGCATTATTTCATTCTTCATCCTCTTTTGTAGCTCATCTGGAGTACTTGCGAAGATAATGATCAGCAAACCGGTGATGACTTAATAGTACTTCTAAGGCAGCAATAAATAATTTAGGCGAAATTGTATCTCCCTGTCTTGTACATTTCTCGTTTTTGATCTTTTTTATTTCTTCCTGTATATTCACCGTCAAAGTTGCATTTTTATAAATGTTATCTGTTAACTCGATGTATGTTTTCTCTGTACCTTGGTTCTTCAATATATGATATATATATATATATATATATATATATATATATATATATATATATATATGTATATATATATATTTATATATATATATATATTTATATATATATATATATATATATATATATATATATATATATATATATATATATATATATATATGTATGTGTGTGTGTGTGTTCTGTTAACAGTTTTTCACAAGAGTTTATAATTCATAAATGGTTTAAAGTATTAATATAGAACTAAAAAAGAAAGAAATCTTATATCCTTTAAAACGGTGTGTTAGTTTTTCAACAGAATCATCATAATTCTTAATTAACTTCTGATAACGTGTAGCAATTTTCTTTATTCTGTCAGTGAAAAAATCTGATTATACTCAAAGTTGAATATTCACGGAAGTCTTAATTTAGTCGTCAGCAGAACGTTATCACGTTATTTTTTTCGACAAATTTCAAACTGTTTGGTTGTCATTTCTGGTATCACCGCCAATAGCATTCAATTACCGTACATTACCTCTACCGTACGTAATTACCTCTCTGTAATTTTAAAATCGTTAGTAATATTCTTTGATTAACAAGTATGCTGCTAATTAATTTCGTCACAGGTCTACTTGAACTTGGTTTCTCTTTCAAATTAACTGTTCTAAAAATATTGATTTGTTTTTTTACCCAAACAGTGATTTTTTCCATATAATTATAGTCAACAAAAATTTTAAGTACTGATGAATGTCTGTAGGCGATAGCTTTCAGATGTAAGAAATTCAATAACAATTTGTTACTTAAGAGCAATGATTAGATCAATATACAGCGGTCCTTACTAATTTTCACTGCAGCAAGATTGCTGCAACTAAGTGGAGTTACTTATAATGAATAAAACCAAACAATACGAGTACGAAAAATTCATTTATGTTTTTGAAATGTTATGAACTCGTTAAAACTCATTGATAATATTTTATATTATATATATATATATATATATATATATATATATATATATATATAGAGAGAGAGAGAGAGAGAGAGAGAAAGAGATGGATACTTATATATATATATATATATACACACACACATAAATTCAAATATATATTGTTAGATAAATAGAAAATATTTTTGTATTTTATAGCAGGTCATTAAACACGAATGAAATTGTTTACATTAAAAATTAAAGTGTTTACCATATTTTTCAGTTAAATTGTTTTATAAAAATTTTGAATTGTAAATATTATAATTGTCTGATAGTAATTTAATATTTATAATTTTTAATAAAAGAAAAGTGTCAATATTGTTCATAAATGTATTTTTACTGGAGAACAACAATTTTTGTTTAATATCTCGAATACTCATTGATCGACCACTGAAAATATCTGACATAAATTGAAAATGCTTTACCTTTTGTGCAAATATTCGTAGATCATGTTGTGAGCACAGCACGTAAAAAAAATTAGATTGCATGCTAGTATAAGATTAAGAACAATCCGATGATCGGGTTCTAAAGATAAGCTATGAAATTTTATTATTATAAAAAAAATAATATATTTGGTTTTTGTTACTTTTTTATATTATTATTGTAATTATTATTATTATTGTTATTATTATTATTACTATTGTAACACATTGTAAATATGTGTACAATTAAATCCAGCAAAATATTTTGTTGTTTTATTTATATTTTCCTCTATCTTCAAAACCACTTACAGAAAACGATTAAATGACAATTACTTCAATAGTTTCAATATGTACACTAGAATAAAAACACTAGTTTCCGACCAACCACATCATCTACTACTTTTATATTTATAGCTGAAAAAATAAATTATTACATTGGATTTATAATAAATGTATAGTTCTGTGGTTTTAAATATGTAGTTCTGTTTTCTACCAATAAATGTATTGGTATGAAAAAATTAAAATTAATTACAGGAATACCCCGATTAAGGACACTGTTTAAAGTCGTTTCGCACTTAAGTCTTAAAAAAATTCCTACTTCGACTCGATATTAACGACTTTGTTTCACACTTACGTCACTTAATGGAATTAAAAAAAAATAAGTTTGCTACATTTGAACGTCCATTTACAATAGTGCCTTAAAATATACACATATCCGTATATACAAACACTATTCCAAATTATGTGATTTAAATTTTGCATGGTATACTCATATGTACAATTTGGTTTGATTTAAGTCGTTTTAAGTCTCAATTTGGCGAAACGTAACCCCGTCGTAAATCGAGGTGTTCCTGTATTTTTATTAACAGAGTATATAAGAACTTGAATGAATAATTATAAATAGTAAGTATACCTTAATTATGCATTATTTTTAACTATAATTTATATATTATTCAAAAACATCCACATTTAGTAAATGAAAGTAAAATATACGAATAAACTTATTAAACTATATCTTTTTATAAATGGTCGAAAAGAAGCTTTTCATAGGAATATTTTTTTTGTTTTCGACTTCTAAAATTCGTACTAGTCACAATGTGTTTGAAAATATAATCAATCAACATTAAAATCTCTTAAAATTTAAGAAAAATAACTTCACTATGGTGAGAGATATGTAAGTCGCTAAAAAATAGGAAAGTAGTGGGTTCCGGGAACTTATATCCAGAACTAGTAAAGCACGGAACGGAAACGTATAAGTTACTACAAACGCTATTCAACAAATGCATAAATGGTGAAAACGTTCCCAAAGAGTGGAAAATATCCTTAAATTCCACAATACATAAAAAAGGGGATAGCACAAATTATGACAATTATCGTGGGATAGCCGTGTCCAGTACCATTAGTAGAGTGTTCGGAAAAGTTCATCAAGAACAGGATAGAAAAAGAATATAAAAATATGGAAGCAGAAGAACAGGCAGGTTTTCGAGCAGGCAGATCTACGATTAATCACTTATTTTGCGTGACACAATTAATCGAAAAAAAAACATATGAACAAGAACTGCATATGATATATATCGACCTGAAGAAAGCCTACGATACTATACCACAAATAAAACTTTGGGAAGCCCTATAAAAGATGAACATCGACATCAACTTAATAAAAGCCATGAAACAAATATATGAACAGAGTAAAACCAAAGTTCGATTAGAAAATAGCAACATCGCAAGAGTTCGAAATAAATAAAGGACTGAAACAGGGATGCTGCCTATAACCAACATTATTTAAAATATACTTAGAACAAGCACTTAATACATGGAAAAGAAAATGTAAAACCATGGGTGTTCCTCTTGAAGAAAATATGATATATACGTTATGTTTCGCAGATGACTAGATAATAATAGCACAAGATTATGACGATATCGAGTATATGACACGAAAAATCATTGAAGAGTATCGTACATGGGGTTTGGAGGTAAACATCGAAAAAACTCAATATATGTGCATAAGAGGTACACAACAAGATTTAACGCTAAATACGGACCAAGCTATAAAACGATGCGAAGAATATAAGTACCTAGGAATGAACATAACAAGAGACGGAACTATAGATAAAGCCATGAAAGAAAGATGTACACAAGGCAGAAAAGCTATTTCCTCATTGAACAGTGTACTATGGGACCAGAGCATCTCAAAAGACAATAAAAAGGGAATCTATAACACCATAGTAAAGAGCATAGTGACATACAGCAGTGAGATATGGCAGCTAAAGAAAAGATCAGAGAACATGCTATTGACAACGGAAATGGATTTTTGGAGAAGATCGGCAGGAAGATCAAGAAAAGAACGGATTAGAAATGAGAAAATTAGAGAAATCATGAACGTTGACACCACCATAGTGGAAGACATTCGAACTAATCAATTGAGATGGTACGGGCATGTTCGACGGATGCAAAAAGAGAGACTTCCAAAACAAATGCTCTTATGGAACCCCCAACGTAGAAAAAGACAGGGGAGACCAAGAAGAAGTTGATCAGAAGGAATTCGAGAAGAAATGTGAGAAAGGGATCTAAAAGAAGATCAATGTAATGACAGACGGCAATGGAGAATAGATATCGGAAGACGTCGTAAATTATATTATATATATATATATATATATATATATATATATAACTTCATTATGACTGATAAACTGATAGTGTTTGTTTCTAATTTGTTTTAGACACGTCATTGGACCTAAAATATGCAAAAAAGTATAATGTAGATGCAAAAATGCAACGGAAATTTCAAAACTTTATTTCCTAATAATGAAAGGTTGTATTTATTTTTTTGAAAATACTTTTATTTTTCATTATAATCTTTTAAAGTTCGACACACTAACTAGAAATGCTCCAGTGACACTACCTCATTTTGAAGGTCAGGTTCCTCAAGATTCTTAAAATATTAGGTTGTTAGAAAAATAATTGCGGTTTATGTACATAAATTCATATACATTTTTTAATTTAAATGGTTTTAAGTGGTCCAGAACTGAGTAATGCATAACTTTTTTAAAAGCTCTTGAATTGTTATGCGTGGTTCTGATTCAATTAACGCCTTCAGTTGGTCGTTATGAACTAAAGAAGGGTACCTGCGATCTTCCTCATCTTCAAGGCTCTCGTCTCCAATATGAAATTTTTGGAACCACCATTGCACTATATATTCCTCAACAGTCCCCACATCAAAAGCATCGTTCAGTTTACGAGCAGTTTCTGCTTTTTTACTACTCGTTTTGAACTCATGCAAAAAAATGCTCTTATTTGCTTCTTTTCCAACTTTAATTCAATAGCTCAATTTGAAGCAAAATTAATAATAAAACCAAAGTCGATGTTACCATAGACCGAATAATGAACTTTAAAATGATATTAACATGAACACGATGAAACGACATTTCCATTGAAAAAAATAAGGTTAAAATTCAAGAAAAAACGCAATTATTTTTCTACCAACCTAATAGATTTTTAATTACGCTTTCAGTTTATTTTTTAAAAATGTATTATTTGGGAATATGTAAAATCCATACAAAGTTAAATTACGTGGATATGAAAAATGAGGTACTAAACTGTACTTTCATTGAGAGATTTTAACTACATAAAAGACATTTTTATAGGACATGCGAATCATCCTGAAGAAAAATTATTTTTTTCTTTAATAAACTCTGTCTTTTTTCACAATTTTCTTTGATTCAGTAACCCAAAATATTTGCATAATATTCTCTCATTATCGTTTTGCCCTTTAGATGATAATCAATGTTTAATATCCCCTAGCATTCCAGAAAATGGAAGATATTTTTTCTGTAGAAAAAATGGACTTTTCCTTTTTTGGTGACAGAGAATCACGACGTTTTCATTATTTTGATTGACGTCTTATTTATGGTGTGTAATACTGGACCCCAGTTTTGTCAGTAATTGCAAATTGACGAATAAAATCAGTTGTAACTTTCATTAGTTAAAACAGTCCAAATAACCGAAAAATTTGAATTTAATTGAATTTTTCCTCAAATGTCAATAAATTCGGCGTTCATCTCACCGATAGCTTTTTCGAACCTAATTATCCGATTAGATTATAAAATACCCATTCATATAAGATGTTCGCACCTTTAGGAGTTTCAGACACCTTTACTCGGTGATCTTTTTTACATTTTTTAAGTATCTACTGCCGGGGTCATCTTCCAAGCTTATATGACGAAGTTTAAATTCTACAACAAATTTATTTGCAGTTGTAAATGAATGAGCAATTACCAACAAATTTTTCATGTTGTTAAAATTTTTTGTTGGTGTTAAATCTTATTTACCCAAAAACTTTTTCGCTGCATGATGTTCAGTTTTATCCATTGTAAAAAATACACTGAGATTACTGTTAGACAGCTGTCTATATCAAACTATTTAAGAGATTGACTTGATATTTCACAGCTATTTATAAAATAGGTGTGGCAAATACAACGCAGTAAAAATTTTGTAAATAGCGCGATACGTACGTGGGCGGTTTGAAAAGTAACTTGGTTCAATATTAAAGACAACAGCTTCAGTTTCAAAGTGTAATAAACTTTTAGACATTCTCCTCGAAGCTCAACGTACTTTCCTAAACATTTCTCCGGGTTCGCGATTCCCTCTCAGAAGTGGATTTCTTCAAGTGGATTTCTCCTATCGCCTGCTCTTTCGACCCAAATCTCTTTCTAGTCAAGAAAATTTTGAGTTTCGAAAACAGACGGAAGACGGAGGGAGCCCAATCAGACTATTACGGTGAATGCGGAAGGATTTCAAACTTAAATTAACGTGTTACTTGCTGAGTGTAGAGGGAAAGAACGTTGCGAGGAGCTGATTGCATGAAAAATTAAAAAAATGTTTTAATGATATTACAATGGGATTATTTTGTATGTATATATATATATATATATATATATATATATATAGTCACATAATATTATTAATCAAGTAATCTAATTCACTTTGTCCACTTTCAAGAGATCATTTGAGATTCCATTCTCTCCTCTTTTTATCGTCTATTAACCCATTCGAGACGAAAGATTTCGTACAAGAGGATCCGCAGGAGACAAACAAATTTTTGTTTGTGTTGAACATTTAGAAAAGAGAAAATGTTTGTAAGGTGAGAAATTGATATTATAGATTTTTTCGTATAAATCAAATGATAATACAATTTGTGTATCACTGACGCTTTAGCATTTTTATATTACTCAGGACAGATGACACACGATATGTGTCGTACACAAAAAAAGAAAAGAACATAATTAAAGTGGAACACAATATTTGTTTCCAAAATACTAATAAATATAAAAACATTATTTTAAATTCAGCAATGAAAAATAAAAGATAACCTATCAATAATAATTAGAAAATAATACAGAAGTAAAAAGTACTTTTATAACATTTACATCATAAAAAAATATTTTTTTCCTTTGTGGCAATTCTTGAAACACTCTCCCAAACACAACCCAGGATTATTTTCACAAGCAGACAAAAGTAATTAATCGTTTTTCTTATACGATTACGGTAGCATTGTTTACAACTCTTTGTATTTTGTTATTTTTATTTCTAGGCAACATTTCAGGTAGACGTACCGATATTTTTGAAACAACAGGTATATTATCTCGATAATTTCCAAATAATATATATATATATATATATATATGTTATATATATATATATATATATATATATATATATATATATATGTTATATATATATATATATATGTTATATATATATATATATATATATATATATATATATATATATATGTTATATGTATATATATATATATATGTTATATATATATATATGTTATATATATATATATATATATATATGTTATATATATATGTTATATATATATATATATATATATATATATATATATTATATATATATATATGTTATATATATATATATATATATATATATATATATATATATATATATATATATCGTCCTCACATTCCATTACACTATCACTATCCTCTATAATCATTTTTGGACTTTTTTTCTGTTACTTTGAAACAAAAAACACTTCACTTTCATCGTCATTGTTCATTTTTTTCAGTCCTAGTCGTTGGTTATTCATTTTTGGCTCTTAACTTGAAATCGATACAAATTTCATTTTTTACACACCTGTAACTTTTGCATTATTTAAAAACGACCTCATCTCCACATATAGTTCTTTACTACTAACTGATAATATAAATTCATGATCATGACACACACGGTGTGATATTCGTCTTTTTGGCTAGATACTGCATTACACACCCGATGTGTAATGTGTCTCAAATGGGATAAAAGACAAGGAACAAAGTTTGCAGCAACACTATTCATGCCCAAATCATTAGTCAACATGTTTTCTGAAGACCCGTATAATATGACTACTTGTTCTGTAAACTCTTTGTCAATCGTTGATTAATACGGATAATTTTATGAATTTCTATAACGTTTTCGAATGTTTTGGTAACTGATGACCTGCCCGATAAACATTTCATTGAGCTAGTAGTCTGGACAGCCTTTGATCGAACCTCGTATTTTTCAATGGAGGAAAGTTTACATAGAATTTCGTTAAGAACTCAGTACTACCATAAAGAAATTTTGTTTCGACTGTTGAAGAGTTTGAGAATTGCTGTTCTGTACAAATGTGGCAACGTCAAACAAGCATGTAACGAAAATATTGTAATTTTTATCTTTAATCAAAAATATGTATTTTTTTATAAATTGTATAATTTAGGTTTTTCTTACTGTTACTATCTTACAACTCATTTTACCTACTGTGTTGTAAGGTTATGATTTATAACTATATATTATTATAGCACTGTGATATTTAACACTCCAAAAATATGGCGAGAATCGTAATTAATGAGAGACTACCTATTCATAATTTGCATAAAAACAATACATATTTACTTTCTTGTTTGTAAGTATTCCATGTTGCTACATGTAAATAACGTTGCTAAAATTTTAATTCTTCAATTTGTGAAAATGGAGCATTTTTTGGTTCAAATGTAATAATAGTAATTGATAATATAAATAAATTAGCTGACATCAACATCGGAAGGAGGAAAATTATTTCTTAATTCTAATTTATGGCTCCAGATATCATTTATATCTAACCATTTTTAAATGTCTACAAAGTGCAGATATTTATAAATGGCGAAACGGGACTTTTTGTCTGATATTGTGTTTCTAATACATCCCTAGTCAATTCTAATTAAAAATTTTTTTTATATACAATATTGTTTTACTTTTTATACGACCTAATAAGAAACATGTGATATTTTCAATAATCGAAAAATAAAATGTTATAATTGAATATGAACTGTTAACTTTCATTACTTTACAAACTACTTAAATATTTAAACCAGCCAACTAGACCAGATTTTTTCATACTTTTTTGTGACAATAATTTTATATATATATATATATATATATATATAATTTGTTTTGTGCACTTGTATAAAATGATTTAAATTAGGCTTTCACACGAAAGTATTTAAAAATCGCAAAAATTAAAAAAAAACATGTTATCCTCCATTTAGTATTTTAGTACTGAATTGAACAAAAATACTAAATAAAAAATAACATTACTTTCTTAAACCCTGCACCCTCTTTTAACACTTCCATGTGGAAACGGAAATTGAATCCCCCTATATAGTTTTGTACTTGGATGTTTGTCTCTTATTGTTACGAGTACATATTGTTTTATACTTCTATGTAGAAGAGAACTTTTTGTAATACAAAGTACAAATGTATACAATGGATAACAAATATACAGCTTACTATCATAAAAAATATCATCGTCTTTGTATTTTGTCAACATAACCATCAACAAGTTTTCTAATCTTTTCATATATAAACAATTACATACATACATATACACAATATATATATATATATATGTATATATATATATGTATATATATATATATATATATATATATATATATATATATGTATATATATATATATGTATATATATATATATGTATATATATATATATGTATATATATATATATATATATATATATATATATATATATATATGTATATATATATATGTATATATATGTATATATATATATATATATGTATATATATATATATATATATATATATGTATATATATATATATATAATGTGTAAAAGTTAATTCAGTGCTGCTAAATTAAATCAATCATTATTCTGTTTTACATGAAAATATTTTCTTTCCGTTTTGAGACTTTAAATTGCGAACTCTAACATTTAAAAATATTTTATATTTTGACCAAGTAGTTCGCATAACCTCACAAAAAAGTGGTGAACACGATTGCGTCCGAAAAGCAGTATATTAATCATTGAATACTTTTGACATTCTAGTTGAATTCGATATTGCCGAATCGGTGAGAATGATTTGTTAGCTTTTGTTGAAGGTGCTATAATGCATAAAGCATGCAAAAAAATGGTTTCAAAAATTTCGGAATGGTAATTTCGATTGAGTACGTTTCGAACAATCGAAAAAATTTGAAGACGAGACGCTTGAACAGCAGTTAACTAAAAGTTCCCCTCAGATGGAATAGGAACTCGTTCAACAAGTCTGAGTTACCTAGTGCGCAATTTCCTATCGTCTATATCGTTTGGGAAAAATTTAAAAGACAGGTCAATGAATTTCACACGAGCTCAGCCTGGAAAACAAAGAAAAAAGATGCGATACGGATACATCCTCGCTCACAAGGTTAGAAGAAAAGATTTTTTGCATAAAATCATAACCAGAAATAAAAAATAGATTTTATACGACAATCCTAAATGCCGATAATCAAGGGTTACGTCAGATGAACAATCGAACTCGACTCCGAAACCAAATATTCATATCAAAAAAATGTTATTGTATATTTGGTGAAACATTAAGGACGTGGTGTATTAAAAGTTGGTCTAACTTGGTCAAACTGTAAATTCAGAGCGTTGCTAACAATAGCTCATCCGTTTGAGTGACGAACTAGAAAGAAAAAGACCATTCACTGGCGAGGGAACGAGGCAAGTCATTTTGCAACATAACAACGCTCGGCCGCACGGCGTGAAACGGATGTTATTTGTTCGTTAGGCTGGGAAGTTCGCCCTCTTGCAACGTATTCACCAGACCTAGCCCCGTCTGATTATTATCTGTTGTGGTCGTTCTGACATCACCTGGCTGATATCCATTTTAAAACAGTGGAAGAGGTTCGAAAATGCATTGACGACTTCATGGAGTACAAGTCGCCATCTTTTTTTCCACGAGGAATTCTTCAATTATCTGACAGACAAATCAGTCATACAAAATAAAGGGATATTCTTGAGAAATTAACTTTATTTCATTTTTTCTGTAAATAAGAATTCATTTTCCGTTAAAAAGATACCGAAAATTAATACTTAATATAAATAATACTTTTTATAATTACAATAATATTAATATTTTAAACAATCATACTGGTATCTAAATTTTCAAACGTCCAATTTTTTTAAAAAAGTAAGTATTCAGTATTTATCTCTAAAAATTGTATCGTTATAGATCGTAGAAGTTCATAAATAAATGATTTGGAAACAAACTAAAATTAATCTTTCTAGCAGTTAACGATCCATAATATCGAAACAACTTTGTAGTAGACTTGAAATTAAAAATGTGATATAAGCAACAGGATGACCTACGCATTTTCTAGATTGTAATCAAAAAGAAAATATTTACGAGGGTAGAATGATAATTACCAGTGTTTGAGAAGAGTTGGCACCATTGATATAAAACTGCAATATCTTTTAACAGTATTATCTTCCAAACTACTGCTATCAAAGTTTATGCACAATACCTTAATTATCTTAGTTTCGTCAGTAATTCAAAATAAAGAACCATTGCTCTTTTTTAACTATGAAAGAATTCTGTATCGGTCAGTGATTCCTATTTTTGGAAAAGAAAAGTTTTAGAGAAATTAAAGAAAAGTTACATGCTATCTATGGGGACTCTGCACCTTCGATGACAAGATATTGGTTCAATGAATTTAAACGTAGTCGTACAAGCATTTGTAATGAAAAACGTCCAGGTCGTCCAATTGAGGTGATTACTGAAGGGATGATTAAAAAAATTCATGACATTGTTTTAAATGATCGTAGAATCAAAGTGGATAAGATGAATGAAATAGGAGGCATCTCAGATGAACGTGTACGGAACATCTTACACGAACATTTGCATATGAAAAAGCTATCCGCCGGATGGGTGCCGCGTTTGCTCACAAGCGACCAAAAACGTATTCGAATGAACATTTCAAAGAAGTGTTTAACGATTTTGAAACGTAATCGACATGCAGTTTCGTGTCAATACACAACCTTTATGAAACATGGATCTATCACTATATACCTGAAACGAAAGAACAGTCAAAACAATAAACTTCTCCTGACGAAAGTGCACCAAAGAAGATTAAAGTCATTGCATCAGCTGGAAAGGTTATAATTACTGTTTTCTGGGATGCTTATGGAATATTGCTAATCGACGATATTGTGAAAGAGAAAACAATAACAGAAATCTACTATGCATTATTATTGGACCAGCTGAATGATGAAATCGAGAAAAAACGTCCTCATTTGGTAAAGAAAAAAGTGCACTTCCATCACGACAATGTGCTGGAACACAAATCAACAATTGCAGTGGTAAAATTGCATGAATTTCACTAGGAATTGCTTCCACATCTATCATATTCACCAGATTTGCATTATTATTGGACCAGCTGAATGATGAAATCGAGAAAAAACGTCCTCATTTGGTAAAGAAAAAAGTGCACTTCCATCACGACAATGTGCTGGAACACAAATCAACAATTGCAGTGGTAAAATTGCATGAATTTCACTAGGAATTGCTTCCACATCTATCATATTCACCAGATTTGGCACTGTGTGACTTTTTTCTGTTTCCAAACTTAAAGAAATGGCTCGGAGGTAAAAAACTTGCATCAAATTCAGATATGAACGCTGCTATAAATACATATTTTGAAGAGTTTGACAAATCGTACTATTCAAAAGAAATAAAAAAATTCTAAATGCGTTGTACTATGTGCATCGAGTTAAAAAGATATTACCTTGAAAAATTAAAGAAAAATTGCACAAAAAATTGTGTTTTCTTGTCAAACGTGGGTACTTATCACTCTACCCTCGTATAAAGGTAAAATTCAGAGAAAGATAATCTGCAGCATTCAATATCATATAGTATCGTTCAATATCAAATTTAACTTTTTAATATAAATTTAAAATCGTCCGACGACGATTATGTTAAAAATCTGATTCAAAATATAATAAGACGTTAGGAGTCCGTAATTGTTTTCATTGAGATCGAAAAGATTTCTCATAAATTACATCTCTAAAAATCATAAATACATTTGTTTTCGAAAAGAATATAATTTTCTTCTTCAATTTCCTCAAAATTATGTATAACTGAATTTATATTAAATATTTACAAAATAATAAGATTACCAATCTATATTTTAACATTTCATATTGTTAAAAAATTATCTTTATATAAATTATTAAACGATATAAATTCGTTTATAG